>OX336890.1:2168331-2812497 GCA_946959425.1 Argyrosomus regius
TGACAACAGCTAGTCTCTGTGGCAGTTCAGTGGGGAACTTCACACTTGGAGGGTTAGAGTTCTGGAGATTTATCACCTTCTGTACCCTTTCATCTCATTTGAGCTTTTTTCTCTGCAACAAATCACAAATATCACAGCAAATATTCAATATCAAGCAAACATGCTTATCATTTAACCTGCTCATCATATTAATCAAAATGTTAAAGAATAACTTGCTTCATAAGTAATTACATCAACTTAAGACATAATTCAGATGAATCTTTAATCATATCTTCCGTTTGATCTTTGATTTCTTTTTTGTTTATCATTATAAAAGATGAATAAAGTTTTTGCCAGTTCAGTGTGACTGTTATTAAATGCTGACAAACTCTTCACACAAACTGATAAAACAGAACAGAGGTTATTAGTAGTAGCAGTAACAGTAGTAGTAGTAGTAGTAGTAGTAGTAGTAGTAGTAGTAGTAGTATCAGTAATATTATATTGTAGAGTTTACATATTTTGAGTATGAGATTTGACTTTGACTTGCTGAATTGATCTTTATGTTACAAAGAGTTCATCATATTGAATTTAACACAATGTTATATTTATAAAAAATATTCTGTTAATAAAGGTTTTAAAGTAACTATTAACTGTTATATATAACTAATATATTATGTGCACAGTGTTTAAATTAAAGGAGAAAACTGAAGTAAAATAAATGAAGTGGTTGCTCTGCAAAAAGAGAAACGAACATCCAATTCAAAGATAAATGATGAGCGATTGCTTACTTTAATCAAATATTGAATAAATCTCTCAGCACACAAAAATCAAACGTTCAGAGTCAAAGAGAAACAGGAAGGAACAAACACTTAAAGACTCTTGTGGGGGGCTGTGGTACAGCAGGTGGAGTGAGTTGTACATTAATCACAGGGGTTCAATCCCAGGCTGCTCCTGTTCATGTGTCAATATGGCCCTAAGCTAGACACTGAACTCGTCAGCTGTTTGCATGGTTGTGTTCCTGTTATTGTGTCCACCCCCTGTATAACCACAGTCACCATATTTCAGTTGATGGATGTTTGATGTAGGAGAGAACTGTTTTGTTCCAGTCACGTCTATTGTGGTCTCCAAATCTACCTTTAGACATGATGTTAGACACAATCTAATAAAAATTACTACTGGGCTTTCTGAACTCAGGGCTATAATTATGTGGCTTTCTAAAGACACGGATACATTGTGGGTGGGAGTGGAACAAAGCTGTTGCCAAAATGTGCCTCTAGAGTCACTTCCATTTTTGTGTGAAATGACATTAAAGAGACTAAAGGTTAGTAATGATTGGATCAGGGGAACAATGAAAATATGGTCAGTGTATATCTGTAAATCCATCCAGACCAGAGGAATGAATAATGCCATTCACAGAGGAAGAGACAATGAGCGGGATTACATCAAAAATATATAAAGCACTACAACATGAATCTAACAATAACAATTTGGATATCAAAGAAAAATGGGAATTGGAAGCAAATATTAAAAAGATGATGTGGAGGGAATTTGATTGGAAGATCAAAGTGAGGTACTCTCGATGTGTTGTGGGTTGGTGGGGGACTTTACAAATTGGGTTTGCCCAAAGATTTGGGATTTCTGGAAGAATATTCAAAAGGAGATTAAACATGTTTTGGGTTATATTAATAAAGTCGTGGAAGAGAAGACAAATACGTTATAAGTGGGATGATACAGAATGAGCAGGTGGAGTAGAGACAAGTTACATTAAGAGCCAATCACATGAGCTCACCTCATGATCTTTTAGACAGCAGATAGATGAGACTGTGAGGAGGCTTTGAAACAAAAAGCTGCGAAATCACAGAGCACAGATATACTGTACACTTCATTAGGTAGACCTGTACAATCTAATGCAATTCAATAAAACTGAGAGTATCTGCGATAAAGTCTTGCTTCATTAATTTCACTTGGCGACTTGAAAATAAAACAGTCACACTCTAATAAAACAGACCTTTGATCGGTGGTTTAGCTGAGAAATAAAATAATAAACTGATACTGCTCTGAACTGCAGCTGGTTAATGTTCATACAGTGTTGAGATCAAAACTGTTTGCTGCAGTAATGCAGATTTCATCTTTGTTAAAGTCATACATAAATAAAAACCTGAAGACCTTAGAAAACCTTTTGTTTCTGTTTGAATCTGAATTCAGTCCTTTGGTACTCTTGAACAACATTTCTAACCATAACACCTCTGAAGCAAACATACAGGTATATTTATTTTTATGTATTATTCATTGATATACACAGTCAGGAAATGTACTTTTTAAGCTCTCTTGATGAGTAAGGCTACATTTTTTCTGTTTTTCTTATTCTTGTGGATGGTTTTAATCAATTACTTAAAAGTGACAGGGTTAAAAACTTCCCTTTTCTCACCAAATCACCCTTTCCTACTAGTTTTAAGGTGTTCCAGCTTCATGAAGTAGGTCTACTGTGCACGTTTTGGTTGATATACATGTTCTTAATTTGTCTCTTCTTGTGTAAAGTTAAAAAAATTGCTTTTGTACTCATAGAAATAATGTAAATAAATAATGACAAAGTCTCATCAAAGCAAATTAAAGTTTTACTGTGCGAGTTGAAGTATTCAAAAGGCCAGACATTCAGACTTCACTGCATCATGTCGTGTCCGCATGCAGCACATGCAGAGGACGGGCCGGCTGAAAGGCAGCAAACGTAATTGGGAAGATGTTTACTTTGTTAAGAGGCCTCCTGCTGCTTCACTGTCTCCCAGGAACAATGCGATCACATAACTTTGTCTGGTGCGCCTGTTTTCATCTAGGCTGTACACACATCCCTTTGAGAATTATCCCCACAGCCTTTGTAATTAACCCTTGTTAAACAATGGAAAGATCAGCAGAACTGCTGTGGTAACTCATCTTCCCATACTAATTTGTAGCTCTGTTTTATCTCATAGTTGACTTGAAGCTGCAGTGGGGAGTTCTCCATGAGCTCCTCGTCCCACAAAGGATCCAATTCAAAGCCCTTCAGAACCAGGCCCCGTGCTACCTCAGTGACCTGCTCCACCTCCACTGGACCTGGGGCACATCTAGGGAACTAAAAATGGTTCTTCTGAACAATTACTGAAGAACCATATTTGAACCAGTTGGGTCCTCCAAAGAACTTTATTGAAAATGGCTCCTTAAAGAACCTATTTTTACTAAAATCCATTGGAGCACCATTTAAGGTGCCTTAAGGAACCATTTTTTGATGGTTCTTTACAGAATTTCTTGATATTATATTATTATATATTGTTATTTAAAGAACCATTTGGATGGTATTTTTAACTATCTTCTAGACTAAACCAGTAAACCATACTCGATCATAAAAACAGAGCACACAACAGTCAATCCACGTTTCTCCATTTTTATTGTGTCAACATTTCTGGCATCTGACATTTTAGGACAACAAATGACACTACTAACAAAATCAGGAGCACTTGAGCAACTTCCGTTGAAGACCTTCAGATGTGGTCGAAAGCTACTGCGAAAAGCTAAATAAGTCAACATTGAGCTTCTGATAGTTTACCATGAAATCAAGGAGTTCATTTTAATATTTCATCAAAGATTATTGGGTCCTACAGTGAGTGTTTGTAATAATATAATTTCCAAAGGAACAGCAATAAGTTAACCTCAAACAGACATTTGACTATTTTCATGCGCACATGACGGACCTCATCAGATTAAGAATTGCATGCCAACATACATCTACATCTTTGTGGTGGTCGGGGTATTGGCGGTTGGGGCCCTGGTGTTTGGGGTATTGGTGTTTGGGGCCCTGGTGGTCAGGGCCCGGTGCACAGTGAGAGGAGCATCGGGTCCATTGAAGGTGTTGTTGCTGAGTATCATATTGTCCAGGTGCTCACGCAGCTGCAGCTTCAACTGCTCGTTCTCTTGCCTCAGTTCGACTTTGTGTTTCTTCAGAGTTTCTCGCTGCAGCACCACATCGTTCAGGCGCTGCGTCAGCTGACGCAGCTCTGGAGACTCTGACACCTTCTACAGACAGAGACCCAAAAGTCAGGGAGGTTGCATTTCCAAATAAGTGAACCACTTCTCATTTACAATGACGACCTGGACAAGGTTCCCAACTTGTCTGATCGTCCTGAACGTCCTACCTTGGCTGGTTCCTCTGTCTCCGGTCCAGTTTTCTCCTCTTGGTGTTCCGTTGTAGAAAATGATATTGCTGAGGCTTTCTCCAGCTTGCTCTCCAACTTCTGACATACTTCACCAACGTGTAAAAGCCTCTCTCCCTGCATCGCCACACAGTGAAAATACAGAGTGAAAAAAAGGGCAAGCATAGGCGTGAACAGTGGGCAAACCAGGTGTGAGATGGTTCACCTTGGCAATAACTGTTTGCAGTTTCTTGGCGGCGTTGTTGCTCTGGATGGTGAGGTTGGTGAGCCGTTTCCTTCCATCTTTTTGAGCCTGAGCCAGCTGTTTATGAAGCCGAAGTTTCTCCTGCTGTTGCTGGGCTATCACATCTTCTTGGGTCGATAATTTGTTCAGGATTTGTTTCTTCCTCATCAAAGAATGCTGAGAAAGGAAGGTAACAAGATGGAGACTTCGGTTTAACAATCTGATGCTACGTTGCGCTACACTAAACATCTCCCGGCGCTAACTCTGTTCTCCAACTTCTTATCTGGCTCTGGGGAAGATTTCCAATCAATCCTTCAACAGCTTTTGCAAACTTTTCAAAAAATTGCTTCGTGATGCATCCGTTTGAAAAGCTGTAAAAGCCTTAAAACAACAAACCAGCATCCACCATAAAATTTTTACTATATGTAGGCTTTGGCCCAATTTCAATCCAGTTGGACGGAACATCTTCAAAGGAAGGCGCCCAGGAGACATCCTAATGAAATGCCCCAACCACCTAAGCTGGCTCCTTATGATGCAAAGGAGCAGCAGCTCTACTCCGAGCTCCTTCCGGATATCCGAGCTCCTCACCCTATCTCTAAGGCTGAGCCCGGACACCCGGAGATTATCTATTAGACAAATATTTTCCGAAATCCTTTAAACAGGGTTACCATTAAAGAAATAGACCTTGTTGGTCAGGTGTCCCTCAAATATTATCAGATTAAATTATTGCACACAGTAAACCTTCACTGACCTTCATCCTCATCATCTCCGTCATCTCTATGTTAGTGTCCTGAACGTCAAACGAATTTCTCGCCATCATTCTCTTGAACCTGTCATTCTTGGGTTCCTCCTTGGATTCCTCCTCCTTCTTCTTAGCAGCTTCCTTCTGTCCACAGAGACAGGAGACAAATCAGGACACCTGTATATTGGACTGAATATGGTGAGAGCGACCCGGTTCTGTCAGATACCCTTTCTTCATAGGCGATCTCAAACAATGTGGCACTTCTTAAATACAGTCCGTGCATGTCTTCCATCACTGCTTTGTGCTCGTCCTCCATAAGGGACATTGTGGCCTCCAGATTGTCTTCCTGCTGCTGAGAATCTGGCAACAACAGCTCTCTGAAACACAAAGCCCAGATCACACCAGAGAGGCTACGGATCAACACGAAACAATGTTGTCACATTGTTGTATGTTGTTGTTGTTTCTGTCACAGTTGTAATCAACACTGCAGGCTGTGGGGGGCGCTGTGGATCTTCAGACTGACCTCTGAGGGTTGAACTTGGAGCTGATGTGCTGCATGCAGTTCTCCCACGGCTGCTGCACTAAATTCAGCCGTTTGTCCTGCAGAGCACACAGACTCTCCATGTTTTGCAGGTGAGCACGGTGCACCTGAGCCGACTGACGCTCCCTTTGCAGCAGGCCACACTCCAGATTCTGCAACACAGACAAACAGGAAGTAACACACTGAGAGTCAAACACGTTAACGTGCGTTAGCGCGAAGAGCGTGGTTTCACCTTGATGTCGCCGTCCAGGCCGTCTATCTCCCCTTCAAACTGCTGTTTGAGCATCATGATGTGTTGACGCAGCTCGGTGTCTTGAGTCTGACGGAGAATCGACCTCCAGCTTTCGTTCACCTTCAGCATGTTGGCAGCAGAGTTCCTCTTTTCCGTCTCCAACTTGGCCTGGTTTTTAAACAGACGACACATCGAACAGCTGCTCACTGACACATCAAATACTGATTTCCTTTTGAAAAGCTAAAGTGTTAGTTAATGCGTCCAAACTGGCGGTCCTTACCACCATCAGAGATTGCCAAAACTTCACAGCGAGGTCACAAGGCCTTCTTAAATTTAAAGGATGTAAGAAAACTTTTAAAAATGTGTGTACAGCAGGCCTATATCAATATTTCAACCAGTGCTGTAATGAAAACACTTGGAGCTGAACTGTAAGTCAAAGAGTAAAAGATCAAATCAGTCTGAATCTAAATAAGTGTCACCTTCAGAGACAGCGTGCGGCGGCTATGTACGTTCTTGACGGCCGTCTCTTCCTTGGACTGAGCCTCTGATGCTGACGCCTCCTCCTTCATCTTTCCACCACCGTTAGCTCCTCTGTCTTTCTTCGTCTTCTTTGGCATGATGGCTGCTCCTCCTCCTTCTCTTCCTCACTGCTGCTTTGTCTGATATCTGACTGCAAAACAGTAAAAATAAGATAAAAAAAAATCAGAATTTAGCTGTGCTTTGTTCTTGTGTCTCTGTGGTCCGTATAAAACGGTTACATTAATGTTGCGTTCAAGGTCCAGTGTGCAGGATTACGTTTGAATCGTGAAGATTTAAACCAACTGTATACCCCTCACCTCACCCTCACCTTCACCTTCAAACCATGTAGGAAAAACTACCCTGACTACTAATCTAGAGCCAGCTTTTAGTTTGTCCATTGTGGGCTACTGTAGAAACATGGTGGTTCAAAATGGCGGACTACGTGGAAGAGGACCAACTTCCTCTGTAGATATAAAGGCTCATTCTAAGATCACAAATCATTTTCAGATGCTTATACACAAATGAAAACATGATCCTCCTAAATATTACATACTGCACCTTTAATGTTTGTCACAGATTGTAACAAAGATGAACATATTTCTATAAGTAGTTTAAAAACACACTCAAGGATCAACCATTACCTGCATACTGCTGTTAAAAACTGAACAGCTGATAATAAACCTGATCAGTAATCAAACCTTGTCATACCTAACAGTTACCTAGTGTTTCTGTAGCGTTGATAAAACAATAAAATAAATAAACATATCAGCAGTTTGACACCAAACTCCCTTTAAGAAATATGACATTTTTAATATTCCTTACGTGTCCGTACAAATGCATCGCTCTATAAACATGAGATAAATAAATAAAATATAATCCATAAACATAAACTGTGTTTCTGTACAAACTTTGATGATAGCTATATACAAACTGTTTGTGCTGTTTTGATGTTAGACGAGTCACATAATTGTAATGTAAAGCACATTTAAAACTCTCCTCACGTAACAATCTGTTGATAATGTTTCTAAAGTAAATTAAACATCTTTAGTTAATCAGAAATTTAAGTTTTTAAACTTACCCGTCGGGCGTTTTTTAAATCGTCTCCATAGCAACAGCTTTAAGAAATGCGTTTTAAAAAATGCACTTCATTATTTTTGTTTATTTTAATTAGTCTATTTAGTATTTGTGAATTTTATCTTAATGAGTTATTTTTACGAATAGTCACTTTATTATTTATTTTTATTTTTTTATTATTATTATTATTTTTTACCGTTTTACAGGCTGCAACGTTCAGTTCAGTGGTATGTTCTTGAATCATCACCATGGCAACAGCTTTAAAAAATGCACTTACAATTAGCAGCTGCCTGAACATCGTGAAGCTTCATAATAATCTTTGTTGTGGAGCGTTTTATTTTTGTAAACCAGGTTTTATTGGTGAGGCGTACCTGTTGTTTTGTAGACTGACAGCGCCCCCTTGTGACACATAAATGACATTGTTCATAAAAGAAGACCAGTAAAGGTACTAATATCACAATGTTTTATTTGAAACAAAGTCCTGAATTCAAATATGAAACATTGAATGCATGTCATGTTGCGATGCTCATACATTCAATGCAACAACAAACAGCCTCCAACAGCCTCCGACAGCAGAGGAGGGGCCCATGTTGTGAATGGTTCATATGGGCTGATGCGGTCACTGGCTGGCCAGGCTGGACTCGTCATTCACCCACCCTGAGCCAACTTTCTCACCATGCGTGCCTCCCTGTCATGAGCGGGCTGCAGCTCCCTCTGCAGGGGGCACCGGCTTCTGCTGAAAGGGACGCCCTGGACTGTTTCTGAGGATCAGACCTCAAGCCTCTGCTCTGCTGAGTGTTTACGTCTCTGCTCTGCTGTCTGTTTTTCGGGTTACAGCGGATACTGCATGGTGAGTTTTCTGCCTTTGCTCCCTTTACTACTTACTTTTTATGAATAAATCCACTCTGTGTTTTGAGTCACAGCTTCTTGATTTAGAATAATTTCACCTTTTATGTCTCTCTCAGTGTTTACCTGCCATGATGAGACTCACGTTTGGGACTCTGCACATCAAGGAGAACCCTTGTGCCTCTTTGTCTAGCATCACAGTTGCTCTCTGTCTTCTCACCCTGCTCCTGATGGCCCTCAGGAGCCGAAAGAGCCACTACCACCACCACCAGCACTCCCATTTGGACCACACAAAATACCCCCCTCCTCCTGGCCCCACGCCGTGGCCCCTTGTCGGCAATCTGCTCCAGATGGGGGACCAGATTCACCTTTCTCTAACCCGCCTGAGGCTCCGTTATGGCGATGTTTTCAAGGTATTTACAGTAAAATGTGTTTCTTTTTTAGGTTGACAGATTATTTGTTTCATCATTTATCATTCCTTAACTTTAGATGCATCTCGGCTCTTTGACTGTCGTTGTCCTAAGTGGATACACCACCATCAGACAGGCGCTGGTTCGGCAGGGAGAAGCTTTTGCTGGCCGACCTGACCTATTCACCTTTTCTGCTGTAGCCAACGGGACCAGTATGACCTTCAGTGAGAAGTATGGACCAGCCTGGATGCTCCATAAGAAGCTGTGTAAGAACGCCCTCAGGTCTTTCTCCCAGGCTGAGCCCAGAGGATCTGGTGCCACCTGCCTCCTGGAGGAGCATGTCTGCGCTGAGGCAGCTGAGATGGTGGAGGTGATTCGGGAACAGGCTGCTGCTAAAGGAGACATGACAGGTATAGATCCGGTGACGCCCCTGGTGACCTCAGTGGCAAATGTTGTCTGCGCCCTCTGCTTTGGGAAAAGATACGACTACAATGACAAGGAGTTCCTCACTATTGTTCACATCAACAACGAGGTCCTGCGGATCTTTGCAGCAGGGAACCTGGCTGATTTCTTCCCTGTGTTCCGCTACTTTCCAAGTCCATCTCTGAGGAAGATGGTCCAGCACATCCACAGGATGAACGGATTCATGGAGCGGAGCATTGAGGAACACATCAACACCTTTGATAAGGCAAGAGGCACATGTGGTATATTTTGACCAACCACTAGTTTGATCATTATCTTCCCCTAAACTGGTGTGTTGCACAAGTGACCACAAAATACAGATACTTTCAGGACAGCCCAATGCGGTAGATGGCGTGTCTGTAAGTCTTCTTTTCTTTAGATCTGTCCCACTAATTTGCCGTCCACTATTTCATCTGACATTGCACTCGTACAGTAGTAGCTGTGAGCGTAACTCCAGCCAAAGAAATAACAAACAAGTTCCCTGGGAGGGACCTTTGTTCTTGTGCAGAGCGCCTAAACTGTTCGCACGCACTCTAATTAGGAATTAGCACCCGCTGGAAGACACGCGTCGTAGCATAACTGATTACTGTCTCTTCTGTAATTATTGCTTTTAAAACTCTGAACCTCTATTTCTATATATGATAGCAATGATTTCAGAAATCAGTGTTAAATTAAGTTATGTGTGTGTGATTGCAGAACTGTATCCGGGACATTACAGACGCTCTGATTTCACTTTGTGAGGACAGAGAAGACAATAAGGACATGTCTATGCTCTCCAACTCTCAGATCATTCACAGTGTCATTGACATCTTTGGAGCAGGTTAGACACACACTGGACATTTCACTTATATTATAATTGATGATGTATAATGCTGGTGATGAAGATGATTACTCTCTTTTTTCACTGCTTGTTTGTGATTCTCTGAAGGATTTGACACCATCATTGCTGGTTTGCAGTGGAGCCTGTTGTACCTCATTAAGTTTCCTGACATCCAGGACAGAATACACCAGGAGATAGGTACTGTACATCCATGCATCCATTTCCTTCCGCTTATCCGAGGTCAGGTTGCGGTGGCAGCAGGTTTAGCAGGGCATTCCAGACGTCCCCCTTCCTAGCTAGCACCTCCTACTGGGGGATCCCAAGGCGTTCCCAGGCCAGATGGTCTATATAGTCCCTCCAGTGAGTTCTGGGACAGCCTTGGAGGTCTTTTGCCAGTTGGACGTGCCTGGAACACCTCCAAAGAAGGACTGCCAGAAGGCATCCACCTCAGCTGGCTTCTTTTTGACGTTTTCTACTCCAAGCTCCCCCCAAATAATCGCTACTTTAACATAGTGGTGGGGTCTGTGATCTGGGTATCCCAAGGCAAACTGGTTCCAGGGCAGGACCAGACTAAACTCGATTCAGAGAACCTTATCAATCAGCCAAAAAAAGCTGCAACACTGGAATCTGGTAGCTGGGCTCAGCCCAAAGGAACAACATGGAGCCAACGCCCTGTGGGCCCACCACCTTTAGGGATAGGCATAAGGGTCGGGTGCTTTGCCAGCCGAGTGGTGGGCAAATGAGCTGACCTAGGCATTCTCCTTTTTAATTAATATTTAATTCCAACTGGTAAATTCAGCACTTATAGAGCATTAAAGAGAAATAATTCATGCTATGCTAAATAGCAAGGGCCCATTCTCCAGTCTCCAGTGCAATGACTCGTAGTCCAGATAACTAAATTTAGATGGTGAAACGGTGTTGCTTCCTGCACAGTAGCTCTTAATATTTGAGATGAGAAATAGATCCAGAGTTTAATACCAAATTTGGATGCTGATTGCCACCCCCTCACCTCATCCCATCCTTCCTAGCATGAAGTATAAACTATGGTGACTGCACATTTATATTCTGTAAATAGAGCCCCCTAAATCTGACACACTGGACCGTTAAAACAAAAAAAAAAGTATGTCCTTAAAGTAGTTTTTGCAGACAGAAGCAGGTGAAAATATATATAGTATATGTGAAGGTAGGAAGTATCAAAATTTCAGGGAGAACCAACATAATAAAAACCCAACAACCCGGGTGCCCTTCTCTGGACAGACAGAGTCCGACAGCCACCACCAGAGAAACTCACAAAAGATTCAGTCCAATTTGCTGACGCCAGAGCTACAGAACTGGTGCTGTCTGTTCTGAAGCAAAGGAGGAGGGGGGAGGCAGGAGGAGGTGGGATGAATCAGTACAAGAGAGAGGGAGGCGCAAACAGCCAGAGAAAGAAAGAAAGGTTAGAGAGTTGTTCCAGGCCGACACAAAGGGCGTAACACGCAAGGCACTGATCACACACAGTTTGACATTCTCCACTTACTCATCGCTTTAATCTTTTATTCTACTGCTTACAGGAAGCTCAGCACTTTACTGGAAACATTATCAATGAATGAGCAACATTTTGAATGAACTTGAAAGACGAGCATACTTAATGTTACAAACTCAAAAGATACAACACAGATCTCAGCACTTTTAACCCCAGTTTTTACAGAAAGGGAACTTTTGAGGTAATAATATTAGAAATCTATTATATACATAAAGGGTAATTTGATATCATTAAAGACCCCAGCTTCAAGGGCTGTACTGGCCAAACACTCAACCTGCATCACAGTTCAAGGAGTTGTATCCTTCAAAGTCTGAAAAGCAAGACCCCGAGACCTGAGTCAACTCAAAGTCTGGAAATTTAGATCTAACAAGAATCTATCTAGAAATATATTAGTGTCTGGTGGACATGGACAGTGGTGGGAGGAGAGCAGCGAGCTAATATTACTTACTAGTCCAACAGCAGTCAGCCCAGCTCGGCGTCTGTCTTTCAGCCTTTTATTTCACCAAGCTCTCACCAACCACTAAAAGTCAGTCCCAGATTTACTCTTGTCCGGCGGCTTCTTGCTCGCTCACTCTCTCCTTTTCTCTTCTTAGCTTCCTCCATCAACGTCCTCTTCGCTCTCTTCTCCTCTGCCATTATGTCCATAGAGGCTGCTGAGCACGGTTACATTGCCTGCTTGCCCAGCTCCTGTTCTGGCACGACACTGGCTCCACTCCCTGTCAGCCCAAAGTTAACATAGTGCAGAAAAAGGCATACAGGATGGAGAGTGGGAATGACAGAAACACTGTTCATGTGATTACAAGTCAGTGTAGCATCAAAATAATTTAAACTCTGACTTTTTCCCATACATTTCTAATGAGGTTTGGATTTTTTTTTCCAGATGACCACATTGGCACAGACAGACTGCCAAGGTTTTCGGATAAGCCCAAGATGCCTTTCACAGAGGCGTTCATATATGAAGTGTTTCGTCATGCTTCATATGTCCCTTTTACCATTCCTCACTGGTAAGTAGGCAGTTTTTATTATTACATTACACTCATGTACAGTTGTATGTTTTCTTGTTGAAACTTCTCTCCTCTTTAGCACCACGAGAAACGTCACCCTGAATGGATACTTCATTCCCAAAGATACCTGTGTCTTCATTAACCAGTATCAAGTCAATCATGATGTGTGAGTATAGCCACAAACAATCGTCAGTACATTATCTCTTTGAATCTGACTGATAAGACACCCAGATGTGTCAGTATCTCTTCGGTTGATCTGTTTCATTGCTTTGTTTTTCACTCTGTTCCAGCGATCTTTGGGGTGACCCGGATTCATTTCGCCCTCAACGCTTCCTGGCTTCATCAGGACTCCTCAACAAGGAGCTGACGGAGAAGGTTCTCCTCTTCGGCATGGGGAAGAGACGCTGTCTCGGTGACGGATTTGCACGTTTGGAGATGTTTGTCTTTCTCACCACGCTGCTTCACAGGCTGCGGATTGAAAACGTTCCCGGGCAGGAGCTGGATCTCAGCACCGATTTTGGGCTGACTATGAAACCACGTCCGTACAGGATTACAATTTCCTCGAGGTTTTAGACCGCCAACAAACAAATTATGCTCTGTGTGGATGTTTTGGAGTATCACACATCAACAACAAAAGGGAAATATAATGTATATAGAAATGTGTTAAGATTTTTTAGAAATAGTATGAATATGAACTAACTTCATGTTTGTATTGAATGTCATTCAGTGCTTCTGTGCTCATACTTTGAAAGGGTCCCTCCTTCTTTCCTGTTCTGCCTCACTCATAGTGTCTGAGCTCACAGTCTGGGTGGGCCGGCTAACAAACTGAGCAGTAGTTTACTTCACTGTCCATCAGGAAACTCTGTAAATCACAAAATCAGTGAAATAGTTGGTGGTGTGTACACTATGTACTTCCTGACGTAGCGTGCTAATTTCAGTAGTCTGAATGTCAACGTATCTTTGTATGATAACATCTGAGGTCATACTTCAAAATAAAATGGAAAATGTTGAACTTCTGTGTTGCTTAATGTGTCTTCAATGAGTACTGTAACTCAAACACTGTCTCATGACAGGCATCATTCCCAGTTTGCTTTTGTGTGCTCATGTATACAAACCATTTACAGTGATAAATTGGTTTGTGTCGATTAATTAACAAAACACACCAAGGAGATGAGACCTCAGCCCCCTCATCAACCCTGTTCCCTCTCCATGTACTCCCTGTAGCTCTCTGTGTCTTTGTCTCTCACTTTGTTCCAGTCCACAGAGCTCACACAGTATGATTCAAACTATGGCCGTCATTAAAGAATAACAAATCATGGCGAACATGTGCTGACTGGCCTCTGATCTAAAGCAGCCAATAAAACGCAGCACGCAAAGCCAGGGAATCATGGCCCGCAGTACGGATTAAAAATGCTGAACAATTAAGATTGGCCCCAGTTGCAGACAAAAGACAGTCTACTTATAGAAACTGGTAATCCACCGTCAGCGCTGACATGCCACCCAGGCTCAAACAGTTAGTTTGAGTCCGAGCCAAGACCTAAAACAAGCCAAACAACGTCAGATTCAAGGGAAAGGAAGGTGCTATCACCTACAAATCTGCTGCAAACTCTTCTTTTGGTTGTTTCTACCTTCCGTCCTAATCATGGGATGTGACCTGGTAACAATATATACAGATCATGGGCCCTGGAGATTTAACCTCTCAAGCTCTGATGGGCTACAAACTGTTTTACCCACATACAAAAGGAGTGTAAACCAACCAGCTGACTTCCTATTTGCCTCTTCAGTTACACGTGGGGCCCTGTAACTGTGGGGGCCTCATTCTGTAGACGCTCCCATTAACAAACTGCACGCAATCCCCCTGAATGCAACCAGCCAGTGCCCCTGGAGTGATGTCATCCATCCCCAGTGGTACATCCTCTCCATGTAACTAAGTACATCAAAGTTCCATTTTATACAAGTTTACTCCACATCTCAGAGGAAGATGTTGTACTTTTTACTCTAGTAATGCTTTAGTTACAGATGTTAACTCCTGTTGATCTACACTGACTTGTAATCAGGTGAATGGTGTCTCTGTCATTCGTACGTCTGTTCTCACACTATGTAACTTTGGGCTCCGGATCGGGAGAAGTACGTAATGCAACTCTCTGTGATTTACAGAGTTTCCTGATGGACAGTAAAGTAGACTACTGCCAACTGTAGCTGCTGTTAGCTAATGTTAGCTCAGTTTGTTAGCTCAGAGCTCATAGTCCGGCAGGTGGGAGTGTTAGTGTTTGTACCACAAGCGTTTTGGACCACCAGGAAGAGGAGATTTTCAGGCCCGGAGCAAAGCCAGTGTCGTGCCAGAACCGGAGCTAGGTAAGAGGCCAATGTAACCGTGCTCAGCAGCCTCTATGGACATAATGGCAGAGGAGAAGAGAGCGAAGAGGACGTTGACGGAGGAAGCTAAGAAGAGAAAAGGAGAGAGTGAGCGAGCAAGAAGCCGCTGGACAAGAGTAAATCTGGGACTGACTTTTAGTGGTTGGTGAGAGCTTGGTGAAATAAAAGGCTGAAAGACAGACGCCGAGCTGGGCTGATATATTAGCTGGCTGCTATGTCTGCTGTTGGTGACCTTGTTGATGTTGTCGACTCTCTAGTTATTTTCCCCAATATGGTATTAATACTTGATAATACCATGCGACTCAATTAATGACAAGACGCCACTCAAGACATAGTCCGAATATCCCAGTTTAATGTTCTATTCCACTATTGTACACAGTTATATTTACAGCAGAGTTCAAATATCCTCGTCTTCCACTGTCTGTCCTGATCTCAGCTTCATGATCACCTGTCAGGAAAAAGAAAACATAAATACATTCAGAATACTCTGTCGAGCATTTGGCAACATTGTTGTAACAAATTACACGCACCTCTTTTAGCTGGGCAATCTCTTTGCTTTCCAAATTTCTCTGAACATTGTTGGTTATGGTCTTGGCTCTTGTTGCATAACTGGAAGGTTCAGGACATTCGGGTGTTGTTAGTTTGTTAGCATTTGAATAAATGAAAAGATAAATCTCCCTCTCTTTGTCTCTTACATGAGGGATGTGAGCGTCTCATCGAGGTTGCATTCTGAAGGAGAGATGTTGACGATCATCAGGGTTTTGGCGTTTCCGCCCAGGGAGTCCTGCATCACCTGAGAGGAGATGAAATGCACAGGTCACGTGAGAAATCACAAGCAGCTTAAGGTTCATTTTACGACACTACCTGCGTCAGCTTGCTGTTCCTGTATGGTACATGGGGCATCTCAGCAGACAAGGCTGAGATCACATCACCCAGAGCACTCAGAGACTTGTTAATGGAGTTGGCCTCCTGCAGAGAATTTACAGAGTTCATGAGAAAACATCTGATAAATCATCTTTATAATTAAAACATAACATCTAAGCAAACCTTAAGCTGGTGGTCCTTGGCCCCAGTCTTGGCTGCTCTCTCACTGCCTGCCAGGTCCACAAGGCTCAGCTTCCCGTTGCACACACTCCCATTGGTCAGATTCTTGCTCTCCACCATGATGCCAACAATGAGATGGGAGCGGGAACTCTCCATGTTCATCTCTGGGGGAACATTCACCACGAAAAAAAGGCCCTAAATGTCACAGATGGTGATCACAGTTTCCCAAATATTTGTTAATGGCTTAAAGGGGCAATGTGTAAGATATGGCCAAAATACTTAATAATAATTATGAACAGAATGTGAACAGCTATGAGCTCTGATGGAGAGATATCTACTGAAAGGAACAGATGCTGGCCTTAGCAACCCTGGAAAGCTCAAAAGGAGAGTTCTTTGAACCTCCTACAGTTTGCTGATTCACAGTTTGGCTGCTCTGCCACTCACCACCCAGTCCAGTAATGATGTACCCAGCTGCGGCGCCCTCACACTGTAACTGTAGCTAACACAATTAATCCAAACCATTTAGCAGAGCCCTGTTTGAACTGGGCGGCATGGCACGGCATCGAGGACTCACTGGTGGCAGAGATGTGTCGGTTGGCGCAGGCCTGCTGGAACAGAGCGTAGAGTTCCTGGGCACTGGAGGCCTCCTTTGTCTCTGCTCCTTGTGCGAACACAACCCCCTTTCTGTTCCTCTTGATCTCGACCCGCCTGGCCTGGCCATGGGACTGGGGCTGTGCATGGGCCTCACCGGGCAGGCTCACAAAGAGGTCCTGCAGCTTGTCGTTGTACAGCTCCAGCATATAGGCTGAAACCTGAGGTTACAGGATGAAGAGGCACAGGAACATCTGATGTCCCAAATGAGATCTAATTACACTGGTGATATACCGTCTCTTACCTTGAAGTCGAATTTGGCTCTGTTCTCCTGTATGATATCAAATATGGCATTAAAAGATCTCGGCATGATCCCGGGGTTCTTCTGGTCCTTGTCCCCAACCATGGTGAAGGTCTTCCCCGAGCCCGTCTGGCCGTATGAAAAGATACAGACGTTGTAGCCATCCATAGCCGACTGGATCAGCCTGTGTGGGAAATATATCCCAAACTTCAGGCTCAAATTTGTTCTATGAAGTATCAGAATCAAAAGATTTGTGGCCCATTATTCATGATACATTTCCCTCTCACCTGCTGGTGTCAAGAAACAGGTCGTCCTGAGAGGCTTCGGCGGTGAACACCTTGTCAAACTGGAACTCCCTCTGCCCCCGAGGGGTTCCCACGGTGACCGAGTACTCATCTGTTTTCTCCACGACGATGGCGCCACCCTGTGCGACCTCCGCCCGGCTCACCGGTCGAATCCGACAAAACACTCTGATTTTACCTAAGACAAAATAAAACCTTAATAATGTAAACAAAACTCAGTGAGGGTTAAACTGAGAAGGCCTTACCTTTCATGTCTTCCACCATGTTGTAATACTTCTTCCTCATTGTTCTTTCTGAAGTGTAGTTCTCGATGATTTTCTTTTTCTCCTCTTTGATTTGCTTCAGCTTGAGAGAAAACATTTCACTTCATGCATCATAGAAACTTGAAACAATAATGACTCCATCATTTATGATGTTTTTTTTTAGTTTCAAGCAACATTATGTAACTTTTCTGCCTTTAAATGAACAACTTCAAAATCACTGTGAGCGAATGGTACCTCTGTCATTCCGAGCTGGTGTTGTGCCAGAACAGGAGCTGGGCAATGTTTTTGATACACAGTTTCCCGATGGACTGAAAGCTTGACTTGTTGCTAAAGTAAGTTAACTGTTAGCTCAGTCTGTGCTGCCTGGACACTGAACTTTGGTATTTACAGTACTGACAAAGGTGCTTTGGACCACCAGTTGGAGGAGGTTTTGAGGCCTAGGGTGAGGGGGAGCGCAACTGATGTCGTGCCAGAACCAGAGCCAGGCAATGTATACGGGCTGAGCTGCCTCTGCATACATGGCAGAGGCTAAGAGACCGAAGAGGACGTTGAGAAGCTAAGAAGAGGAAAAGGAGAGTGACCGAGCAAGAGGCCGCCGGACAAGAGTAAATACCAAACCTCACATAATGTTGCTTTAAAATAGACCTGACGTGAGATTTTGACCTGACCAACCTGATCCTGCAGCGAGAGAAGCTGCTGACCGACGATCTTCACTCCCTCTGTGGTTCGGACCGCCCCTCGTCCCAAAATGGCCTCCAGTTCTGTGACTGCGTCGGATTCTGAGCAAGACAAAAGTTAAAAACCACCAATTTGAATGATTTAAAGGTTAAAAGTTAAAGGACGGTTGAATGCACGATAGATGATTCATATTTAAAATAATTATTTACCATTTATTTCAGGACTTTCTCCAGTTTTGATGAAGCGCAAAGCCAACTGAGCAGCTTCGTATTCCCTCACTGTTTCTTGTAGTAAAGACAAAGTTGACTCATATTCATCTAACCTGAAAAATAGATAATAAATCAAATGAATGACTGCAGTATGATAATTGGCTTATTTTTTAACTCTGGCTCTTTCTCTAACCCCTCTTGGTCAGTGGTCTTATACTCGCTGTCTTCCTTGGCCTGCAGATGGTCCAGTTTTTCTCTGGCTTCGGCCAGAGCGAGCCGATTCTCCTCGACCATCAGTTTCAAAAGAACTCTGGTTTCAGGCACTGCACTGCAGATTTCATGAGCCTGGAAAACAAAATGAAGCCATCTTTTGGTATCAGAACAGACTAAAGTTTATATTTATAGTTTAACAGTTGAGCAGCACCTTGTGTATCACTGTGGGAAGCAGAATGGTGCAGTAAGGCAGAGCGATGGGAGGGACGGGGGTCCTCTCTTCCTCCAGCAGCTCAGTGATCTCTCTCTCCCTCTGATACAGCCTCTCTTTCAGCTGCGCCAGACGGGCTTTAGCCCCCTCTAGTGTCTGATCTGACTCCTGCAGAGAGAAACAACTTGAAGGAACACTGTGTAACTTTTCTCTCCTAAACTAACGTCTGTTAAATCCTGTTGATCTACACTGACCTGTGATCAGGTGAATGGTGTCTCTGTCATTCGTACGTCTGTTCTCACACTATGTAACTTTGGGCTCCGGGTCGGGAGAAGTACGTAACGCTTTACGGCACTCAGTCACACACCACCAACTATTTCACTGATTTTGGTGAAACTGGATCATATTTTATGGAGAAAATGTTTTCTGGTTTTCCCTCTGATGTCCTCCGGCTGCTCCGCCTCAACTCTCTGTGATTTACAGAGTTTCCTGATGGACAGTGAAGTAAACTGCTGACAACTGTAGCTGCTGTTAGCTCATGTTAGCTCAGTTTGTTAGCTGGGCTGCCCAGACTGTGAGCTCAGAGCACCGGGGGAGTGTTAGTGTTTTCCCCACAGGCGTTTTGGACCACCGGGAAGAAGAAGAGGTGGTTTACAGGCCCGGAATGAAGCCAGTGTCGTGCCAGAACTGGAGCTAGGTAAGAGGCCAATGTAACCAGGTTTAGCAGCCTTTATGGACATAATGGCAGAGGCGAAGAGAGCGAAGAGGACGTTGACGGAGGAAGCTAAGAAGAGAAAAGGAGAGAGTGAGCGAGCAAGAAGCCGCCGGACAAGAGTAAATCTGGGACTGACTTTTAGTGGTTGGTGAGAGCTTGGTGAAATAAAAGGCTGAAAGACAGACGCCGAGCTGGGCTGACTGCTGTTGGACTAGTCAGTAATATTAGCTGGCTGCTATGTCTTGTGTTGTTGACCTTGTTGATGTTTGGCTGTTAGCAAAGTTGTCGACTCGCAAGTTTTTGATCATAAGTAATGTAATCAGAACAAATACACGTGTACAGCTGTCCATATTTCACGTAATTGGACGGCAGCACAGACATGTTTAATGTGGTTAAATCAGATTGTTAACACAGCATGCTGAGAGTGCAACTCATTCCAACCCACCAGTTGTTGTGCTAAAAGCTGTTTCTCAGAGATTTCGCTTTCCCTAGCAGCTTCCTGCTCCTGTAAGGATACTGTCAACATTTCTTGGACCTTCCCCACTTCCTCTCTGGCCATTTGCAGCTCCTGTAGGGCTGTTGATCGTCACAGGGCATTCATAAAGGTGTTAAAATGTAAAGGTCAGTGACTTTTGCAGGCATGCAGTAGATATCCATGGATGCATGTAGACTCACTGGACGCCTGGTGGGTGTGCAGAACATCCATCCTGTTGGAGAACAGTTCCAGCATTTTGCTCTAAAAAGAAACGAGAAACAAAGTTGAGGCAATGACATAAAAAAAGTTGCCTGTTATACTCAAATTTGTCCACAAGGGTGTGCTCCAGTTCAAAGGAAGACATGAGAGTTTAAGTCCTCTCCAACCTTTTCTCTGTTCCACTGCAGGGCCTCCTCTTTACTCCTCCTCCTCTCAGCTCGCTGCTCCTCCTGCAGCTGCTCGTTCTGTGCGGTCAAGGCCTGCAGGAAACAGGATGAGGCAAGGAGAGAAGTGCATACAGCTGTTTGAAGTTTGAAGTAGAGATCAGAGAGTTTCAGCTGCAGGGGAGAGAAAACAGGACAGGGGTCTGGTTGGGTTTGAAGGTGAGAGATGAACATCACTGACCGCGACTCTCTTCTCCCAGTCAACGTTCTTCTTCTCCACCTTCTCCTGGTAGATGTTCAGGATTCTCCTCAGAGTGTTCAACTTGTTCTGGTAGTGAGATGTGATCCTCTGCACGGTCCACTCCTGATCACACAAGAAGATTTGTATTACTAATGTGTTAGGCCTATCTCCTCTCTCACTCATATGCCTCCTCACCTGATTCTCTCGTGCCGTAATCTGAAAGTTCTCCTCCAGCTCCTGCACCATTTCCAGGTGCCTCCTCTTCATGGCTTCCATGTCCTCGGCTATCTGTTTTGGAGTGTATGCGACACAAAATAACATCCTGGTAGAACATACTGATGAAATGCCTCGCAGGGTCACACCAGCAGCATCAGGGCAGCCATGTGAGCTCGAGAAAGAGCCCAACACAGAGTCTTCATTGTGTGTCTCTTAATGAACACAGCTCGCTTGTATAGACTGATTCTGTTATAAATAAAATCTCACTGTGCTTTCCTGTGACAATGCTCATTATTTCACCTGAGTGAAGCAGAGTTCAGCGGACTCGTACGGGATGTAGATCTTGTCATCTTGTGACCTCTCGGCTTCTGGATCACTGCCGTCCGACAGCTGAGTGTCTGACGAGCCTGCAGGAATAACATGCTGCGAATCACCGTTCAGTTCATTAGTTCACCGCTCAGAGTCATGGAGAACCTCAGCCTCAGTATCTTTCTACCTCATCATCATCCCTCCCTTCACACACCTTGGTTGACCTCTTGTCCAGGGCGTTTCCTTCGATTTGCGCCCATCCAGCGTCTGAACGCAGCCCACCTCCTCATCCACAGAGTTTTGTGATGAATCACAGCTTGAACAAGGAAGCAAATGTTGGAGAACAGTGTGAGGAGTAAAAGGCAGGAGAAAGAAGAGGAACAGAAAGTCTGGTCACACATTTGGTTTGATTACCTAATTATTTTGCTATGTAGTGTGCTCGACACGCCCTTTAATAATGAACAGTTGCAACATAAATCATCATCATAATAAATTCTGCTCTCTCTTCATATTTCATGCTATGTTAACAGTTTAAATCCTGTTGATGCTACACTGACCTGTGATCAGGTGAATGGTGTCTCTGTCATTCGTACGTCTGTTCTCGCACTATGTAACTTTGGGCTCCGGGTCGGGAGAAGTACGTAACGCTTTACGGCACTCAGTCACACACCACCAACTATTTCACTGATTTTGGTGAAACTGGATCATATTTTATGGAGAAAATGTTTTCTGGTTTTCCCTCTGATGTCCTCCGGCTGCTCCGCCTCAACTCTCAAGTAAATAGCTGCCAACTGTAGCTGCTGTTAGCTCATGTTAGCTCAGTTTGTTAGCCGGGCTGTTTGCACTGTGAGCTCAGAGCAGTGTTAGTGTTTGTACCACAGGCGTTTTGGACCACCGGGAAGAAGAGGAGGTTTTCAGGCCTGGAGTGAAGCCAGTGTCGTGCCAGAACCAGAGCTAGGGTTAGAGGCCAATGTAACCGTGCTCAGCAGCCTCTATGGACATAATGGCAGAGGAGAAGAGAGTGAAGAGGATGTTGACGGAGGAAGCTAAGAAGAGAAAAGGAGAGAGTGAGCGAGGCTGAAAGACAGACGCCGAGCTGGGCTGACTGCTGTTGGACTAGTAAGTAATATTAGCTGGCTGCTATGTCTTGTGTTGTTGACTTTAAGTGAAGAGAGCTGCAAATATTCAGGTATTTCATCATTATTGTGTACAAATGAAAGTCAGGCTCGTTATATAGTTTTATTGGGTGTTGGGGCTCCTCAGAAATAAACAAACCAAACCAACCAATCACCAAACAACTGGATGGAGTCACTCAGCATGTTCCCCTTGTTGCTGTCTTGCACAGAATATTTGTTTATAACACATTTATCATTTTATTGAATAAATCAAACACGTAAATCTCAGTGAAAACATTAACATTTTATTTATTCGATTTAAAACATGTTTTACATCTTTATGAAGTGATTAGCATGCAGTTTATATCGTCTATTTACATTTCAGATCATTTCAATAAGTGCAATAACATTCACTAGTTAGTCCCTGTTTATTTGAAGTTTGAAGTTTTGAAGCCAAGCTTATCTAAAATATTGAGAAATGCCTCCCCTTGTAAATATTTCACCACGCTCTGTCTCTCACATTCCCATCCCACCCTCTCCCCTCTTTGTTTCCTCATACAGGAATGTGGGCGTGCCGTCATGCTTTACTTTCCTTCCAGAAACACCTTTTAGTGGAGAAACATAAATTATGTCAGGAATTACAGAGGAACGTTATCACGTTACCTGTCTGAGCAGGCAGAGGTGAATGAACCCGAAGGTTTTATATGAGTTTATATAGTTTACACCTCTGTGATTGCCTGTCTGTGCTCGTCGGGGGACGTTTACTGGTCTGACCTGCCGTGCTGTCCTCGTACTGGTCAAACTGTGTGTTGTGAATTATTGGACACGGACTCTCTTCCTTCACCTCTGGCACACTGCCTGGTAAATCCTCCATCACCTGTGCTGCCACTGGGACCCGTCCAGGGCGTAAGGACACCTCGGGGTCCTCGGGACAGGTCGACCTGTTAGTCGTCTCCCAGGCAACTGAGAAAAATTAAACAAGTAGATGGAGAATGATGTGAAAAGCAAATTCAGATACGCAGTACAGACATACAAACTACTGATGCAATACATTAAGATAGAACCATAGATTGTAGAAAACATGGAGGTGGAAGCTCAATATGGTGGCTCTGACTGCAGCCATCTTGGCAGTCCTGCCTCTACTGCCTCCTGTCTAATCTAAACTGTCAAAGATGTGGATCAGCCCCTGGAAACTCAAGCCTGGTTGCTCAAACAAGCCACCTGTAACATCGCCCACCTGTCAATCAAAGTGTCCACGCTCTTAATCCTGCATAACTTTAAGCCTTAATATAATTTGAACAGATGAGTTCTATAAAAATTCACCCTCAGTACAGTTGTCATGAACGGGGAAATTAGCTACAGAGACCAAAACTGTTTTTTGTACCAGGCTGTAAACATGTTTATTTCTGCTGTGAAGTTGGACATTTGAACATGGGGACTTATGGAGACTGACTCACTTCTGGAGCCAGCCTCAAGTGGACGACAAAAGGAACTGCAGTTTTTTAACACTTCTGCACTGGTTTAACTTCACAGCCACAAAGGTTGCCACTTGGATAGAGCAGAATATGGATCGATATAAGACAAGTTAACAATTTTTAACCACTGACAAGATGGTCAGTTCAGGGAACAGTTTCAAAATAGCTGCTGCAGGAGAACAGATATTGAAACATCTGGACAGAAGATGATGGCAGAATACATGCCAGTCTTTATATATCTTATAAGAGCCCACAGGCCTCTGTGTGCATGTACAAATACACATGTACACATATATAAGTGTATTTAAACCACACTCAAAACATTTCTGCTACAGCTGAACTGACACCAGCTGCTTTGCTACTGACAGTAAAGAGGAGCGTGCACATAGCGGTCTGTTATGTGTCCTTACAAGTGTGGTTCTAGTGGACCCGGCTGGCCTTCGTATCCAGATCTCCAACCAGACCCTGCCAGGAACAATGAGTTATGTTTGTTCTGCTACACTGAGTGCGCCGCTGCTTCACAACGGAGGCAGCCAAGCAGCTGAAATATTTAAACCTCGTCTAACTTCACCTGTTTATCACTCAGTGCGGCTTCTTCGACAACATATACTCTGATATCTGATACAGAAATGAACATATGGATGTCACGCAAATACCACCATGCAGATGAATACTGCCACTGTTGTAGATGTTTATTAGTTGTTGCTGTGTTTTGCACTCACGTTGCTTGCCTGCGGGGGCCACAGAGTGATGTCTTCCTACTTTCTTTCCCAGGAAGGTCAGTGCATATCCATTCTCAGCTCCGTACATTGTGAATATAAGTGCGTGTATGCTCTTTGGTGAGCATATATATGCAACTGGATCAAAATCTGCAAAGAACAGAGAGAACCATGACGATGCTAATATTTCAATTTATATGCAACTGAAAAACCCGGTAATACTTCAATCTATGATAAACTCTTGTTCAACCCTCAAACTATTTGCAGATGTCAAGAAGCTCACACAGCACATTCACTCAGGGAGCGTAATCCTTCTGTCAGCCTCTCTCCAAGCTACTTCAAGCTTCTGAACAGGAATAACCCAACGTTTGTTCTTTAAAATTCCCTGATTCATGCCGTCAGAGTACAAATCTTGGCAGGAATTGGCACCATGCCAGTTCTTTTACAAAACAAAGTGACTTGAATGGACTGAAAACTGAAATTTGTGCATGACAAAATGACCTACACAATCCAAAATATCAAAATATACATATGGATCAATCATAAACAGTGTTACTTTCAAGAGAGTCCATGACAAGACAACATGTTAAAATGAATACCTGGTCTGGGAGCAGTTCAGATCCGTCCAGTTTGTGTGCTGCTATGCTGACCAGCACGCGTCGGTCCCGATCTCTAAGGGGAACCAAACTCTCAACAGTCTTTAAATATTAAACCTGCAGAGATGGAGTTTCATTAGTTACTGGCTTAAACCCCACAGAGCTCGCTGCTGGTAAAAAGATGCCCCAAACAGTCCTCAGGTTTCCCGTGTGTAAGATAGAGATTGTAACTAGATGCTCTTTCACACTCGCAGAAACACTCACTTCATTCTTTGTATTTGTTTTCCTGGAGACCCCACACACCCCCACACTAGGTCACCTACATCCAGGTGAACTGCACTGAGGAGTATCGTCTTTGTGGAGGTTGTGTTGTGACGAAGACAACATATTATGATATATTTACTCAAGCACAGTCTCCATGTACAGTACCTCCTAAAAAAGTAGTGTTTACAATAGCCAATAGCAAGTGAGCGTTACTCCCCCACTGCTATGCATTGGACTAGCGCTATGAGCTAATGACCATTGGTTTCCGAGGTAGTTTTCTTGACGGGTTCGGCTCCTGGCATCCTGGGGCCGACTCTGTCCAGTTAGCCACACAGCTGACAGAGCTAACTACAGTTGGCGGTTTGCTACTTAGCAATCTTTCCATCAGGAAAGTCTGTACCACCTAGGTAGTGTAACATTTTTCCCTGTTGGTCTCAAAGGCTGTGCTCGAACCTGGTCCGGTCTGGCTGCTGAGCCCAGTTCTGTTCTTCTAACAGCAGATTCAGTTAGAAGCAGTTAATTAGCGTTTAGCTACTTTAGCCGTTGTATAAAATATGATCCAGTTTCAAAGTCTGGGTTGTTAAGGTCACCTGTGGGTTGTTAAGGTCACCTGTGGGTTGTTAAGGTCACCTGTGGGTCGTCAAGGTCACCTGTGGGTCGTTGAGGACACCTGTGGGTCGTTGAGGTCACCTGTGGGTCGTTAGCTGAGCCGCCGGAGGACATCAGAGGGAAAGCAGCAAATATATTGTGTATAAAATCTGATCCAGTTTCACCAAAATTACTGATAAAGTTGTGCTTTTGTACAGTAATCTGTCATGACATCTATCTGACATAGATGACTGTAGCAGCCCTCACAGTCACTCACAGACTGTATCAAACAGGAAGCACTCTGCTCCGGCAGCGTCAGACGAGAGAAAGCGCTTCATTGGATGCAAAATTAGTACACGCCCCCCGAGTACAAGATGACATCATCAACAACTTTTCATGGTTTATCAGGAAATGACAAACTCTAAAATACCATGAAAATACTGAAAACATGACTTTGTGTCAGTGTTGGACAGATACTGGAGGACAGAGGACAGATGGGACAAAAACACTGAGTTTGACTTCATGAGGACTTTAACGACTAACCCACCCATGATGACACTTTTAATTAAAATACAATCCAAACCCTGCTCTGACGTCATCAAGGGCCTGTGAAGTCTTGATTGTTTGGACTATCCCCTCACAGTTCCATGACAAAGTATGACTGGGCTCGACTGATGTAGTCATCCGTCCGACGTGTCATTATCCCGGCTCAATCTCAGCTGTGTGAAAGCATCACCCTCTGTTGAGGCACGTAGCCTGCAGGTAGTGTCAGGCCCAGGGCTGTGCTGTCATGACAACCCACCACACCTTAAAGAAACTCATTACCTCATCACACCACAGGCAGACTCTTTTGAGGAACCTTGAGGTGCTCTTTACTCAGTCGTACCTACAGGTATTGTTCTGCTGAGGTACAGGAACGCAGATCAGGGGTCCTACAGATCGATACAAAGTGGCGTTATACATTCAGTAACCTCCTGATAACACTCTTGCAAGAGGAGAGATAACAGCGGCAGGAATGTCAACAACCATTCATCAAGGTTGGATTCCAGCAGTGAATACATTACCTGTGGACGTGAAGGCTACATATCTATAGCCATAAACACCACAAAAATAAAGTGTTGCTAAGACGTGTTGTAAAGTAAACTGCTGCCCACAGTAACTGCTGTCAGCTAATGTTAGCTCAGTTTGTTAGCTGGGCTGTCTGGATTGTGAGCTCAGAGCACCGGGGGAGTGTTGTTGCGTGTACCACAAGTGTTTTAGGAGGTTTTTCAGTGTGTCATGCCAGAACTGGAGCTGGGCAAGCGGGCAATGTAACCATGTACTGCTGTCTTGTTTTTTTTTTTTACCTTACTTGATGTTTGGCTGTTACCAAAGTTGTTGATTCACTAGTTTTTGATCATAAGTAATGTAATCAGACCAAATACTCGAGTACAGCCGTCCATATTTACCACAGTGGGCTCAATCGTAAAAAAAACTATTTTCTATGCAACATTGCTTTAAACTATAGCTATTGCATCAATAACAAACAACATAGTAGATAATAGTAAGCAGGTTAAATATTAGAATAAAATAGAAATTCCTATATAGAGTAGGTATGTTGCATTAAAACTTCATTATAAGAAGCAAACCCAAGAATAAAACTACAATAAAATGAGTCATCATGAACTTCTTTACACGTGATTTTCCATGAGATTTCCACTATTAGGAAACATTACGAGCTAAAACTCGGTCAGCGTGTGTCCAGCGTGACTGCTTCAAGTCAGCTGGAGAAACTCTTCCTCGTTTTTTACGCACGGCGGAGCTCCGCTGCGCTCTGATGCGCGCATGCATGCAAGCGGTTCAATCCAATGGCAGCCTTGTGGAGGGGAGGATGGGCTGGACCCGTTACTAGGTGGGGTTTATCACCAGTATAAATATACTCTGTCGGTCGCTACAACGCCCCTGGAAACTCAGTGAGACAAACTTCTTCCCTGTAAAGCCAAACGGTAAGTCCTTTTTTTCTCTCTCGAAAATATAAATTTACAATCTGTTCTGCAGCTTTTAGTTTGGTTTGGAGAGTTTGGTGAAAGTTTGGTTCCAGATGTGATGACTTTAGGACGCCTCTGCCTTAAGGTATTGATGTAATCTGTGAGGGTGTGGTTGGGAAAACAGCATATGTGACGCAGGTAAAGTGTGGAGTTAGTTTTATGACGCGTAAAAAATAAAATTAAAGTAGAATGGGTCTATAATGTAGCCTACAGTCTCCTATATGTCATATCTGAGTTGATCGTGGGTGTGGCCAGGCTGTCTCCACATGCTTGCCATTATGGAAAACCACCTAACATAAACCTAGAGTAAATATGCAAAGGCTTGAGCTCTTCAGGAGCGGATGAAGGAACATTTTAAGAAGATAAGAACTCACTCGGCACAGTAGAATCAATAGAAGACTGATTATTTCATCTTGAAGTACCAATATGTTCAGTGCACTTTGTTTCTTTCTCATGTCAGAGTACTTTCCAAATGTTACACGTCAGTGTTGACATCTTCTCTACTGTCCTCTCCCCCTTTTACAGACAGTCCCCATCGTCCCACCATGTCTTTCATCAGTGCCTTCCTGGAGCAGACGATCTATATGGGCATGCCCGATGACTCAGTATGTAACTCTGTGGTTGTGTTCCAGTTGCTAAGGCCAACCTCAGTGTTTTTTCCTTTTTTTCTCTTCCTGTGGTATGTTCGGGTGGAAAGAATGATCAGGCAGAGTGAGTGAGAGAGAGAGAGAGAGAGAAGTGTTAGAGGATAGTGAAGGAAAGGAATGAATGAGTGGGAAGTTTGAAGGAGGATAGAAGGAAGGAAAAGGGAGCGGGGGCAGAGAAGAAAGATAAGATGAGGAGCGTAATTAAAGTGAAAGGCAGTCTGCACTATGAAGCTTATATGCAATGAGAAAGATGACCATACTAAGCCTTGGAGTGTGTGTGACTCATAGAAGCAGGAATTTGCACCCCTCCCTTTATAAACTCGATAAAATGCTACTTCTGCTTTCCCTGGTTTTGTAAAGCGAATATAGGAAAGTTGCACAAGGTTCTGAGTCTGTGCTCTCTGACTCTGCTGTTATTGTTGAGTTCAGTCCAACAGGGGTGTGTGCAGGCATTTTAAAGGGCACCATCATGGTTTTTGGAGGCGTGAAGCTGTCAGGCAGCCCAGAAAGGAGGCACAAAAACTGTCACACATCATACTTCGTGCATCTAAGGCATTTTAAAAATGCACTTTTGCAAACACACCTCACACACACCACCAAAGCAGAACTCCATATTATTACCAAACACACAATAATCTGTGTTGTGTGTGTCTCTCTCAGGTCCTGAAGAAGGAGGGGACGGTGACCCCGGCGGCCAATTTCTGCGCCAGTGGAGACGCGGCAGTCTTGGAGAAGGCCATCAAGACCAAAGGTGGACTTTGAGATGCATACGTTGAAGCTTTGCAGCGTGTGTGAACACGTCTTGGCTTTGCAGTGTGTCTCTGTTTGTTTGAGTGTTGGCTTTTGTTGTAAGAGCTGTGACACCCTCTGCTGGCAAACATGCACCGTTACTCTGAACAGAGTGACTGTAGTGGAAAGTCTGACTCTTCTCTTTGTTTGGGCCGTCGCACTGAAATTATAAATACTAGAAGTACTGAGTAACCTCTCGCCTCCTGCAGGAGACTGTGGAGACCTTAAGCAGCTCCTTCAGCAACAGACCAACAACATTACATAAAGTGGCACTGTTATATCCTTATAAACATCTGACTTGTGCAAAATATATTTATTTATCTACACTGTACAGTTACCTCCTGTATGTATTACCATTCTTTTACAGATGATACAGCAGGAGGTGATTGTACAGTGTAAATAAATAAATATAATTTAGTGCTTACACACCGTGTGTGTGTGTATTCAGTAACCTGCACATGATTTCTGTGAAATGATCCTTCATGCATATCTGTATCCTTGAAAGGTTTATTTTTCTGTTTCTAGTATATGTTACATTTTTTCTATTTTATTTTAATTTATCAATCAAGCGATCAATCAATTAGACTTTATTTATTCAACACAGGTTGAATAAATCATATTGATTAAATATTAATGAACGCTTAATATTAATCAAACACATTAAAATGTGTAAACAGACAAACTAATTAACTAGATAAATAATAGTAGTGATAAAGTAACAGATTCAAATCTGTTATGAATAGACAAATAAATCTAGTTCAAGTAAAAGCCAGACTAAAAAGATGAGTTTGCCTTCTAAGAGTTCATATTTTATATATTTTTTTACTTCATGAGTATTTTTCGGCTGAGGTGTAGGAGGTAGAGCGGGTCGTTCACTAATCAGATAATCAGTAGTGGTGGTGGTTCGATCCCCGCCTCCTCCTCCAGTCTGCATGTCGAAGATACTGAAGTGTGTGAATGTGTCTTATCTCATCTCATATATTTATTTCTGTCGTACAGATGCACAATAACAGAAATGATCTTTGCTTCACGTCCTCTGTGCAGGCGTGGACGAGAACACCATCATTGAAATCCTGGTGAAGAGGAGCAACGAGCAGAGGCAGCAGATCAAAGAGGCTTACCAGCAGGCCAGCGGCAAGGTGATTTTAAAATGAATCGTAGCTATAAGTTAGAGGCACACCTGATCAGTACACACACACACACACACACACACACACACACACACACACACACACGATCTCAAACACTGTGTTTATTTTAGCCTCTGGAAGCGGCGCTGAAGAACGCTCTGAAGGGAGATCTGGAGGACGTGGTGTTGGCTCTGCTGAAAACACCGGCCCAGTATGATGCTCAGCAGCTGAAACTGGCTATGAAGGTACACACACACTCACACACACACACACACACACACATTCAGCACGTTCGAGGTGAGCACTTTGGCCTCTCCATCATCTGTTATTTTTGGTGCATGGTGACATCCACCCACTTCCACATATTCATCTATTGTTTTCTTAACGGGACGGTGAAAGGTGTGTTTTGTTTGAGTTGGGCCAGCATTGAATAAACACTCTCTCTGTATTAATCATATTAACAATGCAATAATCTATCCATGCGTCCTTCCTCAGGGTCTTGGCACAGACGAGGACACCCTCATAGAGATTTTGGCTTCCAGAACCAACAGAGAGATCCTGGATATAAAGAAAGCCTACAAGGAAGGTGCGTGCCGACAAATGTTGTCCGCCCTCTCTGGGATGTGGGAGAAGATTTAAACACATTTTTTAAATCTCGAACATCATCGTATATCCTTGATTTTAATGTTATAGAATACAAGAAGGACCTGGAGGACCACATCAGGTCCGACACGAGTGGAGATTTCAGGACTGCCCTCCTTGAACTCTGCAAGGTACGTACTGTCTCATGGTGAGCGTTTAGTACAGGCGCTTACTCGGTCACCAGGATGCATTAAGTTCTGAGACAACATAACACACCCTGCTGTGGCTGCGACAGTGACAGTGGTTTATAATAACTAAATAAACTATCTACACATGCAAATACAACAGTTAAAGACTGGTGGGTGGAGAGCTGTCAGCTCACCTCCCGGGCACTGTTGAGCAAGGCCCTTTGAGAAAGAAACCAAACTCCTAACTGCTCTCAGGGCGCTGTTACATGGCTTTGTGTGTGTGTGTGTGTGTGTGTGTGGTTATATTTAAGGCCTTATATGTGAAAAAATTGAGGGATTCACAGCACAAACTCAACATGCTGAACTTCTCTTACATTTTAAATAAAACGTGGTGGAGAAATGTGAACTTCTAGCAGCCTATCGGCTAAATTAATCTCATATTAAACCTTTTTTCCAAGTGCTTAATCTGCTTTTTAAAGCTTTTTAAAGGGAGAGTTCACTCTAAAATCCTCTCAGCTGTAGTGCTATTGATTTTTTTTTAACAATAGCTTTATTGAACTTTTTATATTGAGACTCCAACAAGAGAAATGTATGCAAAAATACAAATCTCACTGCAGAGACAGCACTGAAACCTTGATGATCGATGTCAGAGACATTTAAATATTATATCAAAGAACGTGTATCCCACTGACACTGTTGTTCTTTATTGTTTTATGCAGAAAATTAATAAAATTTTGAGTTAAAAAAGCAGTACAGATAAACACAGTACTCGGACAAACAAATTAAACAGTAACAAAGAAGGGGGTAGTCCGTGGTACACATCAAAAACAGTCTACCTCCTCTCCAACACTACCAACAACTGGACATGCTAAATCTATCCCCCTCTACAACTGGAGGACTGGCCAGGGATCGATCATCTGATTAGTGGACGACCCGCTCTACCTCCGAGCCACAGTAAATGTAACGTTTGTGATGTTTTGTATTCATACAAAGTGTTGGATCATAACTATAGTCTGCCAAACCCTTCAACACAATGGTTGCCAGTCTAGCACAGATATATTTCATCTAGACTGATTTTTCAGATATCGGCCGTAGAGGTGTCTACTTCCTCTTGAATGGACTCGGCTTGTGGTGCTCAAACAATACATTTGAAAAACTCAGCAGCAGTGTCACTTCCCAGAAATCACGATACGGTTACTCAAGATAACAGATTTGTGAGCAGTTTCATGCAGGAACTATTTTCTTTTTTTTTACCAAACTACACCTGCCCACCTCACAACCACGCAAAGAGAAGCATGCATATTGAGCTGCCTAACAGTTCAGCTGAGGAGGACAATGTTAATGTTTACAGCCTATCTATAGAATAGACCATTATATAATAAGCATTCAAACATTTAACATGGATTTCTGTTGCCTTTCCCACTTTTTACCACCATTTTCATGCACAAAAAAACAGAAAATGATGTGAATGAACTGTTAAAACTGAAAAAATAGCAATAATTCTAACACTCAGCATATATTTCAGGGTACAAACACTCATAATGAGGACTTCTCTATAACAGAAATCGAGTAATGACATCTTATATCTGTTTGTCTTCATCGCAGGCCGGCAGGACTGAAGGAGTCAATGAGCCGCTGGTCGACAGCGATGCCAGGTCTCTGTACGAGGCCGGGGAGGGCAGGAAGGGCAAGAACTGCTCTGTCTTCATTGAAATCCTCACCAGCAGGAGCGCCCCTCATCTCCGTAGAGGTTAGCTGCCGACTCGCTTCAGTAAAATCTGTTTTTAGAATGTTTTATTGTTGCTGTCGGATCTGACACACGTTCCTCTCCTTCAGTGTTCGAGAGGTACTCAAAGTACAGCAAAGTGGACGTGGCCAAAGCGATCGACCTGGAGATGAAGGGAGATATTGAAAACTGTCTCACAGCTTTAGGTAAAGGCACACATTTCTAGTCTCTAACTTTATTATATGCACATTAATCCCGTGATTTATGCACAACTTTAACCCTTTTTTAAAAAATAACCACAGTGAAGTGTGCGGGAAGCAGGCCTGCGTACTTCGCTGAGAGGCTCTACTTGTCCATGAAGGTACAGTATGAACAGGCTACTCCTCACAAAATATATATTATGAAGAGTTAGGGAGCTTTCCTGACTGACTCCCTTTGTGCCCAATCAGGGTAAAGGTACCCGCAAAGCTATCCTGACTCGCATCATGGTGTCCCGCTCTGAAATCGACATGAAACGGATCAAGGACGAGTACAAGAAATCTCAGGGCAAAACACTCTACCAGGACATCCTGGTGAGCAAACACGTGATGACGATAAACCCATCATACATGATGCTATCTATGTGGTCTAAATGTATCTTTTCTGTCCGGCAGGATGACACTAAAGACGACTATGAGAAGATTCTACTCGCCCTCTGTGGGGGTGAAAACTAATCCCCAATCATCAAGATCAGGGCTCATACAAGTCACATATTGTGCCATATGCTCTTATAGAGAACCAACAAGAGTGTCTTTCTTTGTGACTGTCATGACATTTAGAAGATATTTACAGCAAAGATTAACGTGGAATCGGCACTGCTTCTGCAGATAAAGTTATTCCTTTTCATCCCCAGCACTCTTATTTCAGCATATTTCTGATAGCAGTGCGCCGGCGGGACCAAAGCTCCGGGACAGACTTAGCTTTTACACTCAGTAGACTCTCGTATCTGATGCTTGAAGAGGAAGCTGAAGTCCCTGATCACAGTGCAGCTGCTAACAGATGTATGCAGATCACCATGTGCCAATCATATTCAGTGGCAGCAGTAGGCATACCCTTGAAGGAGCTTGGACATCTTGCAAATAAAAGCTTTTTGTATGAAGGCTGATCTGAGTTTTCTTTGCACACTGGCTATAAGATATATTGGCAAATATTTAAGCACTAATATACCCAGCATTCCCATGAGCCAACTATAAATTATAATGTAACATGATGAACACACTCAATGTGCAAACAGTGAGAATGAATGAATGAATGATGAGTCACACAGACGGTGGTGCAATTCAGCTAAGTATATTTATTCAAATAACTCACTGCACAAGTACAAATTTGAGGTACTCGCACTATTATAGTATTTTCTGATCATGCCACATTCTTCTTCTACTTCATTACACGTCGAAATATTCTACTTATTATATCTGACAGCTTTAGTGACTGTTTAGATTATTTTAGTAGACTGAGGTCGTTTGGAGTCGACAGAAAAAGACTCAACAAACCGGTCAAGAGGTTCAGCTCTGTCCTGGACTGCCCCCTAGACTCCATAGAGGTGAAGTGAAAGTGAGATATTTTATTTTATTCTTATCTTACTTACTTATTTTTTGATTTTTGCATATAAAACACATGAAGAGTTTATGATATAAATAGATACTATAAATTAAACTACAACATACAACTACAGCTGGTACATTTGTTTCATCAACCACCAAGTCATTTTTCATGATTTCAACTTCACAAATATGAGCATTTGCTGCTTTTCATTTTTAGTATTTTCATAATTTCTAAATAATTTTGAGGTGTGGACAGTTGCACAAAACAAACATTGTGAAGGTGTCACTTTGGGTAATTAAATCTGTGTAAATGTTGAGTTACACATGTCACTGAGGATAAGTTTGATTTCTTTAGTCCCGTTTTCAATAAAATAAAAATGTTTGGCAACAATTTACCAACTTTTCAAGTCATTTAGAGCAATAAAAACACATTAATCTTTGTTTTATCATGTCTAAGTAATAATGCAATAGCGGGTTAATACTTATAGTACATTTTTCTGATTATACTTACATATTTTTACTCCAGTAACATTTTCAATGCAGGACTGTTACTCAGAACAGTGTTTTTATACTCCGGTTCACTGTGCTCTCAGTTGTACATACAGGTATAGACATACAGTTTAACAAGGGACATGACAGGCGCACACACATATATATATGTGTATCTATTTATACACACTGACAGACATTAGTAGACTGGGTAAAGGACTGGTGATGGTGCAATGGATACGACAGTATATACATATTTATGTACAACTACATGACTAAATGTAAACAGTGAGGATAAATATTTAAATTATAATGAGCAGGTATTGCACAGATTTACTTAAATAAAGAATTTTAGTGTGATTAGGTTGCCAGGCTGGGTAATAAAATGTTTTTTCCAGTATTATATTGCAGTTTATAGCAGCAATTAATCACGTAATTAAAGATAACAGATAGAAAGCACGCACTGTGGGGGTTACATTAGACGCGACCCCCTCACCTGCAGAAGGGGGACAGCTGTCACAGAACCTGGCATCCCCTCACAGCGCCTCAACTATAAACAAGCGGAGCAGCTCCTCCGGCGTGCTAACGAGCTAAAAGGCTAACCAACTTTCCTCCCGCCCCCCTCAAGTATGTGTTTAAGATTTATGACAGTCACAACAGTGACGGGACTGTTTTATTGCAGCAGATGACACACTGACACGTGGTGCTGAAACGTGTTTTTAAAGCTGTTCGGCTACTTAGCTTAGCGTCACAGCTAGGCTAGGCTAGCTGGGCTAACGGTAGCTCAGTCAGCAGAAAATGTCAGTTTAAAGTCACGTGTGTGTTTTAGCATGAATGAAGTGATGGACACACGCGTGACAGCTGTCACATTCAACATGTATGTGTGTGTATATTTACGATACTTGACTGTGAGGAGCTAACATTAGCCTAGAGTCCTTTTAAGGCTAGTGTCCTTTTAAGGCTCCTTGCTGGAGCCTCATGTCTCCTACAGCCTTATTATAAGTCCTTCGCCTTTAACTCTGAAGCTCACACTCTTCTGTCTTTGTGTTTCAGGTCACCTGGTTCACCTGTCTGTCCATTTGTCCCCCTCACAGCCAGATATTAAAGACAATGACCTGACCCATGGACCGCTGCAGTGTCTGCTCAGAAAAGGTAGATCATGAATGACAAACTAGTCTTCCTGGGCCTGCTGTACTTCGTCCAGGGCATCCCCTACGGTCTCCAGTCCTCCCTGCTTCCCGTCTACCTGCGTGGAGCCGGTCACTCCCTCACCCGCATCGGCTTCACCAAGGTCCTCTACTTCCCCTGGGTCCTCAAAGTGCTCTGGGCTCCTCTGGTGGACCGGGTTGGCACCAAGCGTCGCTGGCTGGTGGGGACAGTTTCTGGGCTGGCTCTGACATGCCTCTCCAGCGCTGCCCTGGCTCCAGAAGCACATATCTGGGGGGTAGCAGGAACCCTGTTGGCCATGAACAGCTTGGCATCCGTCCAGGATATTGCTGTAGACGGGGCGGCGGTGGGGTTGTTGAAAGGTCGCGGGGAGCTGGGGCTCGGCAACACGGCCCAAGTCGTGGGCTATAAAGCCGGGTCTGTGTTTGCGGGAGGCGGGCTGCTGGCTGTGATCGACGTGGCAGGATGGAGCTGGATGTTTATGCTGCTGACGTTTGTGTACGCAGGCGTGGCCCTGTTTGTGTGGGGGGCCCCTGTGCTGGACGATGAGAATGTGAGGGGCCAGCAGCCGGATGGCAGCCGGAGGGGAGGGCAGGGAGCTGACGCTGTGAGGCCATGGAGGGTGTGGAGGAAGCTGCTGGCAGTGCCCGGCACCCCTTGGACAGTCCTGTATGTGCTGACATACAAACTGGGTGAGTCTGATATTGAGTCTGAACATTTCCTGTGATTTGTTGCACCCAGTTTCAGAGTTTAATCCCACTGTGGTAAATATGTTCAGCTGTACTCGAGTATATGTTCAAAAACTAGCGAGTCGACAACATCGACAAGGTCACCAACAGCAGACATAGCAGCCAGCTAATATTACTGACTAGTCCAACAGCAGTCAGCCCAGCTCGGCGTCTGTCTTTCAGCCTTTTATTTCACCAAGCTCTCACCAACCACTAAAAGTCAGTCCCAGATTTACTCTTGTCCGGCGGCTTCTTGCTTGTTCACTCTCTCCTTTTCTCTTCTTAGCTTCCGCTGTCAAAGTCCTCTTCGCTCTCTTCTCCTCTGCCATTATGTCCATAGAGGCTGCTGAGCCCGGTTACATTGCCTGCTTGCCCAACTTTTGTTCTGGCACGACACCGGCTCCGCTCCCCGTCAGCATTCCTCTTAGCAACAGGCCTGTAAACCTCCTCCTCTTCCCGGTGGTCCAAAACGCCTGTGCTACAAACACTAACACTCCCCCCAGTGTTCAGCTAACAAACTGAGCTAATGTTAGCTGACAGCAGCTACAGTTGTCAGCAGTTTACTTCACTGTCCATCAGTAAACTCTGTAAATCACAGAGAGTTGAGGCGGAGCAGCCGGAGGACATCAGAGGGAAAACCAGAAAACATTTTCTCCATAAAATATGATCCAGTTTCACCAAAATCAGTGAAATAGTTGGTGGTGTGTGACTTAGTGCCGTAAAGCGTTACGTACTTCTCCGACCCGGAGCCCAAAGTTACATAGTGTGAGAACAGACGTACGAATGACAGAGACACCATTCACCTGATCACAGGTCAGTGTAGATCAACAGGAGGTAACAGACGTTAGTTCATGAGAGGAAAGTTATAAAATGTGGCTTTGTGGGTCCACGTCCCTACACACAAATGTTGCAGTATTGCAATCATTTTGTTATTTTACGGATTATTTTGGCCACGATAACGGTTCTGTTAAAGTCTGATAAATCGGATATATACAAAAATATTCAGTTTATTATGATATAAAACAGAAAAAAGCAGCAAATCCACACATTAAAGAGGCTGGAACCAGAGAGTGGACGTTTAGTTTTTATTGATAAATGACGATCAACTATGAAAATGGCTTCAGATTCATATAACTGACCTTTAATGCAGGGCAGCTGGTCATTTTCAACTTGAATCCATCTGTTGATCACTTTCTTGATGAATCGATTAGTTGTTGTTGTTTTCCCAAAGCTCACGGTGACGTCTTCAAACTGATATTCAGTTTACTGTCACAGTCGACTAAAGAAAGCAGAAAATATGTATAAATGAGAGGCTCAAATCAGAGAAATCAGGACATATTCTCTTTAAAAAAAAACGAAGAATCCATTATCAAAACAGCTTAGATTCATCGACTTGAGTTCAGATCATCACCGATGAGAGGGAAGAAGCATAAAATGGAGCATTCCAGCACATCTATCTATAAACTGGAGACTAGTTTGTCAGAGAGAAGCCATGAAAAGTTAAAATGGTTCTGTTTGCGGTGCTGAGAACTTTTCTTTCCCTTCATGTAGAGCCCTGAACTCACCACTAGATGTCTCTGCCGGTGCGTCCATGAGGACTGAGTGTGTGGAAGAAGTTGTGGAAGTTTGTCGTGTCTCAGCGCGGATCCTGTACATACATTTAAAAAAACACGGCCCTGCTGGAGATAAAACGTCATTTTTAATGCAGCAGTTGTAAAAAATATAAAGTTAAGTCACTTGAACAAGAGTATAGCGTTCGTTTGAGTTCATGCTGACAGTTTTTTTTTTTTTTTGCATGTGAACCAGTTTGTCCCAAAAAAGAAACTAAAATTTTAAAGTAGTTTTTGGATCAGTTGAGCTTGTGTGTGTGTGTGTGTGTGTGTGTGTGTGTGTGTGTGTGTGTGTGTGTGTGTGTGTGTGTGTGTGGAGAGAGAGAGTTGATATGACCGGAGTTTGGTGTTTGGTAGCAGAAGGGGATTATGTAAGGATTAGGAGTGTCTTTGTGTCTGTACAGAAACTCAAATGGAAGACGGCGCATCACGCTCATCTGTGTGTTTACGTGTGTGTGTATATGCGGGTGGTGGGAATATAATTGTGTCCTCACATTTGCATAGTCTTTACTCGTGTACGTGCTTGAAAATCTTTTGTTTTTAAATCGTGTGTGTGTGTGTGTGTGTGTGAGAGAGAGTGTTAAGGGTGGCTCGGTAATCGGATGAACACTACTAGACAAAATATGAAGGCTGGCTGGACCCCCTTAATCTGTCTAGGGAGTGAACCCCCCCCCTCCCAACACTCTCCCTGTCACACACACACACACACACACACACACACACACACACACACATCGTCTGATGCTCATGATTACAACAGGAGTTACTCAAAGTGTTTTCCGTGTCCGGAGATTAGTCTCGTCACTTGTTAGCACTTCCCGTCGAGGAGTAAGTATTTCCCACCTTTCCCGACAAAAAAAATCGTTGTGTAATATTCCAGATCAGGTCTGAATGTGCCGCCATAATTGCCTATGTGAGACAGTATTGTTTTTGTTCAAGGGGTGTGTGGGTATGTTTGTGTGAGAGACTGGTGATCCTCCTGTCTGAACCCCCCCCCCACCACCAACAACACCACCACCACCAACAAGCACAGACTCCCTCTCCCTCATCTATCCTTAATGAACTCAGAGTTTGCGCCAGCCCAGCGGGCCAATCACAGGGAGCCTCGTGTCTGAACTGTGACCCCGGTGCCATCTGAGGCCACAGGCATGATGGGAGGACTGTCTGGGTAGACTGGGACTGGGAATGGGACGGAGGGCAGGAGGGGGGAGGAAAGTAGGTGCAAGTCCTGGAAAGAGGCAAACGAGGGAAGTTTCCAGTTGGATATAAAAGGTTTTGATACCCTGTTGTTGTCGTGGAGACACAAACGCCTGTGCTTGAATGTGAAGCTGCTAAAACACGAAGCAAGTCCAGCTAAAATATAATACAACAACGTGAGGAACGTCGTTATTTTACTGCACTTTTGCCTTCCAGATTAACACTTTAGCTGCTCTGAATTAAGATCCTTCATATTATAAAGTGATGCTGCACATCAGAGCGGGTTGTTTTTTAAAGGTCTGGAGTCGGCAGCCTTGTATGTTTTGACAAGAGATGTGAGTGATGGTGAAAAGAGGCGGATCCTGATGGTGGCTTTCTCTGGGAACTGACCAGGTGGACGGAGGAATGGATGGATGAACACAAAAAAAGAAAGCCTTTGTCCCACAACACTCCCCTTTAACCATTTCCTCTAACATGACAGTTCATAGTCAAATAAATCTTGTGACAAAGATATGAGATATTTTAACAATAAACATCAAAACTTCACCGGAAAATGAATAATTTGAAAATACTAGAGAACAGAAAATGCATAATTAATAGATTTAAATGAGGCCAATCATCTTCTGCAAAGTCTAAAAATTTATCTGTGATATGAAGAGATCGCTCAATAAAATCGGCTCTACTTTACGCAACTAGCAATGCAGCAAACAGATTTCACCATACAGTATAAACTTGGCTACACCGAGCGCTTTTGTCACCTACAATTAACGAGTAACGAGTTCAGAGTTTGCCTTTGAGGGCGAAGTAAACCAACAGCAGCGAAGTAGCAAAAAGACTTTTCTGGATACTCAAAGACACTTTACATGGTGAAAACATCAAAGCAGTAAAAGCATCATACATCCAAACAATCCCAAAAAATGTGTTTTTGTTGGTGATTTGAAGATGGGTAAGTCCTTATGTCCTTACAAATAAACAAGATGCTCATGTGCTATTATACCGTAATGCGTTATAATCATCTATAATCCAAAACATCAAAATCTATAATCGTTAAAGGAGGAGTACAATAAAATACAATAAAATATATTGTGCCATTAATTAATTAAAAGCAAACACAGGATTGACATAATATCTGCAGTCTACAGTTTCAGAGACGTGGCTGGGCGAGGTGATGGGAGATGAAGGGAGGTGGAAGAGTGGGAATGAGAGAAACTTGGGTTTGTGGAGTGGGGGGTTATTTTCCAGAGGGAAAGAAGGAGGACTGCAGGGAGGAGGGAGGCTGAAGGAGGCGGATGAATTAATGAACATCCACCACATGGTGCCCGGAGAGAGGAAAAGAGCAAAACACTTGTCCATGCAGAGACATAGAGGTTCAAGATCTGTCTGCATATTTCTATATTATCAACACATCAAGAGCTAAATCCAAATACAAAGTTGATTCTGTGTCTTAACGGGTCAGTTTGGAGGATTTAGTGACACCTAGACGTGAGATTACAGATCATAACACATAGGCAAAACTAGCGTGGCTGCAAAGAACATGGAGCATTTAACATGTGGAAGAGGTTTCAGGTGATTATACACTAATAAAAACATGCGTGTTATATTACATTTCTAGATATTCTGTAGATACAGCCCCCTAAATCTGACACTCCGGACCTTTAAATGATCAAAAACCAGCGGTACTCTTTATTTTGGATCCCCATTAGCTTCCACAGTGGTCGCTAGTCTTCCTGGGGTCCACACAAAAACAACAACAACAATAAGACAACAAAAGGACAAGAAAATAAGCAAAAATATAACAATAGAAATAAAAACAAAGATGTGTTCATGACAAAAAACGGTATATATTTAGTTTTATTTAAATAACACGAATAACAGAAGACTAGATTTTAGTTTAACCTCCAAGACAATCGTTATGAATCTCACACATATTAGCACGGAAAGAACGATGAAGAACTAATCTGAAAGGTGTTTTTTCAGCAGCACTTGATCAGATGACTGGTTAATACTCCAGGTCTGACAGAGCAAGTGACCAAGCTACATCATTCATAACAGAGAGTGAAACATACGCAGCACATTTCCTTTTAATAGTGACGCCCTTTGCCATCATGGAGGTAATGTGATCGATCTGATCAGACAGAGACAGTAAATTAATCTGGTTTTGGTGACCTGCTCAACTCTAATTGAACCGGCTATTTTGTTTGTGTACTTAAATATAAATAACTGATGTAAACAAGCCTCTAAACACACAAACTCATTAAATTAATTGTTGTAAAGTGTTTTTCTGTCAATTTTCAGACTTTTGGTAGTGTGTTGAGACTGTTTACTTTCTGTTTGGAGCACAGATTGCACCTTTAACTTTAACTTTTTTGTCCACTGGTCAAACGGCTAGTGAATGTTAAAATGTTACCAGCCACTCAGTAAATTACCGTTGTTTTGTGGGCTGGTGAGTGACATAAATCTACTAGCCACTTGCACATTTTTCCAGCATTTGTGAACTAAATTTACGACTTTTTTGTCCAACAAACTAACATATACGACTAAACAGGTGTATTGTATTCGCTTTAAGACCCTCAATAGACATTAATATTATAGAAAACACAGTAAACCCAGTAACCTTGCAGGAGTCATCGTGGTTGAGTTTGTTTTCCCAGGCCACGGAGAACTTCTTGACATGTACGTTGCTCTACAGAGACTCGTCCTGTGCGTGTGATTATGTCTATAGACTAACATGGATATTATGAAAGTGTGTGCAGACAGAGGTCTGTTTACCGTTTTGTTCGCAGAGAGCCCGAGGAGCTCAAAGGTGTGCCATGCTCAAATATGTAGTATGTATGAACTGGTCTCTGTTTACCGTGCTCTCTGCAGGCAGCGATTATGTTGTTCTGCCGGAGGACTGAGTGTCCTCGGTGATCTCTGCTGCTCTGCCAGCTCTTTTGTCTGAGCTGCAGCGTGGATGTCGGGATTTGACCCCGCTGTCCTCATCGACCTCTGACACTCACCTCATCCTCATCTCACCCTTATCCCACTCTGATCCCTCTCTGTACCACCACCCAACCCCCTTCTACCATGCATACATACATACGTTTATACTCATGGCCATGGATGAAGGCGTTATGTGTAGAAACTAACTGTGAACACAGCCAAGATTCGAGAGATACTGTCTGTGTTTAATCACAATTAAGACTGGCTCTCGCAAAAAGATGTTCGGACATTTACTCCTGTCTTTTGCTTTCCTGAAAATAAGGTTCAGTCTGTGTTTTACAGCCACCGGTTGCTTTCTCTGACCTACTTTTTGTGCTGTAAATCACCTGATTTCTTTTAAAATCCACTAAATTTATATGTCAGTTAACAAAGTCATCTTAAACGCCTAAAGCTTTGTGTCTAATCTTCAGTAATTATCCATAACATTGAATATTCATGACTAAGTAAACAACTATTACAGTTAGAGGATCAGTGTGTAGGATTTACTGGTATCTAGAGGTGAAGTTGATTGCAAGCCCTTCCACTCCTCCTCCACTCCAGGCGTGAAGGGACCAAAAAAGGCCTAGAGGCAGTGTTTAGTTTGTCTGTTCTCTGAAACATGGCAGTTCAACAAAAACATAATGATTCTTATTTTCAGGTGATTATACACTGATGAAAACAGAGTATTTCTGCCATATTCTGTAAAGAGAGCCGCCCTAAATCTGACACAACAGACCTTTTAATGTTGACAAAAAAAACAACCTAATTATTTATCAAGAGAGTAACATCTGAACCAATGACAGTATAAAAAATGGACAGTGTATGTTTCCAGAGCGCTGCCAACAGAAACTATTAAAGGTCCAGTGTGTAAAATTAAGGCGGATCTATTGGCAGCGTATAACCACCTGAAAATAAGAATCGTTGTGTTTTTGTCACGTCAGAATCAGACCTTTGTATCCACAAATGGAGCAAGTCCTCTCCTCCAGAGTCTGGCATGTTGAACCGCCATGTTTCTACTCAGTCAAATACATGAAATCACCTTTTTCTGACCTTGCCAACTTCAAACTAGAAAGAAAAGCAAGAAGTAAAACACAGAAATCTGTGAAAACTGCTCAAACCTAATCTTTAAATATGATTTCAAGGCCTTTCATAGTAAATTATTTTATTCCTTTCGATATCTTGGACGCCACTATATGCTTACAAGTCTAGTAAATAATAGTTGTTGTCATGAAGCACCTTTTGAATGCTGAGGATGAATCAAACAGCCCTTCCTCTCTTCTGTCTGTCACTCGATGTTAAGTTGTGCTGTCTGTCTCTAATGTAAACACAAACACAGAGTTTTCTTTGAGCCTGCCATCCCTGCTCTGTTTCCTCTTCACTAACCTCCTAACAATGTCTCTGTTCATCTGCCTCCCTTCCTCCTCCTCCTCCTCCTCCTCCACCTCCACCTCCTCCTCTGTCTGTAGCTGTCTCCATCCCTGCTGCTCTCCTTTCTCTCCACTCATGTTTGACTCCCATCTTTTATGATTGTTATTTCCTCTTACATCTCCTCTCTTGCCCTTCTTCACCTCCTGCCCTCGCTCCTGTATTTCTTTCTTTCTTTATTGTTTCTCTCGTTATCACTGACTTTCTTGTAGTCCTCCACTCTTCTCCTCTTTTCTCTCTCTCTCTCTCTCTCATCTTCTCCCCCCTTTGCTCTCATTCCACCCTCCCCTCCTTCCCCCTTCACTCTGCTTGTTTAATCTTTGCGGATGTCTAATGAAATCCCTGCTGAAATGGACAATTGTTGCTTTGAGAATATTTATAGAAAGGAATAATCAGCCTGGTTGTGTTTGTCTGCACGCCCTCCCCACCCCACCCCAGCCCTCCTCTTTAAAGAAATAATTAGTTGAAGGCAGGACTGTGAAAGCTCCGAGCTTTGAGCTAAACAACAGGCAGACAGGATCGAGAGCACAGAACCATGGGTAAACAAGCCAGGCATCATGGGCACCGCCGCTGCCAATGTTTACTTTATTATGACTAATATGCTTACTGCACGGCTCGAAACCGTTCAGCACGGAGGATGACAGAGATTAAAATGTGAATAATGCACAGAGAGGGTGTAAGTGTATCAGAGCAGATCCCTGTGTGTGTGTGTGTGTGTGTGTGTGTGTGTGTGTGTGTGTGTGTGTGTGTGTGTGTGTGTTGTTAAGTCCACCGCAGATAATCTGCAGTTTCACGTCGTGATTTGTTAAATCTAAAACGTCTTAATAAAATGTTTCAGATTTCTTCATCTTCATCTCTTAATTTCAGAAACTAGTTTTTCTTTTTAATGTTGCTGCCACATTTTTACCTTCATTGGATTGAAGGGATCTTTTCGTACACGTGTTCTGTGCTCAGGCGTTACATATGACAGAGTCATCACTAACCGTAAAGCCCTGACTTACCACTACAGTGATTCTTGGGTTGTTCCCGTCATATCTGTGTTCTTATATTTCTCAGAAGTGTGATGGACACATGAACTCGTTGCAGCCGAGAGACTTTTACATGTTGTTTTGACCAAATGTTCGTATAGAACTCGGAAAGAGGAATTTGAATTGCTTAACTTGAATCATTGCATTGAAAGACTGAATCTGAATTGTAATTTGAAATTGAATTTATTAGTTTGGAACTGAACATTCAGTTCTCAAAATTCAAATTCAATTTTCTGTGACAAACATCCGGGTAGTTGAGGCAGAGCAATCGAGCGCAGATACACAGGACGCCTCTTCGGCCAATCAGCACCTTCTGAGCACGTAACATAGTGGTCCTTTGTTGCCACCCGCCATGAACCGGAGGAAGGAGGAGAAATGGCGTTATATTTGAGTGTAGTGTTGCCACCTGTCCCGTTTTTCCCAGAATTGTTCTCTTTTTTCATCAGCTGTCCCAGGGAAAAAAAATCTCTCCTGGGACACAATTTGTCCTGTTTTTTTAGGAGGGAAATGTAAAAACTTTATTTGGTTTCCTTCGTTCTGTAGTCCAGAAAGGTTCCCATGCTTCTGTAGCTATTTAACCGTCTGGGGACGGATTGGGCGGATCCGCCTAATCCGCCTTGTAAGTTTTACATATCTGTGAATATCTCTGAAACGGTTTATGATAGAGAGATGTGGTTTTTTGCACTGTTTTCCTCAGATTCCGCTGAAGACGGAGATATGCGGTTTGTCAATCAAAGGACTCTGGGGTCTTGTCAGGGAGGGACAACAGAGAGAGAGAGCTGTGTGCGTAGAACAGAGTGCAGGGGGCACACAGAGCAGAGTGACAGAATAACTTCATAAATACTATTTCTATTGAATGACAGGTTCCCCTCAACTTTCTGGAGGGGCTTTGCTTTGCTAAGTGGCATGCCTGAGGAAAATAAGGCAAAAACGCACGGGACCTTTTGTATTGAAAGGGCGTTATTTTATTGTTCTTCACATATTTGGTTGAAAAACTGATATTTTCATTCAAAAACTCTTCACTAGGACTGTTTGAGGTGTGATTTTGAGTAAAAAAAAAAAAAGACAAATCTACTTTTCGTTTTTGAAATTCTTTAGTGTATTGTAGATTTTTCACTCATGCTTAAGCACATTACATGAATGCTTATGATAGCCTAGGTTCTCCTGAATCTATAGATACCAAACACATGGTGTTCCATACACATTAAGTATTGTTTATAAGCCCAAATGTTAAACAAGTAAAAACGAGCTGAAAATGGCTTCCAGAGGGTTAAACACATCTGCACGCGCTCAGATTTCTCTGCTAATCTTACAACGTGATAGTTGGAGCTGCCACAGCACAGGAGAAGGGGACGAGCTGACGCTTGCAGTCAAAATAAAAAACATGAAGAAGCATAAAGTGAAAATAAAAACCAGCAAAATAACGTGCTCACTAAATAAAATGAATCTGAATGAATAAATACATTTTGGCATCTCTTCATGATCGTACAAACCACTGCACGTGTTGTGCCGCTGCCAGACAGATCATCCTATTAAAACTCTTGACACAGTGTGTGTACACATTCAAATAAATCAGTGTGTTACAAGAAAAAGATGATCAACTTCCAGATTTGAATCTGCTAGATCTGCAGGCAGCTCTTATATTTTACACATTTCTCTGTCAGACAGGTAGATATGTTTTGGAAAATCTTATTGGCTAATTTAATTTACTTCTGTGTGAACTATGTGTATATTTCCTGCAGTGAAATGTGAGTGACAGAAGTGAGAATCCACATTTCCTTCTCCACATTTCTGCCGGGTTGTCACGCCGCTGTTACAGCAGCGGTGACACTCTCTCGTTCTGCTGCTGCACTCCGTATCACTGGGAGCTTCTCAGCTTTCTCTTATTATTATTATTTTTTTTATTTCAGTCTGTTTCATCTGTCTTTTCTTTTTTTTTTCTCTCCTCTTTCTCTATTTTTGTTTGTCTCCTGGCTGACTGAGTGAGTGAGTCGTCGGTCGTGTTGCGTCGTCTTTGACAGCAGTCTGGGAGCCGAGCTGTCACTCACGCAGCTCCTTGGTCCCACTGTCTTTCTGAAGTCAGTCTCCATTAATATAATAATGGCGTATAGTCGGCGCCACTGAATATTTTACTGTAATGTTCAGCAGAACATTACCCCCACACTCAACGCCGCACAGAGAAAGTCTTACTGTCTGACAGAAACTTTTTATTTTGACTGAAAGGTCTTTGCGAGGTCTGTTTCATCTGCGGAAGTTTTTGTGTTTTTGTTGTGTTTTCCTTTTTGTGCTTTAGGAAAAGTGCGAGGCCTCCGTTTGATAAAGTGACTGAGGGTATTCTTTTTCTTGTCAGGCATCTATTATTGACACTTTCCAGGAATAGGCCTAGGTGCGCTGTGTGTCGGTGCTGTATCTGTATTTGATTCTGCAGTTGTCATCTCATGAAAACCGTGTTGTTCAGACTTGCAGGCTAAACAGTTTGCTACATCCTCGTCGTATTTGACTGTGATTGGAAGAGGCGTGTGTATCCAGGAGGTGTCTCACATATTTACAGTAATGCTTAGTCATAAAACACGCAGGATTGATTGTATATTTTACTCCTCTCTCCTCTCACACAGGTGAGCAGGGTGCGGTCACCATGTTTCCTCTCTTCCTGTTGGATCATCACATGACCGCCAGGGAGCTCGGCTTCTGGAACGGCGTCATCGCCATGGGCTTCTCCATCTGTGGGTCGTCTCTGGGAGGCCTGCTGCTCGCTCAGTTCAGGTAACCTTCATCAACACTGGCTTTAAAATTAATTGGGAAAGCAGAAAAAAAAACGCCCTTAAAATGTGTAATACCTGTGAAAGTGCACGTTTTTAAAGCATGTACAATACTCATTAGGGTGCAACTAACTAATTAACTTCCTGTTCACCTATTCTCTGGTTCAAACACAGGCTAATCATTCTTTTTGTAGCTTCATCTCTCTCCATATCCACGTACAGTACATACACTTGACAAAAAAAGAGACAAAACAGTTCACAGTTTTACGTGTAGGAACGCCCGCTTGGAGGGCAAAACAAAACGTTCTTCCGCTGCCCACCAGCCAAGTTAGTGAGCGACTTCCAGCGCAGATTGAGTTTGTTTTAGCCAAAATAGCGGATAGCTGTTGTTCGATCGGACACGCTAACAGACGAGGAGACAAGTCCGGGTTGACCATGTTGAAATTTAGCCTGCAAATCGCTTTGTGTCTGAAAGAACCAAATGCTTTGACAGAATTTGAATTTGGATTTAAGACGTGAAGGAATTTCTTGTCCTTCATGATCCCAAATGGCAGCATCCAGATAAAAAAATACATATAACTATCTGTACTTTTGTATACTTTCATTTTGGCGGCAGTGTACAAGATTTCTGTGACAACACCACAAGAAATACATAAAAATGGCTTTTATAATTTCCTAGAACCCAAAGTGACGTCTTCATATTCTTTGTTTTGTCTGACCAACATTTAAAAACCCAAAAATATTCAGTTTACTGGCATAGAAGATGAAGAACACAAGCAAATATTCACATTTCAGAAGCTGGAAGCTGGTCATATTTGGTGTTTTTATTATCAAAATTGTAGACTGACTAATTCATTAAGTGACTAATTAAGCTCTAATAATCACACGTGAACGTGACCACAGGTCTTCACGGTCACAGCTGTAAAAATCAGATCATTGTTCTTCTGTAAAAGTAGTCGTGAGTTTTAGTTACAGTCCACTGCACCACGTGAACGTGAACTCACACTCTCACACCATCAGATGTTACAGTATCACCACCATCATCACTGACTCCTTCTTTCCTGCAGCTTTCTCTATCCTTTACTTCTTCCTCTTTTTGTGTGTGTGTGTGTGTGTGTGTGTGTTTCTGCCTGTCTGACTGTGTGTGTACAGTAATTTAAGTAAACATAGCCTTGTTTGAGAGCTCAGGGACCCCCTGTGTCTGGTGTGTGGTGTGAGAACAGCATGAGCAGCAAATCCATCACACACACTCACGCACACACACACACACACACACACACACACACACACTCATGCACACATGCACACACAACCCTCAGGGTTTGATCGCAGAGACAACGTGGTAGTTGAATTTAATTCTCAGATACGAAGATGTTAGACTTTCTGATTAATATATCAAAATGCCCGCGTTAGATTAGATTTATGGTGATTAGATGTAATAACCACGATCTTTACGTGCAGGTATACGGTGTTAAAAAGCTGCATATACATGTGACCTTTACATGTTTCCCCTTCAGCACATTGACTCTTTGTGCCTGACCATCGTTGCGTAAGGTTTTTTTACGTCTGCTCGTACTCGGATCACGTCATAGCACCGTCCTGCCTATGGCCAGTGTGATGTAATGTCTATAAATAACAACAATGCCTTCGTGGGGGGATAGTATGTTAGTTCCCACAGCATATATTACTGTACTCTTAACAAAGCATCCGTCCATGTGTAGATGTTAGCTAACATTGTGCCTGATTATATCAGGCGATCAGGATGTTTGTGAAGCGATGAAGTGCCCGTCGGTTGACATGTCTCAGTTTTGCTCTGTGCTTTGTCACGTCAGTCTTTTTGTCCCCGTGTTGTGTTTTCAGTCGGCTCCCACGTTTTCTCCTCTTGTAAAGTGACACTAGCAAACACGCAGCAAGCCTCCGAAGGCAACATTTTTTTGTTTTGTTTTCGTGAAAAGCGCTTTCAAAAGATGTCATTGTCATACTCTGGCTTTGGCTCTTTCACTCTTTCTCTTCCATCTCACTTGTAAAGGAGTCAAGTTGTAAAGGCAGTAAAATGTTCACACACTGACAAAAACAGTCATCTAAATGACTTCTTCTGGTCTTCAGTCTTTACTGGTTTCAGTTTCTAATTTTAAAGCAACACTATTTGGTATTTTTTGTGATTGTATGTCCCACTGTGGTAAATATGTTCAGCTGTACTCGAGTATTTGTTCTGATTATATTACTTACTGATGAAAAACTAGCCAAACATCAACAAGGTCACCAACAGCAGACATAGCAGCCAGTTAATATTACTGACTAGTCCAACAGCAGTCAGCCCAGCTCGGCGTCTGTCTTTCAGCCTTTTATTTCACCAAGCTCTCACCAACCACTAAAAGTCAGTCCCAGATTTACTCTTGTCCGGCGGCTTCTTGCTCGCTCACTTGCTCCTTTTCTCTTCTTAGCTTCCTCCGTCAACGTCCTCTTCGCTCTCTTCTCCTCTGCCATTATGTCCATAGAGGCTGCTGACCCCCGGGGCCTGTAAACCTCCTCTTCTTCTTCCCGGTGGTCCAAAACTCCTGTGGTACAAACACTAACACTCCCCCGGTGCTCTGAGCTCACAGTCCGCGCAGCTTGGCTAACAAACTGAGCTAACAGCAGCTACAGCGGGCAGCAGTTTACTTCACTGTCCATCAGGAAACTCTGTAAATCACAGAGAGTTGAGGCGGAGCAGCCGGAGGACATCAGAGGGAAAACCAGAAAACATTTTCTCCATAAAATATGATCCAGTTTCACCAAAATCAGTGAAATAGTTGGTGGTGTGTGACTTAGTGCCATAAAGCGTTACGTACTTCTCCCGACCCGGAGCCCAAAGTTACATAGTGTGAGAACAGACGTACGAATGACAGAGACACCATTCACCTGATCACAGGTCAGTGTAGATCAACAGGAGGTAACAGACGTTAGTTTAGGAGAGAAAAGTTGTGTTAATTTCCAAGACAGTCGACTTTTCAAACACGCAGATTCACCTTGTTTGACCTCTAATAGACACTCCTCTGTTAGGCCAGCAGGTGTGATACGGGTTGATACGACAGCTGATGAATCAGTGTGGAGATATAAACTGAATGATTTCTACAATCTTTGTTAAAATCCAACTTACTTATTAGATTATATGTACCATCCAGTGTCAGATGAACACTTCTCCCTTCCTTACCTCCACCTATCACACACTCACACACAGAGAAGGTGCTGTCCACCAGGCTGTGGTCCCACCCCTAAAAGCTCAGTTGGAAGGTTTATCCTCCCCACCATCAGAAACGGCTGAGTGGTCAGTGAATGACCCCCTTTACAACCGCCACTGGCAACCTGAGAACATAGCTATTCTTATCTGGGCCCGGCCCGTGTGAGGTGGCAGCCAGGCAGGTTCTCTTTCTCACACACACACACACACACACACACACACACACACACACCTGCATGCACACACACACACACACACACCAATCGGCATCTCTTGAGAGTGCGTGATATGAAAGGCTGTCATTGAGACGGGAAGTAAAGGAGCAGCAGAGAGAAGAATGTCTTTAGCATGTGAATGATGCAGGATTGGTTTTCCAGTAGAGAGGTAAGGAAAGGCTGGGCGGGGAGGGGAGAGACGGTGTGGGGAGAAGATACAGAGAAGGGGTGAGGGAGGGAGGGAGAGAGAGAGAGAGAAATAAACAGAAGTCAGTTGATTTAAGGTCTATGTTAGTGGACATTTGTTGGATGTTTTATATCCTCAGAAATGCTCCAAGTCAAAGGTGTTCTGCTTCCCCTTGACAAAAGTTCTCGCTGATAATCTGTAAACTCTTAGTCACACTCTTAGTCACTGGTATTTGAAAGGGATGAGTTGTTTCTGGGGTTTTTTAATTTGTATTCACTGGAGCAAAAATTTAAGAAACACATTCTCAGCCGGCGTGCTGCGACCCCCCCGGGGTGCCCTTCTGTCTTCGTCAGGGGTGCTGTCAAAAATATAGATATCTGAAATTGCAGACATAATAAAATGACATAGAACAACACAAAAAAATAGTATTGATGGGGACTTATGGCAGGGCTTCCTGGATAGCCCGTAGACAGTATAATGTAGTCTCCGTGACGTCACCACAGCTCAGTGTGGTGGCTCTGGCCACCACCATCTTGGCAGTCCTGCCTCTTCTGCCTCCCGGCCAATCGAAAATATTGTCAGTGGACCTGAGGCGGGCTGAATGACTCTTGGGTGCTCTAATAAGTCATCTGTAACAGCACTTTCATGTCAGTCAAAGCGTCCATGCTCTTAATTCTGCATAACTTTAAGCCTTAATATAATGTGAACAGGTGAGTTGTATATAAATTCACCCTCAGTACAGTTGTCATGAACGGGGAAATTAGCTATAGAGACCAAAACTGTTTTTTGTACCAGGCTGTAAACATGTTTATTTCTGCTGTGAAGTTGGACATTTGAACATGGGGACTTATGGAGACTGACTCACTTCTGGAGCCAGCCTCAAGTGGACAACTAGAGGAACTGCTTTTGAGGAGCCACAGAGGTTACCACTTGGGTCACGAGTGGGTTTACTGGACAGAACGGAGTGTGTTGTATCACCGCTTAGACAAACTCATGGAGCAAGAAAACAAACTTGAAACTTTGAATGTTCGTCATGGACTGAAACTGTTTGTGGTTTTACTCTCGTCCTACTGAATCAGATATCCTGCTCTGTGTGACAGACCTTTTTTACTCATAAATAATTACATGCATAAAAAACATAAACAAACACACACCCAGTCCTTTGAGTGGCAGGCGTCCTCTGAGTGATTGGCATTGTTAATCCCTGATGTGTGTGTGTTTGCGCGTGTGTGTCTGTGTGTGTGTTAACAGTGATTAATTATCGTCTTCATGCTGGGGATCTCCTTAGGTTATTGATTACGTCATGAACCAAACCCACAGGGGGATGATTTTCTTGCACTAACAGGGAATCAATTAGTGTCTGGGGACTTGTTTACTTACACACGTGCACGCATGCTACCGTATGTGTGTGTGTAATTGTGTGTGACATGAAAAAAATGTCTCCAAATTTAATGACACTAGCCTTGAGCCACTGTCACCACATATCACACTGCTCATAAATAACACTCGTACCTAAAAGTTGGTGAATGTATGTCTGATACTCGGCTTGTTTGCTTGTGTCTCCTCAGCATCGGGGCTCTGATGCGACGCGTGTTTGTGTTGCGAACCATCAGCATGGTCTTCCAGAGCTCTCTACTCACCGTGCTGGAACCATCACCGCTCATGAAAGGTGAGAGACGGCCTGAAAGAACCACGTTTAACTGGAACCCAGTGTATATATGGTTATGTATATATAACCTGTCAGTGGGTGGGATATATTTTGTCCTCAAATTGATGTTAAAAAGCAGCAAAAATGGTGAAGCGTCTCCAGAACTGCAGCTCTTATGGGGAGTTGGTGGTGGACTACTTGTGATAGACCACTGTAGACCGGGTGCAACTTTTAAAGCTAACTGTTTGTTGGACGGGCGCGCTCCAGGTCACCCGAAACAACGAGCGTACGAGTGAATGCCATCCAGGAAAGACTGTCTGAAAGTGTGCACCATCTTATCTTCACCTTCCAACTGGTGCGCTTCAAAGAAAACCACCTTAAAGACGAAGCGTTGTCCTCTTTTCAGCTCAAATCTGTTTGTTTTTTTGTTGGTAGATCCACATTGATTTTGAATTTTTCAAAATCCAAGCCACATTTGGAGGTGCTTTGAAATTCAATTCCAATTAGATGCGTCTCAGTCCGGACTCATATTGGATTTTTGGCCTTCTTGAGCTTTATTTGACAGAAAATGTGGGGAGAGAGAGAGAGATAGGGAATGAGCCACAGGTCGGATTCGAACCCTGGGCCGCCGCGGCAAGGACTGAGCCTTTGTACATGGGGCGGATGCTCTACCGACTGAGCTAAACGACACCCCTTCAAAGTGTCTTTTGAGTTACTCGAACAAAGCCCGTGTATCACCTCATCACAGGTTAGAAACGTCTTTGTCCTGTGAGCAGTTCTTACATCATTTTATGTCGGTTTAAATGTTTGGAAAACTTTTCAGGCGAACCGTTTGCTGGACGGTTTCAAGTCACCCGAAACAAAGACCAAACAAAGTAACTGTAAAATCCTGTTGTACAGATGTTACATCACTTTAATATCTACTTACACACCTGCCAGCCGACCCGACAGTAATCAGCTGACATTAGAAAAATGAACACCGCACACATTATGTCACAAATAGCGAGGCGTGATCGTCGTGATGTTTTTGTTGAGACTGTCTCAATGCGTCATTGTTCCTCTTTTCAGAGTTTCTGCAGGTTTCAGCAAGTTTAAGTCATTTAAAACCATTTTAAGACCTCTTTAACGTCCACACTGGTCAAAAAGTATCAAGGATATGAAGGAAATCAGAGTCCGAGAATTACTTGCAAGGTTAAGGTTAGGTTTCTGACTTCCCATGCGACTCCATTGCCTTCATACCCAAAGTTCCTAACTTGAACTTGAACGTGTGTTTACACGAGAAGCTTTGAATTAGTTATTTTCAACAGGTTGAACTGAACACTAAACTCGCTGAACTTGACTTAGGATTTTTAACCTCCTCTTTTCTAATGCAGTTCTGCTGTTTGAAGCACAAATCATGACATTTTAGACTTGTTTATTCGCCACATTACATAAATATGTCTGATTAATGAGCATATTCAAAAAAAACAGTGACTGGGTTGAGAATAAATAGTTCTTATCTTCAACAAAAGCAACCTTTATTTTTTTTGTACAAGATGACGTGTTCCACATAAATACACAATGCACATGTGACCTTAAGCCGAGCATCTATATGTACTTGCATGTTAATAACTGTGTGCTTTGTATAGGGCCAAACGAGGACGGGATCTGGAGAGTTTAAATATGTAAATCTACAGAATTCAAATAACAACATGTTGTGATGCTTATACACGATTCATGGAGAAGACCAACAGGGTCACTTTTAACTCCAGTTACACTATATACTAATCAGCCATAACATTATGACCAGCTGCCGAATATTGTGTAGGCCGCAAAAACAGCCCTGAGCCGCCGAGGCGTGGACTCCACTAGACCTCTGAAGGTGTGCTGTGGTATCTGCCAACAAGACCTGGCAGGAACTGGTAGGACGTTACACCAACGGGGGAACAACAGCAGCAGCAGCAGCAGCGGGGTAACATGTGATCTTTTGGGTTGATTGAAGACCAGGCGCGCCGTCACGTTCTGGATCATCTGAAAGGGTTTCACTGTGCAGGCTGGGAGGTCCGTCAGGAGGTGAACACACGAGGTGGAGTTGGGTGGCATGTTGAGACAAGTAAGGCCTGAATGGCTGAATTCACTCGTCCGTACAGTACAGGTCGGACTCAGTAGTAGTCCAATCCTTTCAGCCAGATGTGGTGGATGATGCAGAGGACATTGATAGACAGGTGCTCGCTCTCTCTCTCTCTCCAGAGAGCCATTGAGTTATTAATGTCTGAATGACACATCTGATTCAGTTACACAGCCAGTCGCAAAGCTTTGGGGATTCAGATCTGCACCATTCATCTCCGACTGAGTTGTCTGTTCCCCTATCAAACCTCTCAGACTGAAAGTTGAGGCCTCCTCCACCCTCCACACCCTCCACACCCTCCACCCTCCACCCTCCTTTTTTGCTTTTAAACCCAGAACAAAGATTTCAGGAAAAATAACTCAACATTCAGTTTCAGATTTTTCAATATTACATGATAACCCTCCGCTTTCCCCGCTCTCTTCAGTCTGATCAGTCGGTGCATCTCCAACCTCGTCTCGTGTCGCTGACTGAAGAATCTTATTCAGGAAAAACTCTGGCGGCTTGAGTGAATAATTCAGCATCAGCGGGAGTTAGAGACAGATAGGCGCTGTGGTTCCTCTGTGTTTCCCCCACCAACACCGCTCTGCCACTTCCCCTCAGAGGATACACTACATGTGTTTTGGGGACGATACGGGGGGGATGGTGGTGGTGGTGGCGGTGGTGGTGGTGGTGGGAGACACTGCAGCATCTCACCGTTTCCCGCTCACTTTGACGTCTGCGTAGAACTGTTATACTTTTCTGCCTCTTTCAGGAAAACTTGAGCTGTACTCACATACTGCGCTTTGTCTCGCTCCCTCAGGTATGGCCGTCCTGAGCATGAGCGTTCAACACTTCCTGGGCGGTCTCATCACCACGCTCACCTTCACTACCATGATGCACTGCACTCAGAGGGCCGAGGAAAGCATTCAGGTAACTCGACATGCCCGCTAACAGCCTCATTGTGGAGACACAGGCTGCTGTTACTTAATAATTTGACTCTGTTAGGTCATCTCCTGTGGCTTAAACAGACAACACACCTCCTTCCTCGCCTCCTTTCCTCTCTTCTGTCTTGGTTTAATTGTGCTATTATATAATTTTAGGTCATTTCCTTTGGTTGGGGCCTGGAGAGGGAACTCCACCACATCACCTATACCTGACACTTCTCATCAGCTGTTTCCACCTGGAAAATATCAGCGCCTCTATTCACCGCTGCTTCTTTTTGTCCCCCTTCTTTCCTCCTCCTCGATGACATTGTCCCACCTACTACCTCACTCTATTTCTTTGTCATTCTCCAGTCCTTTAAACGCTCTCTCTCTCTCTCTCTCTTTCTCTCCACTCCCGACTTTTTCTCCTCTCTCGTTTTCTCCTCTTTGACATAACTCCTTTTGTCCTCCGTCGTAAACTGGGCCATCGTTGCCTGGAGGTGATCGCTGTTCACACAGCCATTCGAGACGTCACTCAGTCAATCTCTGAAGGTGACAAATTATCATTTAAATTGCTGTCACTCTTAAAGTGGAGAAGAAGAAGTAGAAGGAGAAGAAAAAAAATGGGGTGGAGGCGGAGGGTGGAAATCACAGGCTGTAGCACAGATATCTATAAAATAAATAACGGGAGTGAATCAATCACGACATGTGGCGATGAGAACCACGGTTCATTTGAGAGGTTCTCATGACACATATACTGTTTGCTTTTTAGTGTGTGGATCAGTGTGAGTGTGTGCACACCAGGAGCATTAGTGCATTAGTCCTCCTGTGCTGTGTGTGTGTGTGTGTGTGTGTGTGTGTTACTGAAGGTAGTGCTATCCAGTGACAGAAAGCTGATACTGTGAGTGCTTGTTAACGATCCCCAGGAGAAAGAAACCGAATCTGTTAAACAAGTTGCTCAGAATAAAGGCACTCCACTTAGCTGTGGTCACACAGGCTCTCAGAGCTCTCTACCTCAGTGTGCGGACCACAGTCGCAGTCTCAGATACTCACCACCAGTTCCTCAAACTCTCGTCCAATTCATATCGTCTCTGTGAGAAATGTTCTGCACGGATCGTCGTGGTTTGGTCCTAAATTACAAAGTACAAGGAGAAGCACTTGAAGCGTTTGTGTCAGCTCGGTTTTTGTCTCCGTAAAATTTAGAAACGACAAGTTCAGTCCATATTTATGTGATACACGTCAGCGATGAAAAGATATTCAGTTAACCAAGAGATAAAAGCAGCAAATCCTCACATCGTAGATGCTGGAACAAAAGTGTTTGTCCTCTTTGATGAATCTGATTGTAAAATGACTATAAAAATGATGCAGAGCAAACATTTTTAAAGGGACAGTTCACCCTAAAATCAGAAATAAATATTTCTCCTCGTATCTGTCGTGTTATTTATCTGTCTACATTGTTTCGGTTTGAGTTCCTCAGTTTTAGATTTTGGAGATTTATTTCTTTTTCTCCTGATTAATCTCTCAGATCATTGTTTCGCAAACTATTTACACCACCTCGGAAAATGTTTGGCAACCACCATCATGACAGACGTTTAAATCAAGTCGACCCCGTTCAGCTGCAGACAGCTCACACAGGATGAAGGTTTACTCTTCATAAAAAGATTGTTCATTGTCAAAGCGGTCCTGAATGGAACCGGTTCCAGAACCAGATCTTCATGAGTGGAAAAGTTGCTCCTGATCTGCGCTTCTCTTCCTGTTATGAAGCAGAATTTTTGAACCATTCATTTTTACCTCCACTTACTTTCTCCATGTCACCTTGACACACAAAATTAAATTTAAAAATTTAAATTACATTCCTGTGATCTCGTAGTTTTTATTCAAAAGGTTGTAGTAGTTTGTTAGTTGTTCCTAAATTAATTTAATTTCAAATATATATATTTTAGTGATTCGTCCCACCACTCGCGTATCACCAGCGGTACTTGTGCCACAGTTTGAGAACAAAATGTCCAGGATGACGTCTTGAGATGTTTCGATGTTCAATAACACATTCTCACGTCGTAGAAGATTGAAGTGTGGACTGTTTGAAGAAACAAGCGGAAAAACTCAACAGCAATGTTTCTTTACAGAAATCATGACTCTTTTGTAGGAACCATTTTCTTTCTCACCAGACTACACCCAACATCTCCACACAAAAAAACGTAGATCGGTAAATAACACGACATGTACGAGGTAAAATATCGTCAGCACCTTTAGTGCTTCATGTTTATGGTGTCATTTGTGGATATGCAGTAGAGAGGTCTGCCAACTGAAGGTGAAATGTTTGACACAGATTTCAGTGAACGCCTTTTTACACATTAAATATTATTTTACTGCGTGTAAGGATTAAAAACAATCCCGAGCCTGATGAATAAAGATGTTGGGTCGATGGTCTAGGTGTCACTAGAGTCCTGCTGTTGTGTCGGACTTACCTGCCTCACCTGATGTTGTTCTCTCAGGCGGAGGGGAGGAGGCATGGGGAGATTAGGTAATCTCTCTCTCTCTCTCTCTCTCAGTCTCTCTCAGTCTCTCTCTCTCTCTCTCTGTGTTGAAAGCCTGAAGGCTGGGATCAGATACTCTTCTTCGTTTGGCCTCCATCCATCGTCTCAGGCCATGATCTCACGCTTTCTCTTTCAGGCTTCCAGTCTTTCTTTTTTATTTTTCTTCTTCTATCGTTTCACACTTCTTCTCTCGTCTGTTGTTTGGGATTATTCTGTATTACCGGTTCAAAAACATCATGATAAGTTGCTACAGGAGAGGATGAAGTGTCACCTTTTCTACTTTCCCATCTACTGCTCCCTCCTTCTTACAATGTGTCTTTATTTTCCTCCCCCCGCCTTCCCCTCTTTCTGCCTCTCCTTTGACTTCCTCCTCTTACCTCTCCACTCTTCCTCCTCGCTCCTCCAGGCGACCCACTACAGTTTCCTGGCGACTCTGGAGGTGCTGGGGAAGCTGACGTTCAGCGCCCTGGCCGGAGGCGTGGTGGACTGGTTCGGTTTCCAAGTGGCCTTCCTCTTCTTCCTCACCCTCTCCGCCGGGACGGCCCTGCACGTGTGGACGGCCACCTTCACTGGTGCTCTCAGGGAACACCAGCTCAAAGAACAGCCCAAGTGAGATCAGGATCGGGGGTGAAAAGGTCCTGACGTAGGGCGGCGGGGAAAGGGTGGGGGCGTCTGGAGGTACTGACACCTCCAAAGTCCTCAAATCACATTAAATATAACACTCATGACTTCAGCAAATCATAAAATCTTGAATAAGTTGACTTTCTTGTTCTGCCATTTTTAAAAGGAGAAATCAGCCATGCGGTTAAGTACTCTGTCACAGAGTGTGTTTTTGTCACTTTACTGGCAAACACTGGCCTTACGTTGTATTTATGTTGCATTTGAAATGTCTGGAAAAGTCTTAATATTTACAGTGTGACAGATGAGTATGGAGTTTTCAGGTCAGGACTGTATCTGTGTGATGAATCGACGTGTGCTGGGCAGTCGTACTGTATCGAAAAGTTGAGAAGTACTTTGGGAAAAAGCTGTTTTTTTAATCATCTGAGCCATTTTAATGTTTTAATAAGCCAGCAATAAGAGCTGTAGCCAAAAGCAATATCGCTACTTCCTGACGCTTGTCCTGTCATATTGTACTGTATATGAATATGTTAAGTCGTTATCCTGAGTTTGTATGGTTTACAGTTCGATATGAATGAATCTCTACTACCTCGTATCAGCACTGTATGGCACGATACACGGGAGGTGAATGTACAGTAGCTGCACCAAGTAGAGTAAACGCTCATTCAACGCACACTATGTCACCTAAGTTAGCCAAAAATAGGTTTGTAGTCATCAGGGGTGGGCGGATCGATCCCCAAAGTACCGATACGACCGATACAGAGTCTGTTAGACGACATCCTGATCACATGAGCTTCCTTCTTACGAGTATCTCTGCTGGTGTTGCGTGCATACACATAACAAGACATAGCAGCCAGCTAATATTACTGACTAGTCCAACAGCAGTCAGCCCAGCTCGGCGTCTGTCTTTCAGCCTTTTATTTCACCAAGCTCTCACCAACCACTAAAAGTCAGTCCCAGATTTACTCTTGTCCGGCGGCTTCTTGCTCGCTCACTCTCTCCTTTTCTCTTCTTAGCTTCCTCCGTCAACGTCCTCTTCGCTCTCTTCTCCTCTGCCATTATGTCCACAGAGGCTGCTGAGCCTGGTTACACTGCCCGCTGCTCACCCAGCTCCGATTCTGGCGCGACACCGTCAGCAAGTACAACGACACGAGACATGCAGACAGGCGACAAACTAAAGGAAAAACCTGAATAAGTTAGTGTAATGAATTCAGATGACATCCAGGTCACGAGGGGTCACATATTCTGATGAGTTTGTGGATCATAATTTTCCTCAATCAATGCCAGAGCACATCAAAGCTGTTCTGGCGGCACATGGAGGCCCAACACCTTACTAAGACACTTTATTTGAGTTTTTCCTTTAATGCGTCGCCTGTTTGTAGCAGCCGGCTAATATCACTCACTAGTCCAACAGCAAGAGGCGTGTTATTTCACCAAGTCAGTCCCAGATTTAACAAACTTCACTGTCCATCAGGAAACTCTGTAAATCACAGAGAGTTGAGGCGGAGCAGCCGGAGGACATCAGAGGGAAAACCAGAAAACATTTCCTCCATAAAATATGATCCAGTTTCACCAAAATCAGTGAAATAGTTGGTGGTGTGTGACTTAGTGCCGTGAAGCGTTACGTACTTCTCCCGACCCGGAGCCCAAAGTTACATAGTGTTGCTTTAACGTAGCATAAAGAATTAGCAGATTATTTAGTAGTTATACACATATATATATATTATATATAATATTTCGCTCTCTTACATGATTGTACATTTTATGCTATCGCCCACCCCTGTTTCATTTTAGAAAGGACATAAAAACGATGATCATTTTATTCAGTTTTTAGGAGTTAAAAACTCGGACTGGGTCGACCCCGACAGCTTCTAGGAAACCTCAGCCTTACACACTGCATGGTGCCATCTCCTCTCAACAATCAGCTCTTCTTTATAAAACTTGAAAGTCCAATACCTGCTGGCGCTGGCATTGGCTGCTCACGTCGTTTCACATTTCATGTTTTAAAAAAAAAAGAAGAAATATTAATAATATGTACTATAAAATATGCTGTAACTCTCCATGGTACTGTATACTGTATCAAATGATTTCCTCCAGGCTTAAAATCTGAATGAATCAGCAGCGTAGAATGTTCTTTTTCTTCCACCAGGCTCTGTAGGAGAATGTATTCATAGAAGTTAAGTAACTTTACGTTAATAGTTGTGTTGGCAGGAGACAGACAGATGAGACAGGGATGGATTAGTTTACAAGCTGTTTTCACCCACATCGTCATAAATAAAGGGACGTCGTACCAACACATCTCCAGGTCCTCTGTCATGAGATTTGCACAAAAATAAAGCTGCTGAGTGAACCTGACGAGTCGCCTCTTTTTGTCGTGTGACCTCCACCAAGATTTCACCACATTTTCTACCCCTCCCCACCCCCTCCTCCACCCTCAAGGGAGAGCTCCTGTGTGGCCTTTGAGGACGCTCCCACCTTTTGAAAATCCACCGTGGCTTAAAGCTCCTCCGAACACAACAGCGGCTCGGCTCGCTCTCTCTCTCTCTGCGAGCGCCACTGGCTGACGGCTACGGGAGTGAATAGGGCCCCGTGTCACAGGATCCACAACCCATACAGCTCTAATGACACAACAAATGCTGTGAAGGAGGATTAGGCCAGCTTACACGGCCCCTCAATACACCTCCACTTTACACTTTCTCACCCGGCCTCATTATCTGGGCGTACTGTTTGTGTAGTGGGAGAGCAGAGGGAGGGTTTGAGGAGAGAGGCTTATGTTTTATCCTCTTGTCTCTCAGAAAAGACGAGAGCGATCGGCCGGTTTAGTGTCTTTAAACCACAAGCTCATGTAGACTTATGAGTTTTGTATGTTTTTTGGGCTGTTTGAGATCCTGTAAATCATCGAGATGAGGCACTGTCAGGCTGCTGTGTTCAGAGTTACGTCAGATTCAAGTTCACTCACTCACAAAAACTGTTTTTTATTATATATCTTGTATCAAAATGTCACCTTGAATCTGAAATAATGTTGCTCACGTGCACACTGGAGAGCTTTCTTTGCAGTGTGTGTTTGTGATGTGGACTAAATATGCAAAAATCCATTTAGTGGCTGTTCTGGAGCTTTTGATTGTATCGCCTGATCTTCTTCCTTGTTGTGAAATTATAGATCTATAGACTTCTGACTGAAGTTTTAACTGTGCAATTTAAAAACATGTTTTACTATCAGAATACTTCAAAGTTTCTGAAAAATAAATGAACTATGGGATCGCTGGAATGTAATTTCAAATAGATTTGGTATTTCTGGTTTCCTGATGCGTAGTCAAGTTCTTGCCTGTTGCACGCATACACGAGTTCAGATGTGATAAAAAGATGTCAAGCAGAGGTGAAATAAGTAGTTTAAAAACTCTGCTGCCAACTGGAAAAAATCGGGAATATACGCGTGGATCAGGAGTACTGCTCTCCAACAAATGAGCTCCGGTCATGACGGTGGTACTGTGAAAGACAAATATCTGAGAACAACCACTTGAGAAACCCTCGGGTCTTCTGGTCTTTATTTACTATCCCTGAAGTCAGAACAAAAACCCACGACGAGGCGTCCTTTTATTACCGCGGTTCATGTCTGTGGAACGTCCCGAAGACCTGAAGGCATCAACTCAAGATTATACTTGAACTATATTTATTTATTTGTCTATTTATACATTTTAATGTGTTTTATTATTCTTATTTATCTTATTTATTTTTCATTTCCTCACTGCAAAGTTGTGATGTTTGTTGGGGCTGTTTTCTTTTGTTACATTTTGTGTTATATAAATAAAGCCTGATTGACTGATTGAATCAAAAGCTCCAGATCAGGTGGTAGAAGACTGAAGAACCTTCAGTCATCATATTGTTGGAGATTTTGTTCTTGTGTCTTTAGGAAAACATTTTAAAGGGTTTAAAAATAAATTTTCTTCTCGTGGTTTTGAGGTCCGAGACTATTTTCAACCCCCCAAACAATGAAGATGGAGATGAACTGAATTTTGCTGAGTAAACTGTGTTTTTAACGGGACTATTTCTTCTGAGGAAAGTAGTTCCAGGAAAACAAACTGCATGCACTCCATCATTTTGCTAACTCTATTTTTAAGCCTGTGTTCAGACAAGAGAGTGAGAAAAAAAAGAAAAAGAGCTAGACGAGTGGTCTGGATCCTACTGCGCTGATGAGAGTGAGACCTCCCACTGCGGTTGCCAGATTGGCAGAAAACCTCCCCCCTTTTCCTCACCCTCCCCCTGTGGAGAGAGAGAGTGCATGTGTCGGGGGGGGGTCACCCTGCCCTAACACCACTGTAGTGATAGATTGGTTGGATTTGATGTACAGTACAGATAAATAATTGCATAAGACTCCGTAAAGTTGTGTCGATTTTCCAGACATGTGCTGCAAAACACGAAATGTGCCACACCTGGACGTGTTGCACCAATCAGGTGAACGATTCAGTGCACATGGCGCTCGTGTTTGTCCATGTGTTGAATTCCTGAGCTGTTATCGTCCGAGTCGGATTCCCCATATGGAAAGGTAAGGCCGGGTATTCTTTTATGTCAGCACCTATTCAGTTTCAGTCATTAACAATCAGGCTGGGGCACAAGTCTGGTCACACCACCAACTTTATACCCCGTATCACACAGGAGGTACAGCAAAAGGATAGGTCTGCTCATTCACCCCGTGCCAAGGCCGATCCGCTAATCACAAACGTCACCAGACGCAACCACAATGACACCCAAACAATAGGAAACACAGCGATAATAAGGCAGATTTTTTGAGCTGCCAAGAATGGAGAGAGAGTTTACTGACATCTCTCGGCCCGGTAGAGTTACCTCTGGGGAGGAGAGGGAGGAAGGCAGAGAATGCAACATGTTTTAATCTCAGCAAACAAAGGTGTTGTATCGCTTTTTTTCTATCCATTGTCTCCGAGCGCCCCGGGAGGAAAGAGGTGTTGGCTTTTTGCGCTGCTTTTGTCCCGTGGCAGGCAGAATGGCCTTCTGGGAAACCTGAGTGGGCAGGTGGAGGAGCGATCAGCAGCATCAAGTGTCACAGTGTTTCCTCCACTGGTGTTTACTTTTTGTTTATTTGCAGAATGAGAGACATGGACACCTCTCTCTCTCTCTCTCTCTCTCTCTCTCTGTATCTCCATCTCCTCTCGTTCTTCCCACCGCTTTGTCCTCCGTCTTTGTTTTCCCCCTCCTCTGTTTTCTAACTTCATCGTACACATCGCTCACATGAAGGCTGCGCAACTTTTTTTTTGTTTTTGTTTGTTATCGTGCTCCGGGACATTTCTCTTCTTTTGTTGGTGAGAAACACACAAAGATCTCTGGGTGTAAAGAGTATCAGATACAATTCAGTCATCTGAGGTGATTAAAGAAAGAAAAGGGCAATAAATAATCATCTCAACAGTACTGGAGATCATTTTGATCGTGAAAATGTTGACATAGTCTGCAATTTAAATAAAAAACTTAAAACTTTTTCAGACACCTACAAGTCAGGAATTCTGTTTGACACGCTCCTGATGAACCAAACGTTTGGTCAGCACCTGAGGACGGCCTGGGAGAGTGAGATTGGTGTGAGAATTTCCAAAAATGCACGGACTAAATGTCTTCAGAGTTAATCCACTTATAAGTCAAGTCAACTTTATTGTACAGGACACACAAGTACAGGACATACAGAGAATTTAAATAAAGGTTCCCTCATATCTCTGGTGCAAACAGCAAATAACATGAAATATAAAATATACAAGTTTAAAGAGATCTAAAAAAATGTTTTGATTCTGTACCAGACTCCACAAATTCTGGTCACAGGTTTTTCACATGAAACATTCTCTGGAGAGCTTTGGTGATCCGGTATGGGACGGTCATTGGAGTTCTGCAGCACTTTCTACATGGAGAAGATCCGATATGAGTCGTCGGGGAAGGCAGCCAGGTTTCTCAGTGCAGAGTGGACCGTCACGACACCTCAACAACTTTTCAGTGAAACTTTTCTTTGTTGTGTAATTCTACATTTTGTATAAAGCGATGAACACAGAAACCTACGCAGAAGAGCACACCAATGATTTTTTTTTAAAATTTATTTTACATATATGTAAAAAAAGTCAGAATTTTGAGAAAAAAAGTCAGAATTTAAGAAAAAAAGTCAGAATTTTAAGAAAAAAAGTCAAAATTTAAGAAAAAAAGTCAGAATTTTAAGAAAAAAAGTCAGAATTTAAGAAAAAAAGTCAGAATTTTAAGAAAAAAAGTCAAAATTTAAGAAAAAAAAGTCAGAATTTTAAGAAAAAAAGTCAGAATTTAAGAAAAAAAAAGTCAGAATTTAAGAAAAAAAGTCAGAATTTTAAGAAAAAAAGTCAGAATTTAAGGAAAAAAGTCAGAATTTAAGAAAAAAGTCAGAATTTTAAGAAAAAAAGTCAGAATTTAAGAAAAAAGTCAGAATTTAAGAAAAAAAGTCAGAATTTAAGAAAAAAAAGTCAGAATTTAAGAAAAAAAAGGCAGAATTTAAGAAAAAAGTCAGAATTTTGAGAAAAAAAGTCAGAATTTTAAGAAATTTTGTATGAAGCGATGAACACAGAAACCTACGCAGAAGAGCACACCAATGATTTTTTTTATTTTTAAAAAAATTTATTTTACATATATGTTTACAGTTTATAATTAGTTAATGATTTGATAATGAAAAAAAAGTCAGAATTTTAAGAAAAAAAGTCAGAATTTTAAGAAAAAAAAGTCAGAATTTTAAGAAAAAAAAGTCAGAATTTAAGGAAAAAAAAGTCAGAATTTTAAGAAAAAAAAGTCAGAATTTAAGAAAAAAAAGTCAGAATTTTGAGAAAAAAAGTCAGAATTTTAAGAATTTTTTTTTTTAATTTTGAGGGAAAAAAGTCAGAATGGTCAGTTGGTTAGCTCAGTTGATAGAGCATCTGCCCCATGTTCAAAGGCTCAGTCATTGCCACAGCGGCCAAGGGTTCGAATCCGACTTGCGGTCCTTTGCTGCATGTCATTCCCCATCTCTTTCAGAATTTTGAGGAAAAATGTCAAAATTTTAAGAAAAAAAAGTCAGAATTTTAAGAAAAACGTCAGAATTTTGACAGAAAAAAATCTGAATTTAATGAAAAAACGTTTTTGAGGAAAAATAGTCAGAGTTTTGAGAGAAAAAAAAGTCAGAATTTTAAGAATTTTTTTTTTAGAATTTTGAGGAAAAAAAGTCAGAATTTAGGAAAAAAAAGTCAGAATTTAAGAAAAAAAAGTCAGAATTTTACGAAAAAAAAAATCAGATTTAAAAAAAAAAAAGTCTGAATTTTAAGAAAGGCTCAGCAGAGGCCTAGGGTTCGAATCCGACCTCAGAATTTTGAGAAAAAAAGTCAGGAATTTGAGAAAAAAAAAATATATATATTTTTTAGAATTCTGACTTTTTTCTAAAGAAATGATAAAATTTTATTTTTTATAATTTTGACTTTTTTCTAAAGCAATGATAAAATAATTTTATTTTTTAGAATTCTGACTTTTTTCTAAAGAAATGGTAAAATATATATATTTTTTGGGAACTTCATCAGGATAAAAAGTTCTTCTATGTGCTGCGAATGTCCTTAAAGTGACAATAAGGTTACCTTTTGAATATCTTTAAATTTTTAGATTTTATTGACACACGTCTGGCAAGATATGATCTGTAAAATAATTGTTTGTGGAACAGATACAGTCATTAAAACTGTGGGAAAACTCTGGGATCCACCTTAAAAAAGAGAAGTTATTCTTATTTCTGTTCAATTGTTACATTAGCGGCCATAATTCATTTAATGGTCTAACCATAGTAATAATATTCAGCACGCAGGTGAAAGGCAAAGACCAAAAATAGAAAGTAGGACAAAGAGAGTAATTGAAATGAGATATCCTTTGAATGAGCCACAAATCATTTATCATAATGCTGGAAACAGATCTCAGTATAACGTTACACAACAGAACATTTCTGTTTAGAGGCTGAGGCCATAAAGACGATGATCAGAGTGTGAAGCTACTGTTAGAGACGAGCCACATAAACTGTAAACAATCATAAATGTCGTTACATGTAGTGTACATTATAAAAAAATGTTTATTCCAGAGAACAAAACTCAACACAACAAACTGGTTTGTCTGGAACACTCAGCGTCTCTTGCAGGTGAAAGAACGAGCAGCCGAGCTGAACAAACAGAGTTTTTAAGTCAGCAGTGGATCTTTCGTTTGTGGATTTCTCTCAGTGGTTGGATGTAACTAAGTACATTTACTCAAGTACTGTACTGTACAAATTCAATATACTTATATTTTACTTGAATATTTCCATTTTTAAGACACTTTATGTTGTACTTTTACTCCACTTTAGTTACTTTTCAGATTGCATTTTTTTGGAACACCCTTCCTGTCCATCGTGTATCTCTAAATGTGTTGATATGTGAGTGAACGATGAAGAGTTTCTTTATGAGTTGAGAAAATCCTCCAAAACTTTAAACTCTTGTTACTTTTCATCTATAAATCATCTTTCATGCAAACATGAAGCTTCACAGAGCAAAAAGTAACAACAGAAAAAGACAACAATGAATATAATTTTGTAAAATAAATACATGAATAACATTTGGAAAAGTTATAAAAAATAAAATTAAAATAAAAAATAAAAATAAAAATCAAGTAAAAAGTTTATTTTGAGTTAATTTTAAGTTATTTTAAATTTGATTTATTTTTCTTAAGCTGAATATTTTTTTAATTTAATTAAAAATTATCTGGAAAATGCATCGACACAAAGCTGAACAGAGGCTGTTTTTTTTTCTGAGCTCATGAAAAATGTAATTTCTATGGTCAGATATCTGCTTATGAATTCAAATTCTGTAGACAAGGGACCAGATTTTGGCACCAAAGCGTCACGTTTGAGTGTGATTTTGGGAGAGGACGTCAGCGGCTGGTTGAGCCCGGTTACATTGCTTGCTTGCCCAGCTCCTGTTCTGGCACGACACTGGCGCCCCTGGTACTTCTCCCGACCCGGAGCCCAAAGTTACATAGTGTGAGAACAGACGTACGAATGACAGAGACACCATTCACCTGATCACAGGTCAGTGTAGATCAACAGGAGGTAACAAGACGTTATTTTAGGAGAGAAAAGTTACATGATGTTTTCACTTTTACGTTAACGTTTGAATGCAGGGCTTGCTAGGATTTGAACATTTCTTTTTTCAACACTCATTTTCTTTGCACGTCTCTGCAGCAGGCTGAGCGAAGGCTCAGAGAGGAAGAGGAAAAGAAACCTGAGACGTGTCAGGCCAGGATCTATGGAGGAAGTATAGGAGCGAGAGGCAGCCTTAATGCCGGACGGACAGAGGAGCAGTCAGGGTTCAGTTTGCTGTTAGCTAAGACACAACGACCGGGCCGTAACTCTAGCCCCAGGAGAGGCGAGCGCCGGTGTATTTTCTTCCATTGCGGGCGGGCAGATATCTTTACCTGGTGACAACACACACCTGTGTGTAGATCACATGACCTGATCGACACTGTGGGAACTGGCGGTGAGACGTACTCAGTCAGCTTTTATGCAGATTTAAGGATCTTAAAACAGGAAGGTGACATTCACACTGTGTTTCTGTGCATGTCGTCGCATGTTTTATGTTACAAATGCTCTTTATTGGTCTTTATTTCTTGCTCACGCACACAGAATCTGCTAAATAAATCCAGCACATAATCATGTTTTTGAGAATTTTTCTTTTTGGGGGGAATTACCAGCATTTGAATACAGTTAATTTAAAAAAAACACACACATAATCCCTTGCACTTAATTTTAGAAACAGTCATTTTCCATTTCGATGAGAGCCTGAGTAGAATATTCAATTAGTTTCCACTGAAAAAGCCACGAGTTCACCGTCACATCCTGTGAGCAATAACCACAAGCCCGGCCCCCCACCGCCGCCGCCGCCACCGCTGCATAACATAACATACAGTAACATAACGTAAGAATAAATTGTATGTTCTCTACTCATTTCATTAATAATACACAAGTCATTTTCATGCAGGATCTCTGCTCCCTGCCAACATAATCATAGTTGTTTATTTTTAGGTTCGGGCTTTTAATTGGCATGAATATTCCAATGAGAGACAAAGAAGCGAAATGTTGAAGATGGCAGCGTAAAAAGGAGACACAGGATAGTAAACAGACACACCGTGAGTTAATCTTCTTCATCACGCTGGAGTTTTGGGATGGAAACTTTCTGCCCGTGTGTGCAGAATCATATAAAGGTGTCGTTTTTACACTCTAGTTGGGGTTAGACTCATTTTTGTATTTTTTAGCCATCATGGGAGATCATTAATTCTGGCTTTATATGTATGCAAACATTTAAAATATCATCCACATCCAGCAAGTATATATTTGTTTGTTTGTTTTTATTTGCAGGTATACAAAATGTACAGAACCTCTTGCCATGCTTACGTAGACGCCTCCAGTTTTTACATACATACATCATATGCATATTCACAGAAGTCTCAGCCCTCCATCTTCACTTCCAGGCATATGTATACCCTTCTGTATATATCTTCTTGTGACACGTGAGTCCGCTCAGCACAAAGACACACTTATGACCGGTAACCGTTTAGATTATTTTAATTCGTTTGGGGCGACACGCCACAAACAACACACACAGTCCAGCCGAGAGCGATTAGTTAACAGGGAACAGGTGTGCTAATCATCTCACCTGAGCCCTCTCCACACCTCTCTCCTGCAGCTGATGCACCACACCCCCGCCACACTTTTATATGAAGCTCTTCCCAGGATTTATTTTTTGTGAATACCCTGTTGTCATAAAGTTGGACTACAATATTTTTTACCTCTTCTCATGAAATGATTGTGACATTGTGACTTATTCTTGATACATAAAGTGTATCTTCTTAAATCTTACAAACATACAAAGTCTGCTCGTGTTTGGGTTATAAATTCAATCTATTTATTCCAAATTTGTCTTTTTGAATCCTCAAAGAATAAATCAATGTTTCCTTTTTACATATTTCCTAAATTATTCCATACCAATCATCCAATGTAGGTGGTGCTGGACTTTTAGCCACTTCTCTAGAGGGCCTGCAGCAGCTTTGTATCCTTCCTCTTTTTCGTGACTTTGTTTTTTTTTTTTTTTTTAAGCCGTCCACTTCTGAGATCAGTCTTATATTTCTATTTCTTAAAATAACTGTAATAATATCTGATGCTGCAACTTTCAAGTGGTGGCTAATTGACGGATCGGTTGCAGGCAGGTGTTTGTGTTTTAATCACATTTTGAGGTTTGACTGTTTGAGCTAGAGGTTTCATCTTATGATTTATATCTTTTACGTCTCTGTCCTTGTTGATTATCTTGAATTATAGCGCAAAATCTGGGGAGTTTGGATCAAAATAAACTGGAGCTACATTATCATGTATGGTTAAACTAATAGTGAACTTGAGCTTTAAGGAGAATTCCATTAAAAAAAAAAAGGTTTCAGCGTGATTCTTATTTATTATTTTGGTGGAAGTCTCGGGTAAGTTGATATCCACGGGGTACACTGGAAGCCCCAAAATATCAGCCGTTGCCCCTGGAGGTTAGATTTTTAGATTGGAGACTTGGTGACTTTCTCGAGGGACTAGAACGTTTGTAGGAACTCAGTGCACGTCCTCCACAGGGACCAGAGTTTGAATCAAATTCCTGATAAATTATTTCCCCCTCCTAAAAAAAAAGTCCCTACTTTGGAGGGTAGTACTTTCAAAACATGCAGGAACTCTCCGAGCATTGCACAACATTTCTGATCAGGTCCATCGACCAATGGATCGACAACAAAGTCCAGTGTTGTGAAGTTCTGTGCAAAAATAACATTTACACAAGGGGAATTCACCTGACGCAGACAACAAGAGGAACCTTTGAAAAGTAGTTCCTGGAACCAAAAGTTCTGGATACTTTGGGTGGAAACGTGCATGAGCAAGCCGGAAAAATACTAGCATTTGTCAGGCACAATAGGTTTTCTTTGTACTCCACTCATTACATAATTTTCATTAAATAAAGAGTTAATAAAAAGGACAATAATTTCACAATTTATTCAAAAGACCATCGACTCTCATATCTGTCTAAATAACGTAACGAGGAGTTTCTGGGTGACTCCACAAACTTGTACTTGACATAAAAGTTTTTTACTTTATACACATTTCTAAAAATAAACAATAAAATGATGTAAACCACGCTTGTGTGTGTGCGTGGGAAGTGATGGGAGCTGCTCTGTGGTGGAACAGGCTCTGCTATCCGGTCCTCCTCAGTGATGGTCTGGGATGTGACAAGCTGCCAGCTCATATGGTGTTGAGCCTGAGTCACTTAGCTCTGGTCTGCCTCAGTCTCCAGGCTCAGACCCCCTTCAGCTCAACCCACCCTCAGCCTTCAGTCCCCCCTATCCGAGCTCTCTCCCCCAGCCTCATTTGGACCATTAGGGCCAAGACAGGAGAAGCCTCATTCTTGTGCGCACACCCCACTTCTTCTCTTTCATTTTCTGTCATCTATTTCCCGACGCCTTCCGTCCACTCGTCCATCTCGCTGCTCTCACATGCAGACAACCCGTCGGGACTAGTTGTTGACGGGGGAGTTAACAGCGCTTTGTGATGGTGTTTAAAGGGTTTCCTGCTCTATATGTCTGTCTGTCTATCTGGATGACTCCATGCCTCCTGGTGATGGAGCCCTTTTTTTTTTTTAGGTCATTTTATCCGTCCATCCATCCGTCCATCTATCTATATTTTGCTGGTTGTCCTTTGCTCATTAATAACAAGTGAAAAATCTCTTCCTAACTGCTCATTGAGGAGCTCTTGGCAGACGCAATCCTATCGTATTCCAGGCCTGTATTGTTTTCAGTATCTCTCAGGGAAATCATTCTTTGCCAAAGCTTGGCTGAGAACAAACTCTATTGTTTCTTAGAGTGCAGTAACACAAGAAAGACTCATATTTCTCTTAATCCCGTATCAGAATATCTGTGGTATGAAATCCAGGCTATGAATAAATGGGAAATGTCAAATTTGTCATACTGGTATCACTTACAGAAGTTTGTGAGATATTATGCTACAGAGATACACAGCTGTTGGCCTCCATACAGTTTCTTTTCTGCTCTTCGGGGAGCGTTAACGTTTGTTTTAGCTTCCTGAAGGTGAAAAGACTGAAAGACTGTAACCTGATACAGATTTTTATAAAACATACTGTTATTTTAAGAAGTTTCCAAAGTACATTTTCATTCACTAACTGCAGGAACTGTTTTTTGTTCACTTGTATGCTCGTTTACAACCAGATTATGTTGGCAATTAATTAAAAATTCTCTGGATTGGAAGCGTACCAATTAAATACAATCTTCTTTCTTATAATTAGCACCAAACTGCATTGTTCTTTCTATGAAATATCTTTGGAAATTGTTAGAAAATCATTAGGAAGTAACAAAACAGCAAATTTTCAGGTTTCTATGAATGTTATTTTGAACTTTTACGTCAACATGTGCTACTAAAAGGCAGTTTACTGTCTGAAATGATGAGTAAGGGTACCAAAAATCGAAATTAAACAGGAGGCAGACATACAGCATGATGTGGATGATGCATTTTTATACATTCATGAACAGATTTTATTCCTCTTTCACTGAATCGGTCCTCACATTTTCATTTTCTCAGCCGGTAGCCTCAAAAACACAAACATATATCAGTATTAACCAAACTTGCAGGTTCAACCTTAAATGACCTTCCCCACTTGAAAAAGGTGAGACGTTTTGAAGTAGGGTTAGTCTATCCGGTCTGATCCCAGACACTCCCTGTCTCAGGAGTTCAAGTTGCTTTTGTCTGGCCAAGATGCAGGACCAATAGACTCATTTGTTCTGGCTGCCACTGGCCTTTTAAATAACTTTATGTGATCTTTGTATCGTGTTTATTGTTTATTGTTTGTTTACCCGTACAACAAATTGCCCTTTGGGGGATAACGGAGACATCCTAGATCCTCGAGGAGCACCCGATCTCGTCCAAACAACCAAAATCATCGAGGTGCGAGACATTAAAGCCTGCGCGGACTCACATGGCAGTCGGAGCTTTCACCTATTCTCAGTTTTTAATGATAAAAGTCGGTTCGATCTGACAATATCACGACTTCCAATTACATGCCACTCTGCAAAAAAAAAAAACGATGATGGGTGTGTTGATGTGGAGAAAACGTGAAGCGACGAGGTGATAGAGCGAAGAGCGCGAGGAAGGGTGGAGATCTTGTGGAGGAAGGGTGAAGAGGATGAAAGGACAGAGGAGAGAGGTGGAGTGAGAGGGTGAGGGAGGGGGATACAGGACCATTACTACACTGTTTGACATCATCAGGGATTCAGCCTCGGGCCAGAGAGCCACTAATGGGGGTCTCTCCTCTCTCCCGGCCTCCCTCCCTCTCTCTCTCTCTCTCACACACAACAATCACATTCAAAATGCACACTACATGTACAGATATGAATTCATGCTTCAGTGCTTGGAGCTATACAAGCAGACACATGTGAATACACATGTGCACAGCGATGCACACACACACAGCTGAGCCGCCGTGTCCAATCCAATACTGTTTTCATGCAGTTTAAAATAACAAAAAGCTGATTCTATACTTCCCTTTTGCTACCTCGAACTGTCCCCATCTTCATTTTGCTGCACTGTGCATACTCAAACATGTGCAATGCAGTCCCATACATCCTATTTTCCTGTTGCTTCACGGCTAAACTAAACCTTGTGTTATCGTTCATGTAAGTGTTGATGTGTCATCTGTGAGACAAAAAGAGGGAACAGTTTAGCTCCTCTATCTCAACCTGTGCCTTGAAAGCCACGCCGTTTGTGCGTCTCCGCCGTCTTTGAGAGGAGGGAGAAAAAAGGCTTACAGTGCCACGCTTGCCGAGAAAAGCCAACTCATCCCCACCAGCATTTGTTGTGCTCTGCTTAATCTAATTCAACTGCTTAAAACCCCTGTGACAGCAGCTCCTGTGCTTCAAGCGCTAAATCACAGGCAGCGAAAATAAAGACGAGAGGGAGAATAAGCAGAGAAGGTAATGAATCCAGATGAAAAGAGATGGATGTGTGAGAGAGAGGAGAGGGAGCAGTGGTGTATCAGAGAAGCAGTGTGTTGACTGATGTAGACAGCTGGACATGGATTTTTTAATCTGTCCAAATAGGATCTGCCCAGTGGAGGTTTTTCTCCCAAACAGCAGGCCTAACACTGGGGTTGTGACAGCCAGGCGACAGCATGGGACCACAACACGGAGATGACACCACTGCTGTCTGCATGTGTGTGTGTGTGAAAGAGAGCAATATGTGTGAAGAAGAAGAAGAAGAAGACAGGCGGTCAAAATGTCTGCAAGTCTTGCCGACAGTCGTGTCAGATAAACTTTGTAGTTTTGCTTTCAGATTTCCGTCCGATGCCAAACACGAGCTGTGCTGCAGTTTGTTGTGGACGAGCTACGTTCAGCTGTGATGTAACTCAGACACAACAGTCAGGTTGTCATCCAAATGTAGCACACATTTTTAGGAAAAAAAAAAAAAAAATGCCCCCTTTACTGGCTCTCTTCCCCGGGCCTGTAAAGAAGAGCACACATCATTTCATCTGCACATGCTTAATGTATGTTGTGATTAATTCACTGAGGCTCTAAGTTTCTATTGCACTTCAATCAATGCACCAACTAAATGTGTAAAAGCCAAAGCGTAAAAACTTTATTTGAGATTTTTTTTCCACTCTTAAAAATTGCAAGTTGCACCTGAAACAGCTCGACGGAAACACGCTTAATGACAGGTATCATGCAATGTGAATGTTAATAGTGAGATAGTGTGGGGTCATATTGTATTAAGCTGCCTGAAAACCCAAATTCCTCCCTCCACCATCTCCTCTGATAAATATACTTCACTTTACTTTGTCTATGATTTATATTTCTTCTCTGCATTGTGAGAAAAACAGGAATTGTCTTGAAATTTTGTAGCTCTAGAATCTTCTGTGCACAGAAGAACAGTTTGAAAGTCAGTTTAGTCTTTTTATTCAAATATATGTTTTTGTTATTTTAATGTGATTTCTCTCATTCCAGGGTTTTTGCACATTTTTATGAACTTTAAACTTCACTGTGCATGTTATAAGTTATAAGTTATAAGTTATGCATCTGTGAACACGTGTAACTTATTTTGTTTCACAACACAACATAAATTTTCATGTTTCCAATGCAGAAAGTTTCAAGAACCAAGTGAGAAAGTCGATGCCTCGACTGGTTTTATAAGAAAGTGAGATTGTAAGGAACTTATTATGGTGGAGATCCTCCCCAGGGTGTGCTTTTATGTGTGTGTGTGTGTGTTTAGTTGACTGGGTGTGTCAGCCTGGCCTATTGTTGACTCTTTCAGACAGGCTAACAGCCTCTCGGGGCCCCGGGTCCCAGAGACGGTGATGGAAACACTGTTTAATTGGGGTAATCGGCGCGCTTTTAGGGACCTGCTTATTAAGAGAACCCCCCCCCACACACACACACACACACACACACACACACACACTCGCCTCAGCATGGACAGACAGGCAAAGTGACAGCTCTGCCTCTCGCCCACATCCCTGCACCAAAGACCCCGAATCATCAGGCGGGGACACGGTGTATGATCATGTGTGTAACGATGACATGTCTGTAACACTAACAATGTTTAACAACACTTAAATGTGTCAGTGATACAGCGCCTATGCCAGGAGATGGAGCCGGGGTGAAAGGTGTGGTGGTGACGGGAAACGCTGAGCTCTGAGTGCAAAGTTAGACGTTCAAGAAGAAAAAATAAAAATAAAAATTTATCACAGATCACGACAACTTTGCTAACAGCCAAACATCAACAAGGTCACCAACAGCAGACATAGCAGCCAGCTAATATTACTGACTAGTTACTGACTCTTTCAGCCTTTTATTTCACCAAGCTCTCCCCAACCACTAAAAGTCAGTCCCAGTCTCTTCTTAGCTTCCTCTGTCAACAACCTCTTTGGCTTTTTCTCCTCTGCCATATAGTCCATAGAGGCTGCTCCGGTTCTGGCACAACACTGGCTCCACTCGACATCATCATTCCCCTGCATTCTGGGCTAAAAAACTTCCTCTTTTTCCAGTGGTCTACACCTGTGGTACAAACACTAACACTCGTCCGGTCTCTGAGCTCTAACAAACTGGGCTAACATGAGCTAACAGCAGCTACAGTTGGCAGCTATTTACTTGAGAGTTGAGGCGGAGCAGCCGGAGGACATCAGAGGGAAAACCAGAAAACAGTTTCACCAAAAATCAGTGAAATAGCTGGTGGTGTGTGACTTAGTGCCGTAAAGCGTTACGTACTTCTCCCGACCCGGAGCCCAAAGTTACATAGTGTGAGAACAGACGTACGAATGACAGAGACACCATTCACCTGATCACAGGTCAGTGTAGATCAACAGGAGTTAACAGACTTAGTTTATGGTAGAGAAGTTACACAGCGTCGCTTTATGTTCACATATTCCTTCAGAAACAGAAGGCGGACGGATCTTTTATCATATTTAACTCACACGTTAACCTCTGTAAAAGTTTCAAAGCGTGTTAGTAAATAAGTAAGTATGGAATTGTATCTTATTTCCAGTGAACGGTACACCTCAGTGCAGTATTACTTGCTCACTGAGCATGCTCAGTGCTCAGTTTAATTCATTGTCTGAGGCAACAATGACTGAGATTGTTTTATCTCGTGTCATCCTGCGTTATTGTCGTCGTAAGAGCGAGAGGGATGTGAGGATTAGACGCCGTCTGACTCCGACTGAGCCCCGACTGCAAGATCACAACTTAACCCTCTAATGCGAACATGACTGTAATTAAAAAAAAGCCAAAATAAATCCCATCTTCACCTCACTTTTTTATTTATTTCCTCACATTGAACTCCTCCTCCCCTCACATTATCCATGCATTCTTAACTTCATGAAACTCTGCGTTTACACCCTTTTGAGAGCGACGAGTTGGGAATTCCTGATTCCTGCTAACCCCTCCTCGCTCGCTCATCCTGAAACAAAAGGCCTTTTATGTTTTGTTGTGTTTTCTAGCTGGTCTTTAACATGTTAGGGAGATGTTGCCCTCAGCCTGACGGAGGGGTCAATACATATTGTTTATGAAAAACAAAAGGATGATGACGTGATGTCATGTCTAGACTCCATGCAAATGAACAAGGTTCATAAAAGCGTGCTTACAGTATTTTCAAAGACACGTGACGACGCACACACCCAAATAAACACACACACACACACACACACACACAGAGTGGGAGACAAAGTGGGAATGATTATGGTAATGATAATAATCATGGCTGTCATCACCGTCTCCTCCACCATGTTAAAAATTAATCTGAGTTAACGGTAATCCACGTCTCCTCATTAGATTACTGGTGCGGGGAGGGGAGACTCACAGGCCATCTGCACATCATTAACAGAGTCTCAGTGACAGCTCTCTCTCCTCCAACATCAACTTCCTCCATCCATCCATCCATCCATCCATCCCTCCCTCCGTCTCTCTCTGCCCTTTCACCTCATCCTTCCATTGCGTACCGCCGTCTCAGCCTCCTTCCTTCCTTCCTTCCTCTCTCCGTCTTCTCTCTACATTATTCAGCGTGTCAGTCTAGATGTGCGTCACGTTCACAAACAGAGCCCCGGCGACAGAAAATAACGCTGATGTGAGGCTGTCTCTCAGCGGTGTCATTATCAGCTGGCGTCATCAGTCCATTATTATTATTATTATCACATCTCACTCCTATTATGTCATTGGACAGCGTTGCCTCTGATGCTCCTTCTGTTCCCTCTCCCCTCCTACACGCTCCGTAGGCGACCAAAGCTTTGATTTCTGTGCAGATATCATGTCTTACAGCAAAGGTCAAAGGTCACGGTCAGGAACAGCAATTCAATGTCTTGCTCAAGGAGACTAACTCCAGCAAAAAGCGGCGATCTTTTTTTTATATAACTGCCAAACAGACAGTGAAAAAGAAGAGAAGAGACGGACAGAATAAACCTTGACACATTCGTCATTGAATCACGTTGCTCATGTCTCCAGAATAAACCTTGGCAGGCAGAGAAAACAGACGCTGAGGGGCACGTACAAGAAAATGACAATGAAAGGCATGGAGATATAGACAGGTAAGTAGTTTAAGGAATAATTCAACGTTTTCTTGCCATGAGTTAGATGAGAAGATTGATACAACTCTCACTGTACGATAAATATTAGGTAATGCCAGCAGCTGGTTAGCTTAGCTTAGCATAAAGACTGTAAACAAGGGAAAACAGCTAGCCTGGCTCTCTAAAGGTCTCTAAAAGAGAGTGTTAGTGTTTGTACCACCGGCGTTTTGGACTACCGGGAAGAAGAAGAGGAGGTTTTCAGGCCCACGGCGCGGGGGAATGTTCACGGGAAGAGGAGCCGGTGTCGTGCCAGAACCGGAGCTAGGCGAGCGGGCAATGTAACTGCGCTCTGCAGCCTCTATGGACATAATGGCAGAGGAGAAGAGAGCGAAGAGGACGCTGACGGAGGAAGCTAAGAAGAGAAAAGGAGAGAGTGAGCGAGCAAGAAGCCGCCGGACAAGAGTAAATCTGGGACTGACTTTTAGTGGTTGGTGAGAGCTTGGTGAAATAAAAGGCTGAAAGACAGACGCCGAGCTGGGCTGACTGCTGTTGGACTAGTCGGTAATATTAGCTGGCTGCTATGTCTTCTGTTGTTGACCTTGTTGATGTTTGGCTGTCAGCAAACTGAAAACTGGAGGCAACAAATCACAACAAATACCATTTACTACACAATGTTACTTTAAACAAACCAGATGTAATGTATTAATTAGTGAGCTTTAGAGTCTTTATGTTAAACTAAGCTAAGCGCCTGCTGGCAGTAACGTCATGTTTATGCACAGACATGAGCATGCACTCTCCAAAATGTTTCTTTAACGAGACAGAGTGAGTGCAGACTGGACAGGACTGTAATTAAACAAACAGAAGAGGTGATGAGTACAGTAAATGACTCCAAGGCTTTCTATAATTGATAACATCTGTGCCTTTATTTCAGTCTGTCCTGCTGTGGGCAAACATCCACTGTCTGCAGTACTTATTTACAGTCACTACAGTACAGTGAACTGTGTTTTTCTGCGAGGAGTCAGTTGTTTTTCCGCCCGGGCTTTTGAACTGTCAAGACTCCCGAAATCAAAGCGGAATCTCGCACAGCACGACAACGCGAAGGAGCCGCTGAGCGAAATCGACAGTGGAGTCCTCAAGTCTCAGGTGTGGTTTCACATCGCTTTAACCTCAGCCGGCGCCCCAGCTCATCTCATCTCGACAGACGTGCGGTGACGAGAAGCTCATCAACTTTTACTGTGACATCTGCCGGAGAGGAAAGTGTGGAAACAAACAGACAAAAAAAAAAAGTTCAGCTGCTCCTCCTCCCAGGCCTTTTTTTGTCTCTCTGTCAGATCTCCATTGATTTTTCTGCTGACTTTATAGACAGCTTGGAATATTGTTAGGAGGCGGAGCTCACAGCGTTTCGGGGTGTGTGTGCGTGAGTGTTTGTGTGCGTGTTGACAGATGGTTGTCATTGTATGAGAGCTGGTTTGCACATTCATGTAATGGAGGCGGAGAAACATAGCAAACATATGTAGTGGACAGCAGGAATCGCTGACTGGAACTAAAGGATGCACGTTCACAACACACGCCAAACACACTTTGAATGCGTCAATTACATGCATGCTCGGTAATATACGAGCATGCATGTCGGTGTTGTGTGTGTGTGTGTGTGTGACTCAGAAAATACGTTTTAATGTAAGGATTTTGTCTGGCAGGAATTATGTGTCTTATTTGCGCGGGATGTGTGTGTTTTTTTTTTAAAGGAAATCAATGTCAGAACAGGCGCCAACACGCGGCGAGGGAGGTTTTAGTGTCAGGGATGAAGATGGCGTGTGGAAAAACACATGCATAAAACGTCAGGAGGCGACAGGAAGAGGAACACGTGAAGACAGAAGTGAGAAAAACTTCGAAATCATGAGAGGGGACCGAGCAGAAACGCCACAGAGAGTTGGAGTTTCGTGCTTGACCAACTCACTCTTCATCACTCTGTGTGTGTATTTGTGTGTGTGTGCATGTGTGTGTTTGTGTGTGTGTGTGTGTGTGTGAAGACCCCCGCCCCTCCGCTGGCCCCGCCTCTCCATGCGCAGCAGCCTAACCGTTCCTGACAGCCAATGGCTCATTAGAGCTGCTGTTCTATGTTCCTACCTCCATCCGCTCGCTCCCAGTTTCCTGGACCCAGCCCCCCCCCCCTCCCCCCTCCCCCCCAAACAATATGAGTGTGTGTGTGTGTGTGTGTGTGTGTCAGCTGGCTGCACACAGGCCTCAGTCGGGACAAGGGGTGGGTGTAGGAGGGTGGTGGTGGTGGTGGAGAAGATAGAGAGAGAGAAGGGGGGAGTCAAGGCCTATTCACCGGCACAAAGACATAATTAACCAAATTGGCAAATGGTTCGAGAAACCGCCTCTTGAACATTGTGTGCTGGCCATCGGTTGCTATAGCAACTCTAAATTTGTGGCTACATTTGTGTGTGTGTTGTTGTTGTTCGATGTCCAAAAGTCACAACTGATTATCAGTCACATCATCCAAGAACGCGCACACACACACACACACACACACACACACACACACACACACAGACGTCTTTTATACAGATGAATTTTTAGTTTTTCCTCGAGCTGTGTCATCCTTCACTCACTTACTCAGTCATCCAAATATTAAACAAGGCCAAATAATTTCTCTTTCTGTTTGAGACATACAACCCTGTCTCCAAACTAAAGTTGTCACACTGTGTTAAATGTAAACATTATTTATAGGTGACAAGTCTGGACTGCAGGCAGGTCAGTTAGCGCCCGGACTCTCCGACTAAATGCTACATGGACTGTACTTATAGAGCACCTTTCTAGTCCGCCAACCACTACATATCTCATTCACACACATTCACACACATTCACACACATTCACACACATTCACACACATTCACACACATTCACACACCCGAGAGCAGTTCGGGGTTCAGTATCTTGCTTAAGGACACTTCGACATGCAGACTGGAGAAGCCGGGGATCGGACCACAGATCGTCTGATTAGTGGACGACCCGCTCTACCTCCTGAGTCACAGCCGACCCGACTACAGAGCCATGCTGTCGGAATACTTGCAGACTGTGGTTTGACATCGTCTTGATGAAATGAGCAAGGCCGTCCCTGAAAAAGACGTCGTCTACTCGGCAGCATATGTTGCTCCAAAACCTGTTTGCATTGTTCAAATGTGCAGGTTACCCATGCTATGTGCACTAATCCATATCATCACGGATGCCGACTTTTGACCTCTGTGCTGATAACAAGCTGGATGGTCCCTCTCCTCTTTATCCTGGAGGACACAGCGTCCATGATTTGCAGACTTCTCCACACAGGACAGTTTTCCACTTCGCCTCGGTCACCATCTTAAATAAGCTCAGCATCGTTTGGAGGAAGACGTTTCTGGATCTGGTTCATATCCTGTTGCATCTTTGCTTGGTCGAGTTTGTGGATGCAACGATGAACTGTGTTCACAGACGAGTGATGTCCACGACAGAAGCCTGTCTGTTTTTGATGCTGCTGTCTGCAGGGCCTGAAGATCACAGCCATCCAATACTGGTTTTCGGCCTTGTCCCTTGCGTACAGATGTTTCTCCTGATTCTCTGAAACCTTTAATAATATTATGAACTTTAGACGATGAAATCAACAAATTCTTTGCAGTTTTATGTTGAGAAACATCATTCTTAACCCCTCTCAATCTTCACTTCACAAAGTCTCAGCCTCTCTGGATGCTCTTTTTATACTCTTTATACTTACCTGTCGCGAGTTCACCTCATTCATCGTGAGATGTTCCACCAGCTGTTTTTTCTTTGAGCATTTCACAGCATTTACAGTCTTTTGTTGATCCTGTGCAACGTTTTTCATTCAACATTTCAACATTAAATTAAATGTGGGATTGTAATGTTTTGCACGTCATCACATTTTGTTCATATCAACGTAAATGTTCACCAAGACTTTTTAGGATTTTAGCAGCAACCTTCAAAACAACATTAAATCCAACAGATTGAAGGAAAAAGCGGTGGGGAGGATCACAGAGAAGGTGATGACAGTCACACATCTTATTCATCACAGACGTGTGTGTGTTGGTGTGTGTGTTGGTGTGTGTTAGTGTGCTCATCAGCTGACTCTCCTCCCTGTGAGTCAATGAGACATCGATCACAGTGACAGTGGGACAGACATCAAGGACAAACTGCTTGTAGATCAATAGCTGCACGGCTGCACTCTGCGTGTGTGTCTATCTTGTATTGCTTTCCTGCCATAGATGAAAACATTTCATATTTAAACCACAGCTGCATAAGACATCACTTTATCTATCAAATATAGATTTCACTGCAACACAAAAGTTGAGTTGATTTGTACTTCAGAGCGGCACTAAGTTTAGTCCATAGAAAAAGTTGCTCTTTTTTCGGTTGCAAGGTTTGTTTGTTTGTTTCTGTAAAGCTGTCTTCCTCCCGCCGACTCCAGCCCCGTTTTGAGGTTAGTTTCTGTAAAGTTGTGCCTTTTGGCACCGAGCAGCATTGTGGTTTGGGAGCTCGAAGCTTGGTTAAAGATAAACTTCAGGTCTGACTGAAGAGTTCACTCTTTCCCCCTCCCTCTGTCTCCCCCTCTCTCTCTGTGTTTCTTCCCCTCCCATCCCTCGTTCGGCCCCCAGAGTCACAACAAGAAGCAGCAAACAGCTTGTGCATCCCTCGTATCAGGAGAAAATGCCCCATTTTCATCTGTTTGAATCTGACATTTTTGGCACATTAAATATTGGACATTAATAAATTAAATGTAATGAACTGACATGAAAGAAGGGAGAGAAAAAAAAAGTCCAATGGTACAATGCAAGAAAGTATAAAAGGCAAGAGTGCAAAAGAAAGAAGCAAAACAACAACTAAAAAGAAAAGCTCAAACTTTTTTCTTTAATTCCAATTAACTATCGCCTTCTGCAGCCATTGGAGATTATTTTTCATGTTCATTTATTCAAACAAATATTGAATAATTTATAGTAGCGGGAATAACAACATGAGGAATCACAGGCACTTGGTGCCGGTGGAGGGAAAGAGGTCTGTCTATGAGGAGCGTGGCTGAGGAGCTCTGACTTATTGGTCATTTAATGTAATTAGACCTCCGCTGGGTGTTTTGTAACATTGAAATAATCATAACTGCTTGAAGGAAGCAGATGCAGCTGATCTGTGACCAGCAGCTGCATTAGTGTATTCAATTTATTCATAACGATCAATTATTCAGTTTTGATTGGCAATTACGGAAAATGAACTTCCTCTTAGATATTTGCTGCTTTATTGGCTGTAATGTTACACACCGCCGCCGTCATGCATTTTTAACACCTGTACGTACGTCGTGTCCGAGGTTCGGTCTTATCTGTGTCAGTGTGTGTATGTGTGTCACAGCCTGTATGCAGTATGTAGGTCGGTGTAAGTGACACCAGGGGTCACACCCTATGATTATGTTGCATAACACATTGACTTCCGCAGATCCCATAGCACTCCTCTGTCCACTGGGATTCCTTCAGAACGGACTGACTTCTGTTGTCCGATTACAAAAGTTTTAAGATTCTCACTTTCTATCAACTCTTCCAGCAAGTCCTCCAAATTAAAGGACTTAATAAGTGTTTGGAGGTTTGGTTAGGTTTAAACAACTTGTGGTTTTGGTTAAAATAACTACTTTGTTATGGAATGATTGTAGTCATGCTTTAAAAAATTTGGAAACAGAAAACAAACAGCAATCTGTTGTCAAAGGTTTAGTTTGTGTTATTTTCAGTGTAGATATATGAGGTACTGATTTATAGTTAGTGTATTACCTGTGGATGGGGGCAGCTGACACTGAAACTGAAGCGTTGACAAAAACAGTAATTTTACCTCACAGAACGTGAGTTGCTGGTCCACCACTGCCTCAATCAATTAGTTTGTTTGTGTTGTTGTGTGACTTTGTTTTTGGTTTATTTTAACATGTTAGCTCGGATCTAAACTAACATTATATCGACCAGCAACTCCCGTGTTCTGCAGGGTAAAATGACAAAGGAGTGTGGTGGATTTGGAGAGAGCAATATAGGACTTCTGTTTCCTGTCAGGAAGCGCTATCTGCCAGCAAGTCTTCCAAATTAAAGGGCTACATAGATTGTACAAGATTGTGCGTGGTTAAGGTCTAAGGGTTAAAATTACTAATTTGTTAAAAGTATGGAACATTTGTCATGCTTTAATTCTGTAAGCAGTCTGTTGTCAAAGGTTTAGTTTGGATTTATATGACTTGGTCTCGACCCCTCAAAGTCTAGGTTTTGATACACTCTGGTCTTGACTACAACGTTTGCTGCATGGAGCAGTTTTCTTAGCTCCATGCTAGGCCTCCATTCTGCTTCTCCAAACTGGGGGTATGCCAACTGCCATCTACTGTAGGTAATACACAGACAATGGATCAGTACCTCATAAAACCACACTTCAATAAATCCAAACTAACCCTTTAAAGTCTGATATTCTGTTGACCAATCCACCAATCCACCTCACCAAGACTGGTGGTGTAACTCATGCTGTAATAAACGTGGATGTAATTCCTCGGGATACTGGGCTGTTGTTCACTTGTTCACTCTCAGGTGTAAAGCTTGGTGCTCACAACTTGGGGAATCCATCTGTAGCAGCACTGGAGTCTAATATGTTTCCAATTCCAGGCAGATAAACGGCGCACAGAGCTGGTATTTCTTACCACAACACATTGTCATTTAACAATGAATGAAAACAACAAGCCTGATGTATTTTGCATCTATTCCTATGACCAGTGTTGTCCCTGTTGAGTACAGAGTACTGTGATTTACAACACCTTGTTAAAGTGAATAGGTGTGAGATCTCCTGGTATTGCAAATTGAGCGTAGCAGCGTGCCTCGGCCTCTGTAGCGCCTCAGGACCAATTATCTGTTCCTCTCATCCTCCTCTCTAAGCAAAAGACTCCATTAGAGGTCCATAAAGATATCACAGATAGACCAGAGACCAATTAGGTGTCCCTAAACTAATAACAGCAGGTAGACCAAGTGACAACACAGGGCGCCCAATCTGCATCTTCCTCTCACAGCAGCATGTGCCACAGTAAGTTGTGCCTAACAAAGCCCTGCAGGCCCAGTCTGCACTGTTACAACCACGTCTCTGCAAACAGACTGACTGACTGATACAGTATACAGATTATGCACATTTATTAACAATCAAAGAACATTTTAGAAACAACTGTACATCTGTTCTCACACTATGTAACTTTGGGCTCCGGGTCGGGAGAAGTACGTAACGCTTTACGGCACTAAGTCACACACCACCAACTATTTCACTGATTTTGGTGAAACTGGATCATATTTTATGGAGAAAATGTTTTCTGGTTTTCCCTCTGATGTCCCCCGGCTGCTCCGCCTCAACTCTCTGTGATTTACAGAGTTTCCTGATGGACAGTGAAGTAAACTGCTGACAACTGTAGCTGCTGTTAGCTGCTGTTAGCTCAGTTTGTTAGCCGGGCTGCCCCCGGGCTGTGAGCTCAGAGCACCGGGGGAGTGTTAGTGTTTGTACCACAGGTGTTTTGGACCACCAGGAAGAAGAAGAGGAGTAATGTAATGTGGTAATGTAATGTAAATGTAAATGTAATCAGGCTCTGCAGCTTCTATGGACATAATGGCAGAGGAGAAGAGAGCGAAGAGGACGCTGATGGAGGAAGCTGAGAAGAGAAAAGGAGAGAGTGAGCGAGCAAGAAGCCGCCGGACAAGAGTAAATCTGGGAGAATCTAATATGTTTTCTCAGAATTTTGTCTTTGAAACATCCTGATATAATTTCTTGTTGATGTTCTTTACTTTCAAAGTATTACTCAGATGCAGCACATCAAATCCATCACATTCCCAAAGCCCGCTGTGAGTGAGCACTCCTGACTTCACTGAGAGAGAGAGAGAGAGAGTTTGGCACCAGCTCATATCAAACTCTGATGCCAAAAAGTGGCACCAGAACCCCAAATCTCCCACCCCTACCCATCCGCTCCGCCCAAACCTCCCCGTCACCCTCCTCTGGATTGGGCATCCGCAGAGGGTTAGGCCAGGTCGACTACGCAGCGATGAAAGAACCACGAGACACAAAATTCAACGACCGGACCAGAGGGGAGGAGAGAGGAGAGAGACGAATGGCAGCGATGGAGAGGAGGAGGAGATAGAGGGGGAGGGGAGGAGGAAAGGGACTTCAAAAACAACAACAATAACAGCAAGAAAACAAACAACAGGGAAAAAGAGAGAGAAAAGAGAGAGAGGAGCAGAAGAAGCTCAGAGGCACCCAAGGTCCTCGAACTAATTAAGATGATTTGCATTTATTTATGAGGTTTAATGAGCAGCTTTTCAATAGTTTGTTTTTGCCTAATATGAATATTTCCTTTTCATTATGTTACACAGATGAAGAATCTCATTCTTTCCAATAATCACATCCTGGCTTTTCTGTTTTCTGCACATAGTGTAGCTGTGTGTTTTGTTTGTTTGTTTGCTGCCGACGAACAAGTTTACATGTGTCCGTGCAGAGCGACAGCTTTTTTGTCTCCACTTCTATCCAGTTTTATTAAACCAACACAACTTCTGAGGCATCATTGACCTGCAGACTATAGTGCATTTAACATACAGTAGTTCTAGCTTTTATCAAGTGAAATTAGGACTTGGATTCAGCAAGATTGTGCGAGGGAACTAAAGGGTATCATCTCTAAAGAAATCATGGACTGTTTTGCAAACAAAATGTAACAACTATTTGATGGATTACCACGAAACTGTGTACAGACATTCTTTGTCGCCAGAGGATGAATCAGTCCCCTAACTTTTCCTCTGGTGCCACCATAAGGTCAAATATTTGGTTTAAATATCTGCAAAATCAATGACATTGACATCAGCCGCACCTGAACGGCAGCATTCTATTCTATGATGCAGATGATGAACATAACATAAGACTTTGCTAATAGGATCAGGGGCGTCTAGCAGTGTAGTTTTGGATTGCAACCCGTGTCCACTCACCCGTCCTGTTCCAAATGTGAAGGTGTAACTCTCTATCTGGAGCCAACTGTAGAAACATAGCGGTTCAAAAGGGCGAACACCGTACAAGAGGACCATGAATGTTGGCGCCTGTTCAATCCAATGAGAATTGCTCGCCTGTTACTGTTGAAGAATGAAATGGAGACTTCTGCCGGCCGACAAGGTTTTTATTTTCTTTGCAAAGAAAAGGTCAATCAACACGCGAGCGGTCAAAGATGAAGAAAGACCCCGAGCATGGGGAGACCTAAACATTTATACCGGAGGAGCACCCCTTTCACATCCCTTTGTCTGCTGCAGGGCCCGGCCCTCGCAGGGAGTGTTTTCACACACTTTTGCCTATTGCAGGTATCGGCGCCGACCCCCCGTTGGTGTGTTTTACACCTGAGGTATCCTGCAGGATCTTGTATTTAGGTGCAAAGTTGAGTCTAGACATCACAATTTACAAACACAAAAGGACCTGGTATCTTGTGTTAGGAAGGGGGGAGGTTGGGCATCTCTAGTGGCTGAAACAAAGAAATTGAATTTACCATTACATTACAAACAACAAACACGTCACAGACTTTTAACGCTCTGAGGTCCGAACTTGTGTGGATCAAAGATTCATGTTCAGTTCGAGGTGTCTTACCAGAAATGACAGCTGCAACAGTTCACCGCTTCGTCTTCTTTGCTGAATTGCAAACAGAGCATTAGCACCAACATTTGACTGCCAAAATAATAAATATAAAACATATGTACAACTTACATTTGCATATTGTGTTATTCATCGCAACCTCTTCAGCTCCAGCAGCTCCCTTATCTTCTGCTACGTAACCGAAATGACCACTGAGGGTGAAAAGTTCAACACTAAACTTTATGACCGTTATGCGTGCACCATCCGGGTACTTACAATACACTGAATTTTGACATAACACATGACAGTGTGAACGGACTTATGTACTGAAAATAGCAAGTGTAAGCATAGGAGTATGTGAATTAAAACACAGCAACAGAGAACTTGCATAAATATTTAGCAATAATCGTGTGATGATTTGATTTTGGATACAAAACATGAGCAAAATCATCAGAAAACAGCTGCTGGAAAAGTAAGAAAAGTCTGAATTTCTACAGCATGCTTAGAAATGCATGATTAAAACATGCAAACACGTGTTCGTTTAAGCTCCGATCAGCTATGAATAACCAACAATTCTACTTGAAACAGTTAATTTCCTTTAGAACAATGTGTACCCTTGTAAAAAAAAAATCATGTATCTCCCCCAAATCCCAGTTTGTTTGTTTTTTTTTGGCTTCACATGTGGGACACCAGGTCCACGAATCTGTCCGACTCTACGTCAGCGCGGGACAGATTGATTGTTTCCAGCAACGTTATAATCACCACAAAAACAGGAGACAAAATCAATGAGTAATTCCCAGCAGATGTTAATCAGAATCCTGTTTACCTCCTGCTGTATGTAGAGGCACAATTTTCTGATCGTCATTAACAAAGGCCATATTATCCAGCCATACTGGCCTGTACGCCGGATTTCACTGGGAGGCCCTGTGGCTGCACGCAGGAGTATGAATCAATGAATGAGAGAATCCACAACAACACTATTGAATGTTTATTCTACAGTGTGTGTGTGTGTGTGTGTGTGTGTGTGTGTGTGTGCGTGTTTTCCTCAGAGCTGAACCCTGTCAGCCTGGCTAACAGTCCCCATGGCCATATGGCCGACTGTAATTATACATAATGTTCTTCTCTGTCAGGTAGGGGTTCGTTTGGAGACTGTATGTTGGCGAGTGTGTGCTCATTCTGTGTGTGTGTGTGTGTGTTTTCCTTTATGTATATACTACGTGTATGTGTGGGCATGCATGTACAGTATGCCTTTGGTTGATATACAGCCAGATGGAGATTACAGTGCTAACAGAGTTAAAGTTTAATAGTTTTATATTTATTCTCATGAAAGTGCTGCCTGATGTTATAAAATGGTTTTTGTGTTTGTAGTAAGGGTGGAGATGTTTAATTTAAAAATTATCTTTATTTGAGAGATTAATCCCTGAAAGAAAAATAGAATTGAAGGTATTCTAATTTCAAAAACTAAGAAATAAATATTTAATTTCTTTTATATCTGTCCAATATTGAATTCAGGAGATTACAACAGACATTTCTGGTGAGTTCACCTAATAATAACGAACTAATTATTTTACTTTGTTTTGCCATAATAAGAGAGTTTCACCAAATCTTCAACCTGTAAGATAATTTCCTCTTGCATTCATTTTTTAACACATTTCACTAATAATGAAAAACACCCACCAAACTCACAATTTGTGACCGTCACTCATTTGAAATGAGTCCCAGGACTTCTACAGGATGCTACAACACCAACATCCGTCATCTCTTCCAAACATATCACAGTAAAAATTAAACCACAATTAACCTGATGTGTATAAATGGGAATTAAAAGAGGAATATGTATTATTGACCAATGAAAAGATGTTTTGTTATCATCAGTTGTATAAAGGATAGATAGAAGGAGGATAAGTAACATTTTGTATTTTGATTCAAAAGAGCTCTGTGATCTCTGAACCGAGTCAGACTGATGCTCGAACGTCAGCATCAGATGGCCATTAACCTGAATTATGATGTGCTATTGATAGTTTACCAGCTGAGATGGACTTAAACAGGAGAGTTGATGCACGTCAAACCATTTATAAAAAACAATCCATGTGGATCTATTTAAATATTAAACAGATCACTGATGACTGTGTGAACGTAGATTTTTCACTTCTGATGTTTTAAGCTGATTTTGTCGGCTAATTTCTGAGAAAAGGAGCTTTTACCATCCTCCATACTGCACACTGGATGAACTCAGGGACATTATTTAATAATATTTACACTAAATTCTTGGAGGAACTTAATAATAAATGGTTCTCTGAAGAAACGTTCCCCTATGGCATCACGTGAAGAACCACTTTAAGTTCTAACTCGAACCTTTATTTTAAAGGGTGTATGTGTCCATAATGTGTGTGTGTGTGTACGACTTTGATGTGATTTCTTCTCTCTCTCTTTCTTTCTATGTGTGTGTGTGTGTGTGTGTGTGTGTGTGTGTGTGTGAGGGTGATGAGTTGTGACAGGTGTTGTGGCCGCTAGTGCTGCAGGAGAAGGCGGAGGAGGAAGAGGGGAGGGAGTAAACGAGAGCAACACAGATGATTATTTAATTACTGTCTAATACTGTGTACCCCTTCTACTCCTCCCTCCTCCCTCTCTCTCTCTTTCTCTTCCCCTTCTCTCCCACTCTCCTTACCCCCTTCCCCTCCCTCTCTCCACCACCCCCTCCCCACATACACATAAACACACCCCTCCACCTCTCTACCCCGTTTTCATCCTCTCTTTATTAATGAACAATCCGGGCCTTTCTACAAATCCGCCAGGGCTTACTGTACCCCCCAGACACTGTGCATGTGTGTGTGTGTGTGTGTGTGTGTGTGTGTGTGTGTGGTGGGAAGGGGGAGGAGGGGGTCTAGTTGGCTTCTCCCTTAGGAGGATACCCCCCCAACCCATACATATACACACAAACACACACACACACATTTCCAGACTAATCAGCGCATTCACTCTTTCCATCTTACTTTGTCTTGTATTTATGTATTCAGTATGTGTGTGTGTGGGTGTATTTTATCATTTTGACATGCAACTTGCAGGTCAACTACATCATTTTAAACTGTACATGTTAAGGACACATTTCTGACAACAGTTATGGGATCTGTGATTCACATAGAAATATAAAATAAGTCCACAGGATGAAGGAACCCCTCTTTAAAGTGCACACTTCACCTTTCCACACACCAAAAAAATAACCCACAGGGGAAGATGAGTTCCCCTGAGAGTAAATTAAAAGGAGTGCACTTGTGTAATAATAAAGTTTATATGATAAAGTCAATATTTATTGCTAATACTGCAGTCCTTAATGTTAATGCATGCAACTAAGTTTCTACTGATATGCAGGTAAGACATTAAGTCAAGTGGGTTTTATTGTCATTTTAACAATATATACACAGTGAGCAGGCAGGACTACGTTAAAGTGCACACACGTTACAACACAAAATAAAACAAGGGCTACATGAGGTGCATAAAGTGCAGTAGACAAAAACAACAGACATAACAAACAGATGCTACATATGGTTATATACAGTATGAGTGTAGTGGGAGAGGTAGATATTGAATCAAATTCAACAGCAGCAGAGATAAAAGATGCAAAGTGTGCATGGATATATGTGCAATGTGCAGAGTGTTTTTATGTTTTGCTGTTGTTTACTCTTAATTAAAAGTGGCCATGATTATTTTTGTAATATTTGTATTTCACATAAATGGTAAAATATTAAAGTTAAATTGCACATTTTTGTCTTTGCAGTAAACAAACACTGCATACAGGCAGATACACTGTAGTATAATATAATCAGTATAATCTGATTGGTCGAAATCGCTAAAGGCTGCAAGTTCCCACTTGGCAGTTCCTTTAAAAAAAATTAAAAAGCATTAATAATAATAATTATTATAAAATAATATAATAATATTGTGTTAAAAGACCTTAAAAATATTTTTTAAAATTCTATTTCTGTTTATTTAAAATGACCAGATGAAGTCCACACTTGGTCAGTGTGGTGTGACAGTCCACTGTTGGTAATGTGTGTGTGTGTGTGTGTGTCTGTTGAACATACTACATAAAAGAAGTAATGTGCATGTATTGTTTTGTGCACCTCTGCTTTATATCACACAGACGTGTCCTGTGTGTGTGCTGTGTACTCAGGTAACTGTCATTGATGTTGTTGACACTGACGGTGTGTGTTGCATCACTGTAACCCAATTATGTCCTTATGGCGGCACACGGGAGTAGAGTAACAGTGTGTTAATTGTGTGACGTGGCAGCAGGACCTGTCAGTCTCCCACAGTAACAACAGAGATGTGATCACTCTGAGACTGTACAGTGAAAGGCAGTGGGTCACTGAAGACAAGAGTATCACCTTTCTACATCATCCACACCACCGCTGTACTGCAGCATGGAAAAGAAATGGTGTAACAAGTGAGATTAATTTAACCTGAGATATATGACAATGGACACCATCACAGGCATTTCTGTACTGCAATTTAAATAAAGAAAACAAATTTTTTTTTTTTTCCAGTTGAGTTCAATCATCTAGGAGGGGGAAGAGTTCCTACCGTACTCTGGTAGGTTCAAGTCCAATCCCAGGTTTGGGATTCATCGTAACACGCCATCCTCAATGTCCAGGTGGTCCAGGAACTTTCTACATTTAAACAAAATCCTGATATAAAAGGTCAGAAGAAATAATTAAGTATTAAAAGTTCTTAATTTCAATCAAATACATCAATATTAGAGTACAACGTAAAGACACCTTTAGTCAAAGCTGTGGTCATCTAATTGTTACAATCTATTACTTATCACACAAAAAGGTTAAACTGAAATAAACAACAGTTTTAATATTTAAAACCACTATGCTCGCGGTGTTCGAGACAGAGGCAAAAACACGACCTCAAAGACTTTATGCAACTTTCCTAAATAAACCCCTCAGTTTAGACTTAAGGTAGTTTATGTAACCGGGACCTCAGCTACGTTTATACTTCATTTAAACATTAGGCCAACGTGTTCATATTAATAACTGTAGGTCTGAGGTAACCCGCTGCTGTTTTTACCAACTCTTTACTACTATTCTTAACAATAATATGACTCAACACAATTTTGAAAACTGGATAATATTTGATCTTTAAAGGATTGGTAAGCGTATATAAATGTTTATTACCATATATGTCAATTTCCTATTAAATAAATAAAATGAGTAATTTTCATATGAAATAAATAATTATATTAATATTATCTATAAAGAGTCTTCTTTTGTTGCTTTAAATATTACTACTATTATATGTCATTAAATATAATTTTCCTTCACTGATTCAACAGTTCTAGTTGTTGATAAATACATTAATATACACTTAACAATGTCTTTATTTCTGCGTATAGTTGCATTATAGTGTGTTATAAATTATTTACTACTGTAAATGCTGAACAGGAGAGGTTAAAGTCAAGTGCTACACAACTGGCTGCTTAAATTATGTGGCCGAAGTGCTGTAAAGACTTGATTTAATGATGATTTAATGATGATTTTTAATGATGATTTAATGATCAATCACATTATTAAATTAAGAAATATCAGTTTTTGTGTCTTTCTTTCGACCCACAATCTCAACTCTTGTTTCTATTAAAACAAACAAAGGTCTGTGGTGCAGTACAGGTTATGTTTTCTACCTTTTGAGGAAAAATCTGGTGACTGATCATCAGCAGTTAAAGCTTTAATGGTTTGAATGAAACTATTGTAAAACCTTTACACCGTCCACTCTTCATCCGCTGCCTCCTCTCACCCTTCCTCCATCACTCTGCCACCTCTCCTTGCTCTTCTCACCTCACCTCTCACCTTCCCTACTACATCTCCACACCTCTCCTCCTCACCGCCACACTCTGAGCTCTACCTCTCACTTCTTCCTCTCCCCCTCCTCCTGAACTACCTCGTCCTCCTCTCACGCCTCCTCCTCCTCCTCCTCCTCCTCCTCCTCCTCTCTATCTTCCCATCGCCTCCCTCTTCCCTTATCTCTCTCGTTAATAATTCAACAGCAGTGCACACATGAGTGGTCATCGTGGTGCTTCACATGGGGGATCTGGAGGACAAATGAACCATAAGGGTGGAGGAATTAAAAACTTCCCCACGGCTCCACTACAGGGCCGGAGGAATCTGCCGCCTGCCTGCCTGCCTGCCTGGCTGGCTAAAGCCCGTCTGTGCGTCCTTTCCCTCTCTTCCCCCCACCGTTAAATGTTAGCACGCCTTTTTCAGGATAGGATAGGGGTGGGGTGGGGGCTTTAAATGCTAAGTATGCCCTGAGTGGGGACCGCCTGGTGACATTTTGTCTCTTCACACAGCTTGTTCTCCCATTAGAGAGCTGCAGAGACACTCTTTGTGTCAGTGAGGACGCACTCGTTTGTGGATCTCGAAAGACAATGGGATGCAAACACAACAATGTGAATTATAGATAATAACGCATTCCACGACATTTACTCAGCTCGTGAATAAAGCCCCTATTAAAATAAAGTGGATATGCCCATTAAGTCTCCATGTTTAAAGGTGACATATTTACTTTAAGTCAACAGTATCTGTCATTCAGCTTGTCCTCCACTTCATTAGCAATAGCTTATCGTTGGGTACGTCATTGTAAAATAATTCCCATTGAATCAAAACATGGAAAATAAAGTCCTGAGCTTTGTATCTTAGATTACTTTAAGTTGTCCTCAAAAAGCGGACCAGGAATATACATAATTACGTTGATATTTGTGGGTTTTTTGGCGGGTTTACTCTAAAAACATCTCCGCCGACAATGCGTCCCCATCTTATGGAAGCTGTAAGATTGTGTTGTGAGGGAGATCCTGACCCACTGTGCAGAGTGCAAAGAGACAAAGACATTGTGAGTTCAAGTGTTTTGCTCATATCACATCACCTAATCACCATCAGTAAACAGAGGGACTTACTTGGCTTTCAATACCAGAGACGGAGGCTGTTTTCTGGGGGAGAGTTCACTGAAGAGTCGGGAGAGAGGACTGACCTGGTGGCACAGATTTTTCCGCATAAATTAAAGTAAGAAAACACTTCCTACTGCCACATTAGAACAGCGTTGGCTTCTTGAAATTTCATCACCGTAGATAAACAGCTGAACGTAGCCGGTTCTCACTGCGAGAGATGGAGGCTGTTTTCTGGGGGAGAGTTCGCCGAAGAGTCGAGAGAGAAGACTAACCAGGTCACACAGCCTTTTCCACATAAATTCAAGTAAGAAAACACTTCCTACCGCCACATTACTGTAGTTAGAACAATGTGGGTTGCTTGAAATTTCATCACCGTAGATAAACAGCAGGACGTAGCCGATTCTTACTGCCGGAGACGGAGGCTGTTTTCTTGGGGAGAGTTCGCCGAAGAGTCGTCAGGGAGGACTGACCGGGTCGTGGTGACTTTTCCACGTGTACATTTGGTGAATTTTTCTCATGTAGCTGTACTGTTATTTGTTCTAATGAAGAAAATATCTATTTACAACAGTTTTAGTACAATTTATTCGTATAAGTTTAGAAAACTACAAAAGAGGAAGTTGTTCTATTAGGGTCCAAAGGGTTAAAGGATTTGATGGCATCTAGCAGTGTAGTCTCTGATTGCAACCAACTCACCTCACCCTCTCTTTCCTAGCATGAAGTCTGTGGAAGAGGAAGTTTTGTCAGTAATATCTATAAGCTGTAAAACATCTCTCATCATCAGCCCACAAGCTTTTAAACCACCGGTTCTCATATAGCTTCCCTTTATCATCTGAAGCATGCGTGTACACACAGTGTTGAATCATGTGTGAGCTGTATGCAGATAAAATAACACAAGCACTCTGATACAAACATTTATCTCACCCAAAGGATGTTATTTACTTTGTTTCTGCCTGATTTCTCTCCGCACTTCATTGAACCAAACTCGACACCTTCAGCTGAACAGTTTCCTTCTTCTTTTTTTTCAATTACACACCCAGCCGGTGAATGTCGGATGTTTACTGGTAGAAGAAACAGATCTGAAATTATATTTGAAAAGTTGTGAAAGGTACCAAGTAGAGACACGTCCATCTCAGCTCAGTTGGATAAAATGGTGCTCTCATCTCCAAGGTTACAGCTTACATCTGCATCAGGTCTCAGAGTTCACATCAGACGAGGCGGTTCAGCTCCGTCTGCACAATCCTTCGTCGTTTTTCTCTGAAGTCTCGTGAGCGGAAACAAGTCTGTTGTTTTGTTCTACAGGAGGTGTGTTTTGAAATGAAGAAATTGACTCAGTGTGAAATCAATTGTGAACAAGTCTTGGGGATTTACGGGGGCCGCTCCGGTGCTGTTTAAGTACAGAGGTCTGACTCTTGTTTGGCACACAACAACATCACCTCAGGATGACAGTGGGAGGAAAACCTGCAGCTTTGCACAGAAAAACACAGCCACTTGTAGTTTTTGAAAACAAGGGGAACCAAAAATAATGAAAGTGATCTAATTTGTTGACTTGCTCTTGTTCCCTCCCATCGCTTGTACCATTTTTTTTCGAGTTCATGGGATCATCTGGTTTGTGCAGGAGACAAGAAAGGAAGAGATGAGCGACAGGCCGACTGTCACTCGGAGGAAGGAAGAGGACGAGGTGTGATTTGTCCCAACATCCTTTGGATTTTACCACGGCAACAGTCCTGTCAGTCAGCGAGCCAAGAAGTGGGCATATGTCACCGCACAGTCGCTATGGCAATGACAAGAGCGCCGATGACTCAATGTGACACATTGAAATACAACAAACAGACTGCCGGCCCACACAAACACACACACACAAAGACAGGCACACAACTGAGTCACTGTGAGACATGATCACAGCGGACAACACAAACAAAAACAACACTGTGCCACTGTACAAACCAGCAGATTAGAGTTACAGCCAAACGCAGTCAATCCCCACATCAGTCCCCCGGATATAAATACCTGTTGTCTACCTTTATCTTCCTCTTCCGCTGCCGCTCGTGCTTTTCATCCTCGATTGAGATGACTCGGTGAATTACCGGCACGATTGTCTGCTTGGCGTTTCCCGGTGTCGTGTTCCAACAGCCAGCAGCAGAAACCGACACTGCTTTATTTTATTACAATTACATGTTTGTTTACTTTTGTGTATTTAATTGGTTTTAGTGCAGTGTGTTTAAACTCGATGCCACTTTAATCTACTGCCTAAGTGCTCGGAGGTTAGCTGTAATGCCTCTACATCCAGTCAGTTTCCATCTTAAAGGGTTTTGGTCATTCTATATGATTGGTACTTTATTTCTGCCACGTTTTATTGACTTTAAAGTTAAATTATATATTTATCTGTTAAAATTTCACATTTCTGATTTTACTTTGTGGACTTTGTTTGTGGGAATCCCCTGAACTTTGACTTTAACTGATGGGTTGAATTAAAGTCCCAAAGGTGGCATTGTTAGGCTTCTGCGTTACCTATCTGTTGTGTCTAGCGGGTCAGACAGATCTCCCCTAACCTTTGTTCCCTTTCAGATGATCCAGAACGTGTCTTCAACATGTTCCCCCGCTGCTCATGGAGCTCCTCTGTCTACCTGTAGCAGCCCACATTAAATTCAAATCTCTAACGCTGACTACAAAGTAGTCTCCGGTTCTTGAACGTCCTCATACAGACATATGTTACCTCCTCCAATGAACGACGCCTGGCTCTGCCACCCGTACGCTCAGGACAATCCAAACTTTTCTCGTCTGTTGTTCCCCGTTGGTGGAACGTCCTACCAGCTCCTACCAGATCAGGGGCGTCCCTCTCTACCTTCAAAGACCTCCAGCTCTTCAGAGAGGACCTCCTCTGCAACACTACCAACAACTGGACATGAGAAATCTATCCCCCTTTGTGAGTAGTGCTTATTGCAGCACTAACATGTCCCTGTCGCACCCTTGACCCTGTGTAACACTCATATGTAGCGAGATAGAACAGTTCCCTTACACACACCCCATAAAACCACAACCAGCTAGTATCACCCTGTATCCCCTCTTTATGCTAAGCTAGGCTAACCTTCCCCTGGCTTTCCCTTCATATTTAATCTTTTCCTCATCGAATTCTCGGCAGGAAAACGCTAATGCAAATCAGTTGGTGATAAATATCATTTTTGGGACAGGGTTGGACATTGGGCTCATAGATTGCAGGCTATTTGAATAGGAAACATGAGCAGAGGTCTGATATTGCTTTCTTAACACGAACAAAAGCAGCATTAGTGAAGGGAGATGATAGCGCATGAAAAAAACACTATATCCTTGTTTTTGTCCTCGTGAATACGGTGTGTGTAACAGCTACGCCGGTGTAGTTGTGTGTACATGGAGACGTACAGTTTCCCCTCAATATTTGGCAGCGGCAGCAGCAGCGGGTCTGAAGATAATCTCACGGGTAATCTAAGAAAAGACACCTGCCCTATTGTAGCGGAGGTGTAGAAGAGCCAAATCACTTCTAGTTTCAGGCTCTTCCAAAGAAAAACTGTCAGAGTAGACTTTTTTTTTTGTCCATTTGGATGGAAAACAACTCCTTTATCTTCCCACAGAAAGGTGTTTTTTACTGTAGATGAGTGAATCAACCACAAGAACAACTCAGAGTGGAAGAGTTTGGGTTTACAGTCACGACAGAGCAGTTTCTTTTTCTTTTTTTTAGGGCTTGGTTTTAAATATATACTTCATGTTTGCATCCAGCGGTTTCCAAGTGTGAGTGTGTGTGGTCTGTCTGGCAACGAGGCCCAGCTGTAGTGAGGCCAGACACTGTAAGCGTTGCCTTCATGCCCGAGGCTACAGAGCACGATCTAAAATGAGCAACCAGACTGAAGCAGGAGGGAGATAAGAAGAAGAAAACAGTATCTGGTGAGAGTCTTCTTTCATATTTTGCAGGTAAAAGGTCACTTGAATTAAATATTATGATATTTCTCGTTACCTTTCACCACCAGCACCAGAAATGCTGCGTTTTGAAAAGAAGCTTCATTTAAATTTTATGACGTCTAAGTACAGTAAGACCTACTGTATAAGTCAGAGAGAGGAAGATGGAGGGGGAGTAAGAGAGCAGCTCAGACCGCCAGGGAGAGAACGAGGTTCACGTAAGAGCACACGAGCGAGCTTTACATGTAGGTTCGTCTAGACACTCAGGACATCTCCGTGCACAAATGGAGCACTTTACAAGAAAGACCCACCCACGGGTCTCCTCCTCTGAAACTCCCATCCATGCACACACAAACATGCACATGAATTTCTCTTAGCAAAACACACATCTTCATCGTCATGATGTGTCTGTTTTAGATTGTCTCCTCAGGGCGACTGGAGGGGGGGAAGGGAGGGCGACAGAAACAGCAGCAGCAGCAGCAGCAAACATTTCTTTACTGAGACGCTTCTTTTAGAGGCGCTTCAGCTTTATTTGTGTCATTTTTGGGTGGCTGGGTGCCATCAACACATGCTCGGATACCAGATATTAACTCAAGGACAGTAAAATCTCAAAAAGTCTCCCACAGAGCAAATCTGGCCTTTATCATTCCTAATTTTCCACATTTTATCGAGCATAATTCATCATGTTTTAGTAAGACGTTTCCTTATTTTGCTCCCATTTCACTCTCCAAGTGGCTGATCTGGTTACAAACTGAAGCCTTGCCCTCATGTGTTCATCTCCAACAACAGAGTCGTGTCATAGTCACCACTTGGCTGACTGTTCTCGCTCATTAATTTGCTGTAATGAAACCCAACACTTCCTGGTCTAATATTTCACATTAAAAGCATTCTTGTGGTTCAAAAGTATAATCTTGTGCAACAAATGATGGGCTGGGTCGAAATTATGGAGTTACATGGTGTTGTCATAGGTCACACATTGGTGTGTGTGTCTAATACCTGCATGGATCCACCTGACTGGACTCTGATCTCATGATGGGTCATAATAATCTCAGTTTTGGACTGCTAGGCGTTAGTCAGCATTTCTGAACTGTATTAACATTTGACAAAACAAACATTGTTTAAATGCAACATGTCCAGCCCTTGATGGCCACAGTCTACTGATCTTCTAATGGTGACTTCAAGCACGTCATCTCTAGCCGGTTCCACCAACAGGACAATAAGTTCAGGCTTCTCCACAACAACAGAGCTCAATCCAATGGAGCCTTTGGGATGTGACGGCACAGGAGAGTCGTGGCATGTGCAGCTGACAAATCTACAACGGGTAAAACTGGCTACACCGTAGTAAACATGGAGGGGTTGAAGTCTTGGACCGTAGAAAAGGGAAAGGAGGAGAAATCAGTGGAGTTGTGGAGTAAGTGAGAGTGCCTCTCCTCCCATTTGTACCACGATCGAGTGGAGAAGGAAAAGAACTGGATAGAAATTGCTGCAGCTCTTCTCCATTGTAAATTTCCACCAGGTGCATGATGGTAAATAATCTCAGAATGAATCGAGCTGCAGTCTTTCAATAGTGATCCTGCAAGATCCTCAGTCTTTGCAAAATCTTTGTCTTATTTACTTCTTAATATCAACTGTGATTGGATGTAAAACTTCCTGCTTCAAATGAAACCAATGACGGCCACCTTCACACGCCGTGGCTGTCAGCCGAATCTTCTGTAATAAAATTTGAATACCTAAACAACAAAGACGGGGCTGCAGTCGAATGGTCAAAGAAAAAAAACCTCCTATGTCATTCCTTGAACACTTTTCCTCGACTTTAATGGAAAACATCATGAGGTCAAATAAAGATGTGAAAGAGATTCAGGAAAAGACATCCGACTGCTCTTACACGAGGCTACGAAATCATGTGACGGCGAATGTTATTGACGTGATCTGTGGAGAAACTACAATGTTCAGAGGATGGACTACAAGAAGCTCCATCTTAGATACGTGTTGTTTCACGCTGGATATATAAACGTGGACAACCAGGTGGAATATATGACGTCAGAACTGAAGGCAACAATGACTTGGTCCCCCTCTGGAAAGGTGTATCTAATAAAGTTACAACAGAGCGGAGAATGCAGCTAATGTGAACATTATGTCTGCAGGGAACTCCACCTATCTTCAATATTAGTGACGAGTCTGTGTTAATATTTGAGCCATTATCAGACTTCTGGCCTTTTTATTTGAGAATTTACAGTAATTCAGGCTGCAGAGCTCAATTAATACATTTTAAAAGAATTATAATTTTTTAATAAATATTTTCTCGGCAGCCGAAGGAGGTGAATCACGGCGCGATGATGTGTTTGCGTTGGGAGTGCGACTGATTTAACTGCAGGTTTAAATTACAGATGGTGTCATAATTGTTGTTTGTGCGTGTCGCGGTGCGCTCGTGTGTGCTCGCCCGTGTGTGTGCTGGCGTGCGCTTGCGGCGCTATGATTGGAGTTATCCATTATTGATGATGTCCTGATGAGATCAATCAAGCCAAGAGTTTTCTCGTCTTTTGGCTGCTGAAGCTGATAATGCCGTTATGACATACTAATCGTCATGTCATGAATATTTAAATGGCGAGGAACACACATTCCATATTCATGACCTCTGTGTTTTTTTGTTTGGCGTCCCGTCTGGAGTCACCCCCCATCATGCATTTCTTCTTTATTTGAGGCTGTAATTATAGAACAGTTACTCCGTCTTATTTTCTGTGAATCTGATTTTCAACACTGGAAATTGTTCTTACAGAATATAACAGATTTTTTTTGATGCTCTCCTCCTCAGCCGTGACCAGAAGTCCACAGAGAACCAAACCACATCACGGCTGCGTCTCCATCTCGTCTGTTCTGCCGCTGCATTGTTGTTTTATTTACCTCAGAGACAAACACCATATTTATTCATGACTCCTCACAAAGTGCTGGTAAAATAAACATTTGTTTCCTCCTAATGAAAAGCATGTTTTCCGAAATGAGTTGTTTTGTTTCGAGTCTCGACCCCCAAATTTCTCGCTCTCGCTAAAACAAACACGTATGAAAATAAAAAGGCAATAATGCGATTGGTTTACAGTGTAAATGCATTTGTTCCAGCAACTATCCTGTGGAGGCAGATCAGTAATAATTCATAAACAAAAGAGCTAACTGTGTTCATAATTCATAAGAGGAGAAACATATACACTCCAGTCATTGCTGTGGTGTCCTAAATGAAGATTTGAGGAGCAGCATCAGTGAGTTTTTATGATTTTAGAAGAAATTTGTTGATATAATTCTGCAGAAATCGTCTTTCACAGCGATAAACGGTTAAACTCAACGTGGTTACTGTGCAGATTTTTAACATTTTTACAACCCAGACACAAATGAGAGCATCTTTCTACCAGTCTTGGCTCACAGGTGTGTGTGTGTGTGTGTGTGTGTGTGTGTCCCTGTCTGTGCTGGCTGCCATGAATGTTTCAGTGCTTAAATGGAGGCAGACATATTGAATCTTCACTTCTCCTTGGGAGAGGCCTCTGGCACACACACACACACACACACACACACACACACACACACACACACACACACGCCATATTTGGTGTTTCTCAATTCATTATTTTTTAATGTTGTGTGAATATTCCCACACAGGAGAGCCTAGTTTTGGTGGTGGTGGTGGTATGTGTAGTTTTAGGTATTTCAAAATAAAACACTATAATATGATTTCTTCCTTCCTTAGGATCAGGAACTATTTTTACCTATTTATGTTTTGTTTTTTTAATTTTCAGACATTTAATTTGCATGTTTTGTTCTTATTTTTGCACTGACATCCTTTCATAGCGTTTCCGTCATCCCTAGCACAGGATGTAAGACTCCCATTCATTTTCTGTGTATATACAACATTACACGATTCACAGTTAGAGCTTCTACTAGCACTAGTAGTCTCCTCCCACTGCAAAATATGACCAACTGCATTAGAAAATATCTGATTCCTTAATAAAAACTTGAAGATATAATGCTGTGTACATAAAAATACAAGGTGAGGAGGCCTAAAATTCTCCTACGTGCACCCCTAACCTAAAGATTTTGCTGTTTTTAAACTGTTGTCTGACGCCAAACTGAGTAAATACACTTGAAACATGCTGTGTTGTGGTCGCCATGCTGTTTATAGTACAAGTATAAATGCTAACCAGAAAGCCCAACTCGAAGTGCGATGCATCGCCAAGGAGCTGTACAACGACTGATATACTTGTGCTCCCTCATGGCAGGGTTGTACAACTTTGGAAAGGACATCACAGCGGCAATTAATCTCTCTTCTGTCTTGCATTTTTTCCCAGCAACCCCTGCAGCCCGCACCACCGCCAAAACACAGCACCGCCATTGAAATGAATGGGAAAACCTGCGTTTTCATTGCAGTACCGGATTTGGTCTAAATTGGGCTTAAAAAAGTTCACTTCTGGATTCTGGGCCACATTTTGTTCACAAATTCAACAATTAATTGTTTTAAATTCACTACGGCTCTTATTGATGCTTCGGACAGGATGAACAGCGGCCGAGGGTCATGGGTATTGTAGTATTTACACCCTACATCTGCCAAGCCAAAAAATACGTCATAATAACTTCAACCTCTGACTATCTTTAGCAAACTGATACAACAATCATCCAGTCAAGAAACCAGCAGGAGCTGCATTAATGCCTTTTTCTTACTGCTTACTCGGTTTGTGTCTACCAAAGCCGGGCTTCTCTGCTTTGTTTCAGTCTGTTTTGTATAAGTACTGACAGTAAGTGTGCATCTTGAAGTGAAGTATAGGTTCCCGTCGGTGGCGGCGGGGTGGGGGGATCTAAAAGTGGCGTTCTCTTAGCGGAGCTGTCTAGACCTCTTGGGAGCTCAACGAACATAACGAGATGCTTTTTATTCAGACACACACACACGTTACACACTCAGACTCTGACTTTAATACCCATGCTGTGTTTGTGTAAGCTGTATAGGATGCCTCGGGCACTGAGGCTTTATGCTGAAGCCCACAGACAGAGAGCACTGATGGATGGATGGATGGATGGATGGATGGATGGATGGATGGATGGATGGATGGATGGATGGCATTACATTACATGCCAACTGACCACAGAGGTGGAGATTGAAGCCTCAGGCTCAACACTGTCTCTCTCTTTGTCCGTCTCTCTTTCTTTTCAGCTCTCCATCCATTTTCTTGCAAACTTCCCTCCACCCAAATCCATTTATTGTTTTTTCTTCTGAATGTCTACTTGATTGGGGTTTTTTTTTCTGAAAACAAACTGCAGTTTTCTCTGTTTTGAGTTTGCAAACAGTTCCTCTCTACTCTCTATCGGCTCTGTCTGCAAAGATACATGACTACCACACACACACATAAAAACACACACTCTCTCTCTCGCACCATCACCCCCTACTCTTGATAGGCCAGAGGGGGTTCCATTAGCCCCTACCACCTGCTGTGATACACCCACTCATCCTCTCTCCCTGCACACAAACCCTCACTCGCATGCACTTGTGCAGAAACCTCCCGTCCTCACTGACTCACGATTACTCTCTTTTTTTTTTTTATGTGCACGAAACAAATATAACAGCTCTGTATCTGTTTGTGCTCAAGAAAGTACTCCAATTATTAACATGACAGAAATACTCCATTATAAAAGTTTGCATAGTCAAATAAAATGAAAGTAAAGATATAAAAGTCTATGAAACAATCTCTCTCTGGTTCCTCTCAGTGTTAAATTATTGATGCATTAACCTGCAAGTTATATTTTAATATTGTAGCTGGTCTGACTGCTGCATATACGGTTTAAACGCTAACAATGCATCATATTTTGTGATCTTATTGCATGCTTTGCATGTAAACATTGTAGTGCAGAGTAACTACAATAAATATGGACAGCTATACTCGAGTATTTGTTCTGATTACATTACTTATGATCAAATACTAGCAAGTCGACAACTTTGCTAACAGCCAAACATCAACAAGGTCAACAACAGCAGACATAGCAGCCAGCTAATGTTACTTACTAGTCCAACAGCAGTCAGCCCAGCTCGGCGTCTGTCTTTCAGCCTTTTATTTCACCAAGATTGCCCGCTTGCCCAGCTCCTGTTCTGGCACGACACCGGCTCCGCTCCCCGTCACCGTGCACCCTGGTCCTGTAAACCTCCTCTTCTTCTTCCTGGTGGTCCAAAAATCCTGTGGTACAAACACTAAAACTCCCCCCCGGTGCTCTGAGCTCACAGCCTGGCTAACAAACTGAGCTAACATTAGCTAACAGCAGCCACAGTTTGCAGCAGTTTACTTTAATGTCCATCAGGAAACTCGGTAAATCACAAAATCAGTAAAATAGTTGGTGGTGTGTGACTTAGTGCCGTAAAGCGTTATGTACTTCTCCCGACCCGGAGCCCAAAGTTACATAGTGTGAGAACAGACGTACGAATGACAAGACACGAGACATGACAAGACACCATTCACCTGATTACAAGTCAGTGTAGCATCAACATTAGTTAACATTGGTTGCTTTAAGTATTTAACTACAAATGTTGAGGATCTTAACTCTTCCTCATCTTTCTGTACCAAATCTAACCATATATCTCCCCTCTCCTCTTTTGTCATTCATTCCTTCGCCTTTCCTCCCTCTCTCACTCCATTTCTTCCTCATCCTTCCCACATTTCAATTCCCTGCATCCCACACCTCCCTCCCTCCCTTCCTCCCTCCTTTCCTCTCTCTCTCTCTTTCTCCCATGCCCCTCCTCAGCTCAGCAGCCGTGGCGAAGACGGGGCGATGCGCAGCAATTACTCTAATTGGTTGTGACTTCTTCATTTACATGACAAGTGCACGGCAGTCCTGGGAACCAACGGCCTGCTTTCTGCACCCTGTCGCAGCTCTGGTCAGCCCGGGACCGTGGTCCTATGGGTTTAAAGGGGGAGGAAGGAGGGGGTCTAGGGGTCTGGAGGTCTCAGACCCATGGGAGTGAGAGGTATTAGAGGGAAGTTTGCAGGGTAATTGGAAGAAGGAGGAGGATATTTAAAAAGGTGAGCAGAGGAGGAGTTCAGTGTAGTGAGCCACAGAAGTCCTCATGTCCCTGATCGAGGAGGAATTTCAGCCTGTGAGCAAGAACTTTCGGGGGTTAAGGGTGGTGGGAGTGTTGGATGGACGCTGCAGAACAATATCGTCTGCTTCTCGGCATTCCTCCTGCTCATCGTCACGCCGACGCTGCCACCGCGGCTGCTGCCACCCCTAACAGGGCAGCAATCTCAAACTGCGAAACTTCTCATTAGCGTGGCTAGAGTGCAAGTATGTGTGTACACTCGTGTGTGTGTGCTCGGCACTGTTAGTTTAAGCATTATTAGTGTACTCAGCTGAGCTATTCTTATGGTAATTCAGGAGTTAGGTATTCATTCGGGTGGGCGGATCTAATGTTTGCTTAGCAGATAAAAAGGGGGTTTTAGTACCAGCTGAAGTTCACTTGTCAAGACTAATCTCTTTTAAACAGGCGCTCTGCAGGGCAGAGAGGGCGGCACACACATTACTCAACAAGTTAGTAGTATGGAGCATAGCACTGTTTCTATGTGGAGCACAGGATTATTGTCTTACATTGTAACAGAAGGCTACAAAACATTTTATTTCCATATATAATTATTCTCCAAATCACTGCTGTTTCCCAGGAATGCCGCCACTCCCTGTCATGCACCAGGTGCCAAGTATCGTGTCATTTATGCCAAGTGTATTGGGTGCCATGCCATTGTTCAAACGACCCATTATACCAAAACCCCAATAGTCTGAAAAATGTCCCATTGGACAGGAAGTCCATTTGTCTGATGGTCATTGCTCTGCAGGCATGTTGTTCCAAAGAAGTACCGGCGTAACTGATGTACTTACTAACTAACCAAAACTAACCAAACTATGTTTCCATGACACCACAGGTCTTTTGACTATGGTGACGTAGGTAACTTCATGTCATCCTTCCCTGCACATCCAGAAACGTCAAAAACTCCGGCCTGTTCTCACTCCCAAGTCTTCAAATAGTCGATTGGTCAGTCGCTCTATGCTGCAAATGCTTCAAACTAGGACGTTGGAAGTATCCCCCTAGCATCATTTCTGGACACACCTGTCTGGCGTAATGTTTGATTTGCCATATAAGTCAGGTAATGCAGTATAATGAGCGACAAAGTCCACATACGGAGGTAGTTGGAGGGGTGGATGGATGGTTCAAACATACACAGGACTTTGACCCAGGAGAGCTGTTCATGTCCCATGTGAAACCAAAAGTTTAACTCACACAATGTTACTTACGTTACGTACTGTAGATAAATGTAGATGGTTGGTATTTTCGGAAAAAAGGGCCTTCAGAGCAATGGACTGATCTTAATGTTGTGAAATAGTCGCAGTTTGGATAGAAATTGGGATTCCAAACTACTTTGTTGGGTTTTGAAAAAGATCATGGTTAGTTAGTAAGTATTTTAGGTTGGTGATAATAGAGTGTGTAAGTTTGGAACAACAGGCCAATGGCCAATGGACAATTGGACTTCCTTGACTTCAATGGGACATTTTTTAGCTTTTAGAATAATGGGCCATCAGAACAACAAGCAGTACCCGAGTATCATGACTCTTGAGTATCAAGTTTGATGTTTGATGTAAAATAAAAAGCTGTTACTTTAATAGATAAATAAAGCCAGCAATGATAGAAAATCCTACATAAATCAATCGTGTTAAGCTCTTGTGGTTTACCTCAGCATGTGTGTTAACTAACCACTTGTTTTCTCTCCACAGGAGCTGGCCTGACGTAAGGTCAATGATGTCAGTCTTGACCTCTGGTGACCCCTGCGGGGACCCTTGACCACAAAGAGTTCAAACAATGGAGTGTCTTTACTGAGAGGTCAGGAAGAGGAGAACAAGTGACAGTGACGAGGAGAAAACACGTCTCAGACTGGGAAGCTTTCTTCACATGACAAAAACGGTAAATGTGTTTTCAAACATCACCGCGCAGTTGTCTGTTGAGGTTACTGAAATATAGAAGAGAGGAGGGGATAAAGGAAAAGAGAGGTGCAGACGAGGTGACGGAAACGTTACCTGCATTAAAGAAAGTGCTCTTTAGCAAGTGATCACATTGTACCTCCCCATGTGATGAATATCTAATTAGACCTTTTCAATATACATTTTGAAATCCAATTAGTCCACACAAAAAAACGGAACATTACTCTCCCAAGGTGACAATAGATTAAAATAGATTGGCAATTTCAACTGATCCTTTAAAAGATGCTTCATCTTACTTTTTTCTCATTACTCCATCGCTGTCAAATCAAGCCCTCTAATCGCAGGCAGGAAAATCACTATCACCACCATCAATACTGCGCCCAATTATCTACTTCTTACTTTGATAACCATTTCTGCTTCTTAGCTAAATTAGAAATTTTGAAACTTAACCCTCTAGAAAACAGAAAGAAATTGACAATCACAAGTTGTTTTCATTTTAAAAAAAAACAGAACTTCCTCTTAAATTCAGAACTAAACGTGGTATTTGTAGCTTTTTAAAACACTTCAACACATTGGAAATAAAAAACAAATAGCACTAAAACTGTTGTAAATAGATATTTCTTTGATAAATACAGCTATAAGAAAAAAATCACCCAGTTTATATGTGGAAAAGTCACCGCAAATGGGTCAGTCCTCCCTGACGACTCTTCGGCGAACTGTCCCCCAGAAAACAGCCTCCGTCTCCGGCTGTGAGAGCCAGTTAATACCTGCTGTTTATCTATTTTGATGAAATTTCAAGCAACCCACGTTATACTAACAACAGTATTGTGGTAGTAGGTAGTGTCTTTGACAACTTATATGAGAAAACATCTTTGAATTTATCATGAAGAAAAGCCAGAGTGACCCGGTCAGTCCTCTCTGCCGACTCTTTGGCGAACTCTCCCCCAGAAAACAGCCTCTGCCTGGGCAGTGAGTGCCAGGTAGGTCCCTCTGTTTACTGATGGTGACTATGTAGTAACACTTGAACTCACAATGTCTTCGTCTCTTTCCACTCTGCACAGTGGGTCAGGATCTCCCTCACAACACAATCTGACAGCTTCCTTATGATTAAAGCTTTTATTTCAAGAAGCTCTCGCCAACAACTAAAAGTCAGTCCTAGGCAGATTCTCGCTTGCTCACCCTCTCCTTTCTTCTCCTCTGTTATTATGTCCATAGACGCTGCTGAGCCCTGTTACATTACCTGCTTGCCCAGCTCCTGTTCTGGCACAACACTGGCCCTTCTCCCTATCAGCATTCCCCTGTGCCCCGGGCCTGAAAACCTCCTCTTCTTCTTCCCGGTGGTCCAAAACGCCTGTGGTACAAACACTAACACTCCAAAGATTTCCAAAGATTGTTGGGTATTTATTTTTCAGAAAACCGGATGCTCGTGAGAGGCAAAAACTGGGGCAATAAATTGTATTTAATACGTTATGTTAGAGCTATAAGCCTCCAGACTGTTTGCCATTGATGAAACAATGTTCACAGATAACCTGTGATATTAATTATTGTCGTAAGTGACAGATATTTTGATCAGTAACTTCCACTCCAGATGGTCAGTCAACAGAAGCACCTTCAGACGCTGCAATCAGGAGAGGTTGCACGCCACAGATCACCTTTGTTAGTTGCTATCAGCGTGTGACTGTGACCTGCTTACAGGGAGTTTGGAGCAGAGTTGCTTTGAGGTTGCATCACTCAGACCTGCAACTGTGTTTGTGTGGCTTCCTCACTTTGAGCTAATGCAACTTATCAAAGACGGCGGCGGCAGGGAGACATGTTCGCTCTGCAGCCCCGCAGCTCGTCGCACAGTCGAGCATTCCTTCAATCTTATCTGTCTCTCGGTGTACAAACGCCAACACATGATGGGCGCTTTTACAAGGAAGTCTTTTCTTTTTTCTCCTTCGTACTTCCTCCTCTCCACTTCGCCTCAAGGAAGCGGCTCAGCTTGGCAGCCATAAACTCCAGTATCACCGCGATATAAAAGAGTGATTGTTTTTTTATTATTCTCTGAAGGCTTTGTGTCCTGCAGAGATAGTGTGCTAGGTGTGTTCTCAGTGTGTGTGTGTGTATGTGCCAATGTGTGTGTGTTTTCTCAGCGATGCTTTTGTTGACTGTGTGAAATATACACTTTTTAAAGTTGCCTTTTGAAGTTGTAGATCCTCAGAGAGAGAAAAAAGCAGTGAGAGCTCGGAGATAGTGACAAAGCAAAAGGTATGAGGTGTGTAACAGGACAGGACACACACTCACACACACACACACACACACACACACACACACACATTGGACATGTGATCACACAAACACACACACACTCTCGGTCTCTCAGCAGGCTGCCAGATTCCCCGCTGAACAAGCCAAGGATGAAACCCAAAGCTAACGTGTGTGTTCTCTCTCTGACCACAGCTGCTCCGCTCTCACGCTCCCTGAGGTGTGTCCCTCCCTCGCAAACACACACACACACACACACACACACACATTCAAACACACACACTACAGGGACAAGATAGTGACTGAAGATACAGAAACACACAGAATTTAATAAACACAGGGAGAGGATTTGTTTTCCTCTGCCAGCCTCGACGCGGCTCTCGTCGTCGTATCATTCGGAGCCAGGTCACGACCAAAAGAGGCATCGGAGATGAACTCCTGGTGAAGCCGCTGAGGAGGAGAGGTCATGACCACGATGGCACAGAAATGAACCCTTGACTGCCATCAGGAGACCCGAGAGCGAGAGGGAGAAGAGTGTGTGTGTGTGTGTGTATGTGCGCGAGGTGTGGGATGTTATATTGCTAACAAATTAGTTTTGGCTTGTCTTTAGAGATTGGCCATTTTGATTGGCTCCCCAGGTCTCTTTGGCACACAGCAATTAGGAACCGTACAACCCCTGCTCTCCACAGAGACAAAAGCTGGAGACGGCGCTCCTGCTCTGCCATGCTGACTGAACCCTGGCTGGCTTCTGGTGACGGGGAACGTAGAGGAATGAGGATGGACAGGCAAATAAATACACACAGCTCATGGGCTGAAGCAACTGGGAAGAACACATCCTCTATAATGCAGATTAGTTGTGTTATGTCGGTCCTACTGGGTGCTAAACGGTCAGAAATTTTACAACAAAATCACAGATTACGTCCACAAAAGGCGGGCTGTGTGCTCTCACCCTGTCCACCCTGAACTGAAGGAAAACGCCTGAATCTCTTTATCTTCCTCGTCCACACAGAGCGATTTGATCAGAGCTCATAACTGCCGCCTGTTATCTCGACATCAGTCACTATTTTATGGTCGCAAAGTCTGACACAATCATCATAAGTGCAGGTTGCTGCAACCGAGCCTCCTAGAAACAAAACTAATTTGCAACATCAAAAAACAAAACGCCGACTGGATTACGTAAGAAAACATTGCTATAGTTAACGTGTTTCATTTGTTTTCCACCAAGATATCTGATGTTGCAGCACAATACAGCTGCATAACTACCTCATAATAAACTTTTTTATGGTTATGTTTAGACACTGGCAGCTCCTGGTTAACCCTCTGGGGTCCTATCAATTGCTTTTGCAGTTACCAACGATTGGTGGGACACCAGAGGGTTGAGGTCAAGGCAAAGACCACGATGTGGTTTCATGTTTGCCACCACATCATAACTGGGAAACCGTTTAGTGTTATATAAATGTCAAATATAATTTCTAAGAGTCTAGATTTGTTCATTACAACAGCTGTTTTGTGCAGTTGGTTGCAACTTTAGAGGTGACATTAAGTTGATCTTTACAGCCACACAGAAGCTGACCAAGCTCACGTCTGTTTCCTCTAAAGGAAGAGTTTATCATCACTTCTATCTGCTTCCTTCACTGGATTGTGTGATAATTACTACCTACTGTCTGAAAACCTTCAGGGTCTAACCTCACAGTCATAAAGTTTTAAGAATACTGTAGCAGCTTCTTAATATACCACCAGAATGGTTGAAGTCAAGAGTCTGAGACATTTTAATAAAATAAAAAATACTTTTGCCAGATGGGTTAGAAAGACAACGACTCCTGCAGCTGTTGCTGATTAACCGGTGTTACTGGATGAAGACATGAAGTGAGAATTGATGGGTAAACTTGCCAGAATTTTACCGTAATAAATATGATATAACGTTTTCTTTTTCTAATATCACAGTAAAAGTATATATGTACAATCTTTGTATTATTATTTTGATTATTTACTAATTTATAATCATATTTTTACCTTTTAAATCAAGCTGATAGTTATTTTATGGTATTATAAAATGCTTAAATGCTCATTAATATTTATTTTAGGGGGTACTCACTATTTAAAAAAAGGCCTATAACTTAATATATACTATATGACTATATAACTGTAAAATGTTGGAAGAAAAAAGAAGAGAGACAGAAAGAGGTAGGCCGAGATAAAACACTTCATATTTCAGCGTTTCTGACTGATTCTTTCGGTGTGAAATATACTGTATGCTGCACTGGGTTGAAGGTGACTAAGGCCTCCTGGTGTGTGTGTTTTCTGTATGTATGTGTATGTGTGTGTGTGTTTGTGTGTGTGTGTGCTGCAACTCTTGCTCATTTCCAGTCAGAGCACCCGTTGGGCATCACTGTGTGGTCACTGTAGGGTGTCCTCCTGTCCTCTCGTCTCTTCAGCCACACCATCCTAACACAACCTGACACATTCACTGTCCTGCTCTCATGTCATATATGTGACTGTGTGTGTGTGTGTGTGTGTGTGTATGTGTGTGTGTGCTGTATGGGTGTGTTTGGACTATCAAATCCAGATCTGTAATGACTTGATTAAAGATTTGAACATCTCTAACTGAAGTCAGAAGAAGAAGAGGAGAGCTAAAACTTTCAGGAAATGAATCTGCAATGACTTTGATAATCGTTAAGTGATTATAACAGCCAGAAAACGTCAAACATCGTCCAGTTTCAGCCTCTCAAATGTCTTTTTTTTTCTCAGAAGTGACAGTAAACTGAGTATATTTGGAGTTTTTGGACTTAACGAGCACCCTGAACCAAACGTTCAAACGATTAATCGAGGAAATAACCTGCAAATGAACTGATAATGAAAATATTCTCATTTGCTTATGGGGGTGTTAATCTATGAGCGCACGCATAGAAACCATCTTGACTTTTTGCTTCACATTCAGTGGCTACAGCTTCATTTTAGCTGCACGTATGTGATGCATGTGATGAGATACGTCGACGACAAAGCTGAAATTATGCAATCAGTTTAAATTTGTATTTCCACCTTTGCAAACAGACTCTTCCTCTGTTAATGTGGTTAATAAACGACCATCTCCGATGTCCAAGGTTTAAGGTTACACACTGCAAAGACACACACGTCCTTAAAGACTTCAACTTCAAGCTGAATAATCTGATCAACTCATCAATCTTCCTGAGAAAAATTCACTCTCTTTCCTCCTAATTCTGGTCTTCACTTCCTCCCGCCGCTCTCTCTTCCTCCGCCACGCTCCACAGAAAGGAAAGTTACAGAGGAAGTTCGCACAACTCCTGTGGCTTGGGTGGCTTTTTAAGTCTTCTTTATTCATGTGTTATTTGTTTATGTGGATTAATTATTAAAAATTTGGTGCATTTTACAAAGGTTCGAGTCTGCAGATAATGATTCCTCTCCATTCTCTCCCAATGGGTTGTGTTTGTAATTTTCTTGAATATAAAAGTTGCATAATTCATGCGTATCGGCGGGCCACATCTATTAATTATGTCAGTCTTTTAGGTGCTTGCGTCTTTACCACGTCTTCCTTTTCCTTTTATTCTTCCTCCCTCTCTTCTCCCTCTTTTCTTTCTCTCTCTCACTCTCTCTCTCGTGCTCTTTACTGAATCACAACAGCGATGAAGACGTCCTCCTCTGTGTTCTCCCCTCTGTTTTTCTCTCTCGTTACTCGGTTCACGGGGGTCAAATGGACTGTGCCCAAGTTTCAACGAGAAAAAGATGAAAGGGAAAACAGCGGAGAAAAGGAAAAAGTTTGCAGTGGTGCTGTGATGTAAATGCCCTTATTTAGTAATTTATAGAAGAGGGAATTGAGCGCAACTCTGTGGAGATTCATAAACTATTGATGTGTCTAATCTTTCAGATCCTGCCAACATGATGATCATGATCTGTGTTAGCGTGAGATGCTTCAACCCCCCCACACCTCCCCAACACACAAACCCTCACCCCTTCTCCTTCCTCTCCTCTCCCCCTCCCAACTCTTGTTTCAGTCACTCCCCCACCTCCCTTCCTCCCTTCCTTCTCCCCCCACCGTTCTCCTCAACACTTTGCTGCTCATCACGAAACGTCTTGATCAGGTCTGTAACGTCTTAACACGAAACATCGCCGCTGCGATCGGAAAAGTTAATGTTCCTCTGTTTTCTGCTTCACATTTCATTCATCTTGTGTCCAAACGGTGATGCGAGAAGAGTAAATAAACTAATCGTGAATTTCCGAGTTGAAACAATAACATTTAATCGTGTTGTTCGGAGTCCTCTCTCTCCGTCCTCCGCTGACCTCTCCTCGCACAGATCTGGGAAAATGCAACCAGAAGAACAGAAGGCCTCGCTTTCTCTTTGTGCAAAAGAAAGAAAGAAAGAGAAATGAAAAGAAAGAAAGGCCCCTCCTCTCCAAGAATGTGTAAACAATAGTGATACTGTATGTCATTTCTCTCCTTGAATGAGCTCTCTGACCTCTGACATTCAATTCACCTGCGGCCTTATCTCACCCTATATTCAGCTTAAACCGATCCACTAATTGAAAACACACTAAGCTAGCATGCATTGTCTTGTGAAGTGCATGTCAACAACATACAACACAAATAAGACAACCCAAACACATAAATGAAACTGTTAAAAATATCTCAGCTCAAAAATCTGCGACAAACACAAAACAGATCGAACGACGTGTTTGCATCTCAATAAGCTTCACATAATAAACTCTCTCTCTCTCTCTCTCTCTCTCTCTCTCTCTCTCTCTTGTCTCCTTCAGTTGAAATAATGCGTGGTATAATCAGACACAGTTAACAAAAGCAACAGCAGGAATAAGGATAGAAATCTATGCATATCTAAATAATACAACCATCAGTATACGCCAAATCTCCCCGGCTACAATCTCCCCCCTAAGGGTGCATGCCTGGAGCTGATTTGTATACAAAACAAATCTAATGTATGCTTTCAACACGTATTTAACATATGCCACTCACTGATAAATTATTCAGGGGAAAAAGGAGGGCTTAAATATTTCATCGTCAATGTTTCGTCTTCACGATAAGTAATGAGGAAGTGGGAGGACAATGGGTCCGAAGAAGAGGGAAATGAAAATATTTTGTTGACGTTAATTGAATGTAATAGTGACGTTAACGTAATGAAATGCACACAGAGCGGTGTGTACTGTGTCTGCGTTGAATGAATCTCAACATTTTGACCCCTCTTCTGGTTCTGAAGCTTTTCCCGAAGTTACAGAAAATCAACAAAGTCCTGAGAAACAGCAAAAACTGATTTAACGAAACAAATATACACGCTGCAAAAGGTAGAAACACACATGTAGGGGTCAGTTTTGTGTTCGATTACGTTGACTCGTAGTCAGTTACTGATTACAAATTACAGAATTTTCACATAATCAATAAAAACTAATGTAATCTGATTACTTTTGATTACTTTAAAATCAAAAGTTTGCACCTCATACTAAAAAAATGGACGCAGCCACAAAAACGTATTTTTAAACGTATCAAAACATTTCAGTCCAATTATAAATCAAATCAACAAATCAGATTACTCTGATGAAAAGAGTACCGGCATAAACTACAGGTGTACTGTGTGAGTTGTACGACGTGTTCATCGGCCTTTCTTCTGCACATTTTTGTTGCTGCTCTGTTTTAATCAAAGACAACGTGCAGGACTTTGCCAACAGAAGGAGAACACAGCATGAGATTTACCCCCACCCTCTCCCCCATCAAGATCTATAGACCCCAGAGGGTCCGTCCCCTTCTGCTGGACCACCATGGGACCTTATTTTGGAAAACATATGTACAGTAGTCAACAGAGAGAGAGACATATTCATTTTTTGATCCTGTTTAAGACTCTTTAGGAACCAAATAGCTGCAGCTCTCAAACACAGACTGTATAAAACATGGATGTAGACTCAGTGAAGCTCAGTGTGGCTTCAGTCGTCTTCATCTTGGCAGTCCTGCCTCTGCCGCCTCCCAGCTAATCCAAACATGGAGCTGAGGCGGGCTGAATGACGCCTGGTTGCTCAAACAAGCCATCTGTAACTACACCTGCCTGTCAGTCAAAGCGTCCACGCTCTTAATCCTGCATAACTTTAAGCCTTAATATAATCTGAACAGGTGAGTTGTATATAAATTCACCCTCAGTACAGTTGTCATGAATGGGGAAATTAGCTAAAGAGACCAAAACTGTTTTTTGTACCAGGCTGTAAACATGTTTATTTCTGCTGGGAAGTTGGACATTTGAACATGGGGACTTATGGAGACTGACTCACTTCTGGAGCCAGCCTCAAGTGGACGTCTGAGGAACTGCAGTTTTTGGCACTTCACTTCACAGCCACGGAGGTCGCCGCTTGGTTTTGTCCAGACTTGAATGATTTTTTTAAAGATATATTCTTGACGATGTAACTATAATCTAATTAATCAATATAATCCAGCCTAATTATAACTTCTTGTTTTTGCAATCCGATCACGTAATCCCGATTACATGTAATCAGTTACCACACATCACTGTCAGTAACCCACAGCTGCACAGCTGACTAACACATGAACTCACGCAGAAGTTGAACCGTGAAGGTTAGACGTGTTCAGGAGGTGATGTGTAACACGCAGATGACTCATCAGGCAGCCATCCAAATTATTGTTCAACATAATAAACATACTGATGCATGGCACAAAATAAACACAGGCAGGCTGAGAACTTTTCTATGCATATGTACACACACACACACACACACACACACACACACATTATGGAAACACACCTGCCCCCCTCTCAGGGAGGCACAGTGAAAATGTTTTGTCAGTCCTTCTTTCTTCCAGATGTTAACTGTGTGTTTTTGTTAAATGCCTTTGTCTTTGCCACAGGCATGTTTACTCACACACACACACACACACACACACACACACACACACACACACTATGAGCCGGCGTATTCACGGACGCACACATGCAGTGTTTGCCTTCAGCATCATGATTCTGACAGGATTAAGGAAAAATGTCTGACATGATGTCTGTCACAAGAACAAGAAGGATCACTGATAATACGAATTCATCTCGAACAAACAAACAGATTCATCCTGAATAATAAGTCAAATATTGGGCGTGATAGGTTGTCGCCTCACATGAAAAGAAAAATACTGAGAGATGTGTCTGAAATGAACGTTTTGATATTAAAGCAACATCGTGTTTTTCTAATTTGCTCTCATAAACTAACGTCTGTTAACTCCTGTTGATCTGCACTGACTTGTAGTCAGGTGAATGGTGTCTCTGTCATTCGTACGTCTGTTCTCACACTATGTAACTTTGGGCTCCGGGTCGGGAGAAGTACGTAACGCTTCACGGCACTAAGTCACACACCACCAACTATTTCACTGATTTTGGTGAAACTGGATCATATTTTATGGAGAAAATGTTTTCTGGTTTTTCCTCTGATGTCCTCCGGCTGCTCCGCCTCAACTCTCTGTGATTTACAGAGTTTCCTGATGGACAGTGAAGTAAACTAATGCTAGCTAATGTTAGCTCAGTTTGTTAGCCGGGCTGTGAGCTCAGAGCACCGGGGGAGTGTTAGTGTTTGTACCACAGAGGTTTTGGACCACCGGGAAGAAGAAGAGGAGGTTTATAGGCCCAGGGAAGAGAGCTGGTGTCATGCCAGAACAGGAGCTGGGCAATGTAACTGGGCTCAGCAGCCATACTGTCAGACATAATGTGAAGAAGAGAGCGAAGAGGACGTTGACGGAGGAGGATAAGAAGAGAAAAGGAGAGAGTGAGTGAGCAAGAAGCCGCCGGACAAGAGTAAATCTGGGACTAACTTTTAGTGGTTGGTGAGAGCTTGGTGAAATAAAAGGCTGAAAGACAGACGCCGAGCTGGGCTGACTGCTGTTGGACTAGTAAGTAATATTAGCTGGCTGCTATGTCTGCAGTTGGTGACTTTGCTCACTAGTTTTTGATCATAAGTAATGTAATCAGAACAAATACTCGAGTACAGCTGTCCATATTTACCACAGTGGGGTTACACTCTGAAACTGGGGGAGCTAAATCACAACAAATACCAATTAAAGTTGATTGTTGACCATGAAAACAGGTGGTCCTATGTGGAAGACCAGGAGATGCAGCTGAAAGCTCAGGAAAAAAGGTAACAAGTAAACAGGTAAAACTATTTTTATTTGTCTAAACCTAACCAAACCTCGTAGTGATTGCAGATCCAAACATGTGTGGAGGGGGACAACAAAGGAACTAATAATGACCTTTTCTCCGCTATAACCTTATCTCCTTCACTCCCTTCATCCTTTCATCATTCTCTCTTTCACTAAACGCTCGTCAGGTCTCTCCCTTGCTTTTCTGTCCCTCCACTGTCACTCCGTCTCTCCCTCCGCCTCTCTCTGGGTAAGAATAAGGAGCAGCAGTGCTATTCAGACCGGTAATTACATTTCTGTCCTTTGTTGGAGCCGAGTGTTATTTTCCATTAATGGTTGGACATATTATATAAGAGAGTCTTTATGGGAGTGATAATGGTTGGGGACAGAGGAGATGGCGAGCTGGCAAGTGTATCAGTGTTGCTCTTTTTCACAGAAGGGGCACGGCGGAGCTTTCATTAATCCTTGAAGAGTACACACCTAACCCTGCTGACACTAAACACACACACACAGGATACAGATACACTCACCTGTACATATATGGTCACACATGCCTGGTTCACACACACACACACACACACACACCATTCAGAAAAGCAGAGAAATAGGCCACGGTGATATGCTGATGCAGAGGTTATGCCCACTTTCTCGGTATAATTTATTCATCTGTTGTTTGCAAAATGATGTATGAAATATGGATGGTCTGAGTTTGGCTTTAATGTTTCATACGAGCACGAGTGTGGGAGCAGGAAGGCGAGGAAACATGGCCTCTGAAATCACACAGGATGGATGGATGGATGGATGAGGAGGAGGTTAGTCGCATTGTCTACTTATCTGTGTGTTTACTGTTGAATATATGCAGTGCGTTTGAGGGGTTGATGGATGGTTAGCAAAGGGAATTACACGTTTAATGTCAATTTTGTACTCACGGACAGGAGCTGGACAAAATAACAGAAACAATACATGACAGAAAAAATGGTAAAAAGACTCTAAAGAGGCTCTAAAGTTCGGGTGGAAAAGTTAGTGTATCGATAAAAGCAGAAATTGCAACAACGTTTGTCACATTGCCACATCTATATTATTTTCCACTGTTGCTCCACCGGGTATGCCGTGTTGCGTGTGTGCCGCGGTCACCGCAGTGATACACCGTCGTTCTAGTCAATGTTTTAACCCCCACCGGCTCCAACGCGGTCCGGTTCAGGAGCGTCCCAGAAGCGGGCCTCCGAGCTGACAGGAAGCCAGACGCAGAAACAGCACAGAGAATCCGGTGGATTTTCAAAATAAAATACAAACAGAATACAAAACAAAAGAGAAACAAATGAACTACGTAGCATATTTACACATGTAGAAGCATATTTAGAAGCACATAAACCAGGAAAATGACAAAATCAGAGCAAGTAAACAAAGTCTGGAGGGATAAACGCTCCTGAAACGCTCCCGATGGGGTTTGAAGTTGCGTGCAGGACGGAACAAAACAGCGTCGCATCCGCAACGTGACAGCAACGTGTCCGGTGGGGTTTCGGGGTTACTGGCCCTCTCAGAATTAGCTCCACCTATTGTTCATTTGTGCTTCCTTTTTTTGACTTTTTGTAAATTTGGTTGAAATTTGTACGTAAACATGACTTCATACTAACCCAGAGGAAATCCCATCATAGAGCGGTGACACTTTAAAGCTCGTGTAAAGGCAACTCTGAGAGTTCTTTCAAAATACATTAAGTATGTTGGAAAATAGCTGCTGAAAACACGTGAAAAGACTTTGAACGATATATATATTACGGAAATGTGGAGTTAGAGGTGTCCAGGATTTTTGTGGGCAGTCCTTAAAGGGTGGCTCGATGACACGCCGAGGCCACCCTGAGTCGTCATTTTGTGGAAAAGTTTTCAAAAAAATAGCCAAACGAAATACACCTTATTGCCTTTTTACTACGAAATTTCCTCTATTTGGTTGCCCAGATAGTTTTCTTGCTGAAGCTGAGCTGCTGAACTGTTCACTACAGTGTAGTCACTCTACAATACCACCAATACTTTCAGTGCACACATTACATGCAAGTTAGACCTTTCCTTTTAGTGAAAAGTTAACAAATTAGCAGTATGTATCAGGCTTAAAGTGTCACTATCATATTAAAAAATCTAAATGTTACTGAACCTTCACGGTAACTTCTGGTGTCTATAAACGCCTCATGGAGCAGTATGCCGTCACCATAACTTGATGTATTTTTTGAAACAGGATGTCACGTAACACAAATATAAAGACATATAATGATGATAATGACACAACTGTTTACATGATTACAAGCCTTATTCCAGCAGCCTTATTTTATCCGTGCCTAAATTGGTATCTCTCTGCAACAGCTACGACTTTAACGCACCATAAGCACTGTCAGTCTCTCCCGTCTAAGAGTGTTTCTGATATTTTGTCCAGTTACATCACGCCTTCATGCACATTTCCCTCCTGTCGCCGCTGAGTGCATGTGTGCATGTCCATAGGAGGAGGGTGAATTTAGCGTTTTGTTTCAGTATAACGCTCGAGTCTATGTGTGCGATGAGTTAGGTGGCTCGTAGGACCGTATGGATGACTTGATGAGATGTATGGTCGGCTTGTAAATTGACTGTCATTGATTGTCTGCAGCTGTGGTTTTCCCGTGAGGCCTGTACATGAGGGGATCGATGCGCTTTGGTGAAAGGTAAAAACACAAACGCTGCCGTTGTATCCTGTAATGTGGATTACATGCAGATCAGTTCACATGCGATGCAACAGCAGCTTCCTACATGATGCAGATCAGTGGAAAAAACAAACACGGGTAATGTATGGTGAAATGAGAATAATGCACTCTGCCAGAAACACATTTTCACTTTCATTTCACAATAAAACACAATATATAATTCAGATGAAATGTTATCATATGAAAACGTCCGGGCAGGAGAAACGTACATAGCAACCGACGCACCGCACAGCCATGAAGCGTCACTTTTACTGCTAGAGCAAAGCATGATGGGACGTGACAGTGGTGCCTAGGGCAACATGGGTGAAAGAGAGGAGACAGAGATAGAAAAAGGGGATGGGGAGCGGGGAGCGGGGGGATGGGGTGAGCTGTACTGTTACATCAGTCTATAGCGATGCACACACACACATATATATATAAATCATGCTACAATAGTAAATGAGGTTAAAAGGACAGCGGATCGGCCCTGGATCTTCTCTGCTGATGTGTTTGGAGTTAGAGATGATGGCAACAGACATAAAAGTGCCGTCAATTTCATCAATCTAATTTAAGAATCTAAAAATGAGTAAGTAAAAGAAGTATTTAGTGTCTTATTTGGGATCCTAATGGTCTGGTAGAAGGTCGAAGCTCTTCCTGAGCCTCTCACCGCTGGTCTGGTGTATCCAGAAGCTTCTTCGTGATTGTAGCAGAGAGAAAAGTGCGTTATCCGAGTGGTTTGGATCTTTAAAGATTCTCCTATCTTTAGTTTTGCAGCATTTGGTATAGATGTAGCTGAACGAGCCTCTCTTTGCAGCGTCTTGCGGTCTCATTCGATGCTGTTCCCGTACTAGACAGTGATGCGTCCCCCGTCAGGAGTAGAAATTCCTCAGTATTTGAGGTGATATCTGGAATTTCCTCAAAAATCTGAGGTGAAACAGTTTCTGTGCCTGTTGCCTTTCTCAGCACCGTCAGAATACACCAAGGTACTTGAAGCTGTCCACTCGATATTAAAGTTAGCAGTTCCTCCCATGCTTCTTCTCAAAGTCTACTAGCTCCTCAACTTGCTGAAGTTCTGGAGAAGCTTGTTGTCTTGACACCAGTAGGTAAATGGTAAATGGACTGTACTTATATAGCACCTTTCTAGTCTTCCAACCACTCAAAGCGCTTTTTACACTACATATCTCATTCACACACTGATGGGAGCAATTTGGGGTTCAGTATCTTGCCCAAGGACACTTCACCATGCAGACTGGAGGAGCCGGGGATCGAACCGCCGGTCATCTGATTAGTGGATGACCCGCTCTACCTCCTGAGCCACAGCCGCCCCCAGTAGGTCAGGTCCTCTACTTCCCTTTAAATGTAACTGTCATCAGCAAACTTTATGATGATGTTGGAGTCAAAAGTTGGATAATATCCATCAGAAATGTAAAATAGAGCCACGACTCATATTTAGTCTCAGAGACTGACATGTCGATCATTTGATTTTTTTGACTTTGACTGAACCACATATAAATATTTGACTTTTTTGCTTGATTAACGAATAAAACATTTAATTGATCATCAAAACAATATTATAAAGAGTACGGTCTAGACCTGCTCTGTAAGGAAAGTGTCACGAGATAACTTCTGTGATGATTTGGCGCTTTATAAATAAAATTTAACTGAATTGGTGTCACAGGCGATTAAATGACTTTATGCAAAATACTGAGATTGTAGTAAGTAACAATGAATCGTACCAAACAAGGTCACAGTGAGGAGCTGCACAAACAGCACACACTAGTGAGAAATCACTGACCTCACCACCTCGTCTCTCACTCATTACACACACACATCAACACTCCAGCACAAACGTCCCGTCTTACACTCTGAAAGTCAAGTTGTTTCTTCTTACATCAAGAGGATGCGTGTGATTGATTACATCGTGCCGAGAAGGATCTAACACGGTGTCCTTCAGCTCCACCATTATTACAACATGTGCCTTGCAGAGGTAACATTGCAGAGTAATCATAACAACATCTCTGCCTCATAATGCCTTGTAATGAGATTTCCAGCCACACGTCCATTGATTTCAGCCCGTCTGCAGCCTCTCAAACAAAAAAAGGAGCTGAAATTGGTTCTGGCACCCGAGAGGTGCTGAAAAAAAAAGAGTGAAAACAAAAGCCGCTCTGCTGTTGTTCTAAAAACATTTCCTCTGATGTTTGTCAGAATCAAGGTGACAGAGGCTCGTTGTGGGACGACGATAACGAAGTCTGTGCTGAGAAAATGTTTGCAAAACCATGTTTACTATTTGCGTATGCGCCGTGAGGGTGAATGCACAGCCATCCATCCATCCATCCATGCATGCATGTGTGTGTATGCCTGTGCATGCATGCATGCATGTGTTTACACTATGTGACAAAATGTGTGTAAATCCATAGATGGGTGATTCTTTGAGAGAGGATGTTGGACTACGTGAGCTAAGTACCTGCAATTATCTCCGTTAATAGGCGACCTCACAGACTTCTCGTGGATGTGGTGACTCACAATTTGTTACTGACTCCTCTTAACCTTTATAATATTGTCTCCACTACTCTCATGGACTGCCCTGCACTCACTGCTCTCCACCCACATGCCCCTAGACACACCTGATGGAGATCTACCTCTTCTAGTTAGCTAATGCAATGAATCATTGTCAAGTTGACACTCTCACTCTCTCTCTACATGATCTTTAGTGTGTTTGTGTGTGTGTGTGTGTGTGTGTGTGTGTGTGTGTGTGTACCTGTATCTGAGAGTTGCCTGCAGGTTTTCTCATTAGCGAAAAAAGAAATCTCTTTTCATGCTTTTAACCCATGAGACTCTAAAGATAAAGAGAGAGAGAGAGAGACAGGATGACAGACAGCGGGCTGGGAGGGGGAGACTGTGATTGACTTACTGAGTGACTTAATATGTTTTTAAATGAGAGAAGAAGACAAACTGGAGTGAAAGCAGAGTGTAGAAATAAGAAGCAAAGCCAGCGAGGTCCAGGCAGAAGGAGGCAGACAGGGCAGACAGCAGACATAACATTATTTATGGGCTGGGAGTACGGTAACGTGAAGCTACATCACAGGCTGGATTTGTCTTCTAAAAAGCTACGTGAAGACACACACACACTAACACACACCTCCAGTCCCATTCATTTATCAATATTTCAGCTTGGCAGTGAGGGGACGCCGCTGTTACCAGGCAGAGTAAGAAACAATGATTTACTAATCATAATCATCATCAACAAATGACAAAACATTACTACACAACAGCTGGAGAAAGAAGTCATCAACGTTATGATGGTGATTCTTCAGGGGAGTCATGATAGATAGATCACCAGCTCATAGATAACATTAGACAGATACCTACTCTGCTATGAAGAACAGAAATGACAGCACGACTAAATAAATGAAAAATAAATACATTATACTAATGAAAAGGCAGTTTCTGTATTTAACTACCTCCATCAGGTCCACCAGCGGCCTCCGTCTCGAGGCCTCTGTGTGGATTATATATAAAAGATACACAATGTGGGGGCTCTGGCTCCCGGCTGATCTATAAATCGGCAAAGATGAGGCAGGCTGGGTGCTCTAACAAGCCATCTGTAACAGCACCCACCTCATCTGGTCGCTCTGGGTGTAGAACAGAAGAAACTTCCTGTTTTCAAGCTGGTCAGCCACATCCGACATCAGGTCCACTAGTGGCCTCCATCGTGGCAAAAGACGTGGCCCATTGGTGGACCTGAGGCAGGCTGGTTGCTCAGTCCAACTGTAACGACACCCACCTGTCAATCAAAGCGTTCCACGGTCTTAATTCTGCATAACTTTAAGCCTTAATATAATTTGAACAGGTGAGTTCAAAGCTTGCTAGCTTGTGTCTGGTTTACAGTACGGGATCCCCGAGCTAACCAATCCTGCTTTGGACTGATTTAAACAAAGAAATGAATATAGAAATGCAAATAAATAAATGTAAACATACAGAAACAGCCTTTTCCATGACCAAAGTGTGTGTATTTATATATATAAATAGCTCAAAGATAGATGGAGGCTTGTGATTATTAGAGGCTCTGCATGCCACATCCAACTCGTGTGCACCCACTGCCTGTTCCCTTATACACCCATCACCTCATTGGTCTGGCTGTGGAGGCAGAGGGCTGGCAGGCTGGGTGGAGGGACTGAATCAGTATCCAGGGAGAAAGAGGGGGGATCACATCTGGACCACAGACTGAACGAGAGGAAGAGCAGGACGGGGCGAAGAGGAGGAGGAGGAGGGGTGGAACATAGACTCAGTTGAATGAATCATTGCCCTAACACACACACACACACACACTGTCACCCCATCTACCCTTCCCCACAGCATGTTGCACCCTGCAGCACCCACTGCCATACAGCTGCCGACCCCAACGCAGACGCAGTTACAGTGCACGTCGAAGCTCAGACAGCCACACCAACGCCGTATCCAATTTCCATTTTGTAACATCCGTCAAGCTCAACAAAGGAAACTTTACAGAATGCCACATTAACACTCCTTTCATCAGCGCTGGATTTGCATTTATGCACGCTTGAAAATTTCAAATCAATTTAAAGGAGCGCCCCGTGGTCATGTTTGCCCTGTTGTAAATATCAACTCCCGACTAATGGCATTTACGCTGACATTTCTACCACTCTGTTTTTCTTCACAGATGGCGTTAATGTTTTTGGTAATGCCCAGCGTGCTGTGAAGCCTCCTCAGAAGAACTTTGCCCCTCAGCTTTTTCCCTCTCCATGTGAATGTGTGTGTGTGTGTGTGTGTTTTCGGGTGTGTTTTCCATGGACACAGAGTCAGGCAGTCAATGGAGCTCCAGCGTGGTGCGGTGATTGTGCTGGTCAATGTGCTCCGCTGTGTGTGACTGCATGCCCCCAAGACTGAGGCTGAGTCTAGACACGAGTCAGCCAAGCCGCCCTGCTGACCTATATCCTACAGTTACACTAAGTGAGAGACATAGAGAAACCAAGAGAGAGAGAGAGGGAGAGAGGGGAAGAGCACGGGAATAGAAAGCGGGATGGGGAGAGTGGATGCAGAAAGTGAAAGGCTGCCATAAAGTAAGAGAGCAAATTGAGAGAAGAGACAGAGAGCGAGCGAGCGAACATGCAGACAGGGAAAGACGGGGGAGGAGGATGGAGATGGGAGAAGAGGGGGAAAGTGAGGGAGCGATGCGGCTATGGATAATTCAGAATGAGTTAAAAGGGGGAAGGGATAGGAGGGGAAGAGAGATTGGAAGTGGCAGCCACTAAAGCAAAGAGAGAGCGATGGCTAAGTACAGTATGTAAAGCACAAGAAACAGAGGAGAGAACGCTGTAAAAGAAAAAATCCCAGGAGGAGGACGACAGACACATTAAATTATCACTTTAATATCGCAGGAGAGCTCCAACAAAACATGCATAAGGATATAATCGTCAAGCTTTATGGGAATGACAGTAAATAATAAGAATTTTGTTTGGAGTCTCATGTTAAGGAGGGCAGTCATCAATTAACCATTTATGAACTTTTACACTCAGCAGCATGAGAATATAAATCATACTCTATTGTTTATCAGTCATTAAACTGTGCACACACCCTCTAATGATAATAATTTGTTGATACTGAACACTTGGGAGGCTGCAGAACCGGTCGTGACAGGAGACAGTCTGAATAATAACAGGCTTCGAGTCTGAATCTTGAGCTTCCGGCTCTGTCTAAACCAAGCAGTAACCTCCATAGTGTGAAGTGCCAAAAATAATTCCTCCAGTTCCTCAAATGTCCACTTGAGGCTTTCTCCAGAAGTGAGTCAGTCTCCATAAGTCCCCATGTTAAAATTTTAAACCAGAAGTTAGCAGCTTGGCCTTGCTCGCTAACTTTGGGCCCCCAGAAAAATGTGGAAGATCTGCGTCATTGGCTCCATTCACCACTGAGCAGCTTCTATAAAAATGAACAGCGCCCTGCCACCAACACTGTATGCAGTTCTCTTTATACATCCAGCACTACAGGACACGTCTGCTACTACACAACCTCGAAGCGGCTGCAGTTTGCAAAGGTTCAGGCACAGGTTTAGGAAAACGTCATAGTTTGGATTAAAATCGCCAACCTCCGTGGCTGTGAAGTGAAGTCAACGCAGGAAGAGCCAAAAACTGCAGTTCCCCAAACGTCCACTTGAGGCTGGCTCCAGAAGTGAGTCAGTCTCCATAAGTCCCCATGTTCAAATGTCCAACTTCACAGCAGAAATAAACATGTTTACAGCCTGGTACAAAAAACAGTTTTGGTCTCTATAGCTAATTTCCCCGTTCATGACAACTGTACTGAGGGTGAATTTATATACAACTCACCTGTTCAAATTATATTAAGGCTTAAAGTTATGCAGGATTAAGAGCATGGACGCTTTGATTGACAGGTGGATTGTTTAAGGCTTCATTCTGCCGATGAAGCAGGATTACGAACATGACCGGTGGCCAGAGCCACAAATTTGGAGCTTCAACACGGCTCTTTGCAAACTTGTGGCCGACGTCACGCATACGTTGTCCATTCGAACTCACCCTCAATAACTGCCTTCAACCCCGTCTACACACACTTTGTATGTGACACAAATTCTGTTTAATGGAGAATTAACGCTGGTTTTCTTGGTTCAACTTTCGTCAGGAAAAAACACGGTAAAGGCAAAGAAGGTGAAGTTAATATAACAATATCATACTAACAAAAGCAGTTGAAATCAACGCGGTTTCTGACCATTTGTTTAAGTTTTAGTGTCATAATATCGTGAATACGTGATCAGTGATATTGTAAATACACATATCTATTATTTTATGACAGCAGCCATCCTTTTGTTATGGTTTGTACACATCCAGACTCTGTAAGGCCGCTCCTGTAGTAACTTAGTGTTTACCATCTCAACCATAAACCTCAATGGACAAATCATCATCTGTGTCTTTCCAATTTTTTCTTTCTCTTTTCCCCATTACTCTTCTTCCCATGTATGGGAGAATGAATGGGCCCAGACAGAAGAGGACAAAGACTTAACATGTTTTTCTCTCTTTTCTTCTGCGCATTGAGAGGATGAGCTGGACTGTACTAATAGTCTTTGTGTGTGTGAATGGGACAGAGGGCTTTTTGTGTGTGTGTTCCAGACAGCGGCGCATAAGGCAGGACTTAAGTAGATGTTCGCCAAAGCGTACGTAATGCCAGGGAAATATCAACTAATCCCTACACTCTTCTACCCTATACCCCTCCCTTAACATCCATTCTTCTCCTCCTCCTCCTACTACTACTACTACTACTACTACTCATCATCATCATCATCGCCACCTCCATCGCTGTCGTCGTCACCCTTCCATGAACCCTTAAAGTAATAATCCTCACTTGATATATACATTTTTAAGAAAAAGAAGAGTCAAAATCAAAATTCAGACATGTAATCACACACATACTGTACTGCACTCTCTCTCTCACACACACACACACACACACACACACACACTCCATGGGGGATTGTTGTTGTTTCTTAATCCTGGTGGATTAACAGACTAACAGACTCATTTTACCTCAGCCCAAACAAAGAGATGTCAAATCATCCACCCAACGCTAAAGGTGATGATCGTATTAACTTTGTGTGTTTGTGTTTGTGTGTGTGTGAATGTGTTTGGGTGTTATCTGGCACCCACTGCATGATGGGTAAAAAAAAAAGGTTCAACACCTGTTGGGAAGAGACATGCACAATCTTGCTCTAATGCTAAAAAAAAACCCACAGCAGGATGTGTTCTTACGTTCACGTAAACATCAGACGACGGGCATTAAAACATGCGCCAGCACATTGATTGCATTGGATGTCATTAGCCAACGTGCTAACTCCAATATTCTCACAGAGCTGTGAGCGTAAACTGCTTAAAGACGTAATCTTATATGCTCTGTAGGAAACGCTGCGTTCTGTCAAACAGTGGTGCTGCAGAGTGTCCACTAATCCACATGCTAGACTCCAGATTAACGAGAGGGGATGGGGATGTGGACGAGGGAGGGGTTAAAAACATACCGCCCATACCCACCCCCACCACCATCCCCATCGCCATCCCCATCCCCATCATCATCACCACACATACACACACACACAGACAGACAGTCGATCACTCCCCCCCTCCCTTCAGATTATAGTGCTTAGTGCTGCCTCTGTGTGACAGACAGTAAGAGGATCTCTGGGTGGCGTCCCCCAGGGCTCCGTTATTGGTCCCCTAGAAAAGCCCCCTCCGGACTGGACACCTAGAGATAGGGGTGGGGGTCATAGGTCATTGGTTAGGGGTTGTAAAGGGGCTGTGATGAGGTGGTTATAAGAGATACATCTGTTTGTTTTGATGAGAGGGATTACTGGAAATGAAGCCTCGAGAGGAAAAGAAACAGTTTACAGTCCGGGATGCGACATAACATGATTTCTAATTATTCTTCAAGGCTACGAACGCACACACAGTTTCAGCGGTCGTCTTAAATAAAGACTAACGTCAGGCTGCGTCTCTCTGCAGGCCGGCTCCTTCACGAACCATCAGCGAATATTAAACGAAGACGCTGATTTGCAAAGCTGTTGCCGTATCCTCTGTTGGTTTATATCATTACGAACCACTTCAGAAAAATCAACATAACTATCAAGTAGCCCTGAACATTAAAGCCTCACACAGTCCCAGTCTGCAATTTCCTCCCCCATTTTCAACGTTTATTAAGCTCTCCCAAAGAAATCAACGACGACTAAATTATTTTGAGAGAGAGCCTCGGGCTACAGAGACATATTCGATATGCCTACCATAAAAATATATATATATATATATATATATTAAGAGGAACAAGCAGAGAGGAGAGAAGGGGAAATGACTGACTCAAAGTAAAACTAGATTTAATATCTTAATGGCTTTGTGTGAAAAAAAAAAATAGATAATAGAGAAATCCAATTAAAATCTGATGATTGGCACTGTGAGGTAGAGACATGAAACTGTTTGTCTGAACCACTGGCTCTATATAAAGCTTTGATTAGATGATGCTAGTAATAGTAGCAGCCACAGACTAATAGGTTGTATATTTTTAACTCTGATACTGATATACCACAGGCTGCCAGCCACGGCACTTAACACAGATGTATAACCCGTCGTAGCGTAGCGGGCTTGTGGACAAAGCGAGGCTGAATACAAATAATGGAGTAAGTCATTACGGGAGAATTTTTTTTGATTTGCAAGAACACATAAAATTGTACTGAGCCATATTCAGAGAGCAGTGTGTGTGTGTGTGTGTGCGTGTGTGTGCGGTGGGTAAGCGTTTCCCCTAATGCCTCTCAAGGTGACTTGGCCTTCCTCCTTCAGGGCTTTCCTTTCAATTCTTTTTGGGATTGAAATTATGATGAAGTAATTTTTCTGCAGAAATTGCCTATGTCACTTGTGGTATCTCTCGGCAAATTTCTCAAGTGTATTTTCAATCTCTCTCTCTCTGTATCTGTCCTCTTCTCTTCATCTCTCATCTCTCTCTCTCTCCCTCTTTTGGCTTTCTTTCTCTTTCTCTGAGCTCTCACTTGACATGTCAATGTGTCAATGTCACATTACACCGAGGCAATATACGTGAAACAATTTGGCACGATAGGGGGAAAAAAAAAACCTCTTTATATTTTACAGCAGCAAAACAGCCTTTGACGTATACGGTCACACACACACACACACACACACACATATCTATATATATGTATATATATATATATAAAACACGTTAAAAGACATGCACAGACACAAATACACTCACAAAGTCACACACACACACACACACACAGTTTCGCAGTGAAAAATCACCTGCTTGTTTCAGGGGAAAATAAGAGGCAGTGTGGAACATGTCGTCAGATTGGAGAGGGAGATTCCTCAGAGACCTGTGGCCTAATTTCTTATTTTCAAGAGGAAACTTATCTAATTATATATAAGTTAACTTCCTAGTGGTCGATTCAAGGGCAGCACTGACTGGTAAGAATGAACGAACAGCCTTAAAAGAAACAAGGCTATCACATCCTGCTCTCTTCAGGTTAGATGTTCTCTCTCTCACACAGTCATATCTCTCCACGGGTGCAGCTCGACTATGGTGTTGTTTTGTTGCTGAGATACTGTGGATGTGTGTGAGAGGGTGTCCCAGTAATCAGGAAAAATTCTGCATTGCACAAACTGTTCATAAGGTGAAAGAAGCCTCGCTCTTTAACACTTCTGTTGAACCTAATTCCAACAACTCCAACAGAGTGAAGCGACTTCTCTCGGTCAACAATTTAAGCTCATAAGCGTAATATTTTTTTTTCCAGTATTTGGATTAAGAACCTCATGAAAAATAAGTTGAGTCACCTAATATTAAAGGACCGTCGGATCGGGTCCAAAAAAAACGATACATGCCGAGTAACTGCACGACTGTGTTGAGCCCTACAGACAGTAGTAAGTGGCAACCGACGTGGCTGTGAAGCCAATTTTTATACAACTCACCTGTTCAAATGATATTAAGGCTTCAAGTTATGCAGAATTAAGAGCGTGGCCGTTTTGATTGACAGGTGGATGCCGTTACAGGTGGCTTGTTTGGGCACCTGGGCATCATTCATCCACAATCTTTGCCCATTTCTAGTTTAGCCGTGAGGCTGCAGAGGCAGTACTGCCAAGATGGTGGCGGCCGGAGCCGCAACACTGTGGGTGACGTCACAGATACGACGTCCAGGTTTTATAACTCTCTGCTTTTGAGCTTTTATTTTGACAGGAGCAGCTGAAGAGGGTGGATGACGTGCAGCAAAGGGCCACAGATACCATCCCCATCCCCCTTGCTGAGGCTGATGGGAATGTCATTATCGTTGGACACACTCAAATTTTGACATTGTGGTGGTGCCAGTGGAAAAATGAATGGACAAAGCCATTAGGATTCATCCTCTGGGCACCATGAACGTCTGTACAAAACTTCATGGCAGTCCATCCGTTGTTGACAGATTTCAGACTGGTGGACCGACCGACAGATCGGTGTTGCCATCCCCAGAGCCGTGCCGCCAGCGTGGCTAAAAATGGAGGGAACACTTGACGACCTTCAAGGTCAGTCAGACAGGTAGACAGACAGGGATGTAGCGTGCGACCAGGCCAGCCAATAGAAGCAGACAGTGAAACATAAAGGCAGAAGGACCAGAGATCCCATCTCGGCGCTGAGTGCTGCTTTCTCCTTCTCCAAGTTCAGCCCTAAGGCATGGCCCGGTCTGCTTCTCCTGCTCCCTTCCTCCCTTCCCTCTCACCACCATATGGACAGAGCAGCCTACACTCCAGTATAACAGTAACAGACGATGTACATATTCAGTCATGTTTTAAAGTCACTGCTCTGCTATCTGTGTGGCTTTTGGGAGAACAGAGGTAATCCTTCTTAATGGAGTCCCCAGCCTGCAGATGGATTCAAGTCCACGCAGCAGACAGATCACACGAGGACGCATTTTATCGCCTAGACAAAAAGGGATGAAACCTTTATTGTATTTTGAAGTCCCTTTCTTTTATTTCCTCCCTTCCATCCTTCCATCCATCCTTCCTCCTCCTCCTCCTCCTCCCTGTCTGTCTCTCCTCATCATCTCTTTCTTCTTCATTCGTCTGCCCGTCTTCAAGAGCGTTTCATCCTGACCAGTCTGGGATTTTATCACGCTTGCTTTGGTCATTACATCACAATTATGAAGCTGTTGGTACAGGAAAGAAATAAGAGATGAAGATGAAAAAAAAAAGAGTGGAAAAAAGCGACAGATGAAATGTAGGTCAGTGGAGATGTGCCCGGGGCAGTTTTTCTCTCTGTTTTTCTCTCTCTCTGTCTCTCTCTCTCTCTCTGGGCCACAAGCTAAAGAGGCTAAAAGAGACTGGGGGTGAAAGTGCCTCTCTCACCCACACCTGCCCCTCTCTCTCTCCCTCTCTCTCTCTCTCCGAAAACCTCGCACAGACGGACACAAGCGTCCGACGACGGTGTTACCTCTTAGAAAACCACCCTAATGACAGACGCTGAACGCCGGGGATGTGATGCAAACCGAGTGTGACAGCACTGAGACGACACAAACTCACTCCTACACGTTCATGACATGATCACTATTTACAGTTTGCTAATATTTCACCAAGCCAGAGGTCACCAGGAGTCGGTCCCGGGGTCAAAGAAGACCTGGCGGGCTCCAGTCAGTCAGTCCAGTCAGGGTCTAGAGGATATTTTAAAATAACCTAGAGGCTCGGTCGTCCCTGTTTAACCTTGAAAAAGACCTCACATGTCTAGCAAGTAATTAAAACTGTTATCTCATATTTTGGTGCACATATTATATCATTTACTGCTGTAATTACCCCATCAGAAAGTGACGCCCAAGCCCTGTATGTGATGTGATTGTTGGTCTAGTGCCAAGCTATTCCATACCAAACAAGGACCGCTGCCAGATTCCGAGTTATAATATACCCCCGTAAAACAACATTAAAAAGACAATAAGGTATTCTGTGCATGCATTTTAATACCCCTGCAGCCTACACTGGGTCACTCATTGTACAGCACAGTGGTCTAACATGAACCTACTCTTTCATTTTCCAGGTCAGTATTTCAGTGTTTCTCAGAGGAAGGAGAGGACCCCACCCTGAAAGCTATCCCGGGGACACCTGAGACAAGTGGTGTCACCTGAGCCGCTCTCCTTTCTGTGACATGAGATCTATGAGCCCCTATACACATTATATACAGTGTATTTATATATGTATACACACACACAATGATTTATTGTTTTATATACTTCCAGATAATCATCATGATGTCATTTACTGCAGTTGCAGGTTGAAGGTCAGCGTGAGGTAATCAGTTCTTGTGGTGATAAAGTATCCACGCACATTTCTATGTTACATTTACAAGTTTTAAAGCTTAAATTATAATTAAAATCTATTTTTTTTTTGTGTAATGTGCTTTAAATCTGTGCAATAATGCTTCTATGTCCGCTGTTGTTATGATAATATTTCTATATTACAATTACAAGTTTTAAAGCTTGAATACTTGAAGCAAATCAGTGATTAAAATCTATTTTTTGACTGTAATATGCTTTAAATCTGTGCAATAATGCTTCTATCTCCGGTGTTGTTATGATAATATTTCTATATCATAGTTTGTATCAGTCTAAAGTCGACAGATGAACTCTTTCATCATCATTTCTGTCACCGTTTGCCCTCCTTGTCTCCTGAAATCAGTGTTTTTAACTTGTATTCTCTTCATTGCGAATGAATTTAATGAAACAGAGTTGACTGTCAAACAAATAAAAAACTGGAATGGGGCACCAAGAGGAATAAATAATCTCTCCCCAGCAGGCAGAATGTTAGATTTCTGCAGCAGCCTCCAAGATATGAGACCAGATTAAAGATTTTCTGTGCATGCATTAGAAAAAAAAAAGAAAAAATAGCCTAGATTGCATGGAGCTGATGTGGAAGGTGACATTAAAACTTTGCTGTGTCTGTGTACTGTAGCGGCACAGTGTGTGTGTGCATGTGTGTGTGTGTGTGTGTGCTCCAGGCTGGAGGCTGTGCAAGAGAGAGAGAGAGAGAGAGAGAGAGAGAGAGAGAGAGAGAGAGTGTGTGGGAGGAGCGGAAAGTGCTCCAGTCCAATCGGGGCCGCCGGGTAAAGCCTCTCCTATACGCTCTTCCCTCCCTCAGCCCGCAGAAAACAGTGAAACCCTCCCACAGAGGTGAGAGCGCAGATGTCATGAGAAAAGAGACCACACGACCAGAGCGCAACGACCGACGCACCGACCGACCTCAGCCCGCCTCCATGCGCCCCGGTCTGGGATGCTTTTAGCGCAGAGACGCCTCCACTCAGGGCAGCCAGTGGACGTCGACGCAGATCATCTACACTCTTTTCGTTGTTGTTGTTGTTATTTTTAAACCGAGGATCTTTTTTTTCTTTCCCCACCACCTCCACCTCAACCACCACCTCCACCTCAACCACCACCACACCGCATCCTCCTCCACTAAACTCCATCCTTTTTTTTTAAGTGTTTATGTTTGTTTCTTCATGACTGCTGCTTTGGGAAGCGAGCCTCAGCAACCAGCAGCTCCAGCAACGCCAACACCATGCGAGGTAAGAACCATCCTCTACTGCTCCAAACACCGCCGCACTTTGCCCCAAGCTTCATCCCCGCTACACACACACACACACACACACACACATAACACACACACACACACACACACACGGCTTTATCCAACATTTGGCCTTGGAAGTTTTTTCTTGGAGTCTGTCAGAGCCTTTTTTTCGGGAGTGTGTGGTTGGATTTCGCGGCACCTTAAACACCAGAAATGCGTAAAAGTTTATTTGGATCTCTCTCTCTTTCTCTCTGTGTGAGTGTGTGTGTGTGTGTGTGTGTGTGTGTGTGTGTGTTGAGTGTGTGTGAAGGCCTAGAGATTTTGCAAATTCATGCGCAAATCCACTGGAGTCTGTGATTGTAAAATTAAAAAGTGGCGCATGATGTTTGATTAAAGCTTTAATCGTCTGAGCTCAGCAGCACACCGGCGGAAAGGCTGGCACCAGATCAGATCAGATCAGATCAGATGACGGGCTGTAAAATAAACAAATAAATAAATAAAAAGGAGATTTTTATTTTGCACATTTCGTTTGTTGCGTTGATCAAACTTTAGTTGGATGTTTTTTCTTTGGCACTTTTTTCTTACGCGCTCCACTAACCCATTTCCGTAAAACGCGCCGGGGATGTTGAAATTCAACGTCAATGCTGACCTGTGCGCACACACACACACACACACACACATAAACACACGCACAGGTGAACACAGCTCTTCACACTCACACTTTTTTATTTAAATCCCTTAAAATCAGATTTTTTTGCAGCTTTAATATTCCACAAATCATCCGTCAGCTTATTTAAATTCGTTTTTTTTTGTTTTTTTTATTTCCTTAAATGCTGTGCAATTACAGCTGGCGCTAAGTTGCTACACTCGTTCAACTGGCTGATCTTGAACCCTAAATTATGTGTTTAAGTGCTGTGACCTGACAGAGCCTCGTCATGTCTGACAGCTGACATCATTAAAAAAGCTAAATGTCAGGAAGGATGAGAGAGAAAGTTTAAAAAAGTTTGAACTTTTCAGCTTTTAATGTGGAGAAAAATTAAAATAAAACAGTTTTTACTCTGGACTGTAATCAGGTGTGTAGTTTGGTAATATCAGAGGAGAAATGACTGACTGCTGTTGTTATTTTATAATTTTTAACAACAGTAACTCAATTTAAATCTATCTATCTATCTATCTATCTATCTATCTATCTATCTATCTATCTATCTATCTATCTGTCTGTCTGTCTGTCTGTCTATCTGTCTGTCTGTCTGTCTGAGCTTCAGGCCATCAAAGCTCAGGCAGCAAAACATGAGAAGGCCACAAACACCCTCCACCTTTCTCGTTCTTTCTCTCTTCTCTGTCGTGCACCTTGTATTTTATCCACATTTTAATGGCGACCACTCTCGTGCATTGGATGGAGGCTTTAAAGAAGGGGAAGGGGACGGAGGTGGAGATGGATGGGGGGGTAGGTACACCGAAGGCTTTCACTTTATAGCCGTGGTTTGGCAGAAGAGGCCCCTGAAGCGTCTCTCTCTCTCTCTCTCTCTCTCACCCCTCTTTCTCCCTCTCTCTCTCCATCTTCCTCTCTCCCTCTGCACGCCCCAAAGGGTTTTGTCAGATAGAATTAAATCAGTGTGGGCCATTCGGCCCCCACTCCTCGACCTGTGTTGTGTGTGTGTGTGTGTGTGTGTGTGTGTGTGTGTGTGTGTGGAGTCTCGAGCTGCCCTTATACACAGAAATGTGCTCACAAACCACAAGGTTATAAAAAATAGAGGCCCCTCATGAGCCGCGGTAATTACCATTTAACAATAGACACAACTCCTGAAGCCCCTGACCGAAGATGATGTCACCGCATCGCGTGGACGGGAAAGGCCGGAAAAATAACAGAATAATATTATCATCATCATCAGCAGCAGCAGCAGCAGGGCCTTTCTTTGAATCTCAGAAAATGGAGCTTTGTGTCGTTGTTGTTTTTGTGCAGGGATAATTATTTCTGTATTTTTAACGGCAACATGATGCTGTGCTGTGTTCCTCTAAAAGAGGCTGTCAGTAACAGTGCCGTTATATTATATATTATGCATTATATTATATTTAATTAAATAAATGTCTAAAAAAGACATATTTAGTCAGAAATAAGTTTGTTTATCCAAAGAAAATCAGAGCCAATCATCAGCATCCTCCAACTAAAAGTTTCAGTGAGTTATCGTCAATAACAGCACTGAGATTTGTGCTAAAATAACCGATAAACCACACAAACACAAGCATAAAGTGATAAACTGTAGATGTTCTGCATGTTTCACAGAGTTCACAGAGCCTGAGAGCTCTTTACACCGACATAGATGCACCGGGGTCAGACAGGTCAAAGAGTTCAGCAATGGAGGGAGCAGCAGCAAGCATGAGGAGGAGGTGGAGGGGAGTTCATCTGATCTCCTCTGTTAGCGATACGTGTCAATCGCAATCTCCTTCACGGTGGAAAAAAAAAAAGACCAAAGAGGATGACAGAAACTGAGTGAGTGTGAAAGAGCAACAAAACCAGCGAGGTGTCGACAAGCGGCGTCAAAAGAAAAAGAGGACGGAGGGGAACCGCTAAAAAACTCATTAGTGGCCAACTCCAACGTCGTTTATGCTACCTCGCTAGCACAGAAAGCACTGAAAACACACACACACACACACACAGCTGCAACACTACGCATGACGGCCTCATGCCAATAGAATTAGTCCCATCCTGCTTTGCTTTGGAGGCTTGCGCGAGCATCGATTTGTCCGATTCTAAAGCATCCCGGGATCAATGTTGGAGTCAAAGCCAACGGAAGCAGTCTGTTTAGATAAATCTATGGCACACAACCTGCACAGCTTTACTTCACCTTTAATGTTCAGCAGATCCATAAATGTATGAAATCGGTCGATAAAACCCTCAACTTTAACCCTCTTATTCAGCATTTATGAGCACATATTGAATAAACATGCTATAATGTAGATGTAAAGTGTTGTTATGCTCCTGTGAGCTGCTGGATGACAGCAAACAGTTGTAATAATATAAAATATGTATGTTATAATTGTAAATAAACACCTGTAAATATGTAGCGTAGTTTATTATATGTAATCGATTTATCGACTAGATGTCAACTATGAAATTAATCGCAGATAAATTGAGTCATTTTTAAGGAAAAATTATCCAAATTCTGTGATTTCAGCTTCTTAAACGTGAATATTTTCTATTTTTTATGGCAGTAAACTAAAATATCTTTTGGTTTTGGACATAATAAGATATTTAGGACATTTTCTGGCCAAAAAACTCATTGATTTATCAAGAAATTGCTCAACAGATTGAACGATAATGAAAATAATTGTTAGTTGCAGCTCTTACAAATGCAATATAGTGTTTTTATTAAATTTATATGGAGGTTATAAATGCTAAACAGGGAGTCTTAGCGAGACGTGGACGGTTTGTACAAAGAGATGATGAAAATCATTAACAGGAAGTCTGCATGTTCATTTAAAGTTGTCCAAGAGCACCAACAATGAACAACTACAGCTAAATATGGAGTGACGTACTTCACGCTGACTGATGATGGGGACAGAATCAGCAGGTCAGCTCGCAGGCTTCGTCACCAAATCGCCGTTTTCCCCATTGTTGCCATGAAAATCACTTAAAGTGCACAATGGGCACCTGGCCTGCAGTGAATCGGAGGTTTTTGCAGTGCGATCGGGGGGTCTGTGTGGTCCGCCTGTCGAGCTCCGCGTTGTTGATTGTGTTGTTTATTGTGTGTTTGTGCTGACTAATGGCCCGGTGTTATGTAAGAAGAGAGGAGAGATTACCCCAAGCCCATGCAGGCCACACTGTTAATCCCTCAACACAGCCCTACTGACTGACTGAGGTACCGCCAGAGTGCTGTTACAACACACACACACACACACACTTCCCACAGTCTGTGCACCTGTCTTCAGATACCCACAGTCTACTCCTCACCCAGCGTGTCTGCCTGACCTTTTTCAGGCCGTCTACTAAAAACATCCCTTCGTGCTGCGTGTGGCCTGCATGGTCCCACTGAGCCACTATCATAGCCCGTGTTTGTTTAGCGTGTGCTCAGCGTGCACTCCATGTTGGTTTTATCCCTCCGCGGCTGTCTGGGGGAGTCTAGGCGAACAGTTTTTTCCCTCTTCAGTCTCTCTCTTTTCTTTTTTCTTTTTTCATTTAATCTTCATACACACAAAGCGTGGGCTACGCGGCACGCTTCGGTTTGTGTCTACACTTTATCTTAGCCAGGAGGGATTTCAGCCTGAACCACTCCTAAACTCTAAATCTGCCTTGAAGTCATGGAGTCCTCTTGACAGCTCCTTCTGTTTTGTCAGTTTTACTCATCCATGAAGCCAGCGTGTCTCAACGGAGGCACAATGACATTCAACATACACATTTTTCTTCGATTTACATTGAAGTAAAAAAAACGGAGGGGGGGAGGGAAAGAGGGTGACGCATACGCCGAGTAATATACGAACAGAGAGAGAGAGGAGAGCGTAGACGTCATCAGACGTGGAGCTTTTATTGAAATTATTTGTAATTATTTTGAGCAGGAGTTGAGTTTTGCTGTCTCATAATCAGTGGAGAGAGATACAGAGCGGCAGTGTTTGATAGTCCAAAGTCAGAGAGTCAGTGTGTTCACCTGCATTTCTAAACTCAGGTTTCAAGAGTCAAGGAGAAGATCTACCGCTAAATTAACGCAGGATTAAAGAGCAACAACAGGACACAGCGTTTATTTTCTTTAAGTTTTCAGTCACTTCCTTTTCTGCACTTCTCTGCAAAGCCTGTGTGAATTATTTGAGGATCTATGAAGTGAATAAATTTATGTTAAAGATGAGGAAGAATATTAAAATGCAGGAGATAAAATGAAAGGAGAGAGAGAGAGGGAGAGAGAGGGAGAAGGGGGAAAGTGAATGAAGGAGATAAGAAAAGAGAGAGAGAGAGAGAGAGAGAGAGGACCAAAAGAGTTATATAATAGTGCAATCGTGCATGTGTGAACGAGTGTGTGTGCAAAAGTAAAGCAGAGGGTGGATAGAACAGTCAAACGGTGTTTACTTGCATGCACGTCGACACACACACACACACACACACACACACACACACAGATACAAACTATCCTGCTCTCACATTACACTTGCACACTGTAGCTGCCCTTAGCAATGAATAACGCCAGAACCCGTAATAGTAGTGTCCAAAGTCCACACTTACACACCACCTATTAGACTTTAGCTAACACTCAAAGCAGATTAGTCCACATACTGCAGGTCGGTGTCAGTTTAACATTCCAGCTTCCACTTTATACACTTTATACACATGTATATTTATAGATCAAATAAGTTAACAGCATGAAAAAAAAGCAGCTTTTCTTATTTTATTTAAGCGTGACATTTTAAAAAACTGCAGGAAAAGAGCCTGAATGAACTCTATTGTCGACTGCCTTTGCATGAGAAAGCAGCGTTCGTCTCCCACATTAGCTATGTGAAATCTAAGATCACGCCGCTAAATGCCTCTACTCTTTGAAGGTGTTCAGCGCTGGCAGGTAACGTCGCACCCACCCTGCAACAATAAGCCCATAATATGACTTAGCCGGCCGCGGCATCTTTTCTTAATGACAAAGATTAGCCTGTTTTAGTGCTTGTAATCTCATTGAAGAGACTCTTATTAGGTCTATCGTTCTTTCTCTCTCTCCACATACCTCTCTCTCTCTGTGAGTCTAAATCCCGAGTTACCTCTCTTAACCGTGTGTGTGTGTGTGTGTGTGTGTGTGTGTGTGTGTGTGTTTGCACAAGTGTGTCCTAAGCCGTGGCCGTGGACCTGAGGCCTCCTGTCATTCACAAAGAGTTTGCAATTATGAAACCGACTGCTGCTTTCGCTCTCTCGACTCAGATTTAATGTTCATAACGCATTCTGTTAAATCATCCCACTAGAGAGGGAGAGAGAGAGAGGGGGAGGAAGGGAGGAAGGGAGGGAGGGAGCAGGTGAAGAGCAGAGCTGTGCAGAGCAGAGCAGAGCAGAGCTGGGCCGAGCTGAGCTGAGCCGAGCCGCATGCATGTGTGATAGTCTTTGTGATCAATTTGCTTCTGTGAGAGATGCCCCTGGGGCCACTTTGGGGAGAACCTTGTTAGGCTGAGTTAAATTGTTGCCCGAGGCGAGCTATTAGCGGCCATCCCTGGGAGAGGACACACACATACGATCTCACACACACACTGAAACGCACACGTACATTTAAACCTTTTTAAAACTCATCATATGCTCGCGTTCGCAGCAGCCTGTTTCACTCAGAGGAATGCAGAAACCCACAGAGAGCAGTCGTACGACCACAGGGTGCAAATATTATATTAAAAGCAGAAGTTGGGTACATCAACACAACATTTACAAATGATGAAACACGGCCGCAAGCTTTGGGAGGAACATAAGTTACCGGCACGGTCCTTTCCAAGTACAGAAGTACAATAAAAATGTACTTAAAGTATCGTAACATTTTAACGGCTTTATATAAGAATATATCATATTTTATCATGTTTTGTTGGTAAATTAAGTAACTAACTAACTTAAGTACACGCAAAGTAACTTGTAATAACAAGTAACTGTAGCTTTCAGATGAATGTAAACTGTACTAGAGTGGCACAAACACTCACACACTCATTCTCATAAAGAGTTTCAATAATATCCAATCAGATCTGGAGAGCACACACACACACACACACACACACAGTTTCCATCCGTCTCTTTAATTCTGTCAGCTCTTCACACTAAGTGCTGCTCTCTTCATTAATGCTTTAAAGCCCGTTCAGCCTCACTCATGTCGACGTTCCCGCTTTCTGTTTTATCCGACTGACCGTCACTCGTAACAAACCCTTGCATCTTATGTAAGAACTGAGAGTCATTTTCTGTCTGTGGATGTCTCTCTCTTCTCTTTCTCTACACTGGGATAGCCACCTTTCCTCTCCCTTCCCCCCTCAAACACACACACGCACACACAAACACACACACTGTCATCTACAATTAGACTCAAGAGAAACAGCATAGGAGGAGGAGGAGGAGCGTGAGGTTATAAGGGGAGGATGAGGACATGGCCAAAGCCAACAAAACATTATTTTCTCACCTCAGGAATGAAACAACAGGATCTCAGTGAGTGTGTACATGTGTGTGTAAAAATATTCCTCTGTGCTTTGATTCATCCAGAACGCCACGACCACGACCACGACCCCGCTGTGTCTTTTAACAGCTCGCTGTGCACACATGCATGTCTGCTAACGTGAGAGAGAGAGAGGAAATCAAATATATAACACAGAGCTTAAAGCACTCTGTGTGTGTGCATGTGTGCATGTGTGCATGTGTGTGTGAATTCTCATGGCTGATTTCAGGACGGTAATGACCAGATGCAGACCTCTCACACTTGGACTCGTTCCTTCCACTCTGATGCGCTCGCTCAGTCCTTAAGGAAAGGTCAAAGGCCGTCAGGGTCCTACAGGTCACCCAGGGGGTCTGAGTGTGAGCGTACGCCTGTGTGTATATGTGTGTGTGTGTGTGTTTACAGTGACCATGAGAGGCAGATCTGAGAGGGCAGATGGGCAGACTCTGTGTGTGTGTGTGTGTGTGTGTGTGTGTGTGTGTGTGTGTGTTCAGGCAGGAGTTGGGTTTACCCTGTGGATTTTTTCCCACGCCTCCATCTCCTCTTATCCATCTGAGGACACATGCTGCACTGGGTGGGAGACTGTGTGTGTGTGTGTGTGTGTAGGAGGGGGTGCGAGCATAGAAATCATACTGTAAAGTCTGTGTTTTTTCAGAAGCAGTTTGCTGTAATGTATGCATTCGAGCATGTCTGAATGTGCCTCTGTCTGTCTGAAGTGTGTGTGTGTGTGTGTGTGTGTGTGCGCCTGTGCATGTGAATCGATGCACTGGATGACAGCCAGTGGCCCCCTTCTGTTCCCTCTCCGTGGCGTCCAATCACGCCGCGGCACAATATTCCATGAGCGAACCGCAGCTGATCCCAGACCTGCTATCTGAGCAATTACCCAGAGTGCTTTGGGGGGCCGCCATGCATGGCAAAGCTGGACAAGCTCATGCCCTCTGACATACAGCGTTGAGGGGGGTGGGGGAGGGCGACTGTTTCTGACTGTTTGGACAGTGTGTGTGTTGGCAAAGTGCGGGAAGAGGAGAGGTGGGGGGTCGATGACGATAGAGTGAGGCTGGGGGTGGAAACATGTATGTTGTTCGTACCGTGTGTGTGTGGACAAAGACGTGTTTGGCAGCGAGGGATGGAGATGACGGGGGGGGGGGGGGGTGGCATTATGATTATTATTATTATAACGACTGTAAAGACAAAGACAGAACCGGACCAGGACTGTGTCATCATCGTTTAATCTACAGATTATTTTCTCAATTAAAGTCGATAAAATGTCAGAGAACAGTGAAACACGTCCACGGTGACGTCTCATTTTGTCCCACCAACAGTCCAACGACTCAAAACAAATAACTTTGCATACATATACAACATAGTTCATATTTTATTTCATTATTACAGCTGTTAAATGATCAGTGACGCAAAGTTTGATTGATTTATTGATTTACTGTTCATTACTGTACTTCAGTATAATTTTAAGGTACTTGTACTTTGCTCGAGTGTTTCCAATTTCTGCTACTTCATACTTCTACTCCACTCCACACAGTGAAATATTCTACGTTTTAATCAACCATATTAAACACAAATAAACATAAAACTTTATTAATCCCCGGTTGGAAATTCACAGGCTACATGCCAGAATATAAAGTCAATAAAAGGAGCTACAACATTAAACAATAACAATAATTAAATTACAATAAGATTGAAGCTGCATGAGTACTTTTACTTTTGGTACTTCTATTTAAAGTTTTGAATGAAGGACTTTGAGTTGTAACTGAGTATTTATATTGCTGCTTTTCTTTTTATCTTTGCTTAAATAGTTGCCAATTAATCTTGTTCTGATCAACTGATTAATTAATTGATTGACTGACTCTTATGTATGTTGGTGTTCACGAGCTATAGTGACGCTTTCAACCAAACTGCATGTTTAACGTGAATTCAACATTGTTAGAATTAAAAGAAAATAATAATAAAAATAAATTTATCTTTGAGAAAATCCAGCGTAAAGCACAAAAGGCTGGTTATCTAACTTTAATGTGTTTGGAAGTCTGCAAATACCAAAAGATGGCATCAAACTCCTGATCAGACTTGTAGTCTTTCAGATATTTGCTGATTTAAATCATATTTTAGATGTTTCAGATGATCTGGCTTCTTTTGTCAAATGGAAAAAGACTTTTTGTGGGACAAAATACCAAAATATTGTTTTAGTTGATCTCATGTATCAAGTTAAAGGAAAAATAATGATGCACAGTGGTCGGCTGTGGTGATAATAAGAGGATATTGGGGGATTTTACTGGAGGACAGACAAGTAGAGAGACGGAAAACGAAGGGCAGAGAGAGAGATGAGGAATGACTGGACTCAAACTGGAAACCACTAATTACACGGTCAGCCCATTAAAAGCCACCAGGGCTCCCAAACAGCGGCGTTTATAGTGAATACTGCTGACTGGAGTCAGTAAGACAGATCAAACTCACTGTATGTTATTTACTTTTTCATGCAGAGCAGATTGTCCACCACACTTCAATAATATTCTTTAGACACTTCAGACAGGAGAGAGACAAAAGTATGACAGCACAAGTCCGTTTGAAACCATATGCAGTGGCTGTGTTTCATTGATTTTAATGGGACAGTGTGATGTGAAAACATGACAGGAGACACGGGGGAGATAACCCAACTGCTATACGCTATTCCCAGCTCTGTGTGTGTGTGTGTGTGTGTGTGTGTGTGTGTGTTAATCCACTCAGCGATCACGCCACCAAAAGTTTTTCTCAGTGTTTTTCATCATCGGCAGGAGGAGAGAGAGAGAGAGAGAAAAAAAAGAAACTCTTGTTCCTCTCTGAGCTCTGCTGCGAGACGAGGAAGACAGAGTTTAGAGCTGAGAGATGGAAATAGATCATGAAATACAGAAACTGGAATGATTTCCCAGCCACACAGCCACTGAAAACACTCAAATGAAAAAGTCAAACAGACTGAAGTGGAATGGATGGTGAACAGTGATAGCATAATTCACAGTATGTAGACATCTAAAAGCAGCGCCGGGGTTGCACAGATTTAACAAGGAGCGTTGGTGGTGGGGGGTAAAGTGCTGATCTCCTCCATTCTCCCAGAAGATATCTAGTTAACTGGCAAGAAGCGATGCATATTTTTTAATGAAGTGAAGATACCACCCACATTCATCCTCCCCCCCTCCAACAAATCAACCCTTGGGAGTCGTGTTTGCATTTCTGAAGTGGCAAAAGTTACGCTAGAAAGTGATTTCAACTGTTCCGTAAGCTGCGATACGACAACCTCCCGGTGTGTTATGTTACCGCGGGTGTGTTTCTGTTGCAGACTCACCCCCGCAGGCTGAATGAATGAAACATGCATGTCCAGTCTGCCCCACTTGAAACACGGAAACTAAACATGCACAGCAGCACCTAGTGGCCTTTACTTGCTGTTACATTGTCAGTATAGGCGAGAGCCGCCCTTTAAAATGCTCGTGTCACCGTGTGTGTGTGTTTGAAGTATTGTTAAGATATTGGTGCTAGAGCTGCTGATTTTTTTTCTCCTTTCTGTGGTGCAGTGTAGATAATTAGGACTCTATTTAGAGAGAGGGCCAGCCCAGGAAATACACAGGAGATCCTCACCTCATTAAAAATCAATTATCATAACACACGTGCCAGCGCAATACAGCCCTCATGGCCATAATCAGCTACACACACACACACACGCATGCACGTGTGGTAACTCTCACACTACAAGCCGCTATCTTTGCCTCGTTCTTTGTAATATTCATCTCGAGTTAGTTTCCTCTCTCTCTCAAGAGATTGTGCGCGCCTGATCCTCCCTCTTAGCTGAGGAATCGCCAGCCTTGCAGTCCCCGCTCTTACATAATAACCTCAGGATAACAGCCGCGCTCCCGCCTGGTGCCGAGGACGCGCTGTCAGTCACTCGGCTTGGCTCGGAGTGGGTCAGCTCAGGTTGGAAAGAAGGCCCTCGTGTAGCTAAGAGCCAAATAATCTATGAAAAAACAGAAGTGAGTGGCTTAGTCTGGAAATGGATGCCTGTCAGGAGAGGTTAGAGGAGTAGCTGCATTAGACTCTGCAGTTTGAGAAACTCACTTTCTCTGCAGCTTTGAAGCTATAAGTTTGCTGCCGTAATGTAAAACCATGAAATCACATACCCACGCTGCATTATCACACATCCTAACTTTGAAAACAATAAGAACACACACACTCCTCTGAACACCCGACAGATACCACGTCTTAAATCTGCAGTAATCCACCGCTGCAGCTAACAAGGCGTGCATTGTTGACTGGATGTGGAAGTGGGAGTCCTCGTGTGGTAAACAATTCACAAAGCCTCCGCCGCCGCCACCGCCGCCGCCGAGAGAGGACGACAAGACGAAAACTGTGATGATACACACAAGAGAGAGAGAGAGAGCTGGATGACATCACTTCCTTTAACAGTGTGACAGCTTAGCACATCATCGCTGTGACAGCCAGACGAGTGCAGCGAGTGGGTGGTCACCCTGGCAACAGCAATGCTGTCATGACCGTCTCCCTATATCCTACCTGACAGTCCCCGCTGGCAATGAGCAAAAACACACACTCGACAATGCACACACCCACACACACACACATTCACAAACACTTTGTCAACACGCAGACATGTACACGTACTTTATCTTTCACTGTGTCTTCTTTAGAAGTGAAACGCTCACTCAAACCTTCTCTGAAACAATGCACATGCCCACACGCCCGTGCTCCTTTGGGCATAATTATGTGATACAAAAGAGGAGTACAATCTCCCATGGGGCAAAAAGAAATACAGTGAAGATATAATGTAATCACTGGAGAGAAACCGTAAACACACACTCTCCTCTGAGGTGGAAAAATGTGAGGAGCTTTCTCTGAAAATCGACAGAAATAATAAAGGTGTGTATATCCACATCACAGCAGCAGCAGCAGGTGTGGGATGAACGCAGCTCACTTCTTTCATGATTAACAATTTAATCAAAGAGTTTGACTAAAAGTACGTGCAGAGAAGAGAAAGCGGATTGCAAGAAGGCGATAAGAAGCTCGGGTGATGCACTGTTGTCCCATCTCCTGTTTACAGCTCATGTGGTCCATTGATAACAGCCATCTTGGGGCGCGACTGACCTGTTTTTACAGACTATAAATAGTTTTGTTACAGGCCACGTTCATTGACAGCTCTGTGTATGTGTATAGTCTGTGTGTGTGTGTGTGTCGTCCCAGTCCGGTGCTCTGCTCTGACCCAGTTTGGAACCAGTTGGCTGGTTGGAAATGGGTCACGTCTTGAGCTGCACCAGCAATGCACGGCGTGAGCGACGCCACCTTAAGCGGCACAGCAGTCAAACAGCAGTGCACAGGTCATTCATTCACAGACTGCGGAGCCACACAATGATCTATTGTTGGGTTTGAGGTACTAAATGCAAATTGTAATTTCACAACAGAGAAATGAAGGGACTGAAGGCCCATCGGCAGCTATAAAGATAATAATGCAATAGGCCGGTGCATAGTCCAGTGTCATGGCAGTTTTTAGACATTTTAACGCCTCCTAATGGCCACTAGGGGGAAGATGGACAAGTGAATGAATGAAAGAGAGGTAAAAGAAATGATGTCCTGTCATTATCTTCATAATCCCACTTCTCTAACTCGTGTTATGTCTCGACAAAAGGCGTTCAGGTTCATGCAAAGAGAATACAGCTCAACGTAGGGAATCGGCTGCCACGTGCAGGCCGGTTCTGAGTATCTGTTTGTATTAAAGTAGGAATTTAGTGATACTGTGTGATTGTGGAGCGGTCGAACTCCCTGAGGTGCAGGTAGAGTGTATAGACAGCAACCTGTGTGTCCCTTCTCAGTCGCTTAGACCAACAGAACTATCTCCATTGATCCTCATAAGGGATTATCTAATTATATAGACTGCACACCCCCCCCCCCCCAGACATTTCAGTATACATGCATGCATACAGTATATAAACACACACAAGCAAATGATGCCGCCAACAAGAACACGTGCACAAATGCACAAAAATAACCAGGACAACTCCGTCACACTCCCACTCATGACATGCAGCTTTTAAAGCACCAACTCCAGTTTCAGAGTGCAAGTTCTGCAATGTTCTTAAGGGGAATCGATCAGGCAGAATTCATGCAAACATGAAATATAAAACTGAACGACGTGTCGTCCGTGTCTGAACTTCTCCGAAACGTTTCATAAAACTCGCAGAATCTTCCTACAGGTGAGAATATGCAAGGAGATTAACAAGTGAATGGCTATTTCAGCTTGTGGCTAAGCCAGTGCGCTCAGCAGAGGAGGCAACCAGCTCGTCGGGAAATAATTTAGGATTAGATGGGCTGTCTAATCTCTTTATAGAGGGTGTGCCATCTCAGCAGACATACCTGCCTACCTCTACATCCATCTCATATCTCTTAACAGGCACCGCGGCTTTATCTTTCCATATATTATGGGTAGTGCGTTCAGAGACGCAGGTGACAGGTGCTTTCGGTGTGCGTGACTGAAGTGCCTTTGGTTGTTTACATGGAGCTGCCAATACACAGTGAGTAAAATCTTAAATGAAAAGTAGATAAATTAGTTTATTTGTAGCGTCGAGAGCTAAATACTGACAGCGCAACTAAAAAGGTTGTAGACCTCGATGTGTGTGAGAGAGAAAGAGTGTTGCAGAGTGGTCCTTCAGTGATGTAACCTTTTTTCTCATTATGGGCAACCTTTCTAACCTGCAGGGGTCTGTCCTTCAAGCTTCAAGCCTCAACACAAAGAACCCACACACACACACAATTAATGCTGTCCTGTCATTTATGTGTGTGTGTGTGTGTGTGTGTGTGTGTGTGTGTGTGTGTGTGTGTGCACGTATACGTCCTTGTCACGTCTCGCTCGTTAGAAAAAACTCTTACAAGGACGTACTGAGTGTCCAGATGTCACTGTGCCCTTGTGAAGTCACACACATACTGCACGCAGACACATCTCGATCGGGTTCTGCAGCCAACACCCGGGTTAGGAGGTTTTTGAACCTCAAATTAGACCACCAACTGAGGTCTAAAAAAATCTGTGAGGTGACTGAATCAGGTGTGGAAAGAAAAGTCCACGTCCTGTCCAAAATGTGTTTAGTAACGCACGTCTTCTCTGTCCTTCCTCTGCAGCCCAAATTGAAGTTATACCATGCAAAATCTGCGGAGACAAATCTTCAGGTATCCACTATGGAGTCATAACGTGTGAAGGATGTAAGGTGAGACTTCGTTAAACCCATTTCTGTTTGTACGTGCTCAAAACGTTTGCACCTAATCGTGCACTTACACCTGTAAGTCCGTATTCACGCTCTTTGTTGACATGTGACCAGGGTTTCTTCAGACGGAGTCAGCAGAACAATGCATCCTACTCCTGCCCCCGCCAGAGGAACTGCCTCATCGACAGAACAAATCGCAACCGCTGCCAACACTGCCGCCTGCAGAAATGCCTCGCCCTAGGAATGTCCAGAGATGGTGAGGCCCAGTTTCATACTTCTTACTGATTTATCCTACCTGAAGAAGCTGCAAGACACTTTTTGGTTCTGGTATTAATTTTGTCTACTTCCCTTTTTTCGTCTCTCGCTACAGCGGTAAAATTTGGCCGCATGTCCAAGAAGCAGCGTGACAGCCTGTATGCAGAGGTCCAGAAGCACCAGGCGCGACTGCAGGAGCAGCGGCAGCAGCAGACAGGCGAAGCGGAAGCTCTGGCACGTGTTTACTCGTCCAGCTTAACCAACGGACTGTCCACCCTTAACCATGAGATTGGGGGCACCTATGCCAATGGTCACGTCATTGAGCTGCCCAAGGGTGGCCATGGTAACGGAGGCGGAGTCCCAGGGGGATACTATGGGATGGATTCCACCCAGCCGTCTCCAGACCAGTCAGGTTTGGACATGTCGGGCATGAAACACATTAAGCAGGAGCCGGTGTATGACCTGACGCCAGTACCCAACCTGTTCAGCTACGGAGGCTACCAGGACAGTCAGCTGGGACCCAATAATGTCAGCATGGGAGAGCTGGGTAAGGGAGAGCTGCACCATATCTTGACACAGTCCAAAGCTTCATCATTTAAAATGAATTATCCACATGGAAAAAAAAATGCCAACAAAGTAGTCCTGGTAGAGAGCGTGAGTCAGAGTGCTAATCTGAGAGCAGAAGAGGAGATCAGACAGGCTTACACAGCTAGCTGACAAGGTGTCATATCGCTGTATGTACAGCTCAGGCTGTTAAGATTAAGTTCAAATTAAGGATTTAACACAAATGCAAGAGAATGTTAAATTAAGGAGTAGTGCCTGAAGTCTCTTCCTCTAAAGTACACTGCAGCCCTGCATGTCCAACTTATACACACACCACTGTATCAAACGTATAAATGTATGACTAAACTGTACAATCGTCTCTTCCAGACCGCATCGCTCAAAATATCATCAAGTCCCACTTGGAGACATGTCAGTACACAACAGAGGAGCTGCAGCAGCTAGCCTGGCAGACACACTCCTATGAAGAGGTCAAGATGTACCAGAACAAGGTGAGGTTATTATAGTTACTTTAATTTTCAGCTGCCATGCCACAGGTGTAAGGTGTTTCATTGTCACATATCTCCATGTTCAGCGCATTCATGTGCAATACTTTGAAATGAATTTTCATCAGGACTGATGGGACAAAGACCTGAACTAAGTTGTACTCTAGTTCAGCCTCTCCTTTCTTAGCAATGTCACAGTCAGGTAGGATGCAAGTACAGAACATAAAACCCTAAATTTGTGTGTGTGTGTGTGTGTGTGTGTGTGTGTTTGGTTCTAGCCCCGGGACGTGCTGTGGCAGCAGTGTGCCATCCAGATCACCCATGCAATCCAGTACGTGGTGGAGTTCGCCAAGCGCATCTCAGGGTTCATGGAACTGTGCCAGAATGACCAGATCCTCCTGCTCAAGTCAGGTGAGTCGACCAAATTCAGGGACAACACTTCGTCAGAGGATGCAGCTCAGGAAAATGTCTTCAAAATCATCACAATCTTTCTCCGTGGTTCTTCCAGGTTGTTTGGAAGTAGTCTTGGTGCGGATGTGCAGGGCGTTCAACCCTCTCAACAACACTGTGCTCTTTGAAGGGAAGTACGGAGGCATGCAGATGTTCAAAGCTCTAGGTAAGACGTTACTACCTTTGCATTTCTTCTTGGTTTAAATGAGGCGCACACCTGACTGGAATAAGTGTAACAGAAATCTCTCTTTTTTTGTCTGCCCTTCGCTGTCCTCTTCTCTATTTCCCTCCAAGGTTGTGATGACTTAGTGGGTGCAGTGTTTGACTTTGCCAAGAGTTTGTGTTCACTGCAGCTGACAGAGGAGGAGATCGCTCTGTTCTCAGCAGCTGTACTAATTTCCACAGGTCAGTGCACATTCCCTAATATTATTAGAATACAGGAAGCATCCTGCAAGAACTCAGTACCTGTGCTGAATCGAGGAACTTAGCAGTAAGAAAAACAAGGTAGATGCTCTGCAAGCAAGTCCTTCAAAATCAAAAAAATGAACACTTCTTTCTTTATTCTGTCAGATCGGCCGTGGCTGATGGAGCCTCGGAAAGTCCAAAAGCTCCAGGAGAAGATCTACTTTGCTCTGCAGCACATTATGCAGAAGAACCACATGGATGAAGATGCATTGGCTAAGGTAGGTCATGCCTTTGTAGTGAGATGTCACCTCAAGGTAGCCCCGGAGCATTGCCCTCAGGCTAAACAGCTCCTCTGGCAGAACTCTCTTCTTATCTTGCCTCCGTTTGTATCTTACAAGTCTGAATTTCCTCATCCCTGACTGTCTCTCCCTCTTGTCTGGCAGCTGATCAGCCGAATCCCAACGTTGTCAGCCCTGTGCACGCTCCATACCGAGGAGCTCCAGGCCTTCCAGCAACTCCACCCGGAAACGGTCAACGTCCTCTTCCCTCCGCTCTACAAAGAACTCTTCAACCCCGACCCCAACTCCGCCATGGTCATGCCCAAGTGACTGCCCGTGGTCTCAGCGGAGGAACAAGAAAATAAGAATACGGCCACGTCCGACGAGACGACAGCGGCGACAGTGTCGACTATGTCATCAACGTGGCAACCACATATTCCTGAGCTCCCCCAGCTTCATTTCAGGCTGGAGGGTGAGGAGTCACCTGCCAGAAACTTACAGTTACCGCCAACAATACTAGGAATGTCCAGCACTTATTCCATCCTGTTCACCGATACAGTCTGAAGAATGTATATATAAATGAAACGCGCCCCCCGAGCCACGACCTAAGCGGGGGCTTCCTCCTGTCTCCTGAACTGAACTGACTGACCAGAAATGTACAGACTTTAAAAACCATCTAGGAACAATTTTAAGCTGTCAATCTTTAAAAAAAAAAATGGGTAAGTTAATTTGTTTTAACTTTGAAAAAAAAACAAAACTTTTGTTTGTTTGATTTTTTTTTTTTCACGTGAAGAAATTGTGAAGTGGAAGAAGCTGGACGGGGGAGGGAACTGTGGATTTAGAGAAGCTATTGTAGATATTCTTCTAGTGCAGAGCGGATTCCAGTATTACTTCTTGTTCTGTTTAAATAATAAGTTAGTCCTAATTTAAATATACAGCAGTCCACCGTGGCTGATTATACCTATGTCTATGTGTTTTTATTTTATTTGATAGTTTCTTGTGTACAGAATTTGTAAAGCTGAGACTTGTAAAAGAATATTGGGTAAAAACCGGGAGTCGATTCGGGTTTTGTTGACATATAGAAGCCTTGTCTGGATTTTGTTCATATGTAAAGAAGGTACTGCATCCTTCTGATGAGAACTTATAGAATTGTAAAGAGAGCATATGAAGGATTTAAAAAAAGAAGAAGAAGAAAATAATGGCTACTACTTTTCAAGGTGAAGATATATACATAAATATTCTATTTTGCAAGTAAAAGAATCTGGCAGATTTGCCGTCCTATCAATCATTTTTTTCTCTCTCGCTGCAATAATTACGTCCAACAAAAAAGCTGGACTGCTTTCGAACAATCAACCAGAAACAACCAATCAGAAACTAGGACCTCACTCACAATAAATCCCCCCCCCCCACCTCTTACCAAACTCCCCTCACCCAAACCCCGTTATTTCTTACGTATTAGGGCCTTGACGTGAGATTTCACAATGAAGGAAAACTAAATCAAGACAAACTTGAATTGAAGTCGCATCTTGCCAATCTTGTATCGTATGAGGTGCCCTCGTCCCTCCCCTCCCATCACTATTTGCACAATCCAGTCGGTGGATGTCAATCACTCCAGGCTGTGAATATGAAGGACCCTTTTTCCTCTAAAGAGCAATAATAACTTTCTTCACACTGCCTTTCTGATCTTACTCCTCTCTCCTTTTCTTCTCTTGCTATTCCCAGACGTTCAAAACAGGGTAGCAGTTTTTAAAACAAGAATGCACTATATTTGACTCTTGATCGTTAATTATGTCTATAACAATCATCTCTACGGATGGTATTCATTCCACCACCACCGCCGCCACCACACAATCTGCAGTGTTTTTAATGTGACACCACACGATCTGGGGTTAGGATAGAACACAGAGCACTGACTGAAAGATCTTCACACAGAAATCTGTGATAGACAATCACTTCTTTCCATAATTAGTAGCACTTAACGATCATTCCTTATTGCTTTTTCTACATTAATGTTATGTTGATTAGCATTTGGCCACTGTGCAAACACTGTGTAAACACTGTGTGTTTGTTGTGATTAGCGAAGGAACAATTTGAAACTTTACGCTCTGTATGCATTTCTTCTTTTAACGAGAGCTGGGACAAATCTCCAAGTACGACTTAAAGAGCTTCCTTTATAACGAGCTATTTACCAAAATAAAGTGACCCACTACACAATAAGAGCACAAAAGTAATCAGCTGATGACAGTCTAAGACAGACTTTTACCTCAACTGTAATGACTATGATTAATGGACTGATCTGGTGTTATTCATGCACTAAAAGTGAAGATCTGTGTTGCAAATGTTCATTGCACAGTGGTCAAATCTTCAACTTGCTACGAGCACGGACACAATCAGATTAGTCGTGCGCTCGTCAACATTAAAAAACACTCGAATCGTGACCGTTGTCATCCACATGATGTTAAACGTAAGTGACCACGTCCATCCACGGGTCTCAGCGATCCATTCACAAGAGATCCCTTCACCCCGACCCCTGACCCCCGACCCCAGATCAGAGGCCAGTGACTCTTTAAGACAATCACTTGCTCATTTAAAGGCTCGATGCACTACGCAGCATCTCTCAGGGAGCAGCTCTTTTTCTGACTTTGCATTAAAAGAGGGTTTAAATATTTTTGCAAATTTACAAAAAAAAAAAAATTATAAAAGAAGAATAATAACTTTTTAGGGTAATAATAAACAACACGGCATACGCCGCCAAACGTATGCAGGCAAACGCGGAATCTGCCCAGACAAGGCTTTGATAAGTGTGTGTGTGTGTGTGTGTGTGTGTGTGTGTGTGTGTGTGTGTGTGTATAGAGCATGAATTCACTGTCCAAAAATCTGTTCAGAGCCCAGACTTTATGACAAGCATTGTTACGTAGCACATGAAGAAAAACATATATAAACATATATAAACTGTACGTCAGTGTGCTCCTGTCACCACTGTGCACTCATGTTTACTGCTTATTTTGCTGCTTTCGGGACACTGAGGGAAGTCCACTAGTAAGCTGTGAATCAAGCGCCATCACAACAACAAACCCCCCCCCCCCCCCGAACCGGGACAGTGAATTCCAACTCTGAATATGAAGTTTTTGTGCGTGATGTTTTTTTATTTTCCCTTGTTAGACTGTGAATCAGAGGGGTGGGATGTGGGTTACGAGAGAAGAAAGGGGGGGATGTGCTGGCAAGAACGAGTGGCAACGCAACACTGTAAGTAAGATACTGTAGCAATAAGAACTGGAGGCATTTACTACTGTCATGTTTGCATTGTAAGATTATTTTTTATTTTATTACTATTTACTATTATTATTGTTCTTATTATGACTACTATTCTTCTATTACTATTAGCCTATTGTTGTTCTGTTCTCTATTTGCATGACGTTTCATTGCAATGAAACATTCGGGGCTTATTTGTGTTTTTTCTCTTCTCATGATATTGTGAGTTTCGTGGGAGGGGGTTATATTGGCAGGGTGGGCGACGGGTTTAGGGCAAAAAAAATTCCACATCAATTCAGTCAGTTCAAAGCGACTTTTTTTTTTTTTTTTTTCACAAGCTGGAAGAATTTTTAAATAAAAGGCTCTTATTTATACACAAACTATGGAAAGATTTGTCCGATTTGAGAAGTTTTTTTATTTTTTTTTGAATGTGTGAGTTGGTATAACAATTTTTCTGAACTGGCCTTATTGAAACCGGACCAGAGAGAGACCCTTATAACCTGCTGCGGGAGGGAACGATGTGGTGGGTGGGTGGGGTAACCTATTCTGAATGTTATGGAGTAGCCTGAACGCATCTTGCGCCTTTTTACCACTCCATCAACACAGACTGACATCGCAAGAGCGCACAATAAAACTTAAAAGTTGCGGACATTTTTTTAATACACTGTACACACATTTCCTACACTACGTCAAATACACTCCACCCCAAAACCTCCTCCTCCTCCTCCTCCTCCTCCTTTTCCTGAGAAAAGCCTGTGTGTGTGTGTGTGTGTGTGTGACAGAGAGAATGATTCGTTTGCTCTACCAGTGCTTTGTAAAACCTTCTTGATGCATTACAGATGCGTGCAATTGGGAGTAGCGTTGAAAATTGTTAATTTATTGTTTAGAATGTCTTTGCATCGTAGCAAGAGCAAATAAAACAAAATGTAGCAGTCTGTAAGCGAAAAAACCTGAAAGGTGCTTCGACTACAGAACCTCTTTTACACAGGACTAACGAAAAAATACAATAAAATGAGACTTTTATTATTATTTTTTTTTTGTTTTCAAAGTGCCATAGCTAGTGAGGAGAGGATTGGCAGAGTGGAGGCGTAGATGCTTTACTGTGTGAGTTTACTTGAGAAACCAATCAAGAAAAATAAAAAATAAAAAAGGCGGGACTCCGAGGAAAATGTGTATTTGAGTACACCGACAAACATTTTTACATTTTATGCTTTTTCATTTGGTGAGAGGAGACGAGGAGGAGGAGGAGGAGGGGACTCTGCTGGACTCTGAACTCTGACTCCACGACACATCCATGAGGTCAACTGTTTTAATTTCCACATGAGAATGAAAGAGTGTGTGTGTGTGTGTGTGTGTGTGTGTGTCCATTCATTTGCATTAAAAGAGAGCGACAAACACCACCCCACATTTGATGGATCGGAATGGGTTGAAGTTCAGAGCGATGCAGGGCCCTTTTTACTGAGTCCTCCTTTTTGAGATGTATATACAATGTGAAGGTCTGAAGTGATTTTTTTTTTTTTGTTAAATTCTATATTTTATCGCTTTTGTAGACATTTTTTTGTTGTGGGAAGAAAAAAAAATAAATAAAAGAAATTTTATGGGTGCATTTCTGCCTCGTTTTTCTGTCTCGCACGCACACGATTACATTGAGATGTGTTTATTTTAGTACAACTTGATCCTCTGTACATTAATGCATAACATTTAAGTTAAATAAACAGTAATTATTGTCTCAATATCAAAATATTAGTACAAAAAATAGTTATTTAGACCTTTGTGATGTTAAATTTGGTCCAAAAACAAAGAAAAAGCATCACGTTCTCACTACATTTCAACAATATAAACCCTTTTTATAAGAATAATCCTCCTGATAGTATTTACTTAATATATATAAAGAATATGAGCATCATTTGTACAAATTGCAGTGATAAAATCTGTAGTGTCCAGTCACAGACTGATGATCTATCTCCTTGTTTCCACGGCAAACAAAGTCAGTATTTTGTGTGTTTTCAGGCCGTCATGTCTCGATACATGTGTAGGTAAAAAGTGCATGTGTCTTTTGTTTTTTTACTTCCTGAGTCAAAGGTTCGCTCCTCTTGTTCCTCTTGTTTCCACCCGCAACGTCGGCTAAGCCTCGCTGCTGTTCTCGCAGCTGTCCGGACGCTTCCTTAAATCTGAACAACAGAAAACATCAGTTAGCGACATGTCGTTCCAATAACGCAGTCATTACCACAAGAAAGAGAATACTGACAGGCCTGGGAGGAAGTCCACGCATCCGGCATGAATAATTTGGTTTGATTTGTTGGGAGAAATCTTGGAGAGGACACAAGAAGAGGAAGAGGAAACACAACGCACCTTTGAAATATCAAAACAACTGTGTCTGAGTGTTTGTGTTTGTGTGTTTGTTTGCCGGGCTTGTTTGTTTTTGAGCACAGTTTCTTTCCGAGCAGTTATCCTCTAGATGCCGGTATCGTGCCTACCCAGAGACGTTAATTAATAGCTAATCAAAGCTAATGTCTCAGCAGCACATCGCCAGCACAAAGACATGATTAATACGTAATCAAAGGCCGTGGAGCACAACGCACAAAGCAGGGCCCACCCCCGCGCCTCGAACACTACTGTTGTTATAGAAATAAACGAACACTCGCGGCTTAATTAGCTGGCTGTGGGTGTGTGTTGTCTTCATTTGAAGTTGTCTGGGATTTATCTCGGAGCCAACGTCGGCCTCCTGAGTGACGACACAGAGGTGACATATACGAATACACGCATATAGACACGTGCGCGGGAAAAAAAACACAATCGTGACAGAAAAATCTTTTGTATACGCTGAGGAATGCAAACAAAAACTGTATTTTTAACAACGTTAACATCCTCCCTCTCTCCTTCTCACACACACACACACACACACACACAGCGGTGTTAAACATTTCTGACCTGTTAGGCCGAGTCTGCGACAGCAGGCGCTGCAAGAGTGTTTCTGCAGGAAACCATTGACGGCAGCGTCTCCGAGGTTATCAGGACCGAAGAGCATCTCACCCCTGCTCCCACTGCAACAGGGTCAGAGAAGAGTCATCCAGTTTAAGTTTTTAACTTCAAAATCAGAAGAACACATTAACGTGTCAGCGTATTGTACCTTTGATCGTCTGCCATAATCACTGTTGGATCGGTCAGCGTCTCTCCAACTCCTGCCATGAAAAGAAGACAAATAAAACAAAGATAAATAAAGATACAAACTCAACAACAGCTCCACACACACACACACACACACACACACACACACACACACACAGAAAAGGAGTTTACCTTGTATATCGAGCACCACAAGCTCTCTACACGAGTACTCGTACGTCCAATGAGAGAACGCGAGCAGCATTTCCTCCAGCGAACAGCAGGGGACGATCTCCTCTCCTGTGTTGTTGTTGTACTTCCTGAAGTTGCCGGACATGTTCCTCTCGATGGTCAGCCACTGGCCATTTGAATGCCAGAGGACCAGCGAGACATCTAGAAACCTGGAGGAGAATAAGGCGATTAAGTGCATGCACAGACACACACGTGCATGCAAACACAAGAAAAAACACGCGCACACACCTCGGTGAGTGGTCCATATCGTCAGGTTTGACCTGGTTGAACACTTGCATCATCTTCTGGGCGGCTCTCTGCTGCTGGATCTCCTTCAAGGATGTCAAACAGAGGATGATGATAAAGTTAAAGCCAGTACAACTCTTCAGTGCTTCCCCGTCGATGTGTTCTTTACTTTTTAAACATACTTACCCTCAAACAAAGCTGCAGCGCCGTGCTACCATGGAAGTACCTCTGCCAGGCACGAACCACCTCCGACCTGAAGGCTTTGACCACGTATACCAGACCAGGTTTGAGCACGTTCTGTTCTGCCCATGTGCACAGCACCCTGCAGCCCTGCCGCAGACCCCCATCCAGAGAGCCCTCCTCGCTGGAGAGGGGCTGCAGCATGGCAGACAGGCCTCGTGAGGACCAGGAGGAGGCTGTGTTGGACTCGGGGTCAGCATCAGAAGGCACCTCCTCCAGGGAGTAGATGCTCACCTCTTCACCTCCTGCAGACGGTGAGGAAAACAGTGAATGGAAAGAAATTCAGGACGGGAATAAACAAGACGCAAGGTGACAGTTACCCATGATGGAAACAGGCGTGAAGGGAATGTTGTGAGCCAGTCTCATCAGGTTGTTTCTCTCCATTGCTGTTAACACACAAACACAACACGGTAAAAACGTCACAGGAGCTATACACGTGTCATAATCATGGAATCTGAACAGATGATTCAAGGTAGAAATAGCTTCAGATCTAGTGCACCACATACCTGAATAGTGCGGGTACAAATTTTCAGTGGACTGGAACGGGGAGCTCTTCACTGGAGGACGCAAAACAAAACACAAAAACAGTGAATCTCTCAATAAAGGAACTTTAGAAACATTTCAGAGGAACTGCATGTTCAGAAATACCTTCAGGAGCAACCCCGCTCTGTAACCTGAAACAGAGACGTAAATAAAAACACCACTCAATCCTTCAATCTTTGAGTGTTTTGAAAATCATGGATATCAAGGCTGACTTACGAAGACCTCCGACTCATTGATTTGGCCCAGCTGTTCCAGGCTGAGTGAGTCGGGCTCCACATGTCCTGAAGGCCACCGCAAAGATCACTGTTATATCATACACTGAATATATGTTACACAATATTTCTAATGTTTCCACAATGGCAGAGGTTTACCTGATGGGAAAACATTTGTTTCTGCAACAAATCCATCGGTTCAAAGTCTGAAACAACATTTAAATCTTTCAAATAAAACTTTAAATAACTCATTTATTGTACTAATATGTACTACATTTAAGTAGGACAGTAGTACTTCCTTACTGAGCTGATTGAGGCTGGTTGAAGCTGACCAACATCGAGCTTCTCCTCTCAACTGGCGGCACCTTCTCCAGCAGGCGTCAGACAAGTGGGACTGCATGGCGACCTGTTTAAAAACAAACATGTCAAAGTTCAGACAAATCATGGTGGGAAAAGTTCAACAGTCATGAATGTAAGTAAATCTCGACAGCGTGCTCATTCTCGTGTCACGTTACAGTGTCTGGACTGCTCTCTTGTATCTTCACCGTCTTCCTGTTCTGGTTTTTGCCTCTGCTGTCTGTGTGAGTGAAGTCAGAGGACTTGGACCACTCTGCAGAAACAACAAACACATGATGTGTTAGAAAGTGTGTCTGCACGATGACACAAAAGTAAATTCACTACACAAAGAGACACATAAAGTACACCCAGAGTGTTTAAATTAATATATAGTCGGCCAGTTCTAGCACTTTCTAGATTTAAACCATCAGCTTGTAGCAGTACCTCTGTTCCTGCTGCACTGTAGCGATATGTCGTCCCTAAAACTCCTCCCACAAGACAAACCCTCTTTGCTCATTGGTTCGTTCAGAGAGGGAAATGACCCCCTCATTGGACTGAGGGGCGTCCCGGAGAAAGTTATGTTCTCCACGCTGGACGACAGAGACCTGCAGTAGCCGTAGGGACGGTCTCTGGACATATGTGCCCACCTGGGGGGTTTCACAGGTCTTCCCCATTGTCTGGTCCGAGAACTTGGTTGGCCGTCGTCGTCAGTAAATGCAGGATTCACCAAACCCTCAGAGATGTCTCGAGGGTCAGACAGAAGGACAGCGTTGCTGGAGGCTTCGGATACTTCTGTATCAGACAGATCCTCCTGTTTCCTTTCCTCCCCCTGCTCCTCCTCCTCTTCTTCTTCTTCTTCTTCTTTTCCCTCTTCCTCCTCTTCCATGGAAGATTCCTCCTGATTGGGATACAGGTATGAGTCACATGTCCAGAGTTTATGATGTGGTGACTGTCTGGTGACTCTGTCCCTGCAGCATTGAAATAAAACAGTACTAACCTCCTTTGGTCCTTCCTCAGTCTCCTCAGCGTGTCCTTGTCTTCCTCCTCTGCTCCCCCTGGCTCCGACATGGCACTCCTGTGATGCCCGCCAAGTGTAGCTCTTCAGTAGAGAAGGCGGCATGCTTTTACACGACTTGGCCATGATTCGCCGCATGTTAAGTACATCGCAGTCCACTCCGCTTCTGTGCGGGAGGGTCCAGCTGTGAGGGAGGATGTGGCGGGACGCCGCGACGGGTCGACACTGAGCCAGGCGCGCCTCCTCCTGATGTCGGCTGTCAGAAGCAGAGAGCAGAGTGAGGGTGTCCACGGCCAGCGCCGAAAGGTCCTGGAGTTGACCCAGCTGACCGTCCAAGTCTGACAGGCTGTCCTTGATGAAGTTGACCTTCTCTGAGACCTCGCCCGCCATCGTGCACATCTCTTCTGCTCTAGTGGAACAAGAACAGAAAAAAACAGTGAACCACCGTTATGCAAATATTAGTGAGTAGGTTCACGAAATAAGCAGTAGGTGGCACCAATTCTCCAGTTGGAAAACCACAGCTTTCTGAAGAGCTCTGGTCGCTGTCATTTTGACAGTCCTCTTAAAAAGCTGTGGCTCAGGAGGTCGAGTGGATCTTCCACTAATCAGATGATCGGTGGTTTGATCAGGAGTTGGCACCTTTGCATGGCAGCCAATGCCATCAGTGTATGAATATATGTATGGATGGGTGAATGAGATGGTTAGAAGACTAGAAAGGCGCTATATAAGTACAGTAATAATAATCACATCCACATGAGATATTGACAGGAAAATCAGATGACAGAAGGATCCATCGGGGGTGTTATAGTCAGAAGTATGTTTTGGTTTTGGCATGGAGACAGATGAACTTGTACGAGCCAACAGAACACATGTTTTTCAGATATTCTTATATCACACAGAGCCCCCAGGACTAACTCTACAACACTGACATCGTCCTGTGCAAGCACCCGGGTGAAATCTAAAAGGCCAGTCAGTAGCTGGCAGTCGTGATTTTGCCGGAGAGGAAACAGACCGTGGTGCAGCAGGAACAAAAGCTGGAGGGTCACAAATTTAACTCCACATCACTACACCGCTGGTTCGTACAAATTAACGAGAATATGAATCCAACCTCTCAGCTGTGGCTCTGATCCTGTTAATTTGACTGCCGTCTTGTCCGTCGCTCCTCTCGTGGAAGTAGGCCTGCACACATTTCTCCTCAAACTCGTGGAGCTTCTTACGATCCTCGTGGCCCAGAAGGAGCTCTGACAGAGACGGGGAGAAGTTCATTATTAGACTCATGCTGTGAACTGACTTGTAAGATGTGAATAAATAAGTGCTGAATTCGTTTTCCAACCACACACACACACACACATACACTACAGTACTCACTAAGTCCTGTGCCTCTCTCCTCCCGCTCAGCGTCTCCCTTACATCTCCGGTAGATGGCTCTCAAAGCTAAGGTCATGTGACTGAGGACGATCAGAGGCGGAGGCAGCCACGGCCTCTCCTGATAGGTCATGATGTAGCGGTAACGGTTGTACTTCCACAGCTTATTGGACGTCGACGCCATGTCAAAGTAGATGTTGCTGTTATTGAGAAGATGACATTCGTTTAAATAAAAGTACTCTTTATTAAATTATTTTATTTAATATTTTATGAACATGCTTACTTAAAAAATGCAATGAGAATGTTGACCATGATGATGTACTGGAAGAACATGTAGACAGCCTGGAGGCAGGGCGTGAGGAAGGAAGCAGGAGGACATCCAGTGCTGTCGTTACACACTGTTAACACAGACACACACACAGACTTTACTCTACAGGTAATACCTTCATTAAACGTGTGAATACAGCGTCACACATCTTTTACATCTTGTAAATATCATCAGAATATGTTTGTTAACTCAACAGGTGGCAAAACTGCATGTATGTTTTTTTTCTTAATATTTAATATGTGATTCTAAATTTTGATCGAAGACAGAGCAACTAAAAACTGAAACTTGTTTTCGTCTTTTAAACCAAAACTTTTACTTTACAGTCACTCCGTGTCTACAGGATATGAGAGCTACGTTACTAGCTGATTAATCAATTATTGTTAACTATAAAAATAAAATTAAATAACATTAAAACTATTTTGATCATCGATTAATCGCCATATCCAAATTCTTCTTCTCACATGTGAATATTTTCTGTTAAGAGTAAACTGATTATCTTTGAGATGAAATTTTAAAATTTAAATTTTAAATTCAGAGAGCGACATATCAGATTTCCCATGAAAACATGTTGGAAAATGAAAATAATACAAGGCACTGACGAGGTTAGAAATGATTATTTCTACTTGAAATAACAATTTTGTGTTTAAACTTTCCTCTTTAAAGAATCCTCCATTCACAGCTTTGCAGATTTTTGGTATTTTAACCGCCAATTTGTCGAGGTAATCTTCAGAAATGTCACTCCAAACTTTTGAAGCAGTAGATTGACTTGATGGTTGCTTAATTCAAACCATATAATCATGCTGCTCCTGCAGCAGCTCGATAAAGTTGGGGAAAGTGTTCCTTTATCCAAAAAACAAACAAACTCAACATCAACTGCTGCATTGATTTAAGTCAGAAACAATCAGCATGATCACCTGATTCACTTTTAGCCTAGAAAACACACATTTTAATACAAAGGTGAGTCAAGTGAGCATTTAAAGTGAGGTGAATGACCTGAATTGTATCCTGAATCTAGTTTCATGATTCACTTTGTCTTCTCATGTGGTAAGTCATTAAACTCAAACATGAAGAAGTGTCTAATGTTTTCTTTGTACCCACTAACCTATCTGCGATGCGTACACCTCTCCATAGATCATCCAGTACGGCTCGAAGACCACGTCTCGGGCTAGGCTCCAGGACGGCTCCTCATTTGGCGACAGGATGGCCTTCCTGGACACCCCGAAGCTCAGCAGCACTATCGCCATCATCACCACGATGAAGAACATGTTGCGGGTCTGAGCAGATACACAGAGAGAGAGAGGAGAGAGAGGAGTGACTACAAAAACTCTTCTCCACTTTCTTCCACTTCAACAAGCAGTGAACAGACTCCACCCACCATCTTAGTGATCATGGTGAGGTAAGGGCCCGCATGCTGATTGACAGCCAGCAGATCCATCACCCTGACGAACCAGAAGATGATGTCCAGGCAGTAACTGATACGTCCTGCCGTCCGGTACGGATCGTCATGCCAACGCATCGCCAGTCCAGCCAGGAAGAGGAGGATGGCGATGAAATCTGAAATGTTCCAGTACTCTGAGAACCAAATCTTCAGCTTCTGGCTCAGCTTCCTCGGCTCAGACATGAGTACCTAATCAAGAGGTATAACGGCTGAATGATTACAAAGGAGAGAGGAGAAATAAAGGAGAGAACGTGCCTCTCTATTAGCTCTCTCACCTCTCTGGTTTTCTCCACCGCAGTGGACAAGATGTATGCTATGACGAGCCACTCCTGAACACTGGGCCGGTCCTCCATCTTCACCAGGACGACGTAGGAGAACAACATGAGAAAGGCCAAGTAGGACATCTAAAGTGGAAACGGAGACGAGGTTAAAAAATTCAGAGAGCGACATGGAGAGATGAGAAAATATATACCACCTTTCAAAAGTTTGGAATGAAAGCTTGTACTTTTATATATTAAATATTATTATTATTTCTACTTGAATTAACAATTTCTTTGCTTAAAACTCGAAAATCGAGGAATCCTCCATTCACAGCTTTGCAGATTTTTGGCATTTTAACCGTCAATTTGTCGAGGTAATCTTCAGAAATGTCACTCCAAGCTTCCTGTAGTAGATTGGCTTGATGGTTGCTTAATTCAAACCATATAATCATGCTGCTTCTGCAGCAGCTCGATAAAGTTGGGGAAAGTGTTCCTTTATCCAACAAAACAAACAAAAACCTGTTTCTGGTCACTTTGAGACCATAAATGAACCTGCAGATGCTCAAGTAGTCCAAAGAGACAGTTCTCAGGTGTGCTAACATGACTGCACAAGTGTTTTCTGATGATGAATTTGCCTTTTCCAACAATAATAGTCGAGGTCTAGACTATATTTCTGATAAATTTTACATATTTTTTTATTAAAAAAGTATCAAAGACAAATAGAAACTTTCAGAAGGAGAAATACTTCACATTCATAATATAAACACATGCACACCACCTACTGTGTGAAACCAGAACTTGACAACAGGAGCTGTGTAGAATTCGTAGAGCTTCGTGATCCAGGACAGACAATGAACGGTCACAGAGGACACAGTTTCTGACACAGGGCCGAGACATTTGTCATGGAAAGACAGGCCTCGCTCTGCATCCTGACCGCCCTGTGAGAGTAGAAGAAGAAGAAGACGAGACAACAACACTGAGGCTGTGAGGATTTCAGTTCCAGTTTAAAAAAACAGTGCTGGGTAACTACTGGACCTTTACCGTGTGATCAGTTTCCTCGCGAGCTGGTACTGACTTCGCAGTGTCAAGTCCAAACAGCATTGCCTCATGGGACTGTGGCACATGGCACATCTCAGCTTTGCTTTTAAACTCCAGTACTAAGATGGCAGGGGGCAGAAGAAGGCTCCAAATAATCTGAAAGACAAAACAACAAACAGAAGCTCAGTTAAGCTCAATGTGTTTTCAGGTAACAGTGAATGAAAAGACTCATCATGAGGTGAAAGGGATGCTGGGATGCATTTCAATTCACCTTCAGGAAGGAGTTTTTTCTCATGTTGAGCGGACCAGTCCAGAGATCTGTGAGGAGGGTCTGTGTGCAGGAGTGTGACACGAATGGTCTGTGACATGAGGAGACAGCCATCTGCAGACAGGTGAAGTGGCTCCATGCCTCCATCTCTGAAGTCAACAGCTTCATGGCCATCTGCTCGTTCTGACGAAATGCACAGTCTAACACATCCACCGCCAGCTGACCGAACTCGCTGAGACACAGACAGGACAGACGTGCAATCGTATGCGGGATATGTTTAAACATACAAAGAAAAACTGAATCCGCTGTTACTCCCAAACTCATTAAACAAGTGTAAATTAATGCAACTCACAGTGAATATGTCTTGAACCGCTCTGCCATGTTGTCGTCCATGCTGCTCTGCCGGGTTTCAAAAGCCATGGAGCGGTAAAGCTTACAGGCCACCGTGGCACGTGCCAGCGCCTCTTCGCCATGCTGCCAAAGGAACAGCGCCATCTGCTGCCGCTGATGGAGCACGGCCCACACGAACAGGTCGTTGAAGTTGAAGACAACCAGCAGCGGAGGGTCGCCAAGGCCGGGGCTCAACGTGACCTCTCGACTGCTCCCGGGGGACTCACCCTGCTCCTGGATGTTAAAAGATAGACGGCAAATAAGAGAACAGATGATTCTTATACAATAAAATGTACAAGGCTTTTTTTTAAAGCTGTTAGGATCCAAAAGGTTTCTACTGCAAGAATCACCAGCATGGCAGGACAGTGTATAACCCATATCCCTCACCAACCTTGGGTTTGTACGGCTGAGCGGTTCTAAAGAACTGCAGGTCCTGGAGACTCCTGGCCCTGCTGGAGTTGAGTATTAACCCCCGTCTCTGTTTAGACAAAGAGGTGGAGCTGTCCCGTCGACCATCCTAAACACAAGAATAGAGTCAAACCATCAGAGTCAAAACAGAGCGGACGAAAACAAGAGCTCCGACTATCGACGCTCACTTTGTCCTGCAGGCGGATGTACGCGGCTCTGAAGTGTTTCCGCGTGTAGGTGCTGCGGTACGCTCCTCCTATGAGGTACTCTATCACCAGGCCGATGTCGATGAGAGAAAGACGGTAACCTATGGGAAGAGAAGTCTGCACACAGATACAGCAAATACACACATACTTTATGGATCAGTATCTGTGTATGCCTACAGTGTACATAAATGCAGCTGAGCTCAATATCCTGAGTAAACAGTGTTGTCTGTAGTCTCACCTGTTTCACATCTTCTACAAGGTGGTGGAGGAAACGGTCTGTCTGCCCCTGCGGCTGCAGAGAGACATTTGTATTATTATTATTCAGAGAGAACAAGTAAACAGAAAATCAACATATCACAGCAAAATCGACTACTTTTTAACACAGTTGCATATTGCATACTCAGCAGCGGCTCTGGGACCCTTAGCTCGTTTCTTAGGGGGACTTATTATCCCGGAGTTATGAATAAATAAACAGGCTTTAATACACAAAAGATAAAGGCAGCGTGGAGAGAGCCAAGAAGTGTGAGCGTACTGATGATAAAGAGTCTTGTGATCTCGAAGCATCCTAAAACAACAACTGGGGGGAGAAAGAAAAACCCCGAATGCGATTGACCAAGAAGCGCGAAGATTATTGGTGCAAAACACTTACAGCGCATTATTGTGATTTCAATCAAAGACACACTTTTGGAAATTTGTACTTCAGGAGTCGCAAACAAAGGAATTGAATTTCTTGTGTTTGTGCAGTAAAGTGCGAGCCGAGGGGGAAACAAAAAGAGCAAAACAAACAAGAGCGGATTAAAGTAAAAGATGTGTATTCCTCTTATTCAATTCAGTGTTCTTTTTATATTCTTGACCAATGAGATGCCATGAAGGAGACGCATAAATATATCATAATAACCGTGTTATAGAGCTCCTCGAGGCGATCCACAGTGAGGAAGCGGCTCATGGTCATGCCGTTGTCGATGAGCAGTTTGACAAAACTGACCCGATCCATCACCACGGCGTCCAGCATGGCCTGCTCCAAGGAACCCACCTGCATGAACAAGGACCACACGGCTTTTTAAGGGTAATATTCAAGCACTTTCAAGGTACCAGGCACCTAAAAAACATAAATGTGAACAATAAAGTTCATGCATATGTGCAGAAATCACTCTATATTGTCACTTTGTTGTGTTTTTATCATGATTATTTGATGCAAACAACAAACAAATATCACAAAGGGATTGTTTCAAGATTTTTTGGTTCCCATGAGTGATTGTGTCGATACATTGAGCATTTTTCAAGGACTATAGCATCTTCTAAACTAAGCCTTTTCCAGATTTTCAAGACTTTGTACAAACCCTGCATATAGCATTATATTAATATGAACAGACAACAACTAGATTGAGTGAAATTATGTAAAATATTCCCTGTAATATTCCTGTAGTGAGTCACGCTGTCTCACCTGCCAGTGCTGTCCGTACACCAGGACATCTTTCTGTGCAATGTCAGCCCTGTCCCAGGCCAGAGCCATGCTGAGCTGCTCTGCAGGACTCGCCTTGGTGCCTGTTCATCACACAGGACAGAAGACAGACGACAGAACTCAAATCTCAGCGCTCCGGTGTCACGGCTGACGTTTTGATTATGTCGGGGTGTTGCAGTTTGGGACGCAATCCTGTGGTGAACTTTAGCATCAGGTTTGTGAACAACGTGATTGTCGATTAAAGGTGTGAGAAAGTGTTTTATAAATACTGTGTCAAATTAGAAAGAAGTAACCACGGTGATCGGAGAAAGCAAAGAACATTTTTATAAATGAGACCCTGAGTCGAACACAAAGGGTTGGTTGTTCCAGACCAGTCAGTCTGAAACAGGTGATTTCTACCTGTGGTTTTCCTGCTAACGCACGTCAAAATGTCTGCAGTGAAAAAAATCAGTACCTTTGAGAGTAGTTGTCAAAATGGCTGCATCAGGCGTCATCTGTTCCTCTGACTCTGAGTCAAAGATGGTTATCTGTTGTTCAGAGACATAATGACGCAATGTGAGCTGCCGACGTGTTGACTCACAACACACACACTCTCCAAAAATGGTGTTTCACTCACAGACTGCCTGTGATCCATGCACTGCAGGAGGAGATTGTAGAGCTGAGAGGCTTCTGCTCTCTCGAGTCCGAACACATTTCCAATCCTGACGAGGAAGTCCTCTCTAATGTCAGCGTCCAACTGCCTGCAAAAAGCAGTGACGACTGCCGGTTAGACTTTTTCTTTGTGAGGTGTAAGATCCATTAGAGTGAGCATGCGTACCTGTCAACAGCAGTCTGCTTGTGTAAGAAGGCGAGCAGGTCGGCAGCCCTGCCTGATCCCTCAAACACAAACACTGGCACAGGGGGAACGCTGCTAACATAATCCAACACTGTGGACACAATGGCCGGGCCTCCCTCCACCACCACACACACCACAGGCACTCCTTGGTTCAGTCCTACAAAGGAGGGAGGAGAGGACGATATAACATCAGTCACATCAGACACTTTTCTCAGTTCCACACACACGCTGTGACTCACGAGGGTGTATCTTCTGCAGTTGGATGTGTTTCTCAAGCTTCTTCCTGACGCCTTGTTGGCAGCCGTGTTTCCCCAGCGTTCCATCGTCCACCAACAGGAAGTGAGAGTGGAAACCATTAAGACAGGCCCTCTTGCTCAAAGGGTTCCCCAGCGGCTGGTAGGGCCTGAACACCTGAACGCCACATCGAGCAGGAGTCAATCATAGTAAAACAAAACACTTGGAGGAGTTCGGCGTCAAACTGATGGAATCTCATTGAATAAATCAGATTTCGGTACTCACATCTCGACCTATCAGGCTTGTGTTGTTGTCAATGACTCCCCACGGCGTGATGCCGACTGTGTTTCTCTTCCTCAGGTCGTGGCCCCCGAATGTTTTCTGCGCCTCACCCACATACTTAGATACACCTGGAGAGTTCATACAGAGCAGCTGAATGCACAGCAAATATACAACCCCACAGGATAAATAAATAAATCAGCTGACCTGAGACAAGCATCAAACACGGCTTCGTTGTAACAGTCAAATTCTTTGTGCAACTGCAAACAAACGGACATAGCACGCAGCTACGCCCCGCAGATTACACCCAGGGACACTGAAATCGTCACACAGCCCAAGAAAATGAACAGAACGTACTTCATAAATGTACAGGCCATTCAAAATTAAACCTTTTGGTATCTGAACTTCATGCTGGCACACCAGAACAGCCATTTCACACCAGGGCCGACACTGATTAAAGTGGAAACATTCGACAAGTGTTTCTAAGTGGTATGATGGTTTGTACCGTAGTTACAAAGACAGAATCGACCCTCGCTCTGTGAAGAAACGATCAACACCACTTTGTTAATAAGAGAGAAGAAAGAAGTATGTTCACTGAGGAGATAAAGTGCACCTCTACTGGACTGCTCATGATCATCATTTGCATGCATCTGCATTTAATCTACTCTACTGCACTGGTGAGTCAGCATGTATTATCTCAGGTCTAGGTATTGTATATAGCAGTATGATAGATTGTCTGTTTATTTTGTTTGTGTAATATGTTGTATGTATTGTCTAGAGGAAGCTTCTTTTGGAGGAACGCCCTGAGACAACCACAGTTTGATCTGCTGGACACAGTTGGGGTTAAAGGCTTTGCTCAAGGGCACCGCAGTGGTGGTAATGAGGGAGGTGCAGGTGCTGCTTTTTCACTTTCTCCACCCAGGTTTATCCTGACAGTCACAAGCTTGTTTCTCTGCTCTTTAGGCCACCACTGTCTAAATAACATAGCTTGAGTAACGTCTTTGCTTCGCACAAAGTTTAGAAGAAAACATCAGGAAGAAAAGTGTGCTTGTTTATTCGTTTAGTCTACGATAAGTCTCATAAATCAAGCCTTCATTCTCCCGAGTTTAGTAATCTGAGTACATATCAGACACCCGAGATCCAGTGTCGTTCTAGAATAATAAGATTTATTGACCCACACACACTCAGTGTGTAACACCTACCTGTATTAATGCCGTCAGTGAGTATCCACGCCCCTGTGCTGAGGGCGGCCGTCATCAGCCCTTTGCTGAACGCCTGCTTGACTTTCTTGGGCAGGCTGAAGTTTTCTGAGCCTCCCTGGACGGTCAGTAGTAACTTGGGTCTCTCCATCTGCCACTCCCTCAGCATCAGCTGGAGCAGCGCCTCCGGCTTCGAGTCCACCGCCACGCGAACATACTGGACGGGAAACACAAGGAACTGTTGGAGACTCTTTGTGTTTTTCTCGGGTACTGCTAGCGTGACTGTTTTGAAGCAGATACTATCTCACACGACAACAAAGCAAAGCTCGTTTATACCAAAATTTTGGTTTGCTTACTGAGCAAACAAACGTTTTTTTCGTCGGCCTATAAACACATATCCTGTTGGACTCACTGACCTTGGCCCGGCAGACGCGTGTGGCAGTGTCCTCAAAGTCCACGATCCCGTAGGCATTTGTGGGACTGCCTTTGGTGTGGAGCTCTACGGACCAGTCCTCTTCTTCCAAGTCCTGTCCGGGACCAGGATGAAGGGATACAGGGGGAAGGGACTCTTGCCAAGAGTGTTCCCCCATCAAGCGCCCACAGCAACATCTAGCCAATGGAAAGATTACGTAACGGAGGTGCAGAGTGTTTGTTTGTCCACACAGAAACATTGTTCACTTGTCACTCGTCATGTTATTACTATAATAAAAAAGTAGGTATGTTTTATGGACAGCTGCCAGGTGGCTACAACTTCCCCCTTTCCTGTCTCACTCCCTTCCTCTTCGCCTCCCTCTGTCCTTTACAGGACATATCCACTAATTTCCATATCATATCTTTATTTTTTCAATACAAGATAACAAAAACTAAAGCCTCCTTGAGCCACTTTTCTAAACATGCGATGACATTTAAACTAGAGTGACGTGAACAAGTGGAAAAATAAAGGGTGTGGGGGGAAAATGACAGTAATAATAAGTGCTTCACTGGAATTGTGGGGGCGGAGTGTAGGAGGGGGGGAAAAAGACCAACATAACAATAAAAATTCATAATTATACCTGATTAAATTTTGGCACACTTGACACACTGGAGTACATCTGCAAGAAACAGGAAATAACAAATTATCAAAGAATCTACATGGTCTCTATTCCTGGAAGTAAGGGCTGCATGCCAAATAGTTTTGCTCTCAGAAAAATGTTCTTTCCATCCATCCGCTGTTGTTAATATTATACTATGTAACCATGCTGTATTTCTTCTGAGAATCATAAAGTCTTGTACTTTACAGCCTTTTCTGGACGCTTATCAACACAATCACACTCCTGTGTTTACCTGTGTAGGTCCCGAGAGGAAGGGATAAACTTCACACACTCTCTCTTGAGGAATGTTTCCTCAATCCAAGACTTTCGTGACTGGAATAAAGAAGAGAAAATATTTACTTACAGCAAACAGATCCACGAGCAAGCTATGCACTATATATTCTCTGCATCCTCAAGCAATAAAAGAGACACTGGTTCCTGAAAAAATTGGTATCAGTGACCTTCTCAGTGAAGCTCATTGCAGTGCCGGCAGCAGCAGCAGCAGCAGCAGCAGCCTACATGCTGGACTCAAAGGGAAACAAACTGTAGGACCCGCCCTGTCGAAGAAACCGGAACTGCACTCTTAAAAAACACAGACGGGATGTGAGGTACAGCAGTCTTCTCTCCGTCCTCCTCCCCCTGATCTTCCAAGGTCTGCCCCACTCCTGCGCTCCCGTTTCCCAGACACGTTTAACAATGGTCCCACTGAGTGGAGCTTTGTTGGTAGGAAACATACACACATCCCCTTCCTGAGATTAGTACACATGACTGGGAGCTGTGCTGTGCTCCCTGCCGGGTCACACTGTGTAAACACTGAAGTGAAGTGTAGCTGATGGAGCTCACAGTGTTTCTACAATAAATATATTTCTTTATAAACAATAAACCTCACAAGGAATGGTATGACTGCCACATTAATCAACTAAATCACAAAACTATCAACTGAGTATCACGGAGTAACTCACTCAAAACTGGTCAAAAACACTTCAGTGCTGCAAAGTTTTTAATCTTTTCAGCAATCATTTTGCAAAATATATTTTAAAAAATTTAATATTTTAATAATTAGAAAAACCTATCAGCACATTCCTGCACAAAACTGTGCAGAATCAGAAAAAGGTTTATTGTTTTGGTGTAATTGGTGCATAACAAACATTAAGAAAAAATATAAGATAAAAAAATCAGTGTATTAATATAAATATATATACACAATATGTTCTAAAATTAAAAGAGCTGAGCAGTTGTGCAGAAATATATAAAGTATTCACCGGGTATTGTGCAAATGCAGAATATTTAAAATGTGCAAGATATTAATCAAACTGAGGTAGACCAACATGATGATGAAATGAAGTTACAAGAAGTTTGAGGCGTCTCTGAAATGCTGAGGGGGCGGCTGATTTACTGTCAAAACACTGACCAGCCATGTGTTTGTTTTGTGTGCTCCTAGCATCTTTATCAGTAGTTTATGTAGATGTTATTGCAACTTGCCGTGTATTTTTACAAGTTTGGGTCTCTGGGAGACACCAAACTTCTTTTTTTGGGGTCTTGGGCTGAAAAGTTCCTGATGTCCTGATCCGGACCAGAGCTTTTCAGAGTTTCAGGGGCGACTCGGTGAATGGAAATGAAAACATACAACATTAATTATCAAAAGGAGATCACACAGAAGAGCCTAAATGTGTGTGATTTGGGGGGAAATTGACTGATTTTCCCACTTTCCCAGAGTAATAAATAAGTTATGAAAGATCTTTTTATGTATTTGTGTAGTGTAAGTTGTGTCAAACAGCATTCTTAGGCTATGTTGAGCATCTATTAGATCACATAATATAACCATTCATCTAAAAAGGCATCCAGGAATGAAGTAAACTATAAGTGGGTGTGAGGGGAAAACAAGTCTCAGCACGCATTCAGACAGGATCAGGATTAAACTTCTTCGTGTCATTATATTTTGCGGTGTAAATTGCGACTCAGATTTAGAAGCTGGGTACATGAAATAAACAAAGTCAGAACACACACACAGAGTTTAGTCTGTGCGGAGCGTGGCGTGGGGCTCCGGTTTCCCAAAAGTTGAATCTGGATCAACTTCTCTCCCGCACGCCGGTGCGGCAATCCCTGCGTTGAAGCGCCTGATCCTGTGTGAACCCTCGCTCAGACTTGGAAAATACCAGATAGACAAAATATTTCATCTTATATAACATCATTAAACTCAATTTCTACCACAGTTATTATTATATTATTATTATTATGTCATTGCCGCCATCAAATAAGAGTTGAATATTAAGAATAAAACATACATTTCCCCCTGAAATACTGTGGTTTAAGTAGAAATATGCACATACATGTAAATACATTCAAAGTATCAGTACATGAGCTAAACCTTTATAGTGCTAACAGGTTAAAGTTGAGTTAAAGTCACCGTAAAATCAATTAAAGCGCTTTATAAACACAAACAGCAACGTTACATGTAGGAATAAATGATTTACATGTTTACATGTATGTTATGTTAGTTAGCCTAACTCTGCTAACATTGGCTATTTGCTAACGACAGCTAATAAGTTAGTTATTGCATTAATAGATTAATTTAAATAATTGCACACACTCGAAACAAGATGAGTAGATACAAATATGAAGTGTAAGTCTGAACAGACTCACCATGGCTGAAGACTTGAGTTAAAACGTGCCTCATGTATGAGTCTCACCTCGTCATCTTCACTCCTCTGACAACGACTGAGTGAACTTTATCAGCCGCAGGTCCAAAGGGCAGAGAGACTTTCCAAGAGGCCTTGAGGAGTCCGTGACCTCCTCCTTCAAACACAGACCTCCTCCTTCAAACACAAACCTCCCCCTTCAATGAGTCAGGACTCATATTTCAGGACTCCAGGACTTCAGACACATTTAAGACTGATACTTAAAGACTTCAGGTACCTTCAGGATTAAGGCTTCAGGACTTCAGACACATTCAGGACTAAGACTTCAGGACTTCAGACACATTCAGGACTAAGACTTCAGGACTTCAGACACATTCAGGACTAAGACTTCAGGACTTCAGACACATTCAGGACTAAGACTTCAGGACTTCAGACACATTCAAGACCAAGACTTCAGGACTTCAGACACATTCAGGACCAAGACTTCAGGACTTCAGGACACACTTCAGGACTTAGAACTAAGACAACTTCAGGACTTCAGACACATTCAGGACTAAGACTTCAGGACTTCAGACACACTCAGGACTAAGACTTCAGGACTTCAGACACATTCAGGACTAAGACGACTTCAGGACTTCAGACACACTCAGGACTAAGACTTCAGGACTTCAGACACATTCAAGACCAACTTCAGGACTTCAGACACATTCAGGACTAAGACGACTTCAGGACTTCAGACACATTCAGGACTAAGACTTCAGGACTTCAGACACATTCAGGACTAAGACTTCAGGACTTCAGACACACTCAGGACTAAGACTTCAGGACTTCAGACACATTCAGGACTAAGACTTCAGGACTTCAGACACATTCAGGACTAAGACTTCAGGACTTCAGACACATTCAGGACTTCAGACACACTCAAGACCAACTTCAGGACTTCAGACACACTCAAGACCAACTTCAGGACTTCAAGACCGACTTCCGGACTTCAAGACTTCAGACACATTCGAGACTGATACTTTGTACAATTCTTCTATATACTTGTCACTTTAAGAGCAAAAAAGCTATCATGACTGTACCATCACTGCTACCACAGTACCAGTACTTTAGTGCAATACCTGTACCTGTACACACTGACTTTTGTCTTCATATATTTAAATAGTGTAGTTTATCCAATTTATATACGTAGTACATTCATATTTTTTCATAGTGATACTTTTCCAATACCTTCTACTGTATATAGAAGGTATTGGAGAAGTGTCAGCTATCTATATAGAAGGTATTGGAGAAGTATCACTATGAAAAAATGGCACTTTTAAACACAATCCCTTCACATTTATACAGTGTAGTACACTAATACACACTTGCTGACACATTTCATTGTACTGTTGACCCTCGGTATGGACCACATGCTGTGAAGACGCTCCATCAGGACAATGAAAAAGAATAATTTAAAAGTAAACAGCAATAAAATGACACAGGTGCTGTGATTGGTAATGATTTATATCAGTAACATGCAATCAAAGTTAACACAGAACACACTGAAGCCTTTAACATGGTGTTTTTAAAAATGTATTTGTATTTCCTGTAACATCTACAACAACAGTTACACCAAACAACGCGCTCTGAACGATAGTGTTTTTAATATGAACTGTTATGTATAGAACCAACTTTTCATACCTCATTTCTTTAACAACATTGTATAAACTGTAGGAAACACTATGTAGGCGTTCTGCACAACACAAAAAATGTTGGACACCAGGTTGTTTGAAGTTCTTTTAACACAAAGCAACTATGTACAATTTGAGGATGGATGAACTCTTCACAGCGGTTTACAAAGAGGTTTTGGTCCTCACTGTAAGAACAGTATTGTTGCAGTGCAGATCTCGCCGTTGCTTCGCCCAATTCACAGAGATATTCCCCCCAGCATGAGGCTCACTTACTACAGCCTACGTCACTCTGATGGGGCTACCATGGCAGTCTGCAACATCAGGTTGTTGCACCTCACCTGGATGCAATTTCAAGCAACCTTTGAATGTGTTTTTTTGGACGTGTCTACCTGCTGGACAGCAACACATGTTTTCATGCTGACGTCAGGACAGTAAAACACCTTCAGGTCTCCATGGCGTCAGAAGAAGAGCTGACTTTTGACTTGTCTTTTGTTTGGGAATGATCGTCGGCATCTTCTAGCAGTGAAAGGTCGAGTTCGGGTAACGGGGGCCTCCAATACTGGAAGGAGTTGTAAGTGCAGTCTTCAGTGTTGGCGTCTTCATCGGCCTGATGAGTGATGAGAAAGTCAGGTTTATTTACAAAGCACAGACACAGGACAAGACAGACATTGGAGGATATAAGTAAATTAATTAGAGCAGAGGATATCTTGATCAAATCCTTGGATCGATAATAAAAATATAAACCAGTAATGTCTCCATGAGAAGATAAAGAAAAGACGTGTTTTAAAGCTATCAGTTGAGGAAGAGAGATGGACATTTAGACATTAATATTAACATCTTGCAGCGGCATAAAATGTAGTCCTACATCTCAACCCGGTCCATTACCAACTTGATGCTCTACTTCACACGGTCAAAAACTTGTATGAATCCATAACTCAACTGACCTCGTCACATTATATCAACAAGCTTATCCACACTTTCTTTTCTGTGTCCATGTGCACTCAAAAACTGTTGTAAAATGCAACAAACTGAACAGAACAGAACATCAGCAACCTCTATTCAACATATACATTGACTTTACACAAAAATAATCATAACAACATTTCTTTTTACCAAATCAGGTAAGTTAAGTGACTCTTAAAGAGCTAATGTTAACATTTTAGACTAGAACACACCAAGCTACAACCAAAAGATGCTTTAAAGTAATACTAATACTAGTATTAGAAATGTTCATGCTGCCTTACTAGGACACTTAGATAGATAGAACAACATATTGTTAATGGAGTAACAGCTGAGCTTTTCCTTCTATAAGTCAAAATATCTGCTGTGAAAAAGGTCTATTGTTATAATTACTCAAGTGCCTGCTTTACCTTTGTCATTATTAGGTAGGGCCCAACATCAACATAGGGCGAACTGGCATTATCTGCAACTTTATTAAGTAATTTTGTTGCCTTAAAGTGATCAAATACACACTGCATATACTGAAAATCTAAAAAATACTGGAATTGACCTATAAAACAACTCAATAGTGAAACGAATAGCTGATCTGGATGAATTTTGAGATTATTGCCTGTGAATGTTGCATCAGAGATGATTTTTAAGAACCTTTAATACAATACAACATGTTAGATCTCTGACAGACTTGTGTCCCATCCCTTGTCTTCTGCTGACAGTCTGATTGTACCGTTTGAACCTAAACTTAAACCTAACCTAAACTTCTTTTCACTTTCAAGTAGTTGCTTAAGATATGGTTGGACGTGCACGAGTCGTGGTTAACAGCTGAGATTTTCCTTCTAGAAGTCAAAAAGGTCTATTGTCGTATCTACTCAGGTGCCTGCTTTACCATTGTCACTATTAGGTAAGTCCACAGACCCACAGGGGCCTCTGAAAAGTTCAACATAGAGCAGTCAGTTTGTGGTGATGTGATTATCTGCAACTTTATGGGTTTATTAGCCGATCTTGAAGTCCTGTAATTAATCTCTAAGAGTTTAATCATTACACCTGTTATTCTGTGCATATTTCTTTTATTAAGTCTAACTGAACAGATGACCACACGGTCGACTGGTATACCTTTCACAACACTGAACTTTTGCCTCCAATATTCATTTAAAGGTTTACACTCATATATCACCCAGTAAATGTTAGTCCACGATGATATTTTAGCATTAACTTATTAGTTATTCATATATGTACTTAACTTCTATCAAAAGACCTCAAAAGGCACAGGTGTGCTTCACATTTATGACAACTAAAGAGACAGAGATGTTATGACAGGTAGCTTCAGGTGGAAACACAGCGAGCTCTATAGCAGGTAAGCGGTGACATCTAGTGGCCATTTGCTGCCACTACACCCTCTAAACAACCTTACTATCAGCAAACAGTGAAAACAGCACACCTCTGCTCTGTTACCTATAACTTACCTTATCATTATCTTTAGGAGTGACAGTCTCTGAGACTGTGGAGTCCTCTCGAGGTCGTTTCTTGGAGCTCGTGGAGCCTCGACGGTCCTGGAAACTTCCAGAAGTCTGCACGGTCACAACATTTGCTGCGTGCTTCTTAATGTCGCAGTGTGTGGCCTTGCGATAAAGAGCTGCTGCTTCTTCTTCTTCTTCTTCTCCTGGTTGTTCCTCGAAGTAGTACGGCCTCTTTCTGGAGCGGCTGCCCAGTAGAGCCAGCAGGGACGGCGGGCTCACACCCCCGGTCGGAACCACGCTGCCCAGCTGCATGTCAACACCACCGCAGAGAGAGCGGCAGCATCTTTTGGAGGGAGAGTCGTGCAGGAGGAGGGAGTCCTCGGCTCGTCTCTTCGCCATGAGGGTGAGCGGAGTGTCGGGGAAGCAGGACGACCAACAAACAGGCTGCTGCAGGTGCTCTGACTCTGACTGGAGATGCTGTTCAATGCTAACGTGCTGAGCGTGGCTGTGTTCAGGTCCAGTCGCAAAACATCCAGCACCGGTAGTAAAACTATCGCGAGAAGGAGTCAATCAGAGGACCAATCGGAGGAGGGCACTGCTGTCTGTCCCCGCCCCCAGCCTCCTGGCGGGTTCATTCATGTTAATCTGTGTTTTCACCATCTAGACCAGATTATCATAATCAGAGCATCAGAAAATGAGAATTATTATATTTTTATATAACCTGTGCATCTATTTTTAACGTCTTAAAGTCCTTTATCTATTCATATTCTTGGCTGAAAGTGGTCAAATACATACTGTCTATACTAAAAAGTCTAAAAATACTGGAATTAGCCTATGAAACACGTCAATAGCTGCACCAAGTTTGTGCAAAACGAGTGTATTGGATGAATTTTGAGCAGCATATTATTAGGACACAGATTCCCTTTGAATGTGTGACACTATTTGAATGACTTACCTTAAAAGATTAACAGGAAATGACATATCTTCTGAAAACAATGACTGTACCTGTAAAAAAAAATGTTCAAATGTCCAACTTCACAGCAGAAATAAACATGTTTATAGCCTGGTACAAAAAACAGTTTTGGTCTCTATAGCTAATTTCCCCGTTCATGACAACTGTACTGAGGGTGAATTTATATACAACTCACCTGTTCAGATTATATTAAGGCTTAAAGTTATGCAGGATTAAGAGCGTTGACGCTTTGATTGACAGGTGGGTGTCGTTACAGGTGGCCTGTTTGATCAACCAGGCGTCATTCAGCCCGCCTCGGCTCCACGTCTTTGCCAATTTTTGGATTAGCCGGGAGCTGGCGGAGGTAGGACAGGCAACATAGCGGCGGCCAGAGCTGCCACACTGAGCTTCACATACGGCTCTTCAGAAACCTGTGGGTGACGTCACGGAGACTACATCCAGGTTTTAGAATAAACTGTATCCTCTTCATCACACCTGTAACCCTGAACGACACCTAGATTTGTCCTTGAGCTGCGTTTTAGTGCCGTTACATTGGCGTTAAAATAATATTAAAGTTCAAGTGTGAATCAAAATGAATATTTTTTAAAATGTTTGGCTTTATTCCAAAGTGTGATTAGAAACAAAGAAAGATGAAAGAAATCTCCAACTTATTAACAAATGATTCCTGTGAAGCTGAAACATGTTCTGATTACAGTTTGATAAATGCAAATGAGTAGACAAAGTTATTGGCACCATATTTGAAAAAAATAAATAGATTTCAAAAGCAAATGTTCACATCACGCTTACCTATCACACACACTCTCACTCACACACACTCACACAGTCTCTCTCAGGCAGTTAAAGTCAGTGGAGATTATGATTAGTAAGACCGCAGCTAAAAGACGTAGAGCATTTAGATGTTTTTCAGGTGTTACTTCTACAATCTGAGCCGTATTCGGGTGCAGCTGCAGGGTCGGACACGTTTCTCCATCGGGTGCATCATAAAAAATATATATGACAAAAAAGAAAATGTATGTCCACTGATTTGTTTCTCTTCTGTGTCCATTCCTTTTCGTTTTGTCGTCAGTCTAATCTTCAGTTCACTGTTTTTTTGTCAGAGGGGTTCTCCTGTCACGTCAGGCTGTCGGTACCTTCTCGCCGTGGTGACTTGGCGGCCGGCGGAGAATTCTGTTGTTGGTCGTCTTCTTGACCGTTGAAGTATAAATCTGCAGGTTTCCGCGCCACAAAGAAGACGCAGTCGTAAACGTATCTCAACATCGAGCGGTCGTTCTCGGTGTAGGTGGTCTGGACCGACTCTTTCTCCACCTGCAGGAGGAATATAAAACGCTGTTTTACGACTGGAACAAGATTTACGGAGACCAACGCGATGTTAATATGAATCACAGTCAAATAAAAAAGGCTTACCTCTATGTGGAAGCCAAAGTTAACAATCGCTGTCCTGATGTCTTCGTAGCTGAGTTCAACTGAGAGCTCATTGGCCATGTTCTCAAAGTGGTACAGCAGTGGACCTGAAGAAACATTGAAGACTTAAACTATGAGACAATTTTCCTGAGACCCACCCCAAAACACGTTTGTAAATCCAGTTCATGGGATATTTTGTCATCAAACTGTGTTAATTAGCTAGTTTTGTGTGCAGATAACATGGTAGAGTATAAGCGTCAAATAAACAATCACCACATGAAGAATTAACTAGGTAAGTCGAATCAAAGTGGGAACACCAAGAGAAATAATAACAGCGCATGCATCTAACAGTGTTCAGAGAATATCAGAGTGACATTTCTTTTAATATTTTCTACTTATTAATATTTTGCTATATTTGTCGAGTACCTTGACGTCTTCTGGGTGGTGCTTTATCACTTCCAACAGCATGTTGTCCGCTCATGGAAATTATTTTGTTTTGTTTGCATGTAGAGTTTAAATAAAAATAAATTTAGGTTTTTACTAAAGCTGACTCACCCAGGTTAATCCACACTCCACCAGGCTTCAGAATCTTCCAGATAGTCTCCACGTACTCGATGACATTATGAGCTGTGTCAATAAAGAAGCAGGTAGCCACGCAGTCCCAGGATTCTAAGCGAAACAGACAATATATTATACAAACCTTTAATAACTGTTATTAATAAAAAGGATTCATCATTTACATTACATTCACATTAAATGTAATGACATCATGACGATCAAAGTGTGTGTTCACATCTGGAGGTCGGTTCAATTTGGTCAAATCAAGAGGAAAATAAATTAAGCCATTGTTGCATTTTTGTTTGTGAGGAAGTAAACATGAAGTTATACAGACCGACGGGTAATTTCACAGCTTTGATCATCTTCCTGCATCCTCAGCGCATCGACTGACAGCAGTTTATGCAGCACTTTAATGATGACAACAGGCCTTATTATTATTATTATTATTATTATTATCAGACTGCAAATCGACTGCATATTATAAATGAATAATGACTCATTTGGAGCTTATTACTGTGTGATCGCAGGTCAGTCATGCTAAAAATCACATTTTATCGTCCATCATAAAATCACCGACCCTTTTCAAGTGTTCACTGTCCACTTATTCCCGCATCAGAGTGTGATTGCTACGTTCACGTACCCAAACAATCAAACCAAGAGGAGGCTCCTGGTTTCCAAACGAGACGTGTGAATACACTCAAAGAAACTGCGTCCACGCAGATTTTACTGACCTGGTTCACTGTAGACTTCCACAAAGTCCCCTGCTACCATGGAGAAGTCTGCATCTAGAGGTAAGCTCTGAGGGTTGACGTCAGGGAATCTGATTGGTCGCGTTTGGTCGGAGGATTTCTTGTTGTTGCTGAACTGGTGGATCCAGGGGTACAGCGTGAAAGAGTTCACCTGTTCACACCTGGAGGGAGTGGTCCAAATTTATTAGGACATGTGGAGGAATGGAGTGTGAGGTGCACCTGAATTATGTGTTATGATTAATTTGTAATCACTTTACTACATATTTAGAGAATTAAATGTGACAGTTTCACTTCAAGCAAGCAGATACCCCACATGAAGGTATGAAGAAGAAGGTGATGGTGCCTAGGTGTTGTGTTAGTGTCAGTATGTGCCGTACCTATTGAGAACAAAGTTTGAAGAGAAGAGCATGAAGAAGCTCCATTCGTTGCCCTGGCAGATATAACCGAGCCGAGCGATCTCCCAGGCTAGACGGCCGAGCCCGGCACCCGGTACCAGCACGCTCACCTTAGACACATCACTGACATAATAAAATGTACAAAATGCACATATCACACGGAAAACATGGAGTAAGTCACATCATCAGCATTATTACATGGTGTTCTGATACCAAAGCACATATAAAAAGGTGTTGTTGCATGTATCATTTGTTTTCTTGGCATGCATGCAGGTGTTTGTGTGGTAGTGCTCATGTTTCCTACTATTGGTCACTTGGGAAGAGTCTTTGGATCTCTTGGATGATGGGCTGGTAGCAGGAATCCCTCTCAGCCCGGCCCACCTCGCTCCAGTCTCTGACAAACTGCTTTATGGTGGACTTAAGCTTGTCCATGTCAAACGTAGTGGACGGGCGTGCCTTTCTCGGATCCTCCTGGAAGTTGAATGAAGACACAACATCTTTACCTCAATTCCTTGAAAATAAATAAATAACAACCAAAAAACCTGGCGTATCCTCACCCTCTCGCCATACTCGATGTTCTCAAACATGTGGAGGCTGTTGTGAACGATGGCCTGCAGCAGCTCCTGGTTGTGGTGCGCACACTGGCTGATCCGGGACAGATTGGACAAAACATCTGGCAGTAGATTCTGGTGGTGCTGCGGTAGACTCCGAAACTGACACTCGGCTCTCTTGACCTGCTCCTCGACGTGAACCCTGAAGAAGAGCCACAAGTTAAAGTCCGTGTAAAATAAGACTAAATGTGTTCCGAGTTCGTCAGACCAAAGAAGAAAGTGTTATTAACCACCCAGCCAAATTTGAATGACACGCCCACAGCAACCCACCTACGCTACTGTAAGAATCTTTTTGTTTTTTATTACTTAAAAATTCTCCTTTTATATCTATAGTGGGAGCGGGTCCTCTTTCGTGAAAGCTGCCATATTGAAACACAGCGTTTCTACGGTAGCCCAGAACAGACAAACTAGATAGTGACTCTAGAGAGGGTCCTTAAAGGCGAGGGTGATGTGAGGAGATTGCAAGCCGGCTCCCATCGTTCACTTAAAAAGAGTTGGCTCTTTGAAACCGACTCGTCACTATTGCTCTGGGCTACTGTAGAAAAATGGCGGTTCAACATGGCGGACTCCGTAGAAGGGGACCCCCTCTCACTGTAGATATAGAGGGCTCATTTTCAGACAACAAAAACACGATGACTCTTGTGTTTTAGGTGATTATACACTAATGAAAACACACTAATTATTATCACATTCAATTCCTGCCAATAGATGCTCCTAAATCTGACACACTGGACCTTTAATGAACCATCTTTACTGAGCAGTTTCCCTCCAAACCGAGTCAACTGTCCTTTTTTCTGCTAACAGCATCCGTCTGTTGACACCAACTGACGTGGCTCGTGCTTCATTTTCAAACGCTGGTGTTTTACCGGTAAAATCTAAAAGCGTCGATGATCCTCCAGAAGTGTTGCCTCTCCAGCCTGGCCTCCTCCTCCGGGCTGTATTTAAGTCTTTCTTTGTGGAAGTACGGTCCTCCTCCCTGCGCTCCTTCTTCTCCTGCTGCTGCTGTTTCGGCCATGTTTGAACCAAATCTTTACAGCCGTCCAATCAGAGCGCGGCGAAACTTCTTCTTCGTGGGATTTATTAATTCCAGCAGAGCACCACTCGAGAAAGGCGCACTGCTGCCGCCCTACAGGCAGAGGATCAGACTGCAGGTATTTGAACAATAAAATAACAATAACAATAAAAAAATAGATAGATAGATAGATAGATAGATATGATGGTAATGTTATTATAATAACAGTATATAATAATAATAATAACAACAGTATATAATAGTAATAATAATATAATGAAACTCTACTCAGATTCTTTATGGGGGAAAATTTAATCTAATTAAAATGATACTGTGTACAATATTAAAAATAAAGTGAAAATATACAATCCTGCAATGGTGCAGGATTTACTTTACTATTTTTTTTTTTTTTTACAGCTATACAGTTTAATAATTCACAGAATATATATATTTATATTTATGGGAGGTACAGTGGTGCAGCAGTTAGCACCATAGCCTCACAGCAAGGTCCCTGGTTCGAACCTCGGCTGGGGCCTGGGGTTTACGTGTTCTCCCCGTGTCCAGGTGGATTGTCTTCAGATACCCCGGCTTCCTCCCACAGTCCAAAGACACTTGCACTTATTAGGTTAATTGGTGACTCTAAAATTGGCTGTAGGTGTGAATGGTTGTTTGTCTCTATGTGCCCTGTCTGCCCTGCCTCTCGCCCTTATAATGACCCTGATGAGGTTACAGATAATGGATGTGAATGGATATGGTGTTAATCTTAACAGGCACACAAACAGAATTAAGTGAAAAACCTGGGCAGCAGCATTGAGTGTTCCCATTGTTTCTGTTTCTGTCGGACCACATGGAGAATTTTAATGTCCCAGACAAAATAAAGAAATTCTGTTTAAATATTCTCTGTTTATTGATCTTAAAAACAATCCATAGGCAGGGTATATAAAGGGCAAGGCACAATTACACAACATCTCAGAAAACCAGGGTTTGTATCCAAAACAGTTCAGTTATATCTGATGAGAGAAATCTATCAATGTTTTTCTGCCTGGAATATATGGCAGAAATGACCCAACACTCACACAAACAGGAGACTGAAGAAAGAGTGTTATTCTCCACAGTCCCTGAATTTATTGTATTTGTTGTAAAATATCATCTGTCACACTGATGTCTGTTGATTTTATCACTGTATTATTTTACATTCAAAAACTAAAATAAAAACACTCATGAACATTAAAACTGTTTCACTCAATAATAGCAAGAGATCACAGGTTGAATGTTTTTCAGATTATTTTATATGTGATGCAACAGCTGTACTTAAACACAATGTGTTTGTTCCATCAGATATTTGGGTTGATAATTTTTCCCACAAAGAGGATGTTTTCTGTGTTGTGTTCAGTGATCATGACCATGAATGGACGATCGAACATCAAGACAGGATAAATAGTAAGGGACTTTAAAACGATGCCGATGCCTGTAACAGCTGTAGCGGTGGCTCCGGCCTCGTCCACATCCAGGGTAGCTTGATGCACGACCTAATGATCAACGGAGGCAGAGTGAGACAGACGGTGGACTGAACATAGGGAAAGGAAATATGTGTGCAATAACTGTCCTTACCTCTGAGACTGCCAGCGGCCCCTCTGCAATGCCGCTCAAATTTGCACGATCACGAAACATGTCTGACATTCCCATTTGAGTCAACACATCATTCAGTTTGTAGGAAGTCTTGATGGAGAACTTTGGAATATATATGTTATATGTCCTATAAGAAAATTAGGAAAAAAGGCAAACATACAGTGATCGATCTGTCAGGACAAAGCTGAATAGTTTGTACAATTTCAAACCTTTTATTTAAGAAAACAAGAATTAAAGGAGGATTTTAGATTCTAACCAACCTGGACTTCATCGAATTCACCCATTTGGTAACATGACCCGGGGAAACTACGCTCTCCAGTGTTGCCATGTTGTCAGGCAACATCAGCAGCATGGAGTAAGAGCCTTTGAAGGGGAGGCGGAGGACCGATGTGCTGATCTCCTGGTCGCAATAGACATCAAATCTAGTCTCCAAATTCATCATCTGGACTGGAACCTGGAAAAAAAATGACAATTTAAACATGAGGTCCCAAATGTGAAAAGACACACATTATGATGCATAATTCTGAATAAATTAAGAAACACTGAACCTCAGTGTTCTCGTCCACCCTGAATGTGCTCGCGTGGGTGCGCTTGGGATCAAATGAAGTCTCCCACTTTCCTGTTTGACGAGGATGAGCAGAATTTAAACTTATGGTATGAAAACTTATGAAGTATTCTTCTCATCGATGGTCAGATCAGACAGTGAAGAGAAAGTTCACAGAAGTCCAAGATTTCTTAGGTTTATTGAGGCTTAGCCAAGAAGAATGGAGGATTTATCAATACGCTTGACATTAGTAATGATCAGAATGGTGCCTGCACCCTAACAATCTAAGAGAACATTGTCCCTACAGTGGCCTTAAGACATCCCTCAAAACATTTGATACATGAAACTTAAAAACAACAAACCAAGCAATCTCATGTACCTTTGAAGTAGATGTAGCTGATGAGATACATGACTGTCAATGGATCCAGGTCCTTGACTAAATCTTTTATCTTCCCATTGGTCTTCTCTTTCACATACTCATTGATGGTATTGGCGCTGTCTGTGGCATTGGCAAAGTCAACAGTAAACCCATCTGCAAGGTAGGACTGCTTCAAGGTTTCCAGGAACTCCGGCCGTGGCTTCAAATTGTTGTCCACGAACACAGCGGTGCCTTCACTGGTGTCTTCTCCAGATGTCTTGTTTGGCCTTTCGAGGAGAGCGTGGAAGGCTTGATCTACATCTGCCTGCGTCAGTAGAGTGCTGTTGAAACCCAGACCACTGAAAATCTGCTCGTGGGTCTCCCCCCGTGCTCCTACGGACAAGGTAGCCAAGGCAACAGACACACTTGATGGGGAGAAGAAGATATTCTTGCCTTGCGAGTCAGCATGAGCTGCTAACTGCCTGTACAGACGGTAGGCAAACTCTTTGTTTGCTGCAGCCACCAGTGAGATGCTGTTGGCGCTGTTGTCGAGTTGAGTGTCTTGGTCTGTTTGGCTGTCATTCAAATGGTGTTGGCCTCTACCAACGCAGATCACTGCTGACAAGATCCAGATACCCAGGGCTGCATGCATCATTGGAAACTGCAACAAAATTCACAAGTGCAGTGATTTTCATTCGGGTTACACAATGTTTGACTTTAGATGCCCTAAAAACCTTTTCCCACAGTCAGCTTCTTACTATGAGTGACGGGCTCCTGTACGAATAAACCATTTCCTGTCAATATTGGAACAGCTTTTGTTATTTTGCGTACAGATTTCATTATTTCTTTTTTTTTTTTTTCTCTGAGCTCTTCTGACTGGTTCAACATGGGCTGGGATCATTTAGAGAAGGTGATGCCATGTATGTCCATGCACCAATCAGGTTTTTAGCAATATTCCGTTCATAATCTGGTAACAAATCTGTACAAATCATTCCCACACAGTCCCCTTGAAGAAGATTAGCTGAATTTTTCTGTTAAACTTTTAATAAATTCTCACGGAAATGTTGTCTTAATACTGCATCTGCACAAACTCAATACACAGAAAAGAGAATATCGGGACCTTTCTGGGCACAGTGTCACATCACCCCACAACCAAAGGGACTCTGACTTGCTTGGTCTGTTGGCTCCAAATTGAGGATAAAAGGAGTAAATATACTTTACAAATCTGGTTTTCCAAATTCAAATGTGCACAGTTGCAACTCAAACTCAAACTCAAGATGTCAAACAACAAACTAACTGTTTGTAGACCAGTTGAACTAACCATTAAAAAAAATCATCTAGATTCTCTTTTGAACCACTTACCTTCTGGTTTGGTGTCCGTCCAGCGAGGCACACACTGTCCTGTTGTCTTTATATAAAACTGCTTAGAGCAAACCGAACTTTGGACTTATTGATTCTCTATCTCATCTTCTTATTTGCACTGCATTTGTTCCAGTAATGATTGATGTCTAACTGTTGAATGAAACCATGAGATACCATGAAGAAGACACTCAATTAATGTGTCTATATGTGAGCAGCACTGAACAAAAAAAAACACGATGTAAATTTTTATTGTAAAACTTCAAATTTATGTAACACATACAAATTGACAGAGATTAATTCCAGCAGATCAGAGTCAACAAGTCATACTGCTGCCACCTACAGACAGAATAATACAAACCTATTCAGAACAAATAGTTCACTAAAATAAAACAGAAATCAAATTTGAGGACTGAAATTGAGTAAAAAAAAACTCTGTTCACAGCAGTATACTTGAATTTAAAGTATCCAATGTGGTAATATACTATAATATGAAGTATTTATGTTTAACGTTTGCCACACACTCAATCACAGGACAAACATCAGAGTATGTTATATGTGATGCAACAGCTGTACTTGTGTAAACAAAGTATTAGTCACAGGTCAGATTTCTGGGTTGATAATTATTTTTGCCATTTGTTGACACAACCCGGACAAACTACATTCTCCAGTGTTGCAATGTCGTCAGGCAGGCAACATCAGCAGCATGGTGTAGGAGCCTTTGAAGGGCCTGGTCGTAATAGACATCAAATCTATCCTCATTGTTCTTCATCATCTGGACTGGAACCTGGAAACTGTTGGTGCTGTTGTCGAGTTCAGTGTCTTTGTGTGTTTGGGTATTATTCTAATGGTGTTGGCCTCTACCAATGCAGATCACTGCTGACAAGATCCATATACCCACGGCTGCACGCATCATTGGAAACTACACTGCAGCGATGTTCATCTGATTTTGTTAAATGTTTCACTTTTGTGGCTTCCAAACATTCACCAAAAGATGCATTAGATGCATATCTTTAATGTAAAACTTCAGTTCATTTAACACGTACAAATAGACAGAGAATATATATTTTTATCCTAATGTCCAATTAAAATATGATCCAGGAAATCATGAGTATCAGTATCAGTAGCACTAAATGTAAAAAAAAATATGCAACCGTAAAATGAAATCTTATCTGCTTAATACTGAGGCAGAGTTCAGTGCATGCCAAAGAGCTGGCTGTCCAGTTGGATGAGCTGTCGGAGGAACCCTCTATTCGGGATCACACCCCGGTTATCTTTCACAGCACAAATAGCCTCAACGAGGGTCAGGTTCTGCTTCAGCATCAGGTAAGCCAGCACCAGGGTGGCAGAACGGCTGACTCCAACATGACAGTGCACCAACACTTTGCCTGAGAATCAGAGAAATGTTTATTTTTAAGCAAATCTGATTCTATTCAAATTTGTTATTTCCTACCCCCTCTTCTCACCTCCTTTGCTCAGAGCCTTGTGAATAAAGTCTGCTGCTGCCTGGAAGTTGACGCTCATGTCAAAGCCACAGGAGTCATGAGCCTCTATGCCCATGTAGGTGATGTTCATGCCCCCATAGATTTCCGGCTGTCCTCCACGTTTGCTGTGAGCTGCGTTCAGGATGTGAGTGACTCGATGCATGGACAGATCGGCCCGGTTCTCCGCACTGTGTCTGAAAAAACACAAACACAAAGTGTTTCCTGATGAACCGTCTGAATGCAACACATTTCATATTGATGGATCGGTACTTAGAAGACAATTTCAGACATGTGGGTTGGATACATGTCAAGAAACCTGAGACATGCCTTCAAAGCTGTAGTTTACGCAAGTCCCCAATGTGGAACGCAGCTTGTGGATCTTAAGTTACTCATTCTGATTTATGACTGTCCCAAAAAATAGAGAAAAATCCAGGTCTAGAATTAGGCATTACTTCTAAAAGGGCTCAGTCTACTCTCTCAGTCACAACACAAGAATGTCTGGAAAGCAGCATTGCAAAGAGTTAAAAGGCCACGCTATCTGTTTACCAAGAGAAAGAGTTGAGTTACTCACTGGTCTCCTATGTAAAGCCTTGGCCACACTTCATCCGCATGGCTGATGATGGCTTTGCCAGTAAACAAAAGTCTCTCCAGCTCAAAAACCGCCAAACCAGGTGAGCTCAGGTCAATTTCCACCTTCCGAGGAGGAGGTTTATCATTCCAGGACGCGGGAAGTTTGGATGTATAAGACATTGCTTTTTCTGTACAACTTTTGAGGCAACTTCCAGTCCAATAAAATCAGACAAGACCCAAAAAGGTATCTGCGGTTTGTAACCACAAAAAACAAAAAGTTTGTCCTCAAGAAGATACTCTGTAAGGATTATTTCCTAGCGAGTTGTCTGGAACGACTGCTTCAAAGTAGACTGTATGAATGACCCAAGTTTCAGGCTTCACCTCAGACTTACTCACTGGTGTCCTTAGTGGTGTCAGGCCATTTGATCCTTGAATTATATCTAGCCTGCACGCCTTTAAGCCGTCAGAGGCCTGTGTTGTGCTTTTGCATCAAAATAGTTGTCTATTTAAAGATCTGAATGCTGGCTAGCAGATGTAGGGAGCGTTGGTCCATGCAGCAGTTTCCACATGACAGAAAAAAAACAAAGCGATTTCTCATTGTTGAATTTCAAATTTGAAGTTTCCAGTTCTTTTTAAAGGATAAAATATAGTTTATTATTTAATTTATCTGGAGCCACTGTCCGTATAGAGCTAAATATTTCACTTTAGATAAATGTGCTCTGTATTAGAGAGTTTAAAAAGATATACTGTCATTTAAGTATTCATCTGCTGTTTTCTCACTTAAAATAATGTTACATCAGGCAAAGATTCATATGTGGGCGGCATGGTGGTGCAGTGGTTAGCACTGCTGCCTCACAGCAAGAAGGGTCCTGGTTTGACCCCCCGATGGGGTCTCTCTTACAAACACAAACTTTGTATGTCATCTACGTGGGTTCTCTGCAGCTTCCTCCCACAGTCCAAAGACATGGATTACTTTCCTGTAGGTTTGTCTCTGTGCCAGCCCTGTGATAAACTTTGCCCAATGTCAGCTACCCACGACCCTGATAAGGATAAGCAGTTATTGTAACCAACGCTGTCCTTTAGGACAAAATATTACCGTTCCTGGTTCGAACCTCTGTGTGGAGTTTGCATGTTCTCCCCGTGTCTTTATTGTCAACTTGTCTATTGCCAGTGCTGCCATATGTACAAGACATACTGTGCAAACAAGCAATAAACATGAAATATAAAATATATACAAGTATAAAGAGGTCTAAAAAAGTACGGCATATAGTATGATGCATATAAACAGTGTAAACAGTGTGAATATAACAAAAATAAAAAGATGTATACAATGTAAACAGTTTGTAAACAGTTTAAATGTAGATGGGGGTGTTGGTTAGCTCAGTCACCCCGTGTACAAAGGCTCAGTCCTTGCTGCAGCGGCCCAGGGTTCGAATCCGACCTGTGGCTCTATATTAGGGGAGGGAACCGGAGGGTGGTCGGTTCAAGTCCAGGAACAATGGAACAAATGGAACAAAGTATGGAACAAAGTATGGTGGTGGACTGGTAGCTGGAGGGGTGCCAGTTCACCTCCTGGGCACTGCCGAGGTGCCCTTGAGGCGCTACGTGATTGCCCATCACTCCACCATCTCTCTCCACATTTGCATGTCTATGAGCCCTTTGTGTGTATTTCGGGTTAAAATACATGTCAAAAAGAAAAAAAGAATTTCTCCTTGAGGAATTAATAAAAGTATAATAAAGTATAACATACAGCAATTGACTGTAGCTATTGACTCTAAGGCAATAAAAACAAAATAATTTCTTAAGGTGCTTAAATATGATTGAAAACATAGTTATGCACCCTGAAACACACTGGACCTTTAAGTAAGGTGAATGCTGCTGTTCTACACATGACCTGTAGGCGGCAGCAGCACAGTGTCGCTGCGTGCAGAGCGTAGAAGAAGCAGCAGCAGCAGCAGCATCAGCTCTCGGAGCTCCACCGTCTCTCTCTCTCTCTCTGTCACCACATCAGGACGCGTTCAGACACCTTCAGCTACAACAAGCGACGCTCCACATTGCGATGGTTACACCGTCAGTCTGCTCTTTCTCAGTGGACACGCCGGAGCTGCAATGAAGGTGTAGTTTATCTCCATCTTTTAGCTCCTTCTGCTTAGCAGCGGCGGCTAGCTGCCGTTAGCTCACATCGGCAGAGCTCAGAGCTTTAAAACAGCTGACAGCTGTCGACAGTGACGTTAAATATGACGTTATTTATGTCAGTTTAAAGGTTTGTTCAGGTATTTTTCCTCTTTATTGTAACGTTAACGTCTAAAGCTGTTTTAACTCCGCCAGCTGAGCTAGCTTTGACTGTTTGTTGTGACAGTTCCAGCTGCTTCCTCTTCCTCTGCTTTCTACCTGTGATGAGCTCCCTTTATGTGGCCTCCATCAGCTGATGGTGAAGGTGTGTGTGTGTCCTGTGACTGTGTCAGGCAGGGGCCTCGTCCATGTGGGCTTCATGCTGTGGTCTGCTGAATGAAGTCATGGGTACCGGGGCCGTCAGAGGCCAGCAGCCGGGGTTCGGGGCCGGTGCTGGACCCTTCAGATTCGCCCCCAGTGCGGGGTACTCCACGTACCCGCCCACCAGCTCAGGGAGTCCCAGTCTGGTATGCAAGGCCTGTGGTCAGGCCTTCTCAGTCTTCAGGAGGAAGGTGGGTATCTGGATGTTGTGTGTTGTGGTGCAAGTGAGAGAGGAGGAGGGGAGAAAGGTGCATGTGCAGAAGAAGAGAGGAGCGTCAGATGAATATTTTATATGGCTTGGCTTGATGTGGGAATTAAGAGAGATACTTTTATTAATCCCTCCAGGGGAAATTCTTTCTTTTCATACATGCCCGAAATATAATCACACACACATGCAAATGTGGAGAGAGATGGTGGAGTGATCGCCACCCAGAGCAGCGCCCTGCGAGCAGTTGTGTGGGGGGGGGTTTGATGTCTTGCTCAGGAGGTGAACTGGCAACCCTCCAGCTGCCAGTCCACCTTCCATAGACTTGAACCGGCCACCCTCTGGTTCCCAAGCCAAGTCTCTCTACAGACTGAGCTACTGCCGCCCCTTTAATAAATTAAATCTAGATACAACACTCATGAAAATGTTCAAATTGTGTAACTGGTCAAGCCGAAACAGTCTTTGTGTGTGTGTGTGTGTGTGTGTGTGTGTGTGTGTGTGTGTGTGTGTGTGTGGGTGGTGCCAGTACATGTCAAGTGAGAGAGGAGGAGGGGCAGAAAGGTGCATGTGCAGAAGCAGAGAGGGGTGTTAGATGAATATTTTAGGCTTGGCTTGATCAGAATCAGAATCGCTTTATTGGCCAGGTGTGTGTCCACACACGAGGATTCTCAATTGTACACACAGGTATAAACATACAGTTTAACAAGGAACATGACAGGTAGGCACAGACATGAACATAAAACCTAAAAACATAAAGAGATGTGGGAAGTCAGCTTGTTTTTGACATTAATCAATTAAATCTAGATACAGCACTCATTATTTAAGATATTCTTAAATCTTTATGTCAAAGAAAATGTTCAAATTCTGTATTTGGCCAAGCTGAAACAATCTTTGTTGTGTGCGAGGAGGGGGGAAGTTAATTTAATTTCCACCCAGAGGCCGCTGATTCAACGCTGTGCCGTTCTAGCCGGCTGCAGAGACAGATGGACAACATACTTGTCCCGTAATATCATCTTCAGGGCACGCTCATGGTTCATGTACAGCTCGAGGTGTCTCATTCTGTCTGAACTCTGCCAGTCGAATCCCACGTCCCGCATTTATTACCGTTTGATGTTTGTCACTTAAAAGGAAGGAGCCGTGCAGGGGAGGGGAGGGAGGGCAGGGCGAGCAGATGTGAGTGACTGAAAAATGCAGGAAAGATCTGTCGGTGCTGATGTGGTGTGCAGTAATTTGTTAGATGTCGTCCCTCCATGTTTCCTCATTTTTATGTCGTTATTAATGTTTTTATTGTACAACGAGGGTTAAATTTGGTCACATTTTCATGTCAGATGCAGCGTTCTTTTAGTTTTGGCAGTAACGTGATTAAAATCTCATTCCCATCATGTTTTTTTCCACTCTGTGTCTCTGCAGTATATCTGCTGCGATTGCAAGAAGAGCTTCTGCTCTCTGTGCTCCGTGCTTCAGGAGAACCTGCGCATCTGCGCCACATGTCATCTACTGAAGGCGACGGCCTTCCAGCGGCCGCGGCTCATGCGTCTACGAGTCAGGGACCTACGTCAGTACTTGCTGCTCCGTAACATCCCCACCGACACCTGCAGGGAAAAAGAGGACCTGGTGGACTTGGTGCTCTGTCACCAGGGCATCGAGGAGGAGGAGGACGCCGACACGGGCAGCCTCCACTCGCGTTCCCTGTACACGCCGACGCCGTCGACCACGCAGTCCGCCTCGGAGCTGTCGGCTTTCGTCGCGTCTCAGGAGGAGCCGCTCAGCAGGAGCGATAGCTCTGATACCAACCAGGTCAGGACACAAAATGTGGACCTTCTTGTTTGTTAGTTGGCAGATAAAATAATTAATTAGATTGTTGAAACTTCTGCAACGTCCACGCTGATGTGTTTCCACAGGTGTTCAGGTTATTTGTGCAGATCTTAGTACATCATGTCATCACTTCAGGCTACGTGATGAAGTGAGGTTTGTTGTTCATCTTCATCACAGAGGCAAGAAGTAAAAGAGAGAGTCGGGCAGCTCAGCTCCACTATAAATACTTGTTCTTGGCCTGCTTAGGGCGCAGTAAGCTTTTCTATGAATGGAAGGTATCAGACATTGTTATTCCCGAGGTATCAATGGGCTGTCTGAAGAGCGTCTAATCCTAATCCCTCAGTTAGCTGCTCCTCCTGGCACGTCGCGCACAGTGACACTAATGTTTGTAATCACTGTAATCGTTGTGTTGCAGGATATCGGTGACGCCACATCCGTGTCTCTCCTCAACCTGGACCCCAGTGAACACACTCCTGAGGTGATTTTCTGCTCGTTATGAAATCATCGTTCTGTTGTGCCACAACTTTTGGAGTGCAAGGAAAGCAGAATAAGAGCTAAAAATAAGACTGAAAATCTCTCTGCTGGATCTGAATATAAAAACGATTTATTGTCCAGAGATTCTCCTCCATATCAGAAAGTTTTTACTAAGCATGTTTTTCTGTGCTGCAGAAGTTGCAGCGTCTTGCAGATTCTCTCTCAGTTCTCAATAGATTTCATATTCTCAAGTCCAAAATTGCTTTTTGCACAAAAGAAGAAGTAATAACGCCCTTTGGGATGCACGATGGAAAAAATAGATCACAAGAAGTATAAAGTGGCGATTCTGGGAAATATCAGCCATACTTTAATTTAATTGTCATACTGACTGCACATGCATGTTGTTGCATGTCTTAATTTGACTGTTTTTTGCACGAGGCTGCCTCTTAAAGGTCCAGTGTGTCAGATGTAGAGGTCTCTAAAGAGGCTAAATTCCACCAGGCACGTTCTAGTCAATGTTTCAAACCCCTCCAGAAGCGCCGTGGTCCATTTCATTAGCGGCTCTCCGCGGTGTCAATCTGCACAGAGCAGCTCGAACTGACAGGAAGTCAGACACAGAAACGACAAAGAGAATCTGTTGATTTTCAAAATAAAACACGCCGTGCAAACTTCCGTTCGTAAAAAACAAACAAAAGAGAAACAATTTAACTATGCAGCATATTTACATGTTTAGAAGCACATAAACTAGAAAAATGACCAAATCTGAGCAAGTTAACAAAGTCTGGAGGGCAAAGTTTGAAGTTGTGTGGAGAACGAACCAAAGCAGCCCGGTTGGGTTTCGACGTAATGGAATAAAATATCTATAACTGTGTTTTCATTCATGAAAAAGAGCTGTGCATATCTACAGAGAGAGAGAGAGAGAGAGAGAGAGAGAGAGAGTGGTTTGACGGAGTCTGTCGTATTGAACCGGCATGTTTCTACTGTAGCCTAGAACAGACAAACTAAATGGGGTGATGATCTGTAGTCAGTTTCAGTCTACAATTTCACTGCTAGCTGCCACCTAATCCTACACTCTGGTCCTTTAAGTAATCATATATATAAAGGTCATTTAAAAGTTTGTAAAGGGACTCACTAACGTCTTGATTTCCGTCTCCTTCAGGTCAGTCCTCAGACGCGACGTCGGGCCAGAGCGTCCCTCTCGGACATCTCCAGCTTGAGGGACATCGAGGGCCTTTCAGTCAGGCAGCTGAAGGAGATCCTGGCCAGGAACTTTGTCAACTATTCAGGGTGCTGCGAGAAGTGGGAGCTGGTGGAGCGCGTCAGCAGACTGTACAGAGAGACGGAGGAGAACAGGAAGTCATGTGGGTATTTAATATATGCCGCCCTGAGCACATCCTGTGATTAGTTAGATTTATGATATAACGTATGACCTGGACAGAGAAAAGGTTATAATATGCTTTAATCGGTTGCTATAGTAACTTTAATTTCTTCTTCTTGCAGTGGAAAATGTGAGCAGTTCTGTAACCACAGGTAAGCTGTCACTCATCCATGTACACGATGTCCCAGATGTCAGTATTAGACCGCATCCTGTTTTTAACCACAGAAACCTGACGTCTCTGCTTCCTATGACAACATCATGTACTGATAATATAACGCTAATAACGTTAAGCAGCGTCATTCAAATGAGTTATTGTCTCTCACTTGCTTTACTCCTCCCCACACCAAAGTGGTGGCCTTCCCTCCGAGCCCTCCTATCTGCAACGGTGCCATCGGAGGTAAGGCTCACGGTGGTCATGAGAACAGCGTCTCCACCACATCCGTATTCACCGTGAACCCCATCCTCATCCGTTCTTTGTGACATACATCATCATGCGTGTGGAATGACATTTACCGGCATCATGTATCTCATGTGTTGAGCGTGTGAAGCTCATTATGCTGCAGCATGTCAGGCGTGTGTGCTCACTTTCTCAGCAGCACGCTTCCAGTGATTAAAACTGTGTGGTTGTCATAGAAACATCCTGACACATAACAACAGGCATTGACATTTTTGAGGAGATGTGACCTTAAGATAAGTTGTATTTTACTTCACATTTACACTCACCTCTCGGGCGTCTTTTGTGTCCCGCAGACAGCGAGAAAGGCCCGCTGACGATCCACGACGACAACCTGTGCAGGATCTGCATGGACGCCACGATCGACTGCGTTCTCCTGGAGTGCGGCCACATGGTCACCTGCACCAAGTGCGGCAAGAGGATGAACGAGTGCCCGATCTGCAGGCAGTACGTCGTGAGGGCCGTGCACGTCTTCAAGTCCTAATGCGCCGCCGCCGCCGCTGCTGCAACCACCGCCGCGCCTGCTTCAGAGCAGCAGCAGCAGCTCGGACTGAGACTGTACCTTCAATCAACCATGCAGCTCATAATGTTTGAAAAGAAAAAAGACTAATTTTTGTGGATGTTCCTTGTTTGTATTCCCTAAATTCTCACATTATTTGCACATAAATATTACGAGAAATGTGTTTTTTTTCTTAAGACTCTGACTCTTCATCAGTGGGCAGAACGTAGGATCGTACACTCCTATGAGTCATTCCTCACCGAAACATATCTCTCATCTGTTTTCATTCCTTGGTTTATGTTTTTGCTTTTTACAGTTTTTCAAAGCAAAGAATGTGTGGCGCTCGGGCCACGTGCAGTCTCGTCAAACACAACTCATCACCCTCAGATCTGCCTGTAAAACTGTAGCCGGCGCTTGACGCCGCCAAGTTATTCTTAAGAGCACCTCTCTCTTTACAACTGCTGCAAGCGACTACATATCTTAGTAACACAGAGGACGACAGACACGTACTGAACCTCGCCACAGGAGAGAGGGTCGAGGGGGGTGAGTGAACTAGGTGCCAAATTACGGGTCATGCCCTCACGCTTCTCACCCCCTTTTCCTTTTTTTTTTGTGTGTGTCCCCTCGACTGTGTCGAGCCGGTGCGTGGCTGTTGATTCTTCAGCATGTTTTTTTATCAGAGAAGCACTTTGTTCACACTGTGTTAACGCACCGCCACCCACAACCCACTGCAAACTATGACGACCGGTGACGATGGCTGGCGTAACGCGTGAAGGCCACGTTCGAGTCGAACTTGGCGTTACTCAGCCCCGCGAACGAGCCCTCGTTGTGTTTCGAGGATATTTTGGTGGTTGATGTTGGTGATTTATGATGTATCTTCACTTATTTTGTTATAGAAGCGCTTATCGTGACGTGTTTTTTAAAAAACGGTCACACAAAAGTCTGTCATTTACAGCAATAGCTTGACCTCCGCTGTCACCTCCGTCTCAGGTGGAGACAAAAAGACAAAAAAACGGTGCTAACTCATCCGACCATCTTCCCTGATTTTCCAGCTGAACTGTGGATGTGAAACTCTTGAATGTTTTTTGATTTTTTTCTCGTCGTATATCGTTGAGAGTGGAATGAAGTGTCTTAACGCGTTTTATTTTAGTTGATTGGTTTTTTTTCCTCTCATGTAAAGTGTTGAACTAACTATTCAAAGATATAGCTACGAGTTTACTGACACCTGTGGTATAGAAAGTATATAGAAATAATGACTTGCTAATGTACATTTGCATATATTGATCCATATTGAGATGTATATATCTATATATTTTTTCCATTTGATTTCAAATTGTGTAATATCAGATGATTAAAAATGTCCCCCGGGGTCGGGTTAGTTTATTATCCTGTCACGTGGTTTTAAAATGTGTTTAATCAACATAGGTTTGCTTGAATTATCTGTCCCCTCTTTAACCAGAGCATGACAACAACCTGTATGACACTGGTTATGTTTAATCCAACCTTAACCCGGCTCATTTCGAAGTACCCAGCTCTGCACTGTACCCACACAAAGTCAACGTTGCTGCTATTATTACGGTAAAGATGTCCCCTACAATTATGAACAGTAGCGGAGCAGGTTGCACTTTTTCCTTTTAGAGAGGGTGTAATTGTGTGCAAGGTTTGGTCTTTGTATTTGGGAATGTTGAACTTTTTATTTTGGTAATTAAAGATTTTAATTAAAGTCTGTTTTTGTATACTCGTGCATCACATGCGGTGTCCTTGTACTATCTTGGATAAAATGACAGTCAGAGCTGAAATTATCAACAATTGAGATGGTTTTAAAGAAACATTCACTGGTTTTAAGTCGTCAGATGTGAGGTCTTCCTTCCTGTATCATATTTTTGGACAAAACAAACAAAAAGACAGGTACAGTAGAGACTTCATGTGTCTATGTCAGGTGTGTTTGACGATAATCCTAGCCTACAGGACATTTTCCACATTGTTAGACTCAAAATATATTTTACATATCAGGTGAGCTTGAACATCAGTGTGCTAGCGTTTATCATGTTAGCTATTGTAGTTTACCATTCTAACATTTGCTAATTAACACTAAGCACAAAGTACAGCTGAGAGCTGTCGCTTGTTTTGCAGAGATTTAGTTAAAGTTACTGTCCAAAGTTAAATTGTGTATTGTGTAAATTATGTTGGAACTATTTCTTCCCCCCTCAACTTTCATAAAAGTCAAATTCAAACAACAGTGACCAAAAAAGGGAAATAATGTGCCAGGAAATCCAAAAATTACCTTAAAAAAATGGGTAATCAAATTGCACAAGAAGCTTTTTGCATTTAATAAAAGTAAAATGATATCTAAATAATAGACAGGAGGAAAAACTAAATACTTAATGTTTATATTGAACATTTTACTGTTAGTCAACGGATTTTATTTTATATTTTAGCTGCTGCACTATTTTATATATCTTAGTCTAATTAAAGTGATTTTTCTTTACTGATACCTTTTAACGTGTCCGGTTTAAGAACCTGAGAATTGTGCTTTTTGCAGATGATGTGCTTCTGTTTGCTTCAGAACGCACCGGTGGTTTGCATCTGAGTCTGAGGCCTCTGCTGGTTCTCTGCTGGAAAATGGTGGAATGCTCCATCCAGGTTGGGAGCGAGTTGCTGCCCCAGGCGAAGGAGTTCAAGTATCTCGAGGTCTGGAGGCCGGGAAACTGGAGCACGAGATGGACCGGCAGGTTGGTGCGGAGTCGGCAGTTATTGCGGGTGTTGTACCAGACTGTAGTGGGGAAGAGGTGAGCTGAGCTGGAAGGCAAAGCTCTCGATCTTCCAGTCCGTCTACGTTCCAACCCTCACCTATGGTCATGAGCGAAATGAGCTTCCTCCGCCGGGTGTCTGGGCTCAGCCTTAGAGATAGGGTGAGGAGCTCGGACATATGGAGGGAGGTCGGAGTAGAGCTGCTGCTCCTTCGCACTAAAAGGCCTCCTGGGTTCCTTTGTTTGGAGGTGATCTAAGATTGTTATTGCCAACATTGCAATCGCTGTGTACTTGATAATACAAGAACTTGAACCTGAAATGTGTGCATGCATGGATGGATGTACAAAATGTCAATCGGTCTGTTTTTAGTCTGCAGCTAAAAACAGGTGGACCGACTGACGGGTCTAAATGTGCCTGCTGAGACCACAACTACACACCGCTACAGACCATTACAGCACACCAAATCAACCAATCACGTTCCCTTTCCATCCCAATATGAAAACATGACTCAGCGATGGTACAAATGAAATTATTTTAATGCATATTAGCACTTAAGTTTTTGGATTTACAAATATAAACATTATCACATTCACCTGAGGTGATAGATTACAGCACGACACACCTCGAAGTACACACAACAACACCGACTGTATGGATTATTTAAACAGTATGCAAAAGTCTCTCAAACGTGGCATGAAGAGCCTGATGTGTGGTGGCTCGACTGCGTCACAGAAAGTCACACATTCTGCTGTGACTGTCGACTTCCTGCCTCGTCGGTCGGTGCTGCGCCAGCCTCAAAACCGCCCACGATAAATTATCTGCAAGCATAATTTCGACCTGGCTCCGAGGCGTCCGTGTCAAGTTACTGAATAAATGAATAAATACAAACTGTGGTAAAAAATAAAAGTCAATAAATTAAATGTTGAAATGTTGGCAAAAACTCCAAAAACACTCAAACACTCAACAATTCATTAAAGTATTAAAGTAAGTGAAGACGTGGAAGAGGGATTTGATTACTGCGTTTTATCGTTATTAAGTATTTATGATAATTTAATCAGATATTTAATCACTGTACATGTTTCCGTCTGATACTGGAGTTATGATTTGGCACGTAGAGGTTGTATGAAGACAAACAGTCTGCAGTCTCTCTGTCATATTTAGCTCCTGAGACACTGTAAACTCATGAAATGACGTCTGTATAAAAATACTGCGTTCTCAGATATTTAAAGAATAAAAATAAACAAACAAAAACAACCCAACAGCCAATTACAAGCACGTCTTTATAAAAAAGTACAATCTCAAACACAAATACATGCATGCTGTTTCCTCTTTATGTGTCCAGTGAACGTTCATCATCATCATCGCCTCCTCGCGTCAGAGTCCGTCTGAGATCTCTAAGAAGAAATCCGTCTCACTGATTCAGAGACTTCTCACAGGACCGGTTTAAAAACACAAAAAAAAACTTGTTCCGTTAAGTGCAAAGAGAGTCTGTCAATCGTTTTTTTTGTTGTTGTCGTTCGTTAGGAACTAGCTCGACTTCTGTAGCAGTTTGTCCTCTTTCAGTCTGAACGGTACGCTCACGGACATCTCCGCGATGAACCTTTCGCAGGCCGTCTTGGTCACCTGCTTGCAGAAGCGGAGGTCGATCTGACAGATGCTCCCGCAGCGCTTGAAGAAGTTTAGGGAATGGTCTGTGACCCGGTTACAAACTGAAAATGGAAGCAGAGAGACAGAAATCAGTCACAGGCTCGATATTTAAGAAGCAACGTGCAGCAATAAGTGCCACTCGCACAGAATCAAGGTCCAGTTGTAGACGGGGATAGATTGTTGGTAGTGTTGCAGAGGAGGTCCTCTCTGAAGAGCTGGAGGTCTTCAGGAGGTTTGTGAAGGTAGAGAGGGACGCCCCTGATCTGGTAGGAACTGGTAGGACGTTCCACCAACGGGGAACAACAGACGAGAAAAGTTTGGATTGTCCTGTGCGTACGGGTGGCAGAGCCAGGCGTTGTTCATTGGAGGAGGTAACATATGTCGTGTATGTCGTTCAAGAACCGGAGACTACTTTGTAGTCAATTTAATGAGATTAGTGTATCACAATTAATAACAATTAATAACAATTGTTTTGAGTCACTTTCTCTGATTTCAGCTCCTCTAATGTGAAGATTTCCTGCTTTCTTTGGTCCTCTGTGATGGTGAACTGAATATCTTTGGGTTGTGGACAAAACAAGACGTGAGGACAAACTCGATTAATAATCAATGAAAAGAATCCTTAATATTCCCTGCAGTCTGCTTAAACTCTGGCAGGCGGCCTTTGACTGTACTCTATTCAGACGGGTTTGATGGAATATGAATCTCCTGCGCGTTCACCGACATTCAAACTATTCAAATCCAAACAGCACGTCACTTTAACTCGGCTGCAGTCTGAGAAACAGCGCGAGTCGTTCTGTTCTCGTCCTTTCGGTGGAAGACATTTTGACATGTCACAGCGGGACGGCAGAATTCAATTAGAAGTGCTTTCAGGGTCCTGATGCCTCAGCATGCGGCCTCACGAAGCCGCTGTTAATGTTTTTACGTCTTCCTGCCCGTGTGGCGGTTCAGTTCGCTGCTGTGGTTGTTCAGGTCCCACTTCTCACCTGACAGGTTGATTTCTGTGAGCGAGTCCCTGGTCGTGGTCCCGGCTGCCGTCAGCAGGTTGACTGACTGGTCGTTGATGTGGTTGCAGTAGCTCAGGTCCAGGTTGGACAGCAGAGGCATCTGTCGACTGATGAGACGTAAAGACGTGTCCGTGATGTCGAGCCCCGCCAGCCGCAGGTCCTCCACGTTCCGCAACTTGCAGCGGTTGTCCAGTTGACCTGTCGAGAACGACGCCGATTAACGTTTGTATTCTGCACATTCAGAGATAAAACACTAATCCGTTCGTGGCTTACCTGGTCTGTTGTCTGTGGGAGGAGAGAGGAGGTCCCTCATCTGTGCGTCTTTGAGCCCCTCCACCCACTGCACATCCAGCGAGCGCAGCAGAGGGCAGCTGGAGGTGCAGAGCGCCGACACAGCCGCCCAAGAACACCCGGACAACTTCAACACTCGCAGACCTGAAAAACACGCGCGGCAGCTCTTTAAAAATACCGAAGCAGAACACGTGAAACAAAAAGACAAAAGATCAAGAATCAGAACTCGTTATGTATACCTGGTAATCTATTAATAAGCCAGCTTAATTGTTTCTTGGAAATGTTGGTCCAGCTGAGGTCGAGGGAGACCGGCTGTCGGCGGATAATCCCGCTCAGCATGAGCGGGGTGATGGAGGTGCAGCGGTTCAGATCGATCTTTGTCCAGAGTCTCTTGTCGCAACACCTATGAGCCAGAGAGGAAGACGTGTTCACTAAATAAACAAGCTTCACATGTAAAAACAAAGATTTGTACAATCTGTGCAGCATATTTGACCTTCTTCTTATCTGTGGAGTGTAAACATGTTTTTACCATCTGTTCCACGTCTTGCAGACTCTCATGCACACACACAGCTCCTGGTGCGTGAGATAGCCAAAGATCTTCATCCACACCTCGCGCTGTATGACGTGTGTTTTGCCGTCTTTTAGCGGCAGTCTGTCGGGAGGCGGGCTTATCGGAGGGGGCCGGATGACGTGCCGCTCCATTTGGACACATTTGGGCGGCGAGTGTGGGGGTGCCGGCCGGTTGGTCGGGGTGCTCCTGTTGAAGCCGAGCGGAGTGATCGGACTCGGGTAGAAGTGGCGCAGCTCCCACGGCGTCCCGTTCATCTCTTTGGTCTTGAGGTGGGGCCTCTGATCTCCGAGCTCGCTGCCGTTGCGGAACAGCTTCTTGGGCTCCTCGTTCTCCGTCTCCGGCTCCACCTTGAGGGGTTGGCGGTTCTCGTTGGCGAGGCAGTCCTCTGTCTTCTGGATCTCCTGGTTCAGTGCTTTGCTCAGCTCCCGGCTCAGCTCCCTGTTGGGTAAACGCCGCTTGCGGCGAGCTTTCGGACGCTGCCCTTTCTCCTGGGTCTCGCTTCCGCCCTCGCTGCTGGGTCCGGCCTGCGGGGAGCTGCAGTGGGATTGGTCGCTGTCTCCGACGGGCGTCTTGATGAAAGGATTCAGAAGCTCGTTCCTGGAGTCCTTGTCATCGCCTTCTTCTTCGGCGTCTCCAAAACGCCCTTTCCTCTCTACACCGCCCCGGAAGTGAGGCTCCCTTCCTTCTTCATTCTCCTCCTCGTAGGCGTCTTCGTCGTCCTCTTCTGTCTTGATCTGGTGCAGGAGTTTGGAAAAATAAGGATCATCCGACTTCTCCTGCAGGAAGAAATGATGAGAATGACTTTGTGGAATTACCACCAAACACATCTAAAACTCAGAAATCAGTCACTAAATGATACATACCTTCTTCCTCACACCTAAATCCTCTTCCTCATCATCATCAAACAGCTTCCTCTTCTTCCTCAGCTTGTCCTCCGGCCTGGGCCGGGGCAGGTTGCACGGGGAGAGCAGCGGCGGCTGTCGGTGCAGAGCCTCGTCCGGCCTGTACCTGGGCGTCTCGTCTCTGTCCGGCCTCCTCTTGGCTGCAGAAGAGACGACGTCCCCCTCCTCCTTCACAGGCTTCTGTTCCCTCAGCAGAGAGCCAGGGAGGTTGGAGGCGTACTTGAACCCTGGACCCCTTTTTTGCTTCAATACCAAGGGGGACAAAAACGGCGAGACAACTTTATATCTTTAGCCTATCGCGACGAGGGAAACCGACTGCGCTGCCTGAAAGGTTTAATAGAGTCGTCGCTGTTACCAAAACACAACACACAGTTTGTCAGTGGTTTCCTGCTTGTGTGACACAGACAGTCACATGTGAATGACTTTCACAAACCAAGAGAGTATAAACAGGAAGTGGCAAGCTGATAAACACACAGAAACTGAAAAACTAAAAGCAATACAGAACTAAAGAAAGAGACGATTATCTCCCAAACTCAAAGAAAAATCTCAGAAATCTTTACAACACGCTTCCAGCATGCTCTCACTAAGCTGTTACATAATCTAAATCCTCTGACTCACGCATATTTGTACTCACTTTTCCACTTTTTCCAGCGTGGTTGCACTTGGGACATTCCCAGCAGTTGGGGAGTTCATCGTTCACCACTCCCGAGGCGTCGCTCACCTGATGAAAAACAACAAGAACATGAGCCGGACTTCGTCTGAGAACAACAAGCTGTAAACTGAGCCTGAGTCTGTGTGTACAGTTTGTTTAACACAAACAGGACGAGGGAAGTGAAAGTGACTGTTGTGACGTGTGCCTGTCAGGCAGGTCAGCGCAGTTTAAACCTCACCCCGGGCCTGTTGCTTCACACGTTAAATAGAAAAAGGAAGTAGAGTTCAAGAAAGGAGCTTCAGTGTTCACTTCTAGGTATCTGTGGTGTCGAAATATCCATAAAAAACGGTCAAAAAAAGATTATTTTAAGTCGTTGCATGCTGCAGAAGAGCTAGACGGACAGGTTTGACCAAATGTGTGTTATAACAACGACCTGTTGTATTTTTCACACGACAGTTACAAACAGGGTGTGTGCTGCTTTACATTTTGGTTTGCCATCACCTCGCAGAATGTTTTGCATCCTTCCCAAGAAGGCGATAAACTACATTCTCGGTTCCTCGTTTCCTTGAGTCGATTCCTCAAACGTGATGGTGTCATAAAAACGTCATTAAAGAGATGAGTGTGTTCACTGTTATATAAACAAACGCTGATCCCACATCCCAATTATCCCACTTTGGTGACTTACACTCCGAGCGTCTGACTCACTCACATTATGTTACAATGTCCTGAGATTCCTGACACTCGCTGCTTTAACAGACATGAGTCACTGTGTGAGGAGAGTGTGGAGTTGTTCTCTCTGTACCTTCAGGCAGTTGGGGTGGACGATCTCGTTGCAGATGGAGCACTCCATCAGCATGAAGTTGAACTTGTCCTCCTCTTCCTCCAGCGTGTCCTCCTTCCCGGCCTCTTTGCACACCACGCACACCGCCGTGTGAGGCAGAACCGGCTGCACGAATAACGACAACAAAACATGAACACGTGTGTGCATGACTTTGTTTTTCTGAAGAGAAACCATGACAGCTAACTCACCGCGATGCACTGCCTCATGATGCACGACTGCTTCATGCGCCCCGGCCCCCCGAACTTCTTCATGTCCTTGCAGAAGTGACACTCTCCACACTCGGTCCGGAGGCACGCCTCGCACTTTCGGCAGCGCGTCCTCCGGCGTCGGGCACCGGACGAGCTGCGGTTGGACGGCAGCTTAACCGCCGCCGAGGACGTCCCCATCTTGGGCTGCTGCTGCTGCTGTTGCTGCTGCTGCTGCTGCTGCTGCTGCTGCTGCTGCTGCTTCGGCCGGTTGGCCGCTCGCTGCTGCTGGAAGACAAATGGAGAGAGCCGGGTTGGAGGGTGACAAGTTTAGACCTGAAAAGTCACTGTGACAAGAAGATACTGGTAGGAAGTGGAGATGAGTCAGCTCATCTGGATTGAGTCAATGAAGCTGAGTCATCAGAGGCGGTTCCTGCTGCTTTTTGACAAAAACAAGATGATTTGTTATTTTCTCAACTTTTTGTTGTGAAGCTTTAAAGACGTTCAGCTCCATGGAAACAAACACTCATAAAGAAACGTGCACCAAACGTAATTCTAACAACTATTAGGGTTATCATAAGGCTCCACCAAGTGATTATTTTTATTTGTTATATTCATTCATTGGACAGAAGCTTTTGTGCAAACTGACGTACAAATGTGAAAACTTTATTCATAAGTGACAGTTTCATCTATAAAATATGAGGAGACGCCTTCAAATAGTAATTATCCTGTGCAGTTACATCTGGCTGTGCGCTCTCATCCATCTTTTCTCTCATGTGTGATCCATCGTGCATATCTGTCTACTTAAAAGTTGTACATAGAACTCTTATTTTATTATATACCCTTTATTTTTTATTTCATAATATTTTTATTGTCTATCACGTGAACTGTGAGCTGCTGTAACAAGCAAATTTCCTCTGTGTGTGTGATAAATAAAGTCTTTAAGTCTTTTTCTTTTAATTAACAGTCTCAAAAATGTTCAGTTTATACAGAAAGAACAGCAGAAAAATCTTCACATATAAAGAAAAGTAACAACAGTTCAATGATTCATACATTAATTCAGCTTTTTACACAGAGTACCACCTCAGAATATATTCAGTTCTCCGAGTAACACCATTATGACAGACGTTATTACGATTTTAACCATTTATTTCATAAATAATACATTTCCTCCACTCACTATCTCTAAATGTGAACTCTAATCATGGATGTATGCGCGCTGTGCACCTCCTGCATGAACTGGAGCAGGATGACACTGAAACAAAATACTACAGGATCTCATAGTTTAAATGTTTTTATTCTCATTTTTGTCATATTTAATGCAATTTAAAAATATATATATTTTAGAGATTCCTCCGTGTCCCACCTCCATTAATCGATTATCATTAAATTCCTGTTGATCGATTTTCAAGGTGCAACATCTCAGAAAATGTTGTGATACGCAGTATTACACAATTATCATCAGTTACAGTTACCGTGCGCCTTAAATGACTGAAAACAGAAGTTTATTTTGGTTGAACAAACGATTTATTATAACTTGATAACATATTACAACATATCATATTATCGTAGATAAACAGCACACCACAGTTTACTGTGAAACCGGCGTACTGCTGCAACACTGATCGACTGATCAACGAATTGACTAATTGTTTCAGCCGATCAAACGATCACATCAATAACACACGTTTATGTAATCAAAGTGAAACCTGAAGCACAGCTCTGACCTTTCTGCTGTGATCTCTGTGTGACTCACAGGAGCAAATGAAAGACGAGGTAACCTGGTGATTACACTCATCTTACACACACACACACACACACACACACACACACTAAGCCTTGAATCTACTACCCTAAATTCACATTTGCCACTTTCTCACGTGTATTTTTAGTCTCTTCCCTGTTGCCATGGCAGGAAGCGTGAAGCCTGATGAAAATAAGAGCGAGAGACCATCGCAGCCATTCTTGTTCTCGCAGCGAGGGGTTACCTTGGCAACACGTTTTGCCTTCGCTGGTGGCAACTTGTTTGAACAGAGATGGATAAAAATAAGCTCACAGGAGGAGGTTATGATTTAGCGTGAGGGCTGCGAGTCATTTATTCTTTGTTGTATTACTACAGAGCGGCGCCTGATGATTCAATTTCTAGAGAACAACAATGCGTCGAACAGGTAGAACAGGAACAAGACGTTCTGGGCCGATGCTGTCCTGAGTGATAAGACGAGGAAGCGGACCTGAATCTGCTGACGCTCATCCTCATTAATGATCCTGAGTTTCACGTCCTCTCTTTTTTTGTTCGTCCCAGCACCGTAGGCTGTGTTTTGCCTGACAGATTTCCATAAATCCACCTGACAACCGTGGAAAATCTGGGAGGGAGGCATTAAAGGAAATGCTACTCCTGCAGCAGTGTTTTTGAGTTCAGCTGACACCGTCTGACACAATCATGTTTCCTGCTATTACATTTAAAGTTTGTCACCCGATGCATGCAATAATAGCATAAAACTGTGGCTGCAAACAAATCAAAAGCAGACGCGGACACTTTGCCTCTCAAAGCAACTATCAGCTGACCCCCGTCCTTACTGTAACTCTGTGCAGTAATACGCCAGGAATTTGGGATCGGTTCCTGAGGCCTGAGAACAAAAACATGGCCTATATTCTGAGCGCGCGGCCTTCTGACTCAGCCTCAGCGTGAACTCGGGTGGGAGAAAGTCACAAGACTCGTGTAGAGTGGTCGTAAACACAAATAAAGGTGTGTTACGGTCTTTGATGATGCGTCATGTCACAGATAAGATGAGCTCGGTGGGTGTTTATGGTAGAAACACTGTGTAAGGACTACCGTCATTCATCTGTTTACAGCCTAATTTAATTGTACACAGTCATTTATCCCCATTTGTAGTTCTTGCTCATATTTTTATAAAACATTTTTATTTCTACAGTCACTTTCTACTTTTTACATAGTTTTTGTATAGATGTTAAGCATGGGTTAACTTCTTAACACAGTTATATATTTATTTTCTATGCAAATTCCTCTGCACATTTTTTAACTTTTAGAGTTTAACTCCTCTGCACATCTTTAACTCCTCTGCACATATTTAAATTTAGATTTATTTCAGGTACATTTAACGTATGTATACTGTGTTTTTGGTTAATTCTAGTGTATGTTTAATGTATGTTTGCATGCTGCTACTGGATGCTTGAATTTCCTTCGGGATCAATAAAGTATCTATCTATCTATCTATCTATCTATCTATCTATCTATCTATCTATCTATGGACAAGGATCTTACATCACAGACTTGCGCAACATGTTAGAAAGCATTCATTGACACAGATGCACAATCTAAACTTTATCCTGATCAGCTGTGTTGTATGTTCTTCTTCCTGCAGGTGGAGAAAGTTCTGACTGAAATCAAACCTAACATAACTTTAGAGTCAGGTTTGTGTGTTTGTGTGCTGGAGGGTCACTGGACTGGACTACCAGAGCAACAAAAGTAGAGCCACTTCATTGTTCCTTCTCTCCCCATCCCCCCGTCCTCCTCCTGCTCGGTCTCAGCCTAAACAACAACTCTTACCTAAAGTCTCCTTAAAGACACAGAGAGGTGCTGAGATCAAGTTTAATGACAGGAAAAGCTTGTTTTGTTTCTCAGAGAGGACACACACAGAGAGACATGTGGAGCTAAATCACTGCTTTAGCTGCTAGCCGCTAGCTGATAGAGGGCAGTTAGCTTCTGCTCATATCCGTGAATATATAACTAATACCGGGGGTGAAACTGCTCTGTATTAAAGAGGTGGTGGCTAACGTGATAGGTGGTGTCCCCCAAGGTGAAGAGGACACGCTCACTGTTATCAATACTGATAAGCAACAGTCTATTTAACTCAGCGTACTTAGCATTGAAGCTAACTATTCGTTACAATCGTAGAAGAAGAATTAAATGACAACTCGGGAGAAGAAGAAGAAGAAGAAGAAGAAGAAGAAGAAGAGGAAGAAGAAGCCCGCTCACAAAATGGCTTCTTTAAAAACAACACGTAAGACAGAGGTCACGTAATAATAAAAAATGTACACGCTCTAACCTGCTCAGACTCTGAATCATACTCCTCATCGTCTCCGCTCAGTGACAAGGCCATGGCTCCTCTCTCTCTCTCTCATCGTTCGCGGACAGCAGAGAAAACTAACATGGCTGAACTCAGTCCTCCAGCTCAGCTCGTTCACTCCCCTCCCCTCCTCGCTTCCTTCCCTCCTTCCCTCCTCCCTCCATCGCATCACACCGACTACTACTGATGTGTCGTTCGTGGACGAGCCGGTGTTGCGGAATTTTCCGACTCCCCCTCAGAATCTAACCTCTCTTACACATTCTTTTCTGTTTACTGCAAGACAAATGACTATAACGAATAGGCTATATAGCCCAGTAAATTGGCAATTCGATGGTTTTATGATGGATTTCATTTCACTTAGTTTCGTTTCGCAAGTTTCATTAAAAGAAATTCAAGTCTCCTCTTACGCTATATTAAACAATTAAAGGTATTAGGCTACCAAAAACAACACCTCTCAATCCATATAAAACTGCCGTCAGGCCGTAGGCTAGATATGGTTTTGTCATTTCTGCCATAGCAGCGTTTAACAAACTGCCTCACTGCCCGAGTGATAGCCTACATGTGTTGTGACAGGCGGGGAATGAAATGTTATGGGTTTATGTATATTCTGTATAGCCTGGTGTGGTTATTGTATATGCACTGGCTTTTGAAAACAAATTCCATGCGGGACAATAAAGATGGTCTGTCTGTCTGTCTGTCTGTACAATAGGTAACACCAACCATTTTCAATCTGCTGGCATATTGTGACCTCTGCTACTTATCTATAAAGTTATTTGTAACTAGTGTTAACAGAGAGGAAAAAAGGAGGGGAGTCAGATTTTGACAGATGTAAATTGTGACCCGAAAAAATCTGACTCCCCTCCTTTTTTCCTCTCTGTTAACACTAGTTACAAATAACTTTATAAATAAGTAGCAGAGGTCACAATATGCCAGCAGAGTGAAAATGGTTGGTGTTACTTATTGTACAGACAGTCAGACAGTCAGAGAGACAGACAGACAGACCATCTTTATAAACATTAAATTTTGAAAACACAAAGGCAGAATGCAGAATTTTGCAAAAGCCGAGCTGTCGTATCGAGCAGGGTCCACAAACAACCTTCACAGATACATGAGAACTGTGCATCCAACAGTCAATAGCTGTCCTTTTTTAAAAATTTCTATGCTTTTTATAGTTTTTATAGGTGTGTCTATCTGCTTTGTGTAGCAGAGTGGTTCTACAAGCACTGATTGATTGAAGCATTGATTGGGCGGTTTCAGAGAGTTACAAGGGTCTGTAAATGCAATGAAAACAATTGGCTACAGCAATTTATTGATATTAGAAAATGTAATTTCTACTTTTGAATACTTCAGTACAAAGGATGTATTGATTATATATGTACATGATATATGTGTACACATACAAATCATAAGTCAAATCAGTGCTAAATTTGGCTGAATTATGAAAGGTATAAGTGGTAACATGAAGAGCCGTTTTGGAGCCGAAAGAGCCGAAAGCTCTTCTTGGTGAGTCAAATGATCTGGCTCCCTAAAAAGAACCGAACTTCCCATCACGAACACCGACACACGGGCAGCTGCCTGACTATCATTGCGATATGTTCAGGAGCCATGGGAAACGTGGGAAACACCGGCTTCCTGCTTACCTAACGCATTCGGATTAGCATAAAAGTAATCGAGCGACAAACACGAAGGCATCTTACAGCGATTATACGCGTTCTCTATAGATTAAAGACTGATTAAAGCAGTAAACTTAATAAAATACAGTGACTATAAAAACATTGGCGCCGCGCCATTCGTTGCAACCGCGATTTCCGTGCGACATGACAGCAGCATCGAGATAGATCAGCAGCCAACACAAGAGGCTACACTCCCACACACGTCCGTCTTCGCTTCTGCTTGTTTTTTGTGGGACGTGTGAGTCAGTGAATGGGTTAAATACTTCACAGGTTAATTTGATTTCATCTAATTTGATGTTTGATTTGATACATCTTAATCCTCGAGGGTTTAAGTACGTTATTAATTGTTTTAATGAGTTTACTTAGCACTGTGTGCAATAGGTTTGACGTTATTATTGGTTATTCATATTTTCCACATGGTGTGCTGTGATTCTTTGCAGTCACCTGACCTCTTCCTACCTGAGCAGGTATGACCAGTATGCACTGATGTCTATGAGTCACAGACCTCATCACAATACCAGTTATTAAATATGACATTGTTCCTTTATCCATTTGGTTCCCTTGATATCTGTTACCACACACTCACACTGTTGATCTGATGTTGACAATCAGCTTCCAGGTGTACAAACTGTGTCACCGGCTTACTCAGGTCTGCACTGTATCATATAATGATATAATGATGTGACATAATTATGAGTCATGTATTCAAGTCAGCCGGGACTTACTTTGGCGTCATCCAGTGGTAGTGTTAAGAATTAGTCTCTGGCAGAGAGCCTGTGCTGATGAAGCTGACATGAAAACAGATTTTCTGTGTTAATATGATGAAATTTTGTATTATTAGACATGTATGTAATCTAGGGTGGGTTGACTGAGCATGCCACTCTCGCACAGCTACTCTCTCATTGTCTGAAGGGACTCATTCATTAATTTTCTGCCTATACGACCCCTTCAGATTATGAAACTGCTTCTGGTGATGACAAAACCTCAAATTAAAATTTCCCACTCTGCAGGCATTTTCTGGCCCAGAACAGTCACAGCCTTTTTACTCTTCCAGATATAAAAGTATAATTTAAATATTTAACAATGTATGTCATGATACTTAGATGTTATAATAAAATAATATGTTATAATATTATATTCCTGGATTATAATTATGTGTAAGCATCACTAATGTTCATTTCATCTATAATAATATGTTATGATATATTAGTTGATTTTCTATTAATAATCTAAATCTGCAAAATATAGGAACTAATTAAAAAATAAGCAAAATATTTGCCTACAAATTGTAGTGGAGTAGTCTATAAAGTAGCATGAAATGGAAATACTCAAGTACAGTACAAATAAGTGGAGTACTTGAGTAAATGTACTTTGTTACATTCCACCACTGTTGTCCAATAAATGTATTAATGTATTGAAGTGTGTAAGCGTTTCACACCTCCAGACTGAAGAACAGTTTTTACCACCAGGCCAACAGACATCTAACAGGATGTGCAACACCAACCACGACTGCTGCTACAGTACCAGCTACTGACTGATACTTTAGTGCAATAACAGCTGTCAGACTCTTTAACATCAGCATAACTGTATGTATTTCACTTCATACATGCATACCCTGACTTACATTTCACTTAAATTATACTAAACCTCTCTGCCATCTGCAAACTCAAAGCACTTTCTGTTGCCCCCCAACTTCTGTTATTACTCTTCAAGAGCGTAGTCCAACCCGTCATATACTGTTCAACATGTTAACTGCCTCAAATAAGAACATACTGACACGCATCACACACCACGGCTCCAAAATCATTGGTCATCCCACCCCAGACCTCTCAGACCTCAATAACACAGCCATTGCACGCAGAGCTCTCAGTATAGCACACCACCCCGGACACCCCCTCAACTCATCATTCATACTGCTACCATCGCAACGCAGATACAGGACCCTGACCTGCAAACGTGCTCGCTATGGCAGGAGCTTTGTACCCTCTGCTATAGCAGCCCTAAACAAAGCACCCCGGTAACCACCGTAGGGGGTGCTACGCACAGGACAGGGAGGGTTATATGTGTTTTTTCTATCTATCTAAACCGTGCAGTTAGTTTCCTATGTTAATTACAGTCACTGTTATATACAGTATGTGCATCATACAAATGATCCAACATGCACATCTGTGTACTTGAAAGGTGTATATAACTATTTATCTTCTTGTATTTGTTTTGTTTTTCTATTTTATTTCTTATACATGTTTTTGGTGAACTGCTGAGACTTCTGAGGTGGAGAACAGCAAACCTCTGAGAGCTGCACAGTTTGTCTGCGTGTCGCTGAACAGACTTTGTCACAGAGAGGACTTTAGTGGCACCAGCAGGCGAGCTGCAGCAGCGCCCGTGGAGAGCATTGGATTGTGGGTATGTTGTGCTTCCTCTTGGGCTCACTGACAGCAGAGAGCAGGTCAGCTGTTGCAGGAAAGTTTTCACATAGTTCTGATCTCTTTCTGGAGCCTCTGCTGTTTATTAGATGTCACATTGGAGCCGCATTTCCTGCGTGCGCCTCTCTTCTGTCCGCGTCACCGAGATCAAACCTGTAAATCCATCCGGTTTAATCTGAAATTCACATTTTCATTTGTTTTTTTAAAACTTTGAACAACTGTCGGAATGAGTTTGAACGAGCACTCCATGCAGGCGCTGTCATGGAGAAAACTCTACTTGAGCCGAGCCAAGTTAAAAGCCACCAGCCGAACTTCGGCTCTGTTGTCCGGATTCGCCATGGTAAGTCCAAACTTTGTCTCTGGTTCCTGTTTGACAGCGGTCACTGGTGTTTTCTGCGTGAGTGCAACTCTTTAGGCCGTGGGCACACACACACACATACACACACACACGAAATGTGACGCAGATGATTGTTTTTGAAGGGCTGTGTCGCTCCTGACACCTTCCAGGCCTGATATTTATGAATGACCCCCCACTGTTTTAATTATGTAATGACCCCAATGAAAAGGTCACAATTAGCAGCGCGTGACTTTGCACGAGATGTGTAATAATAACGGACGGTGTATGTAAACTTCAGTGGGCTCGCCTACACCCTTAAATCCGGGTTTATCTTCCGCCATAACAAATAGACCGCACAGCAGCAGCCCTGCTGAAGCATCCACAGCAGCTTTAACATCTTTGTCTGTAGTTTTCAAGCCACAAATGAACTACAACTTCTTATATTTAAATACAAATGATTTATTTATTACTGTTTAAATCTTAAAACATGTAAATATCAACACTCACTGCACTGTATGTACTGTCACATCCACCTACCTCATGCACAGAAAGCAACCTGCTGCATAAACCAGATTTATTTTAGCATCCTTTGCACTATTGTCTTATTCTGTCTGCAGGTGTTATTGTTTCTACATGTATAGATCTATATATAGCACCTTTAGAGACAGAGTTTAAGATTTAAGGACACAGTAATAGCAACATCCATTTAAAAATACAAGACAGTAAGGGCCATAAAAGCAATTAGATAAATACATTTAGCAATAAGACAACAATAAATTCTGGGAATATTTAACAGGATCCGTCTAAGACTCCACGTCGTCCATGAGTGGCTGGAGGGGAGACTGCAGGTAGTCTTCATAGCCCGTAGCAGAGAGCTCATAGGCATTGGGTGTAGGCCGGTTCTGGTTGAGGTACTGCAAGATCGGAAGTCCTCCTCAATGTGGCAACTGTTCCTGTGAAGATAAATTATACAAACACACATACACACATCTCTTTTTTTATTTTTATTTTTTTACAGCAAGTTGACATAAAAATGTGTTTTAAGAAGTGATTTCCTCAGGTAGGTTGTTCCAAAGTCGAGGGGCCCTGATGGCAAAAGCACGGCCACCTTTTAGATTCAAGCCTCGACTTTATGTTTTCCTGTTTATATCTGAGCGCAACATGAAACTAGAGTCAAATTCTTTGTATGTGTACACATACATGGCCAATAAAAGTGATTAGGCTATTTATTCATTTATCCTGATGTAAGCTGGAGTACAGAGGAGGAAAGAGTGCAAACATAAAATATCAATACACAAATATTCCACAAAATGACAGCAGTGAGATATTTATGAGACTATAGGCTGATGATCCTGAGCACAAACGTGCAAATTATTAAACAACATGAGATAGTGATACTCAACCTGAGGCCCGTGGGCCAAATCTGGCTCCTTATATGGTGTTTAGGTGGCTGCAGACCATTTTGTAATTCACATTATTGACTTGGGAAGTTGAACATCAGCGTCTGACCTGCTGCTGCTGTGGATTTAAGGACGAGGCTGACAATGAGGACAGATGAACTTGTATTTATTTCATAATGACAGCTGCTGTGTGTGTGCACGTCGCTAACGTCTGGCGCCATCACGAGTCAAAACATGCTCGCTTCACTACATCGATCACGACTTTGGATGTTTATTCATTTTAACCGATAAATATTGTTAATATTTGTTCATTAACCGGCCACTGGCCTCCTGTCATTTTGCTAAAGTGCTTTATGTAATAACAGTCCATGCGTCTGTCTCCATAACTCTTTAGAGTGACAACTATTTCTGAAAAAGTCTGTTCTCCTTTGGCTCATACGCATTTAAAACATGTTATATGTTGGGATTAGCTTCGATGTACAGTAGAGGCCTCAAATCATTAAATAATTACACCTTCATTTAAACTTTCATCCACAAGCTAAAGAGAAAGCGTGCAAAGATTTTAATTTTACGTATGATTTGGTTAATATACAAAGCTGCAGTAATATAAATATGACAGACATGTTTCTTTGTGTTGCTTACTGATGCAGTTTATTTATTTGGAAAAAACAAGTGGCAGTAGCAGTGAAGAAAACGACCATTGCTGCAGACAAACTAACAAACTTGTTTGGGTAAGGTGGCTTAGTGGCTTGACACTTCCTGTCACTGAACACGGACTGTGTTTCTCAATCAGAAAAGTTCCAAACAGAAGAGTGAAGACTAAAGACAACAAACTAGAGACGACACAGGACTTTAAATATCTTGTAATCGTTTTGGACTCTCAGCGACGGTTTGAAAACACACGGACACGATCTGATACATCAGCCTCCGCCATTAAACCACTAACATCACTTCACAACCAGGCTGTGAAAGATCTGGATAAGAAACCACTGAGATGCCATCATACATACACATCATCAACACTTTCAGAAGTAGACTTCACCGTACTGCCACTAACACCTCCAAGGACATTCAGAGCAGATCCAGTGTTTGTTAAAACATGGCCAGAAGTGTGATCATGACACCAGCTAGGTGTTCTACTCGAGTTCATGCTATAAATGTTTGTGTGTGTCTCGTTCAGGAAGAGGACCACACAGCAAACAACATTACTCATTCAGTACAGCTCAGTGTAAGCAAACTGTGAGTGCTAACCTTAAACTGTGTGTAACATGAACTAAAGCTGAACTGAACACATCCAAAGACCAAACAAAACCAAAGCACTTAGAGAGCCGCCATCTTGAAATCAGCCAGTTTATGAAGGCTGCACACAGGTGACAACAATCACTCAACGAGGTGGGAGGGGCCAAACGATCAGGACAACCTGAAACAGGAAACAGAAGCTTTCCTTCTGATTATTATAGGTACTGATTTTAGCATGTAATTTTAATGATTGCATGAACTATCAAAGGAAATTAGTTTTGGCAATATACGTCAGGGTTCCAACTGTTCCTAAGAAATCATTTTCCAGGATCTTTCCAGGATTTTTTTGGACAAAGAGGATTGCACTTGCTCATGAATGGTCGTGTAATTCACCAACAGGCCTTGTATTGACACATTTGACCCCAGTTTTATTCATTACACATAGGAGGTCAGTGTTTATGGTACACTCTGCATTACAGCCGATCAGTCTCTTGTGAATTGACGACCGTCACCTTAATTTGGCCGTAACAGAAGTCTTTTATTTTACAGAAAATTCATCTCACTCACCAAGAAGTAGAAAGTGAAGGTGTTGCACATACAGTTAACGTTGCTGTACATGTATTTATTAACCACAACAACAAAATATCAATAATAGTCTGTGTGCATGTAGTTATGACCATCTACAGCATCAAGTGATATGGAAGCTGAACTCAAAATGTCTGTGCAGCTCATCCTACCAACAATTGAGTTTAAAAAAAAACAACAAAAACGTGCACCTAAGAAATCTGAGAGAGGGGCTGAAATACATATTTTCCAGGATATTTAGCCTCTATGTTCTAGGTGCTTCCATGACTAGAAAACTAGTCTCTAAATTTCCAGGTTTTCCAGGATGCATGGGAACCCTGTTAGATGTGTACAGTACATCAGACACTACTTCTGTAACTGTCAATGTTTCTCTTATTTGTCCCATACAAATGAAACTAAATGATTGCTCTGAAAGCACATGAAGAAATCAGAAAATTGCCAAATGCCATATTACGATTAATATAGACACTTGCTCTATGTATCTGTGTATGTTGCAGATGTTAACGCTTCTTCATTCTTGCTTTATTTCCCCAGGTTGCCATGGTGGAGGTCCAGCTGGAGCGGGATTATAAGTATCCTCCAGGGCTGCTGATCGCCTTCAGTGCCTGTACCACAGTTCTGGTTGCAGTACACCTCTTTGCCCTGATGATCAGCACCTGCATCCTCCCAAACCTCGAGGCTGTCAGCAACGTTCACAACCTCAACTCCGTCAATGAGTCTCCCCACGAGCGCATGCACCGCCACATAGAACTGGCCTGGGCTTTCTCCACCGTCATTGGGACCCTCCTCTTCCTGACGGAGGTGATGCTCCTGTGCTGGGTGAAGTTCTTGCCCCTCCAAAGCAACCCGAATGAAGGCAACAGCACCATAAGTTCCGGCCAGGCCGCAGCCATCGCTTCCACCTGCATCATGGTGCCGTTTGGACTCGTTTTTATCGTGTTCGCCGTCCACTTTTACCGCACACTGGTTAGTCACAAAACGGACAGACAGATCCGGGAGCTGGAGCAGGTCATCCGGCTCCAGAACCAGCTGGACCACAGGGCTGAAAATGACGACCTGAAGGCAGCTGTCCAATTCCCTTAATTACAGCCAGTTAGCAAACAGCAGCAGCGAACATTCAACATGAAATCTCTTATAAACGCTTTTTATTTTTTATGTTTTATGTATTTTTTAAAATTGCTAGCTTCATCTGTCGAGCGTTGCAGGTTCCGACTCAGTCCACTTTTGGATAATGCATGTTCATGGACTTCTACACGTTGTATATTAGGAAAATAGTTTAACTTGAAGGTAAATCTTTTGCTCTCAGGCACTAACGTTTCAATGACATATCATATCATATTGTAACATTACTTATTTCAGGACTTAAGCCACTTAAGGACTTCACACGCTTGAGTGTACAGTCATGGAAATTGGAGGGATACCCACTCTTGTACTGTAATGAAAAATATGTTGTTAATAACAGTAGAAAACAGAGCTTAGTATCACCTTGACAGTGAGTAAATTAAAGGACCAGTGTGTAGGATTTAGTGACATCTAGTGGTGTAGTTGCAGCCCTTTCCAAGTTTGGAGAAGAAACTATGGTGGGGTGACCATATTTTGCAAACAGAAACCGCTAAATCTGACACACTGACACTGACACTGATTTTTAAAGGTGCGTTTCCTCATTTGAATATAGCCACAACATATTTTCAATATTCATTTAAATGGTGCCTATTATTAGTTCGGGTATGGCACAGCTCTGTCTGGACTTTCCCATGTGTAGTTTACACAACTCGCAGTTTATTCTGTGCCTCCGATGGAGGTTCACTGTATATCTCGCCACCACTGCAGCATCCACCTGTGTATGTGCTTAATGGTGTCCCATGGTGGGTTGCGCTGTTCTCACGTTTGTCTGGCTTTAAATTCGGCATTGTAGGGAGCATTACCAAGCCTTTATTATCAGTACAGATGTTCAAGAATCACTGTCTGCATGCTTTAAAACCAAAGTTATAGAAGAAGTTACATCTATTTTAACTGATGCTGAAGCGCACTCAGTGTGGATACAACACAAAAACTTTTTATTTTAGTTACCAGTTGTTTTGTCAAATGTTTAGCTCCTAAGTGTTCTGAACAAAGATTTGCATAAACCTCACTTTTCTTAGGAGCACCAAAAATTTGTATACATAGGAAAATTAAGATTAGAGGAAGACCTTGTTGACAAAACAAATATATTTATGTTAATGTCCAACAGTATTCGTGCGCAACCTGAGGCGAAAGAACACTTATTAAAAATAAATGCTAGTCAGGGAGTGCTTTTAACCTGTGTTACTACTAGAAAATCAAGCTCGGACAAAAATGAGAGAAATTTGCTCAATGTCACGTTGCTTTTGCAGTTAAATATATATACTGTAATCTATAAAAACGGTTACTAGCTTTAGTATTTTTGAACGTATTATTACAAAGCATGCATGTATTGGAAATGTGTTTAAGTTTGTATGTTTTGTACTTCATAGTTTACAAGTTTGAGCATGGTCACACTTTGTTTAGGTTCTACATTTTTTTAAAAAGTGGATTAGAGGGTGTGTTGTGTTTGTCCTGTGGCACATTGTTGAACTGTTTTTACTTGGGTTTGACCATTTATCTTTACTTTTCTTTGTCAATTTTTACTGTAACATCGGTACAAAAACTCTGTCCAAGCTTGGTAAATGAGGAAATGTGCACATATTTAATGCTGGATGAGCTGACAAACTTTTCACATTATTATATCACAACCCAAAATCTCTCCCCCTAAAGATGAGATTTAAAATGTTTTGTTTAGACTTTTTTGGTCAACAAGCTCACAGTACAATGTGAAGGACATTTTTATCAAGTGCATTTGAATTCTTAACTGAATATTCGAACATTACTGTATTTATATCAAGGTAATGCTGTGTTTTTAATTGGATTATCAGTTTTGTATTAACCACCCCCTACACATGCTGAGTCTTGGTCATGTAATAATCTCTGTAGACCACAAGCTCCTAAAATTTATTAATTTAAATTGTCCCCACCAGATGATATTAACATCCATATAGAAGATAGTATCATCTGCGTATATAGAGACATGTAGCTGAGTACGAGGAGCCGTAAGGGGTAAATAACTTACAGACTGGTGGTCATTGTTACTGGTGAGACTTTTTACAAGGAATAAAGTTTATTCAGGTCAACTGCACACACTTTGAGAGACCTCTGATAGGAAATGCCACGTGCCTTCTTTAAAAACAGATCAGTGCAAACAAAGGGGTTTTTCTTTGGTTCATTTTGTGGTATATTTATTCAACCCCATGTATGTTACTGTATATAGAAATGTTCCACTGCTTGTGTCAATGCACTTCTTTAAAGTGATTTTTTTTTTTTTAGTAAATACTGTATTGTAAGTTTTGCTTCTGTGTGATGTTAGCAGCTCGTGAAGCTGCAGCTTTTTTCTGTTAAAAAGTCACCAGGATGTTTTTGTTGTTGCCCGTATGAAAATAAAACACATCTGAGATGATATGTGAGATTATATTCATTTTTTAAGCAGTATGTTTGAACATTTGCGTGTAAATACAAAAATGGGACAGAAAAAAAACCAAGGAAACATGCACAGAATGTATTTTAAACTATGAGGTCGCCCTGTGATGAACTGGCGTGTACCCTGCCCTCGCTCAATCCCAACTGGGATAGGCTTCAGCTCCTTGGGGCCCCGATAAGGAAAAGCGGTTACAGGAAATGGATGTATGCCTGGAAACTGTGAAGTCGAAGGGAAAACCACACAGGAAATGTGTCCGGACGTGCAGTTTGAGTGTAAACTGATGTCAGTCAGTCACAGCCATGAGCTTGCATCAGAACAAAGCACACAAACCCCGTTCTTTGACTTTTTCCGGCGCTCTTGTTGCCATTAGTGCTTGCTTTGCTGCTTGTCTGAATAGGTCGTCAACATTTTCCCGGTATTTGGCAGAGCACTCCATGTACAGCACAGCGTTGAGTTTCCTCTTGGCCTCTTCTCCCTGTCAGAATAGAGTTCTCATAGTCAATGATGCTTGTCAGAAGTAATACTAACTGTACCGAACAGTGCATCGTGTTGAGCTTGATACCTGAATATAAGTGATGGCATTCTGTCCCGATGCCCAGAGCTTCTTGATCAGGGCTTTGTCTGTTCGAAGGTCTCCTTTGCACCCAACAAGGATGATGGGCACCCCAAGACAGAAGTGTTGGACCTCAGGGTACCACTAAAAGATATGGACCACGGTTAGGTTGTGGCATTTTTGGGAGGCACAAATTATTGTAATGCACTTTACGGCACTAAAGTACCAACTATGTCACTGATTTTGGTGAAACTGGATCATAATTTACTGAGAAAATGTTCTGGTTTTCTCTCTGATGTCCTAACAGCTGTCAGCTAATGTTAGCTCAGTTTGTTAGCCAGGCTGCCCGGACTGTGAGCTCAACAAGAATTGACGAGTAAATCTGGGACTGACTCTTAGTGGTTGGTGAAAGCTTGGTGAAATAAAAGGCTGAAAGACAGACGCCGAGCTGGGCTGACTGCTGTTGGACTAGTCAGTAATATTAGCTGGCTGCTATGTCTTGTGTTGTTGATCTTGTTGATGTTTGGCTGTTAGCAAAGTTGTCGACTAAATAATGTAATTGGAACAAATACACATGTGCAACTGCAAACTGGGGGGCAAGAAATCACAACAAATACCAATTACTACACAGTGTTGCTTTAAAACTGTATCTTGAATCAGAGTAAGTGAAAGACACAGCTTAGAATTACCTTTACGAAGACATTATCAAAGCTTGAAGGACACATGACATCGTAGCAGATCAGCACCACGTTAACATTGTAATAGGAGAGAGGCCGCAGACGATCATAGTCTTCTTGACCTGATATAAACAATGTGAAATGATCAAATAATAAAAATAAATGAATAAAAGATATGTTTAATCAACATAATTGTACTGTTTATTTTGACTAGAGATAAAAGGGCATGTGATTGTATTTCTCTAATCCTGTTGAGCAATGATGGGAAACACCTTCCTCAGACTCGGCCTACCTGTTTGGCAAGATGGTTTCAAAAGTGCGAGTAAAGAATGAGACCTTACCTGCAGTGTCATAGAGATGTAGCCGCAAGTGTTGCCCTCTATACCTCGAATTGACAACACTTTTGTCAAACACAGATGGGACGTATTCCTGAAATAAAACATGTTTTTTGTCTCACTGCTGTATTAAAAACATTTTATTCTGTTTAGTCTTTACATCAAAATTCATTTCAGGCAGCATTTATTCCCACTTTGGGATGAACACACAGAAAATACTGCAGATCTGATGACAGTCAGTGTGTATCACTTACTTCTGGAAAGACTCCTGTAGTGTAAACGGTGAGGAGAGAGGTTTTCCCACAGCCTCTGTCTCCTACAATAACAACCTTGAATTCCTCTAGCTGGCTGGTGTTTCCTCTGTTTGCTCCTGATCCTTTCTGGCTCATGTTTTGTGAGAAGACCGATGAGGAGGGATACTTCCAGTGTGTCCTGGCAGTGTGTATATAACTGGAGAGATAATCCAGAAGTAAACAGAAACTGTGACTGCGGTTGGAGCTAAACTGACCTACAAGTCATGTTTACACCATCGTGGAGGCAGCGGTATGAACGCATGAAAAGGTTTGGAAATGCTTTCTGGGACGCTCACACCTTGAAACACACCTACAAACAGTCCAACCTTCTGTTAATGAACTGCTCCTCCTTCTGTCTGAGAATCTGAAGTATTCAAACAGCCTCAGATGTGTTGGCTACAATAATCTATTGGTCGATGTATCAAAGAAATACATTTATTTTGAACCTTCATTTGCATTAGCAGCCAACCCGGGCTGCTCATAGGGGACAAAGAGTGGGGGTGACATGCAGCTTGACCAGGTGAGCTACCAGGGAGCCCCCGATGTAAATAATGTACAGTAATATAATCAAGTATTCGGATACTTAAGTACTAATACCACAATGTGAAATACTTATACCAAAGTACTAATACCACACTGTAAAAATACTTATAACAAAGTACTACCACATACACACCACATTCATACTATACTACGTCTGTATCCCATTATATTATGTTATCTTCTATTTATTATAGTACACATTTATACTTGTGTTATATAAACATATGTATCAAATAATACATGTTTATGTATTGTAACAAATATGTCTAATGCACTGTTAACCTTTTAACTATATTTATATTTTGTATTTTGCTGTATTGTAATATGACTAATATTATCGTAAGTATTATAGTAATATTACAGCTTCTTTTATCTCACAGTTGTGACTTAAGGTAGCAAATTATGTCCCATATAAATAACAGTTATTCATATGAGTTCAAGGTTTCAGGGCTAAGATAAGGGTTAGATTCCTCATTACGGGAAGACTCCCTCGTCAGAAGAAACAACAGAGCTTCAGTTGAACTTATAATCAAAGTAGAAACCTCCCTGGTCACACTAGGTGAACTGTGTGAATGTTACTTTGTTTAACACTTTGTGTGTGTGTGTGTGTGTGTGTGTGTGTGTGTGTGAGGATCCCTGACCTTTCAGCTTTAACTTTGTATTCTTCTAGTTGAATGCTCATACTGTCTTCTTGTTCATTTCTTCATCTCTCACTTGAATTTCCACCACAAAACCTAGTGCCGTGACCCGGATGCTACGAGTGACTGTATGCTCCTTGGGTTGAGAAGTCTGTGCTCAGCCAGAGAGAAATTCTCTGTAACCTGATTCCTTCTCTGCAAAAAGGGTGAGCAGTGAGCAGAGGTGATTTAACCAATGGAAATCGCTGCTGGCATCCAACAGACAGAGCACAGGTGAGAGACAACAAGTACATTTCACACTAGAGAATATGCAAAGAGGAAAGTGTAAACTGTGTATTTAAGTATGTATTGTAAGTATTTATTTATATTCATTAGTTATATCTCTCTCTCTATATATAAAGATAAGATAAGATAAGATAGACTTTATTGATCCCACACCAGGGGATAGATTATATATTTTATATTCATGTTTATTGCTGTTTGCACCAGGGACATGAGGGAAACACTATTTCAGTTCTCTGTATGTCCTGTACATATGGCAGCATTGACAATACAGTTGACTTGACATGACATAATCTACAGTAGATAGCTTTCTAACTTTGATTTATTTATCACTTGTGGGTGGCAGTAGCTCAGTCTGTAGGGACTTGGCTTGGGGAACCGGAGGGTGGCAGGTTCAAGTCCAGGACGGATATGGACAGCACAGTATGGCACCAAACCCTCTAACTGTTCCCATCACTCCACCATCTCTCCACATTTGCATCTATATAAACGTTTTATGTATGTGTGTGTGGTTGTATATCTGTAAAATTTGAGCTTCCCCATTGAGGTATTAATAAAGTAAATCTTCTATTTGTTATCTGTATATATACTTTAATATTTGTCTGTTTCGTGTCTGTCTTTATCTTTTATTTTTTAATTATATAATCTTATGTTATATTTAGTTATCTTATAAATAAACTTCATAAATAAGTTTTTCTTTCACTTGAAATGCTTTTTTTTTTTTTAATGGATTAATTTCCATGTGCAATAATAAAAATAAATGTTGACATTCATTGTGTTGTACCAGCGTTATAACCTGTAATCACAGAGTAAAAACATGATTACACATAGTAGATACATTATTTTCTGTAACAAACATTTTTGTTTTAAAAACGAGCATTTAAAACTGCAGATAAATGTCACACCTGTCACCTGTAAGCTCCACCTTCCGCCAACCTTTTTGTGTCCTTCCGCCCTCACCGACGGATCTATATTCCGTCTCTGTCTCTACCAGGCGGATGGATCCATTCTCCAACCTGGGCGACGAAAAAAAAAAACCCAGCGAAAATAACAACAGCTTTTCCACAATGTTGCCCCATCAAAGGATGAAACTTCGGTTCAGGTAAAGCAGACAAAGAAACTGTGACGTCAGACCTCACCTGAGAGTGTTTGGACTTTGGTTTCGTTTGTTGTCTTTTAGAGGGAGGATAACGTTTACAGGTGATGCTCTTCATCACCTGTCGGGGCGTGTTAACCTCCAGTGGAGGGACTAATGGAAGCGAGCTTACAGATATTTATTCACCGTGGAACAAATGACCTCATTCGGGTTATTTCGTGTTTTCTTCGCAGGTTTTGACGAATGTAATGGAAAGCGAAAAACAGAGTACTGAGAGAGAGACGCCGCCTCAGCACTGGAGAAGTTGCAAGTTGATGATTGACCCCGCGCTGACAAAAGGACTGTACAAAGTGTACCGTTATGATGGACAACACTTCAACATACCCGTGAGCTTTTCTAAAACAGCTCTTCATTGTTTCTCTTTAATTCATAACTGCACGTCAACATGTTTTCCTGCCATAACATCATCCTGTATGTTTTCCATGATGATGATGATGATGATGATGATGGCCGTTGTTTACCTGCACAGGTGGAGGACTTAGGTCTGTTTCCTGTGGATACAGTCAGAGATCCGCGCATCTGCCGCCTGTGGAGCAAATACAACAAGACTGAGCTTCTGGTGGCTAAATTTAAGGTACTGTAAAGATTACTGATACTACTACTAATACCACACTGTACTCCATTACAAGTAAGAGTACATTTAAAGTGTTACTGAAGTAAAAGTATGTAAGTATAATAAGGAAAATGTATTTAGACAGTGGAGGAGGAAGTATTCAGATCCTTTATTTAAGTAAAAGTACTAATACCACGCTGTAAAAGTACTAATACCACACTGTAAAAGTATAATAGCATACTGTAAAAGTACTTATTCTAAAGTACTAATACCATGCTGTAAAAGTATAATAGCATACTGTAAAAGTACTTATTCTAAAGTACTAATACCACACTGTAAAAGTATAATAGCATACTGTAAAAGTACTTATTCTAAAGTACTAATACCACACTGTAAATTTTCATGTGCCAAAATCTTCATTTGTAAAGTAACTAATAACTTTATTGCATAAACATAATATATGTTTATTGTAAATTAAGACAAGAAAAAGCAGCAAATTCTCACTTTTCAGAAGCTTTCTGCTGCTAAACTAATCAGTCAATTAATTTTATGTACAGTTTGGGTAGTTTAATCTATAATGATGCATCATATTTTATATGTTTTGTTTGAAAAAAATAGTAGTAACTAGTAAATACATACATACATTGTTTTCAGACTATTTACTTCTGAATTGTCTGCAAAGTAGCGTGACAGAGAAATAAGTACATTAAAATAACTTACTCGAATAAAGAACTTCATCTATCTTCATAATACTCATAATAACAATACTAATAATGATTATATGAGTTATAACATCACTTGTTGTTTATCTTCGTCCTTCCAGGTTGATGAGTGGTATGTCGGCCCCGTTCCTCCCAAAGAAGTGACGTTCTCCAGGTTGAACGACAATGTGAGGGAGGCGTTCTTGACTAACATGTGCAAAAAATATGGGAACGTCGAAGAAGTGGAAATATTTTACAACCCCAAGAACAAGAAGCACTTAGGGGTGGCGAAGGTCGTCTTCGACACGGTGAGGGCCGCGAAAGACGCCGTTCAGCACCTCCATCAGACGTCAGTGATGGGAAATATTATTCATGTGGAAGTTGATCCTAAAGGTAACGCTGATTGATAAAACTAGCTCACGTTTTTTATATATTGAAAGTATAAATGTTGAATTGGATTCATTGCAACCTTCCTCAGGTGAAAACAGGGCACGCTATCTGCAGCTCCTCTTGCGTGGTCTTTATACTCCGTGGACGTTGCCGGTGGGCAGCAACGAGCGAGCTCTTCAAAGTTTAATCGACGGTTTGCTGGTAAAGACTTTAAATCTGCTTATTTTGAAGCAATCATATATTCATGTATGTTTTTAAGGTCATATTTCTCACTTGTTTTCTCTTACAGGGCAGCACAGCCACGCAGCGACAGGCGAGCATCTCCAGCCCGACCAGCATCGCCACCCCCCTCTCTCTGGACACAGCCTACTCCAGTATTTGGCAGGATACACCGTGCAGCTTTGGGCTTACACCTCGTTCTCAGGGAACTCCCCGCACTCCTTCCTTATCCGCGACTCCTCTCTCCCAGGACTCCTGCTACTCCAGTCTTCAGGCGACTCCGGTCCTCCAGGGGGAGCCCTCCACATACAGTGTTCACAAACCTTTAAGACGAGAGCTCTGCCATCGTAAACCCACGAGGTATCACAGGGGATCGGGCGAAGTCTCAGATGTGAGCTTATTTTTGAAGCAACCTCCACACGCCCTCTCACAGTTACAAACCAGCAGCCAGCAGCTTGCACTGTGGGGTCACAACGCACAGTCATCTACTCAAAATAACACAGATCCTTCCTTTAACCTTTCCTCCCCGTGTCAGGAGTCCAGAGAGGTGGTCACTGCTGCCTCCAAGGCTTTACATCTGAACTGCAACTCTTACAGCATACTGAGTATTAATTTCACAGCCGACCGACAGACAGCGGCCTCCTCCCCGCCTGATGGAGCAGGCTTATCTCCATCTGCTGTCAACTGCTCCGCTAGCAGCCCCCAGCCTGAGGTGGAGAGTTTGGACTCCCGCATTGAAAGTTTGCTGACGCGCAGTCAGAATGCTGACTCCTCATTCTTTGACAGAAAGACTTTAGAGGCTGATGTTCACTCTCAGGACAGCCCGGCTTCGCCCTGCTCGGCAAACACCTCCCCTCTCTCAGACGACTTGCTCGTTTGTGAGTCTCTCGCGACGAGCCACCAGCGCTCCTACGATGATCTGGCGAACGCCAGCCCTACGTGGCTCATCGACAATGAAGAGGATGAAACTACTCGAGCTGTCTCGTTTCTTACAAGAAACTCAGAGTCTCCTGCTCCACCTGATTTCACACACGACGCAGAAATGTTTCAGTCATTATGTCCGAAGGTAATTCCTCTAGATTAGAAAATTAAAGTTATGTTGTCGTATGTAAACGTGTCATTCAGATTATTTTCTGTCTTACTCAGGAGCATCATGCAGCAAATGAGGAAAACGAGCTCAGACCATCTGGAGCTTCACCCACAGAAGAGATCTCCTCTCTACCTCAGCCTCCACCCTTTTCTTCTCTCAACAGCACCGCTCAGCTCCTTACCTCCAAACCTCCTCCTGCCATTAGGCCTGGATGCCCTCCTCCACCACCAGTCGCCCCTTTCCCTTTCCCCATCCCTCCCTTTCCTCCATCTATTCCACCCGTCCCTCCTCGCCTGCCAAATGGCACCATCCCTGTCCCACCTCCAGGCTGGATCCCACCTCCACGCCATCGCACTGGCATCCCCATCCCTCCTCCGCCTATCCCACCTCCTCGTTCTATCCCACCTCCTCGTTCCATTCCTCCTCCTCGTTCCATTCCTCCTCCTTGTTCTATTCCACCTCCTCGTTCTATTCCTCCTCCACCAGCTTTTCTCGGACCCCCTCCACCTTTGATGGTGCCTCCTTCTGTCCCACCTCCTGTGCACACCTACCCCTTACCCGTGCGGCCTGCAGGCCCTTTGGTCGAGGGGAATCCTCCAAGGCATTTCCCTCGGCCTCCCTGGCCCACTCCACCTTTTCCCAGGTTTAACCCCTTCGTGCCACCGCCAGACTTCCCCACACCCGTGAGGGAAAACCCTCACAAGGTCACGATAGAAAAAGTTTTAGACGTCATCGTGGATGAACTGAAGTCAATCATTAAGAAAGACATGATGCGTAGGATGATTGAAGGGGTCGCTTTCAAGGCATTTGAGGACTGGTGGGACTGTCAGAAGAAAACAAAGGTGAGTTTGGTGATTTTCACCGTTGTTTTGTGGGTATTGTATCTCTGTAGCACCATCAGCCCTACTTTTAATGGCACTTTTGGAGCCAGCAGGTTCATTATTATTGTTGTTCTGTTCATAAGATACAAGTCCCTGCTTTGAAAAGTGGAGCAGCGAGTGCAGAAGAGAGGACCAAACTAAAAAATCCCCTCAGTCACCTCGGTGGACAGGGCAAAAAACCTCCACTGCCGTCTTTCAAGGTAAAAAAAAATCTGTTTCCTAATAATGAAACACACCAACATTTGACTCCTGAGCAAGGCATTAATGTGAAATAATTTATTGTTTTGTAGGTAAAAAGGAAAAGAGCCCATGATCCTGCTACATCAGAAGAGGCAGAAAATGCGTCCTCTACTCATGAAAGTTCTGGTCAGTGATTTTAATGCAGTTAACCCTCATTCACTGTCTGTGATAGACTCTAGTGTGACCCACTGTGTCTTTCCATGTGGTTTTAGATGTGAAACAGGGCAACGACGTATTTAAACCTGCATCTGAGAGAGCCAAGCGCAGACATGCAAGACCGCATGAGCTCGACAGTGATGATGACGACGACGACGATGAGGGGAAAGAAGAAGAAAGCACACTTCAAGATGAAGAAACTGTATCAGGCAAAGTGCAGGCTGTCGCACCAGCTGATGAACACCCTCAAATCCTGGTAAATGCATTTTAGTTAGTTTTCAGGAATTATCTCATTCTAGTAGTAAAACGGGGCCTCAATATATTTTCTTCTTTTTGTGGCCCCGCATAATAGAATACTGCATGTGTAATATACTCTCTATATGTTGCTGTAATTAGTGTGACAGAGCTGATCATGATGATGGTGATGATCATGCTGAAGAAGAAAAGGAGTCGGCACAAAAGCCCACAGAGGATGACGATTGTGTCGTCGTCCAAACTAACGATGGAGCGCCGTGTTTAGACAGCGGTAATGTTCAAACGTCACACAGATGCAGCATTGAACACTAACAAAAAATCACGTGCTGATGAGTAAATATGTGTTCTTTCTTTGATTATAGAGACTTTTTCAGAGAGCAGCTCCTCTGAGGACAGTGAATACTCGTCAGACTCTGACTCCTCCGACTCGTTCGCCTCAGACAGCTTGGAGGACTCTTCCTACTCCGACCTAAGTCCTGAGGATGAAGACATGGAGGAAGACGGCGAGGACGATGACAGGAGCGGCGAGTGTATCGTCATATCATCGGATGAAGAGTCGATGGAGCTTGAGCCCCCCGTCACCCCCTCAGCCCCGCTAACCCCTGGTGCTCAGCTGGAGCTGGAGCTAGACCTGCAGGACTGGCCAGCTCCTTTCCATAGGGAGGAAACTGAGGAGAACCAGTACACCTCCTGTCAACAAGACACCTGTGACTTGGACGCCATCATGGAGCTTCAAAGCAGCGAACCCCAGGACCATCTACAGCTCCTGTCACCTATAGGACTTCCAGGTTATATGTCCAGCATGTTGTACCGCTATTTTACCATAGAGAAAGTCAGGGGATCACCAAATTCATCCTCTGGGAACCATGAATATCTTTAAAACTTTGATCTCATCAGTCAAGTAGATGCTAAAACATCAATCTTCTGGTCAAAAAGATGTAAGAGGGTCAGAATTATTACAGTTAATCCTCTGGGGACCATGACTGAGTGTGTGCACACAGTTTCACAGCAAGCCACCCAATAATCATTGATAAATTTGAATAAAAACAAAAAAAGTTAACTTAGAGAAAGTCAGAGGATCACTAAATTCAGTAGGGTTCATCCTCTGGGAACCTTGATGCTGTATAAAATCAAGTAGATGCTGAGATTGCTGAGATTTCATTGAATAAACTAAAACTTTGCTGGTGGAAAAGTTAACGGATTATTAAAGTCATTAGAATTTAATTTAGAGGAGCTTGAATATCTGTAGCACATTTCATGAATTTCCCCCCGGGGATTAATAAAGGATATCTGAATCTGAATCTGAATCTGAATGGAAAATGATTTAATAGTTAAGATATTTTCACTTTTAATTCATCCTCTTGGGGACACGAAAGTATTGCTAGAATATGACCATGTAACGTTTTCTTATCGTTATGTATCTGTGTAGCAGTGGAGCCACACCATGACGTAGAGATGGAGATCCCTGAATGGACAGTGGAGTCACTCGAAACCATAGAAAACCTGAGGCCTCTCACTCCTACCGGCTGCTTGGTGGACAGCGACCCGGACCTCCTGATGAGAAGCAAACCAACATCTCCAGCTGTGGAGGAGGTGGAACGACCACAAACACCAGGCAAGGGGATCGTGACTGAACTGGAAAGCGTGGGCTCTCCCGATGAAGTCCTCTCCCTCTCGCCAACAAGCACTGAGCTCATTCTGGTTCCCTCTGGTCCCCCGGCTTCATTGTACCAGGATATGCCCAAAACTCCTGGTAGAGAGGATAGAAGTGGATGGACTCCACTCCACATGTCTGGGAGACCTCCAGCAACCCCAGGTCGAGAGACGATCATATCAGAAGGTAGCATAGTGATCTGCAGCCCACCTCCTGTGCCATGCCTGTCTAGTAATCCATACATCACAGCCCCAAAGACTCCTGGGAGAGACATCATCCTACCCCGACGAGATATAGTCCACAGGAGGAAAATGGTGACCACCTCACAGCCCACGTTATGTGATTCTCTCAGAGGCTCTCCCATCTTAGTGTCCTCTCCATGCAGCCTCTCTGAGTCTTCATCTGAGTCTACCGATGGGACATGCATGTGGATCAGCTCAGGTGTAAGAATGAAGCCCTTGCAGGGACTGGAGAACATGCCCGGACTTCTGGATGAGGAGAATCGGAGAGAGACGGAGAAATCCTCAGTGAGGAGAAAACAGCTGAGGAGGCTAAAGAGGAGATGGAGAGTCCGTCAGCGGCAGAGGTCGCTTAAAAGAAACGCCGGTTCCCTGTCCTCCCACAGTCGTCCTCACAGGTGGCGTTCACTCGGGGAGGAGAGAGGGATACTTCATTGGGTCTGGAAGGACGGCCTGGATGAAGAAGATGCACGGCTGCTGAAGTGTACATATCACAGGCTGCAAGAGAAGGATAATGGCTTTGGTTGGATCAGTGACACCCTGTGGATACATCACCCTCATATCCTTTTTAAGAGTGTAGAGATGACTGAGATTAAAGCAACACTGCATAGAAATTTATATTTTTGCGATTGAGCGCCCCCAGTTTCAGAGTGTAATCCCACTGTGGTAAATATGTTCAGTCCCAGATTTACTCTTGTCCGGCGGCTTCTTGCTCGCTCACTCTCCGCTTTTCTCTTCTTAGCTTCTTCCGTCTTCTGGTAGCTCCATTAGCTCTTTTAGTTCCGTTAGCTGTTAGCTTTGTTAGTTCCATTAGGGCTGTTCGGTTAGCTCTTTTAGTTCCCTTAGCTGTTAGTTCCATTAGCTCTGTTCGGTTAGCTTTTTTAGTTCCCTTAGCTGTTAGTTCCATTAGCTCTGTTCGGTTAGCTTTTTTAGTTCCCTTAGCTGTTAGTTCCATTAGCTCTGTTCGGTTAGCTCTTTTAGTTCCCTTAGCTGTTAGTTACATTAGCTCGGTTCGGTTAGCTCTGTTAGCTCTCTTAGTTCTGTTAGCTGTTAGCTTTGTTGGTTCCGTTAGCTCTGTTCAGTTAGCTCTTTTAGTCCCGGTAGTTGTTAGCTTTGTTAGTCAAATCAGTGAAATAGTTGGTGGTGTGTGACTTAGTGCCGTAAAGCGTTACGTACTTCGACCCGGAGCCCAAAGTTACATAGTGTGAGAACAGATGTACGACAGAGACACCGATCACCTGATTACAAGTCAGTGTAGCATCAACATGAGTTAATTTATGGTAGAAAGGTTACACAGTGTTGTTGTTGTTAATTCTATAAACATGTACATAATTAATGAATTCAGAGTAATCTGTGCTTGACGTCCTGAACTGCTGCTCACTGACTAAAGTCCCCACAGAGAAGAGTAACGAACCCAAATCGTGGCAGCCGCACCACAGGTCGGGCTCTGCTCGCAGCGAAGGTTTCTACAAAATCAGCATGAAGGACAAACTGAAATACCTCAACAACACAAAGCCGACCACGGAGCTTCCATCTACAAGTACTCAGGTATTAAAGAGGCGAAGCTGTGATGACGATGATCTCAGTGCTCGGTTTACTCTGTTCAGTGCTTAATGTTGACATATGTTTCAGCAGGGAACGTGCATACCTGCCCAGCAAGCGACCTCACTGCGCTCTGGATCTGACTTCAGGTCTGAACAGCGCCGCCTGTTGTCGTCTTTCAGCTGTGATAGCGACCTGGTGAAGTTCAACCAGCTGAAGGTAAGTAACTGTAGGAACCTTTGAAAGAGGTCCAAATATGAATCGCATCCCTAAAGCACATATTTATCCAGGTAGAACTAAAACCAAGAGAACAGAACAACTTTTATCCACGTGTTAGAACAATTGTGCGACCAACTAGAGTCAGAAAAGATGAACATGAGACAAATATCTTCATCTCTCAGCTGTGTTTATTTGTAGTAGATATTTTGGTGGTTGTAGCTCCTGAAAAACTCAGACGTGTGTTCTCCCTCTACAAAAGGTTAACTCCAGCTCACTCCAGGCATAGTGATCATTACACCATGTTTATTGAGGTTGAAGCAGGCAAGGCTCAAAACCAGAAAGACAGTCAAGACACGGGCAAACTTTTCCAGATGGGGGTCATGCAAGTCATCCGAGGGTCAGGCAAGCACGTAACAAAGCAGATTCAGACTGGACAATCTGGCAAGCATTGAGTGGAGATGGGCCGGTATATGTACTGCTAGGCTGATTAGTGAAATGGGAAGCAGGTGAGGTCAGGTGAGGGGAATGGCAGGGAAAAGGGAGGAGTTAGTGGCAAGGAAAACACAGACAGATGTGCAAGCCCTGGTGGTATCGAGCCAGTTTTATTTGCAGAGGTTTTGAGATATCTGCCGCTGCCACGCCAACACAAAAGACGGTAAACTCTAAGCACTGATAAGGACAAACCTCAACAGTAACACAGGTGGAACTGTGTCTCATTGTGCCATGAAACTCTTTATATCTTATGTCAGTTTCGAAAGAAGCGGATTTGCTTCAGCCGGAGTCACATCCACGAGTGGGGCCTGTTTGCAATGGAGCCTATAGCAGCAGATGAGATGGTGATCGAGTATGTGGGTCAAATCATCAGACAGGTGAGATAAATCATGAAACGAACAGCAAAGGCTTGGAAATAAATTCATAACACAAGCTGTTTTTTTTCCCCTGATTGTTTCCCATGAATCGGCCCAGTGGCCCTTCGAGACCGTCTGGTTGTTCCGGGTGCTTTCCAAGAAGTGTGAGTAATAATAAACAGTTTCCTGAATGTGTTTAGGTCATCGCTGACACGAGGGAGCAGAGATACGAGGAGGAAGGCATCGGAAGCAGCTACATGTTCCGGGTCGATCAGGACACCATCATTGACGCTACGAAATGTGGGAACTTGGCCAGATTTATCAACCACAGCTGCAATGTGAGTAAGAGCTGTTAGAGCTGTGGTTGGAGATTAAATAACTTCCTCATTACAAAATTTGTGGTGTTTTTTTTTGTCTTGCAGCCGAACTGCTACGCAAAGATCATCACCGTGGAGTCTCAGAAGAAGATAGTGATATACTCCCGGCAGCCGATAAGCATCAACGAAGAGATCACGTACGACTACAAGTTTCCCATCGAGGAAACAAAGATTCCTTGTTTGTGCGGAGCAGATGGCTGCCGCGGCTCCTTGAACTGATCTCTAATGAAGTATCAGGTGCCAAAAGCCGCCTGAAGTACTGTACGATACAAAAACACAGACGACTCTGAAGAAGTCAAAAAGTTTTAATGCTATTCAGAACTGTACCATCAAGATCTGTAAGGACTGGAGACGCTCAGTGAATCATGATTTAATAAAATCAACCAAGCACTTGAAACTTTATCAATGGAGGTCTGGAATGACATGCAAAACATTATAAAGGCAACATGACATTACAGTTTATGAGCGAATGGCAAACACAAGGGGAAAAACGGGCTCTCCAGACATCATGCAAAAGCCCTCCGTGATGATGAAATGTCTTGTTGAAACCATAACAAACGTGTACAGTTAAATGTTTTCATTTACGAGAGCTTAAATGGTGTTTTGCTTGAGTCAAGCTTGTGTCGATAATGTCGGTTTTTCTTGTTAACTTTGTGTAAAAAAAACTAAGCGCTTCTCTTGAGAACTCGTACGATAATCTTTCACGAACATCAGGAGAGATTATAATGAAGTACTTAAATGGTACGTTGTAATAAAACATGCAAAAAAAAATTAAAGCTTTAATAAACATGCTTTGTGAATTCTTATGTTGTATCGCACATGTCAGACAGTGTCTTTTCATAGTACATTGGTAGTTATTATATATATACTTGTTTTGAGACTTTCTAGAGGTGTAAAGCGATGATGATGCTGGATCACATGTTCTTTGAAACTCCATTCGGTGTCAGGATGGTCAGATTTCCTCGTGCATGCTGGTCTGCTTCGATGGCTTCGAAGAGAGACTTGAAGTTTCCTGCACCAAAGCCCTGCGGATAAATTTAAATTAGTAATCCAGCAGCAAACTGACTCCAATCACAGGATAATGTGCTGTATATTTTGCTCTTGCAAGAGTGGCGCCCTCACCTGGTGGTTATGTCTCTGAATGACCTCCAAGAACACGGTGGGGCGATCCTGAACCGGCTTGGTGAAGATCTGAAGTAAATAGCCGTTGTCGTCGTAGTCCACCAAGATCTTCAGCTCCTGGATATGAGTAAGAATTTCTTCATGAGGTTGTTGTTGTTGTGGGTAAAAATCATAATTTTAATCACATTTAGTCAAATTTGTTAACACGTGATCTTAGCTCTGACCTGCAGAACGTCCAGGTCTTCTGAGATTTTGACCTTTGAGTTTTTCAGGTTCTCCCTCAGCTGGTTGTAGTAGGTGTCCGGCACTGACATGAACTCCATCCCGCGCTCCTTTAGGTTACGAATCTGCAGATAAAGATTTCATGGAGACATTACTGTTGCTGCTTTTTGGATGCATGTCAAACACAGTGTCTTGTAGACTTACTGCACTGATGATATCTGATGTGTTCATTGCTATATGCTGCACTCCTGGTCCTCCATAGTACTCCACATACTCCTGTCGGTGAAAACATGGGGAAAGGATGCCTGTTATTTATTTTAATCATTTCTAATCCACATGTTTGTTGCAGTGTAAAGAACATGCCTGGATCTGAGACTTTCTCTTCCCCATGGCGGGCTCGTTGATGGGCATCTTCACGGTCTCCTCGTAGTTGGCCACGACGATGGAGCGCAGGGCGCTGAACTCTGTCTGAAGCTGCTTGTCATCCACTGACCAGAAGCGGTGAAAGAGAAGGTTTCTTTGATACCTGTTGGATCATGAAGCAGAGCTTAGTGTTTGTGTTTTTCACAGAACACTAACACATGCACAGAAATGATGCTGCTCTCATCTCGTGAGCTGAACTGGAGATCTGCGGCCTACCCAACATGTCTCGACTGTCTTTTTGAGTTATGAGCCGGCTCCATGAGGTCGTTGACATCTTAAAAAAACTCTAGCCTGTCTTACACCCCTCTTTCCAGGATCAACCAATGAGCTCGCTCATTTAGAGAACTGCCTTTCCCCCCGCCTTTGTCGTGCTTAAGTGATGGGGGTAAAACAAGATCCAGATGTGGAGAATGGGTGCAGACCCACTTAAGAAAAACGCAAAGTCATGATGATTCCAAACTCGTGCCAAAAAAAGGCAGAGTTGTGCAAGAATCCGACGCTCTTTAACTCCTCCCTGCTCTCTCATCCACCCCCTCTGACTTGTAAATCACATCACAACACAAAGGCATGAACAGCAGGTAATGTTGTTGCCACGTGCATGTTTCTAAATATTTGAGAACGTTACCAGTCCACCACTGGAACCATCTCATCATCCGGTTGGTTTCCCACAACGTGATCGATGAAGTTCAGGTTTCCGCTTGGTCTGCACGGAGGAATGGAAGCAAACATTCAGCTCATTACTCTGTCTGTCATTCTGAGTTTATTTTAAATATTATAATAAGTTGTGTTCACTCACAGTTTGCCTAGTTGAGGGTCCTTGAACAGAGGAGGCTGGTAGCCTGGCAGAAACAACCCAGTGTATCCTGTCCTCTCCACGAGTGTGTGCGTGGTGTCGCCGTACTGCAGCAGACATTTTTAGTTTAGTTTCAGTAATGTGACTTTAAAAACTTTAATATTAACTTCATACTCTGTGACGTCTCTTACCGTTTGAAGCACAGCCAGCCTGACTTTACCACACTTGTCCTCCAGCGTGTAGGGCTCCTTCACGATGACTGCACCTCGCTCTCTGGCTTTCTGTCAAGGAGGTTAACACGGTGAATGAATAGTGAAGTTGTGAAGCTGAGAATGCACCTTTAAATTAGTATTCACCTGCACAATGAAGTCACAGTCCTGCACTGTGAATGCAATATCCTTCACTCCATCGCCATGCTTGACTAAATGATCTCCCATCTCTGAGAAAAGATGAGAACGTGTTCTTTAACCATGCAAACATTGCAATGAAAGGATGTTTTAAACCTAGACTAACCGTAACTGCAATATTTCTGTCAGGATGTATGTGGAAATGTGTCGTCTTTTCTGTTGTTTTTTTTGATAATAAGGGTTTAATTACTGAGCTCAGTGTTCTGCCAGCAGGAAACGATAAGATATTAAAGATATCAATATGCATTTGTAACATAAAATACTCTTTATTTTACTTAGACACCTTCGTTTTTAGAAGTACAGTTAATGAAAATACAGTGACGGGTTTTCCCAAAATGTGTGCAAGAATTCAAAGTAATGCGTTTTAAATTCCTGGAAATTGCCTGGAATCTTAAAAATGATTTTCCTCGTGCGTCCCAGATCTATCTTTTGTGTTATAATAGTGACACTTCTATGAAAGCTGAGCTGTGCTGTACCTTTGTTTCCAGGATTGAGGGCGGATGAGAAAACATAAATGATCTGTGAAATACAAAGTGAGAAAACATAATTACATTTGATTTAAGCTGAACAAAGCTACCATGAGTCCAATATTATTATTTATTGAAAGCTAGTGTTACAATCCACAATACTCATTGGTGTTAAACTAATTTAAAATGAAGTACACACACTAAAAGTTGCACTAAATTTCTCACTGACTGATGTGTGTTGTACTTCCAGGCTGCAGGCACTGAGGCTTCTTTACCTTTCCTTGCCTGACGACATGGGACACCACATCTCGACTGCCTGTCTCCAAACCCTGGTAGGCCAAAGGCTCAAATCCCAGCTTGTTACAGTAATACGAAGCAGCCTGTTGAAAGGAGACAAAGACTTTCACTCAGCAGAAAGTCATAGAGAAGTCTGTTTGCCTTGAACGTTCTGATAGCACCATCTCCTGGTGACGTGAGGTTTGACTCAGTTTCTGCGGGTCTGAAAATGTATATGTAGCATAGAGTTTAATGTGCTGTGTCCCCTCCACCCCTCTGGAGAGCCAATAGCCTCGCTCTGTGTATAGATGTGTAGCGTTCCCCTTCATCTGTGAGAAAAGTCAGTCAGAAAAAGATAATAATGTGCCCCAAACAGTGGAAAGTTAACTTACCTGTTTTGCATTTCCAACCCAGAATGTCAAGTGGTCAAAGCAGAGGAAGCTGCCCTGCTCATGCTGAACACAAGAAGACAAAACAGACTAAATTAACACAGATAAATGCTGCATTAGTTGCATTAAATCCTAGTTTTAGTGCAGCAACTGCAACATTACACATCTGATTATGTTACCTACCTTTTCACCTTTATCTGTGTATGTCGTCTAAAATAAAAAAAACACATTATAAAGTCATTATATTGCAAAGAAAAAGAATATCCATGCTGAAATACACTGATAAATATTATTTAAGAGAATAAAAGCCACATGAAATCGTTCAGCTGTGAACGGTAACTCACCATCTTGCTCCCGGTGACCTGACCTGACTGTCAGAATGAAATCCACAATGAACTTCTGAATTTAAAAGCTGTGAAGGAAGTTTCTAGATCCTCCCCCCATCGGCGAGAAGGAGATATTGGAGGACGAAGAGGAGGAGAAGGAGAAGAAGGAGGAGGAGGAGGAGGAGGAGGAGGAGGAGGGAGATGTTGATGCTTTGTGCATTTTTTGCTGTTATACAATGATTACTCAGGAAAACATGTCACAGGTTTGATGACAGCTCATCATCACTGGATTCACCGTCAGTTTGATGCTGCTGGCTGTGGTGCTCACATGACAACCTCCAAAAAGACTAAAATTTAATTTTGCATTAAAAAAATAATAAGTATGAGTTATTTTTCATGTCTTCCCTGCATCATAATGCATAATAAATCAATAAATGAAGGTAAAAAAAAACTGTTTGTCCACACGTGCTGCAGCTGTTTTTTGTCTTGAATCAGACGTCCATATGTTAGCGTTTAGTGGGCGAGAGGAGGCTCACTCATGCAGGACTCTTATTGGCTCTCTGGGTTTGAGCCGGCTGAGCCCTCGTGCGCCTTGAAAAATGCCTCCATCCCATCAGAGCTCTTCCAAATATTCCAATAATCACGATTATTGTGGTTGAAAGGGTGAAACAAAGAGTGAAAGACTCATCCAGGAGAATCAATGCTCCTTGTAAAAATGTGATAAATCTAAAATCAGGTTGATTAGTTTGGGTTGTTTTCTGTTTTTGGGACATTATAAGTTGATTTAATGGATTTCAGCTGTTGGTCTTAACACTGCAGATCAGACTATACTGATTTATGTCTATATTTTTTTTATTGTTTTGCATTATTTGTTCTATTTTCTGATTATCCTTCTGGACGAGTACTTGCTTTGTATCTTTCTTTATATTTTTCTACTTTATACTTTTGTACAGCAAATTCCTCAAGGCAAACCAACTTACACTTTATAAGCATAAGAACTATACTTTATCATATAACAGAGCAAAGGATGACATGAAAAAAGTAGACCCTGTACAGAAGGTTCATTGTAGAGGTCATCAAGTTTCTAGCTGCAGTATTACAGCCACACATACAATAACATGTATCTGAGTTGTAAACTGATTAAAACTCATTAAATTAAACTGTTCTTAAAGCACTGCAGCACCAACCAGAACCCAAACAGGAAAACTTTTATTTTCTCATGATCGACACCAGACACCAGACAAAAACTCAAACCTCAAAGAATCCAAAGGATTCGATCACTAAGTGGAATCATCGGTGGACACAAACTGACCAACCTGTGACGACCAAAACACTAGAAACAACAGCTAAGTTTAGATTTGAGACCGTCCAGCAGTTATCTCTGCACTAAACTTTAATAAATTAACTTTATGATCTGAGGAAACAATAAAAAACAACCTCATGCTACCAGAAACACAAACCAGGACCACCCCCATCGTGCAGTGACAGACACTGAGCCAAGAAGCATCCCTGACTCACAGAACATTGTTTGTCATGTCTGGGTTAATTATGCTACATAATTAATTGTGCATATGTATTGAAAATAGTTAGTCTTCTTTAAAGAAAGAGATAATGATATGCAGTGACAGGTGAGTGACTTTTTTTTTTTACTCTTTTGTTGCCAACATTCAACTTCGAAGTCTAATTTCCCCTTTCATGACAGTTTCACTGTTTTTCATACCACCAAGAGGTCTTACACCCCGTCTGCATCTGTACAGACTGTATGAGTTATTATTATCTCATTAAATTCATACTTTGTATTGGACTTGACTAAAAGTTCAAATCCCCCCGTTAAATCAGATCATTGAGATATTTTTGTAATTGTTTTTATTGGCTCAGTCAGCAGGAATCTGTGCCAGCGATGACTGCAGACAACAGTAGACTCAAAGTGTCTTGTTACTATCTTTAGTGGATTATTGCAGCTTCGTACTGTCACAAAAAGTCCCTTTGGACTCTGCAGCTGATCCAGAACACGGCAGGATTAGAGGTCATATTTCTGCCATTTTGGCTCCCTTGTAAAATCCAGAATTTAAAATCCTTCTCCTCACCTACAGAGCTCTTCATGGTCAGACACCATCACATCTTAAGGAGCTCATAGTCCCCTATTACCCTGCTAGAACACTGCACTCTCAGGATGCAGGGTTCGAGTAAAGCCATGCATCACTCTGAGTAAATACTAAGTAGTCCCTCATTGTTTCATGATTATGACCAGAAGCTGGTGAGATTTTAATTCACAGTTAGTTCCTTAATAACAAACCAAAGACAGCAGGAGTCCCAAAACATCTATTAGTAATCATATTCAGACTAAATGTATATTAATGTTCACATCTAAGTCTTATTTTGAAGCACTAGTGATACTAACGCCTTAAAAAGTGTAAGAGAGGCTCAGCAGTAAATGACAAGGCTCATTAAATAAAAGCCAGACTTAAAGGATCTGTCTTAAGGTTTCTTTTCTAGAAGTTCAGATCCACAGACAGACTGATCCAGAGACCGGTTACTAAAGGTGGACTCCCCTTATTGTACAACTAGGAGTCCAGCTGCAGAGGACCTGACAGGCTGGTGTCATTCAGTGATTTAAAAACAAAGATCTTAAAATCAACTCTAAAACTCTCTGTCTGGTCTCCGTCAGTACTCGTGTATTATGAATAAATTGTGGGCAACCAACAGATGTTTTTTAGGAAGACCAAACAATAGAGTTTTGCAGTTGTTGAGCCTTGTGGTGATAAAAGCATGAACTGATTTTTCTGAGACAGGAATAGCCTGACATTAGTGATGTGCCTGGGATGATAAAATGATATTTTGGTGACATTTTTAATGCATGCTTCAAAACCGAGGTCAGAATCCAAGAGTCCGAGGAAACCTCGAGGTTTTTGACCTGCTCTGACTGTTCTCTCTGAACTTTTGGCCCAAATATGATGACATATGTCTTGATGGAGCTGAAGGAAGTTGTATGAAATCAAGTCATATAAACGATGCACTAACTGATCAATGGGACTGAATTCTGTCCTCTAGTAACTCACATTATCTCTTCTTTAATGATTTATTTATTGGGTCTCGCTCGTTCCTTGCGTACTGTCTTGTAAAGTGTGGCTGCTGTTCTTGCTCCTGCCTAGAAAACATGTTGTTGAACAGCTTTGTTGCAGTGAAACAGATGTGTTAGTCGTGTGTGTTGTGTTGCAGCTCTGCATTCCAGTAACAGCTCACTAATGAGAATTTCAAGCCCGCCCCTCAGAGCTCCCTGCCGCCAGCGTCCCTGAAGATCTTTGTTTTTCACGCCGTTACCAAGAGGGTCACTGTTGTCAAGGGATGCAACTACACACTCAGAGAGAGGAGCACAACAAATAAATGAAATGATATCAGCTGATTTACATTACTGCAGCTGTTAGATCATTGGAGGGTGTGCTAAGGGAGGCGTGTGCACCTGAGTGCTGCTTCAGCAGAGCAGAAATACACTTTTAATGGCTTGAAAACACCTGATGCTGATAGATTTGATTTGGTTTGACTTGCTTTGCTGCCTCACTGCAATGTTTTTTAAATGTTATCTCATACATCATGCTGCATTACAGTGCACTGTAGGCCTGAATCCCCCGCCTCTGCAGCCTCTCTGAGGACAAACACCTCAGTCAATTAGGTCCTTCCCACGCCGCCTCTCCTCACATAATTGTAGTGGCTCGATTGGAAGGAGCACAGCAAGGAATAAACATGAGTGAGTTATCATCTGCAAATCCACAAATACTGGTGAACGGTGAAGAAGAGGAGCAGCAGAAGCAGAAGCAGGACGAGGCCGCTGCACAAGAAGAAGAGCAGATGTCTTCTGTCAGTGTGGACGAGGAATGTTTGGAGGACAGCGCTGCTGCAGAAACAGAGAAACAAGCAAAGATGCAGTCTGTTTTCCAACAGGTACGTAACCGGATCAGATCACAAGTGGGTATGAAGGCGCCAAAGAACAGCATACTGGAGCTGGTGCAAAGAGTCAAAGACAGAGAAATGGAGGTCACACAGGTGAACGGTGACCCCGAGGGCGAGGATGTCAGCGGTGAGGAGAAGAAACAAGCGGAGGTGTTGATAGATGAGAGCAAAGATGAGATGGATCTAAGGGAGGAGGAGTTGTGTGCAATTTTTGAGGAAAAGCTTGAGGCTACTAAGAAGGCCTTAAGAGATGAGTTTGAAGTGCAGATTTCTCAGGTGCGTAAAGAAATGCAGGCCTACGCTGACAAGGCTGTGAAAGACTTGGAGTGTAAGATGCAACTTCACAATCTACGAGAGCAACAAGAGAGCAAAGGTCCAGACAGGAGACAGAAGCCTTCAGCAGCTCCTTTACTGCCGTCCAGAAGAGGAAGAGTCCTGACTCGGACCATGACCACCATCATCCCTAAGACGTGTGCCCCTGTCATCGTCGGCCCGCGCGCGAAATCAGAGACACTGAGCTCCTCGAAGGGTGAAAGCTCTCGACTTCGACTGAGAGATCCAATGTTCTCCCTGACAAGCAACAACAAGCAGCAGTGCCAGAGCCGCAAGCCACTGCCCCCGACTGTTTGCCCCCCACTGCAACAGCGTAAAAAACCTGCCCGGGCAAAAGTTAAAACAGGGAACTGAGTCGAAATCTTGATCTTTAACAAACCAGGAGCAGGAGAATCCAGGTCACATTTATAAAGAGAACCTCTGTTAATGCTTGTTACTGTACCTGCTGTCCAGCTTTTTGTACAAATAAAAGGTACGTTTGAAAATTGAAATTATAATAAAGCATTGAGAGTTTAAAATGAGGTTTCCCGTTCACTTCAATACAAGATGTGGATTGTTTTTTAACCATGGAACCAAAATGGCGACTAGTACGCTCTCTAGTAGTACTTACTACTACTTTTACTAGAAGGGTCCAAATGTCTACTACTGCTTAAATGTCGTGCTTGTACTGCCAAAGAACTTAGTTCTTGATATCATCAGGATATTTAATAAATGCGACAAGGTATGACTCCAGGTGCCGTGTACAGACCTTTTTCACATGCAGGATACTTTTTAGTCGTAGAATTAGATGTGTAAATAATCAAAATAATGCATACAGACTCTGCGTTGCATGTCACTAACCTGTTGTCAGTTAACTTAATTTATTGTGAGATGTTCCACAAGCTGTTTTCTTTCATCGTTCCACAACTTTTACAGTCTTTTGTTGCCACTGTGCCAACATTTTTAAACATGTTGCTGTCATCAAATTCAAAATGATAAAAACAAAAAAGTCTTTGTGCTATTTTAAATTAAATATGGAGTTTCAATGTTTGCACATCATCACATTTTGTTTCTTTTTACATTTTTACACTGCGTGACAACTTTTTTGGACACGTGGGGGTTGTTGATAATAAGAGCATGTTTAAATGCTCTTTAACTTGAATTATAGCACAGTGAAAATGTGTTAAACTAAAAGTCAAAACAGTTTCCATGAGTATAACAAAACCTTAAATATTTAAAATAATATCATGCCCCGTGAGTTAAAATATTTGTGGTAATTGTACAATCTGACCAACAGATGGCAGCAGTTCCTTTTTACAGGCTCAGGAGAATCACATAAAACTTCTGCGTCACCTTCTTTGCAGAGCATGACTGAGCAGTTTTATAACTGAAGGACTGCTGAAGCTGCATGAACCACAACTAAACTATGTCATTCACATTTCCATCCTCTGCAGCAGTTATCTGCACACATGATGCTGAATGATGGCTGGAAATGTTCTTGGCATTTAAGCAAACTCTATATTATCAAATGATGGGAAATGAAGGGGGCAGAGAAGAAGTATACCTGACCAGGAGGAAAACCATTTTGAAGCTGTGATGTGAAGAAACCGCCTTCCTCCCTCTGCAGCTCTGCAGACTGTTGCTGCTCCCCAGTGGTCAAACAGCGGAGGACTGATTGCCTCCCAGGACAGAAGATGTGTAATGACGAAGTGAAGAAGAAGAAGAGCGTGCAACGTGTGCAGAAACATTTTACTCCATTTTTAATGATGCAGCTTCCTAATCACAGGTTCAAGATTTAAATTTGTTTGAGTAAATGAGTCTAAATTATCTATTTTAATATGAATATTGAACATTTTTATCCCCATGATTCTGGAAAATGGCCCTGAAAAGCAAGAAATGACCACATGCACTGATACAGACAAACTAAACATGTGCATGTGTTGATATCTCTTCATTGCTTTCCTGCAAAAATGTCATTTTCTAGCTCCTGATGAGGCTTAAAAATACACACCATCAGTTTATGGTACAGGTGTAACTCGTGCAAGACAGGTGATCTGAACCCTGTCGTTCACCTCTGACATCTACTGCAGACCTGAGCACCTGAGTGCTTCCAGCAGCTGAACTGGCACTGGGACCAGCCAGTGACAGGAGATGCATTTAGCCCCCCCTGAAGCAGCCACAGGAGCCGTGTGCCTGGAGGGGAGGGAGGCCCCTTCACAATGGACGGGATAGAGAAGGATGTGAAGAGGATCTTTGTGTCGAAAAAAAGGGATGATGAGCCCTGAGCGACCAATATCCGGAGGGGACGAGAGCCCAGCACATTCAGGTCTGGCCAAGCCGCCGCCGTCCTTTCGGAAGCGGCATCTCCAGCCTAACGATATCCAGCAGCAGCAGCAGGGCTCATTGCTATGCAGCCGGGTCGTGGGTTTCCCTTCAAATGTTGTGATGGAAATGATATTAGGTTGGTGTTTTTTTTGCTTACTCATTGCTGATAAGGGTCCCTTTTCTTGGTTTGCAGAAGTATCAGGTCATGTCTTGTATAAATATTCTGTTTTCAGACCCCTTTGCACAGGAACAAAGTGCTAAAACCAGGACAAACTCTGGTCATCTCCCACGACAACATTCAGATAAATAGACCGCATATGTGCCACATATGTTCGAGGTTTAACCCCAGTCTTTACACTGTGTACAGTATATCCTCTTAGATATTTTCTCAGCTGACTAAAATCCTCTCAGTCACCCTCTCAGATCCAGTTAGTGCTGTAACGGGTGGAGTGGACATGACCCTGAACAACAGTGAATAACAATGCTAAAGGGGAGATGGTGTTGAGGGCGTGGGGGGGAAGGAGGAGGTGGTGGTGGTGGTCCATTTGAAAAGCCCTGATTTCCTAATCACCCCCTTCAAATGTGCCACAAGATAACAAGATTAGCATGAAAACACTGATCTCATGTAAATGCTGTGTTGTTTTTTTTCAAGGCCCGGACAATTACAGTGAGAGGCCACTTCCAGGTTAAAGCAGCCACGAGACGAGCTGATTTCAATAGTGATTCTTGGAGCAGACGTGGTAGCAATTTACGGTGATCACACACGGCGTCTGGTGTGTATTGGATTCTTGAGTGGGCACTGTTTGTGAGGCATGATTAGACGTGTAATACCCCGTTATTTGTGCGAGCTCATTGATAAGATTTGTGGCGATCTGGCTCTGTTTCCAAAGGTCTGTGGAATTTCATCGATGACTATCAGCACAGATTTAAACAAAGGGGGAAGAGATGTGAGGGTAAATGTTGCTGTGAATGCAGAAAAAAAAGATTTGACTTGTTTTTATTTACATCCAGATCATGAGACAAGCTCTGTGGACGGGTGGGAACCCAAAAAACACAAGAATTAGACATTGGTGAAACTCCAAAGAGTAAGAGACGTTTCTTATTGATTAATCTTGTTTTCCTCGTGTGAGATGGCGTCTTTTTTTGACCAACAGTCCAAAACCCAAAGCCACTTAGCTGACTATCACAGAAGACTAGCAGATATTCACACTTGAGAGCCACATGTTGGCATTTTAAGGCTTTTTTGCCTTCGATAAAAACAGCTGAACACAGACGGGAAATTGGGGAGAGAGAGCGGGTAAAACATGCAGCAAAGGGCTGTGAGTTAGAACTGAACACACATGGGTGCACGCTCTACCATGAAGGTACCACCTGGACTTCAGTTATCCAAATTGTTACTGATTCATTCATCTTTTCTCATGGCTGTAGTCTGGACAGCTCTGTAACATGTTAGCTTTAAGGTAACAGTTCATTACAGGACAGGAAATGGGTTTTCATTGAAAGTCTCACCATTTAGGAGAGGACGGGCGCCATCAATGAGACTGAAAAAATGCTTCATGTTCGAGGTGTGAATGCTGCAAACGAGCAGTGAAACACGGCGTTTGGTTTCGACAGAGATTCCTGCGTCAGTTCAAAGCGACTTGTTTTGGTGGATCAGAGGCTGGAGCTGTCTAGACTGGAGCTGGGCTCATACTCAGACTCAGACACTTTATGTTATTAACTGTACAGTGTGAGCCTTAATCCTCTGGACAGTTCCTCGTCTCAAAGCTGTCAGTCCGGGGCTTAAAAATCCAACCTGCTCACTCATCAAGTATAAAGCACATTTATATCAACTCAAAGGGATTATTATCATTATACTGGAGTTACATACACATATTGACTGCCATGACAAGACATGGCAACAACACATGTTTGGGGAACATCTGTAAACTTCTGGTCAGACGTGCAACTTTTACTTTTACTTATTTGTTAGATTTGGAGAGAGCATGCTAGCTGTTTACTTGCAGTCTTTATGCTAAGCTAACCACTATAGCTTCACATTGAACAGGCAGACATGAGAGTGATATCTTGGTGCAAGAAAGGAGCTTGTTTCTCAAACTATCAAACCATTCATTTAACTTAATAAAAACAAAATAATGTAATAAAAGATAAATAATCCAACGCTGTCACATCTAAAAAACCTGTTGTTTTTACGGCAAAATACTGTCGGCTGTGGTTGCCAGAATTCTACTGTAATAAATACAGTATAATTTTTTTTATAATATTATGGTTATAAGGATGTTTGTACTGTTGATGTCACGTTTAAGGTCAGCGCTTTATTGCATATTTTAGAATGTCTGTAGAGTTCACGGTGAAAAACTGCCAAACCATGACAGTAAAAGACCGTAAAATATTTCACATTTATTTATACAGCATTTTAAAGGTAAATAAAATAGTATTTTATATTAGAGACTGTTAATTATACAGTAAAACACTGTAATATTTAATGGCATATTTTACTGCCTTTTACTGTCATTGTTTTAGCAGTTTTTCACCGTAAAATCTACAGACATTTTGAGTCTGAGCAGATTATAAATAAAAACAAAACAAGTGAAAACGTTTCTTTATAAAAAGATATTCTTGACATTATTTTTGGGGAACTTCGAGGCCCTCTAGTCTCGCTGCTTTTCCCCTGGTTACATTAGTTTATGCACTCAAAGCTACTCGGCTATCTGAGGACTGAGGACTGTGTGAATGTGGTTTGATCAGAACTGACTGACATCGTCGAAAACATAATTACACGACGACCCCACAACTGTAATTATGTTTTGATTGAAATGCTGCCAAACTCTGATTGGTGCATGTAAGAATGTGACATCACTTTTTTGAGCCCTGCCCACTTCAAACCCTTCAAACCAGAGAAAACATTAAAATAACCAAAACTGTTCAGACTGTGGCAGAAAGTGTTGTGTTCATGTACGACCCCTGTTGCTTGTAAAATCTTATGTTTTCATGACTTAGACCTAAATGCAGGACACATTTCAGCACCCTCACACCCGTCCACAAGTCCTTTTCTTTTTCTGGGTCTGGTCTGAGCTCCAGAAGATTCACAGGTAAGACAAACAGGCAGAGTGAAGGACACCCAGAGGTCCTTTTGATCTTTCACACAAAGGTTTTGGGGTGGATAATAAGTGATGCTCTCACCCCTCCACCTCCACCTCCACCTCCACCTCCTCACCCTGCTCTGCGTTAAACCAGCTAATGGATGGATTGTATGCAGAGATGCTTTCCCTAACTGCATCTTTTGTGATACGTCTCCCTCAAATGATGCTGTTTACATGCGTGTGTGTGTGTGTGTGTGTTATAATCTGGCAACAGGTGGGCGAACGTTACAGAGAAAGTGGGGTTAGCGTTGACAGCCCGTGGAATGTGTCAGATCTCTGTTTACATGTGCATATGAACACACACACACACACACACACACACACACACACACACACACACACACAGAGCAGAGTGCATTTGTTGCTGCCTGGGTGGGATTGAACAGCAGGGAGATCTGAGGAGAGGCGAGCAGCAGTTGTGTTTTTGGTTCAGATGTCCCATTTGGGTGTGGCAGCTCACACTGACGACAACACTCAGAGCTGGGGGCACCTGTGTGTGTGTGTGTGTGTGTGTGTGTGTGTGTGTGTGTGTGTGTGCTGCTTGCAGTTCGGACTGGAGATGCTGAGTGATGGCGTTAGCGGTGAGATTAAAGGATCAGTCCGGTGATATTTGAGATTCTTCTAATCATCTAATTAAAAAAACAAAACTAAAAATTGATTTATCTTAATCCTCCTTTAAAAAAAACACATTAATGAACCACATGTTGCACTGGTTTTATTACCAAGAACACACACACTGTAGTTTATTTTTAGTCAAACACACACACACACACACACACACACACACCATCCTGCTGCTGTAAATACTCACTAGAGCTCCAAATGTGTGTTAATACGCAGCTGAAAATAGTCCCCAACAAATGCATTTTTCACCTCAAATTGAGTAAAGTCAGCTAAAAACTACAATGTCCAGCTGTTTTAGGGAATTACTTAGTCTGTTTTATATTTGGGACATGTAGTATTATGTGTTAAAATTACCTTTACAATGTTTAGTGTGGAGTAGAGGGTGTTTTGTGTCCACAGCATGTAGCAGCTGTTGGTCCGAACAACCAAAACCAGTACGTGAACGAGAAAGTCCGTGCAAGAAAAACATCTTAAAGGTCCGGTGCATGGTTGAACTTTACTTTGGGGGGCCACTGTAAAGCTCACACCCAAACATCCAAACATCCAAACAGGCCACACGGGCCACAAACGAACACACGAGCAACATTTACGTGCATTTGGACGCCTCTACGCGAGTGTTGTTGTTTCTGTGCTGGCCCCCGGTCGGTGCTTTGGTCAGCTGGTATTCTGGGTGAGTTATCCCAAAGTGGACTCGCTGGCTAACAGCATCAGACAAGCTGTCAGCCCAGCTCATCTCAATAACAACAACAAGTCTGGCCAGCCTAGCATGCATGATTGGCTCCACCCTGATTCTTATGGTCAAACTATTGTTCAAAGATGGAGCTTTATGTCCTCCGCTCAAAGGAGCTCCACTTATAAACACTTCCAAATGGCGTCTGACTGAGCTATATGAAGGATAACTGTGTGTTTAAGCGACCCTGTTTCTCTCTGTGGCCCTCACATCCATCACTCTTGTGATATTTCGAGCTCCACCGCTGCCAGTATGGACAATATGTAACATATGATCCCTCACACGACGGCTTCACGCTCTCGCCGTCTCACACATGTTGTTACTTTAAAGATGTGATGTAAGAGCGGCTCGTGTAGCTGTGATTTGTCCCAACTCCCTTCACCTCATTCACATTTTTTCCGAGAAGTGCTCAGTGTGTGTCGGAGCATCTGCACCCTCCGTCCACAGCCCCCGCCCCTGCAAACCCCAACGCCAACAACCGCTCTAACTGCAACCTCTTGTCAGCAGGGGACAAATATTGACTTGTTCGGCGGTCCGACCTCTGCCAGGATTAGAGCCTCACTTCCCCCCTCCACCACCACCACCACCACTGCTGCCGCCGCCATCTCTAAACGGTGATTATGTCCAACAGAGCTCATTACTGTCAAATCAAAGGATCCCTCAGAAGAGTCACTCGTTGGTAATGACCCTATTATTCAGTGAACATGTGGGGTTTTGTTGGCTTTACCTCCTGTTGACAGACAGTCCTGTCTCGGTGTCTTTTTGTGACAGTAAATAATAAGTTTTACATGAACTGGAGGTTCTTTAAATGTAACTAAAAACACATTGAAGTTACCTCCTGGTGCTGCTGCCTAAAGACAGTCTTTCAAATTCAACCCCCTCCCACCGCCCTTTTGATTGTTACCCCACAGGTCTGTGTCATCAAACAGTTAAAGCACCAGAAGTCACAATACACACTTTTCAGGATGACGGTTACTTTGCATAATCCGGTTACAGTCTGGATACTGGCTGTGAATCAATAGAGATTACAGATCTGTTAGTCTGAAGGTGTAAACCAAATGCAAGACATTCATAACAAAGCTACAACAACCCCTCTGGAGATACTTAACACTGAAATAACAGGATGGCGTAATGAAACTGATGTGAAACTACACCTTTAATGAAAAGACTTTAGATGAAGTATAACTTTCACACACTCGGCTTCATAGAACACATCTTTAATGCAGTAGTTAGTTACAGTGATGTCAAAAAAATAAAACATATGCATCAAACTGGAACATTTATTTACAGAGTTCCTTTGTCCCCCTTTAGTGCCGTGACTACACCGCGAAACCCCTCCACCCCTCCACCCCTCTTTTACCCCACCCCACCCTGCCCCGTTCCTGCCCCCCCCCCAACAACAACATTTGTCAACTGCCATCTGCCTGTCTGCCCCCTCCCTCCCCTACCTCGTCTCCCTCTCTGCACAAACTATATAATTAAGCTGCAACACCTTTTCTCCTCTTACGCTCCCTCCACCTCCACCCCTCCACCCCTCCACCCTCCCTTGCAGCTTCTTCTACACCTTCACAAACAAGCTTTAAAGAGGACGCTGCTCTGTTGGATTTCCCTGCGCATAAAGAAGGAAATAAAACAACAAGTGCTTCTAAAACAAAACAGCAATAGTTCTGAACACACACAAAAAAATTGCTATGATATGAAAATACTGTACAGCTTTTATGCTTCATCCAGTGTAAACAGATTTCAAACTTTAATTCCCAACATCAGAGAAATGAGAAACTTTTCACTTTTCTTTTTTTCTTCTTCTTCTTCTCTGAGAATTTGAGGAGCTGACGGAGCTCAGCCGGCTGGCTCCAGCTTCAACATGCAGAGCATCCACCTCTCTGTCGTGGTAGAATAGGAGGAACATATTATGGATTTCATGACTGTGAGCAGTGACAAAGTTCATCATCTCGTCTTACCAGCTTTGAATAACGGACACGTAAAGTCTGTCTTTTTTTTTACAAGTGTTCCAGTGGTTGGAGCTGGGACCGGCCCGCAGCCCCGCCGCTCCACCTTTCCTTTTACTTTCTACACCTTGGTGGCCAGAGACTGAACCTCTGACTTCTGAGTCTGGGCACTGAGCGTGGAGGACATGGAGCTCATCTGGCCATGCATAGCCTTCTTCAGGTTGAGCAGGCACAGGCACTGGGAACGAAAACGCAGGTCAAAGAAGGCGTACAAGAACGGGTTGAGGCAGCTGTTGACATAGGCCAAGCAGGTAGCATAGGGGTGAGCCAGCAGCAGGAAACGCAGGAACCCGCAGGAGGTCGGAGCCATGTTCAGGTAGGAGAGGGCGTCCATGCTCTTCAGGACGTGGAAGGGAGTCCAGCAGATGGCAAACACCACCACCAGTGTGGTGATGATCTTCAGCAGCCGCTTCTTCTTCTGGTCCTCCTTGCGGAGGTTGTTGAAGTGGCGTGTGACGGTGCAGCCGATGAAGCAGTAGAAGATTGTCATGGCCAGGAAAGGTAAGAGAAAACCCAACGCAGAGGAGGACAGGCTGAGCCCGGCAATCCAGAAGAACTCGTGCCTCTGGTTCCTCGTCACCAGGCTGAAGTCCATGGCACACGTGGTCCTGTTGCTGTTTTGGTCGTTCACGGTGGTGCGGAAGAGCAGCGTGGGCACAGCCAGCAGGCCGGACAGGAACCAAATAGCACCCAAGGAGGCCAGCATGGTGCCCCGCGAGCGCAGTCTGCTGCTGGACAGGGAGTGCACGATGGCCAGGTAGCGGTCAAAGCTCAGGCAGGTGAGGCAGAACACACTGGCGTACATGTTGACCAGAACAACATAGCTGCTGATCTTGCACAGAGCCACGCCGAAGGGCCAGTGGTAACCCAGCGCTGTGTACACAGCCCAGAGAGGTAGGGTTACAACAAAGGTAAGGTCAGCAAGGGCAAGGTTTCCTATGTAGACATCTGCAGCCCGACGTTTAGATTTGGATCTCCAGACGGTGAAGATGACCACGCCGTTACCTGACAGGCCCAGGATGAAGATGAGCATGTAGAGCACCGGGATGAGGGAGTAAGAGGGCTCCCACTCTGAGAAGTCACAATCAGTCTCATTGTCATCATAATACTCATAGTTATCATATTCCCCAGTGGTGAGCTCCATGCTGAGATGAAACAAAGACAAAAATCCTTAAAAGTTCCTGTACAGATCCAAGTGACGTGAGAGAACCACAGGAGGAGCTGCTGCTGCTGCTGGTGGTGCTGCTGGTGGGAACTGGAGGAGTGGGCAGGATCGTGTGTGAGAGTGAGTGACTGTTGGAGCTGTCTGCCTTTTTAAACTCAGCCCTCCACACCCCCACTGGTTCCCTCCCAGGACGACCCCCTCCTCCTCCTCCTCCCCCAGTAAAACATCTCTCAGCCCTCCTCCTCCACCTCCTCCTCCTCCTCTCTCTCACCTCTTCTGGAGCCCATCCCTAGTGCCTGGAGGACGAGGAGACCCCCAATATGCCCCCCCCCCCCTGTAGACAGGTTTTAAAGTTTGCAAAATGAATTGCAAACTTTTAAAAATTGCATAAATTTTGCGTAAAAAAGTTGAAAAACTGATCGACATCATTTATTTTAATCTAAAACATTTAAACAGGAGATAATCAGCAAGTTCTAATACTTATAATCATAATAAATAATGTAATCGATCAGCTGATTGACTCTTTTTTATCCATCACTCACGCGAATAAATGACATCATGTAAACAATGCGCACAGACGCAGACACACCCCGCGCCTCATGTCAGATCTTCATCATTTAACCCGCATCAAACGCACTTTGTTAGTGCGTTAGATTACATAAAAAAAGAAGAAGTATTTGTGTCGTGTGCGGGACAAGTCTGAACATCTCAATCAAACCCAAACATGTCACATTTCGCCTCCTCTCTCTGCGCGCTCATTCATAAATATAATAATAAGAAACTTTCAGAGAAATATTCAGAGTTTAATGATGACTGCGTAATTAGATCGACGGTGAACTGCAAACTGTTTGAAGATTAGATTGGATGTCAGCGGGGCAGCTCAGAGGATGAAATGTGTGAATTCAATTCTCAAGTCTGGGGATTGATTTCCATGAGAAAAGAAGAGAGGACGGCGAGCAAACACACCGGGGCTGCAACCAAAAAACACAAGGAAACCTCACATTGACACCATCATTGAGCCAACAATGTCTATCTCTAAATCCCGTTTAACGGGGACCTTTTGGTTAATGCATCATTTAACTGCTGATTGCATCACAGAGGGAAGGAATGCAACTTTAAAGGCAAGAAAACAGCAAATTATATAATTATCATTCATGTTTTTACTCACTGTGCACGGAAATAGATTTGATTGCACCTTTTTAGCAGCTGTCCAACAATAAAAAAAGTTTAAAAAATACTTTTCAATTGACTGTTAACACCCAATCTAAAGATATAATTTGCATAATTAAAATTTAAGTTTGCAGAGAACCAGCAGCTGCAAAATCAGATCATAAAATCCGTTTTTTTGCAGACCTGAAATGAATTATTGCAGTGCTGAACATGCATCTGCCTCCTAGTGGTGATAACATGGAGTTACACGGTGGATTATGACACTGTAAATGCTTTTGAGAAATGTCTTTGGTGAAAGGAAGGAGTCTGCGGTTTGCAGCTTATCAGGCTGCAGCGAGTGAGTGGTGATTGTGCTTGAACACTGAGCCGGTCGAGGGGGGAGTCTAAAACCAAGGGCAGAGGGCTTTGAATTTCTTTCAGCGAGGAGACGTCGGTGCTCAGTTTCTGCTGCAGACACACCAATGACAAAAATTGCTTCTTCTACTTGATCCACAACCTTAAGAAAACCACACACAAACACACACCAGGTGGGTCTCACCTCTACACTTCATCCCCCGGGGAGAGGATTGGCCGCCTGCTGCTTACAGGCCAGCTATCCCTTACACAAATAAATTAGCAAATTTAAAAAATAAAAGGAGTAGATAAGAAACAGATGGTCAGATTAGACCATCTCTCCGATATCTTGGGTATCTTCAGAGAACCCTCCTCACTTGTTAATCGCAGCCCTTATAGGTGCCAAGATAAAGACCTGCTGCTGATCCTGATGTCGGTTTTACAGGGGATGAGAGGACGGTTATCAGCTGGGAGTGAGGGTTTACTTACATTTCTGTCCAAATAAAATATATTCATTGTCTTTGGCTGTGTTGTGTCACAGGGGTTGTGTCTCTCTCTCGCTCAGGCCTGGACCACACATGTGTCCCCGCCACAGCTGTGGCTGCTTTTGATCTGCTGCTATAATGACCCCGCTGCTGCGATACAACTGCTTCTGTCTCGCTCTGACTGTTAACTTTATTTTTTTTACTTATGCAACACAAAGTCGCTGCGATCACATGCTTGCAAACAGCTGATATTTCTGCAAAGTTCACAGCAGCTTTGGGGGGACATTTGTAATGGATGTCAGCTCCAGTCTGGTCTGAGGACAAGATTAGTGATTGAAGGTGTAATCTGTGACCCGAGGTTTGTTTGAAGTGTAAAAATTGATGGCAGCAAACAGATCCATCCCCCCTTTTTTCCCCTTGATTTGTGGCTCTGCAGGCTCCACAAATCATGCTGAGGCACCCGGAGAGGGCCGCAGGGGTTCCTGGGTCACAGTTTGATGTCATTTGAGAGACAAGGTTGGTCCCTGAGTGCATGCTGCCCCTGCTGAAATCAGATTATGTGCAATAAAGATTACAATAACTCATCCCCAGATCACAATTTGTGCTTCCATCTAAGTCAAATCTTAAAGCTAACTGCGAGCTGCCTTTCACGTCGGCCTGCTAAGTGCCGACTCTGCTGTGTCAGACGACGTCGCACCCCTGTGCCATGGAGCCAAGCGCCACACCCTCAGATGTGCGAGGGCGCTGCTCCTGCTGAGGGGTTTTTGCTAATTGGCAGAGCATCTTGTCAAAGCGCGGGTTATCTGAGGACCGCTGGCTGTTGTGTGTCTGCTACTCCTGAGGAACAATTTGCTTCTGCGTGTCTTCATTTTCAGCCCAATAAAAAATACATTCACGTGGTGTGAAATGAAAACTTCACTGTATGTGCCTAATTAAACGGTTTAGCTCGAGGCCAGCCATAACAAAAACAGCTATCTTTCCCCCACATCTGCCTACTCTTGACCTCAGCATTGAAGTGAATAGAGATCTCCACCCAGTCATAAGAAACGTCTGCGCTGATAAGGCTCCTCTATTGTTTCATTTTCGTCGCTCTCAGCACTTTTCTTTTAATGAGCAATGCACCTGTTGTTGAAGTGCTTTTAAAAGTTTCATCACGTAGCACAGATCCTGAATCAACGGATGCAAATTATTTTTATTGTTGATTGTAGACTGGAAGAAAATTTCCCCCCCTATGCCTGCACAGTGCTGTAGTATGGTTGGATAAGAACCCTCCCCAAGATTAATACATTTTTCTTTGCAGCCTCCGTTTGAGTAAAAATCTATAACATCTCAAAATAACATAATAAACAACATTTTTTACAATATTAAAAACAGTGTTAGACATTTAAGACCCAATAAAACCAACAAAAACTTCACTTTGTGTGAGAAATTTTAAAAGAATATATGTATTGTGAGTAATGTAGACGGCAGGTTTTGACAAGGAAGGATGCACGAGACACTCTCAATGTACATTCACTTGGCTCCTGTTCTGGCACAACACTGGCTCCACTCCCTCTTCCTGGTGGTCTAAAACGCCTGTGGTACAGTCACTAACAATGTGCAACGCTACATCGGTGAAGAACTTAATTAAGAGCTGATGCTGCACTATGAAAAGACAAATCCATCCAGCTTTATTCAAACATGTACTGTGTCAGTGAGCTGAACATGTGTGTGCATCAAAGCAAACTTTTCTTTGGATGGCTCGCATGGAGCCGAGGAGGGAATATTTTATCAGCAGCACCAGTCACGCTGTCTGTGTCTGGGAGACAGTTGTGTTTGACATCCGTATCAAAACCCAAACACAGTGCAGCCAGAGCCAAACTACAGCAGTGTTTGCAAGTTCTTTATCGTTGTTGCCACCAGAAACAAAATCCTGCCTGTTTATTTATGACTTATCTACCTTCCTTTAGCGCACGTCTGCCAAGAGAAGACACGCGATGAGTGAACTGGATTTTTAGGGTGACACACGTGAGCGTCGCCTTTGTTTAAATTTGCACTTTTTCTTCCTGATTAAAATGTTTTTAACGCGGCAGATTTGTGATGTTATCCGTGCACCGATTGACCCAAATCGAGGCAGCTGTCCTGCAGTGCTCTCCGCTCCGCTCGTCCATCCTTGCACCTCCAGTAGCTTTGTCAGGAACAAGGGGGTCACAAGGTGTTTCCCCTCTCTCCCTTCTCAGACCCTGGACCACCCCCGCACCCATCCTCTCTCCACACACTATAGCGTGTGTGTATCTGTGTATCAATGGACAAAACAGCAAGCACCACAGGATGTGCTATAATAGGACAGTTTGTCCTCTCCTACTGTGATGCTGCTGTCACACTTTTGTTTTATAGCTCCTTGAGATGCATTATTTATTTAAGAGATGGCAAGATTGAGCGATAATATAAATAAAACAGGTCGCACGTTCTCGGACGTTTTTATGGAGTAAAAATAGGTCAGATTCTTATCTTATCTTGTCATTCTTCACTTAGATAAATTGTTTCTATTAGTTTTTAAACTGACTTTTAAGTGTTTGACCTGCACTCACGAGGGAGGGGGGGAAGATCGGGAAGGAAACGGTGTAGAAAAAGTAGGAAACAATAACACATGGGAGAAAATAAAGAAGCGGGAGATGAGTGTAATGAAAGAGAGGATGTAAGGGAAGAAATAAAGGGACAAAGGACAAGGGTTGATGAGAGGGTAGTGGCTGGCAGGCCGGGCCAGCTCTCTCTGTTAGTAGAGTTAATGACAGGGGATTATGGAGCCGGGGCTGCTGGGATCTCCCAGGCCCCGCTAGACTCCGGCCCTCCTGTCATCCCAGGAGATCTGCGGGAATCTGACTCCATTTGGTCTGAAATCTCCTGACAAAACAAAAAGCCTGTGGCTCAATTAGGAGGAAATTAGCCTCTCTCTCCACACTCACATTTTGCTTCTTCACTGTTACTCCTTGAACGTGCAGCGTGTGCACGCAAGTCGGATGCTTATTCTTAATTTTTAGACTTATTTTGAAGTGACAGGAAATGTCTGGATCTCAGTGTGCCGGTACCATTCCTGCCTGTTTTCCTTTAAACTAGACACACACAGAAACCTAAATCCCGTCCTGTGTTATGAGAAGTCAAAGTGGAAATCCAAACAGCAGCCCATGTGAAAACCAGGTGCTCTGCAGACTTTTCATTCGCAGTCTCACAACGTCTGAGTGGAACTTATGTCTCTTATACTCTCATTTCCTTCACGGACGGGAATGAAAGAGCTGTCGCAGACGTGACTGGCACTGAGAAAGACCAGGAGCGAGTCTCAAAAGACAAAAAAAATGCAAACCATAAACTCAAATCTGAGGCGATCAGTCGGCTTTAATTGTTAACTTTACATGACTTTAAGGCCTAAAGATTTGCTCGGTGCAGCAAGTCCAACCCAAAACTGGAGACTCGCCAGGGAAAAACTAAAGACCCCTTTTATAAAAACAAGTTGTGCCCCAGACTGCGTCAGGAATATCTAGACTATTTATATCTCCGAAGATTTACAACGAGATGACATCCACTACTGCGATTTCATCACAGACGAGCACTGTGTGACATTTTTGTGTTCTTATTTCAGGGCCAAGTTTTTCTAAGAGTTTTAAAAAGCCCTTTTCAAATTTGAGCAGCTGTGTTTATTTACCATGTAGTCTGGATTCAGTGCCAACTGCTGCTAAATGCAGTTAAAGTGAGCGGCCTTGCACTGCGCTGCACTCGGCTCTGTTAAAGGATATTTAGCAGGTTCAGTGGTCATCGCAGGTACCAAACAATAAAGCGTATGCTCTACTGTTACACTTTTATGGTGTGCAGTTAACCTTCCCATCAAACTTTAGGAGCCGTCCTCGAGCATTCTTGCCACTGGTGAAACTGCAAAAGCATCTAACAGTGGCGACAGTGTGGCGGAGGCTGCACTGTTTTCCCCCCCATCTGTCAGCTGTTTGACAGACAGCAACAAACTGTAAATCAGTCACCTCTGAGTCGAGGCCGGCCCTCTGCCTGCTCAGAGCAAACAAACCATAGAGTGTGTGTGTGTGTGTGTGTGTGTGTGTGTGTGTGTATTCACCCTGACAGTGCATCGTCCACTTCCTTTAGCCGTGTCATGTGGCGCTGACGCTACATCACTATCAGGAGGGTCAAGTGGAGCCAAATATTCAGGATAAAGTTATTCGAAAGGGAGACCAAAAATCGAAATTTTATAAATGAAAAGTTGAATTTATAAACTATAAAATGCACGATTGGTAAATGTGTGTAAAGGTTTCCTCCTGACGTCACAATTCTCCCAAAATTCTCCTAATTTTTTCTCAAATTTTCACCCCTTTTCATTATCGTGACCCATTTCTGGAACAATTCCCTGAGACTCTAAAAGTCAGGAGGGGAACAGGCGTGTAGCAGGAGATTTTAAGCAGATTTTAAATTTTTTGGGAAAAAAATTTCCCTTTTTTTCTTCAAATTTTTAAAGGGAGGGGGAAGAAATTTTTTAAAATCTATTTTTTTTTTTTTTTTCTTTCGGTTCCCCCCCCCCCCCCCCCCAAACCCCCCCAAAAAAAAAAAAAAAAAAAAAAATAAATTTTTAAAAATGTAGCTTAAGTCATCAGAAAACTTCTGCTTATTTTCAAAGGGGGTTTCAAAGTTGGCAAGTTTCCTTTATATAAATTAATAAACAAAAGTTGAATTAATAACCTATAAAATGCACGATTGGTAAATGTGATACACCACCACTTTCCCCAGGAGGAGACTTTATTTCTCTCTCCCTGTTTCCTCCTGACGTCACAATTCTCCCAAAACTCTCAGGATTTCTGACAAATTTTCACACTTTTTTTCGTCATCATGACCTCGTCTGGAACTCTAAAGAGTCGGGGGAGGAAAAGGCGTGTAGCACAAGAGAGAGAACTGAGAATTAGCATTTCAGATGTTCTGAAAAGAAGATTTCCCGTTTCCCACGGCAGTTTTTTTTTCTGTCGAGCTCAGCGGTCTCTCTGGTGTGATTTACCATCAACAGGCTGACGAACATAAAACCAGAATTAAAAGTGAAATTACTAGTATTTGATATGAAAATGGTGACGCACTTTCACCAGAATGCAGAAACAGAGTCGCTGATACTCTGATATACTCGGGGGGTTTATCAGTACAAGCCTGCTCATAGTAGCTATTGTCAGCATAAATACCGATTAACTGACAACAGTTTTGTGACTTTAAACAGACAAACGCACAAAAAAAAAAAATAGTGCAAACGGTGAAAATTCAGTTTGACGGGATCTCACTGCGTCCTCTTCTTCTTCACTGGTTTTAATGGTGCCTGACTGAAGATCTGGTGTCACCAGCTTTTATCTGGACACTCTCCTGATAAGTTAATTTGTATTTTCTGGAAATTTTGTGAACATTTTTGCGAAACACTTGGATGGAAAACTAACTACTAATACAGTAACGTCTTAAAAGCTGCTAAATGCAGAGAATCTTGGGAAATGTAGGCAAATTCAATGTGCCGTTATCTTGTAAACCACTTATAGAAATATAAGTGCAAATGAGGAAGGACAGTTTGCAGAATCACACACCGCATTTTAGGACCTGAAACTGCGTATTTGTGCCTGACAGCTTGACGTTCCTGTGTTGGTCTGCAGCCAAGAAGCTACACGGCTCCTTTAAAAAACTGACAACTGCTTTAAGGACTCAAACAATAAAATCAACTTTAACACTCTGTCGACAACTTTGATGTGCAATCACAAGGCGAGAAGAGGTGGTGGTGTGTGGAGGGTGGAGGGCGGGTGGGGGCAGAGTGGGAGTAAAAACATCCTCCGACTTGCCCTAATTGTTTCAGCATCTGTTTTGCTGTTGCTATCACCCAGACAGGCTGAAAACACAACTGAAAACACACATTCAAAGTTTCCACTCGCTCCATTTCCTTTAATCAAACTGCCCTCGCTGTGACTGATTGCCAGACCAGACCTTGGCCTTGTCTCGCCTGTCTGTCTATCAGTCTCTGCTTACGGTGCAACTCATTCCCTTCAATAATACTATTCGTTTCCCGCCAGGAGACAGCTGATAATTGCATTAACTCATTAAAACTGATGATTATTATCATAAAATGTGACTGGAGGAGGAAGAAGGTGAGGATCGGGCCAAGCGAGGATAGAAAGCATGCTAATGAAACGAGACCAACTGGCCGTGGAACGTGGCCTTCCCATTATACACGTACTTCAGGTTTCTAAAAGAGGAAGCGGGACACTGTTAAAACACAAAAGGTCCAGATGTGAGGCCCCCCCTTTGAAACACATCTCACTGTCTCGTGCCTCGCGCTGAATGCTGACAAATTGGCCTTTAACGATCCCAAAACAGAGAAGCCCGAAGTCAATGTCAAAGCCATGTGTCGCTCTTCTGAGCCGCACCGGTGTGCGGGAAGGCTAAGTGCCTTTCAAAAAGAAGCCGGGACTCTAAGAAAATATTTGTACAAAGCCTCTGCACTATTTCAGCCTCCGCGATGGGTTGATCCGCATACTCGGCACTCAGCACATGTTGTTGCGCCTCATCTCGCTCAAGGATTGAAGGCCTCGAAACACAGCTGAGGGATTTAGCGAGAACTCTTGTATTATTAATGAGCAGAGAAGACTCCTAACTTTGACTTTAGATGTTAAAACACAGGTTAGATGGATCCACACTCATAATACGGCATGTGGCTTACACCTTCGAGCTATGGGGACGTTCTTAGAGGACTTCTTGGCGTCAGGGTGGCCATGATGCCAGCATATGTGTTGACTGGCAGCACGATCTCTTATGAAGCCAAATGTTTGCGCCCCACGCTCATCCAGCCAAGATGTAGCTCGAAACAGACAGCTGCATACCACACCCCACCCTCCCCGACTCCATCCCTCTTTAATCTACAGCTAACCGCCACAAAAAAAAAAAAACACTCAACAACACTGTGGAACCGTCCATAAACAGACACAAACAGCACTAATCCACACGCAAAACTAAAATGAGACTGCACATGAATCAGCGCAGCGGAAAGAAGAAGAAGGCGTAATCGCCGTGGCTAATGCCGATCTGGATATGAAATATGATTTCATCTCATGCCTCCTCACAAATCTTTGCAGTTACGTCGTCATATACAGTGCATGGCTTCCATATGGCCGCCACACTATCGAACAATCTGGAAGAAACATTTTGAAATACGATCTGTCCGACTGTGACAGCGAGGCACGCTCACAAACCAACGCAGCAACGCTGCAACTCATTATGTGAACTTCTACTGTCTCCATGTGCTGAAGGAGACGAGATAAGATTAGATAAAACTTTATTAATTCTGAGGTTTGCAGCTGCACAGCGACAGAAAATAAGTATATAAAGTAAAATAAATGAATAATAAAACTAAAATAAGAAAAGAATCATAAATAAAATAAAATAAAAACTGTTAAAGGAGATTTGTAGACAAATTACGAGGTGACAGTTGTGTGATTAATAGCAGCAGAGTCAACAAGTCTATGTAAACAGCAAACACTATATATTATACTGACATCTTTATTGTCTTTATCTCCTAATTTTCCATCTTCATTCTCTGTTCTGTCTTCTTGTTTTAACTTTTCCTTCATTTAACTTGACTTTCTGTTGCTATTTTGCCATCAAACACTTTGTAAACTCTGTTTTTAAAGGTGTTATGTAAGTAAATCTATCATTATAACTGTATTATAACTAGTTTTGTATGTGTTAATATAGAGATGTAACTCTGTGAATCTGTACCTGGGATTAGCATCAGCCGAGGTGCGTCTTGGATCACCACTCGCACCGCAAACACACTTCATGCAGCAAGGTCAGGTGTGTATAGGTGACACAGTGAGCAACTGAACGTGAGTGTAATTGTAAAAAAAGGCTCATCGGAGAGGACAGATGATGAAGAGAAGTCGCTGCTCCTGCTAGTAGACTACAAGCGAAGGTAACAGCAGAAGTTGCTATCTGCAGCTGCAGTAAGAGAGGCTGAAAGAGCCCTGTTCGCTATGTGTGCATCATGCATCACCATCATCAGTGCAAGTAATGTCTTCAATCTTCAGTTCTTGTAATGTTAATGCGCTGTTTGACGTCTAAAAACACTTCCTGACGTGGTTGGACAACATGTTGACAACTCACAAACCTTTGCCTTCAGGCACAGTGTGGCTTTGAACTTTTTCAAATCACGGTGGCACCAGATGAAAAGTCAGTGGATGGCCAGATTCACTGGGTAACGGCACCGTGGAAATTCATGCAAACCAAAGATGTCAGCCTCATTTTAGTGCTCGATGAAAAGCCAACCAACCAACACTGTCATCCTTAGACTCTTGCCGCTAGCGTGTCTAAACACCAGGACCTTCTCTCCTGTTTTTAATCGTCATCCTTCTTTTACAGTCAACAAGCAGCCTCCCTCTCGTGTCTTCACACCTTTACATTTCTGAAGTCCACACATCCTGATCAGAGCCGTGATTTGAGAGTGTTTACGTTGCTCTGCAGACCCCGAGCGAGCCTTCCTCGCTCTCAGAGGGAGAATCCTCTGAGAGGGAGTACTAAAACAGGAAAAACAGTCTGCGTAACCCATCACACCGCGCTGACACTTTCTATGCATACGACTGATGCTATGGTTTGGCCCGGGTGTGCAGGGTTCAGCGGCCCAGCCCTTCCTGCCTTTGTTTGCTTTTTGTTTAGGGTGGTACGCCTTCATCAACCAGGGGTGCCCCTGTGCGTGACCCTCGCTCTACAGGTTCGTCCTGAAAGTTCACATCTTTATGTTGCATTCCAGTTTAAGTTTGAGGTATTTCATTTGTAAATTTAAGCCAGACCTGGAGGAACTTATGTACCTGTTTTCATGAGTATCGTGGAAACTGAGTGTTTCTTTTTGAACAGAAGGTTGAAGTGGGTACAACCCTGAGGGCTTTTTAGGATTAGGGCTGAGAGGGCAAGCCTAAACCTGCTCTTTTACTTTCCTTTCATGAGCCTGTACAGACCACTGACTTCACAAAACATTAGACAAAATTTAGCTGAGTGAATATAGGTGATATTTGATCAAACAAAACCACCAAAATTACAAAATTCAGCCATGACCACTTAAAAAAAAGTGGAAATCTTTTGATCGTACGCAGACTGCAGCCGCCATAATTAAAGGCCAGGACATTCTCCCTCTCACATCTGTGCAAGTATGACTGCACGGGTCCATGCAGAGGGCAGGACGCTGCACGACATGCAAGATCAAGGTCAGAGAGTTTGTGAAGAGAAGGGGAAGAGAGACGACGAGGACACCCAGGTTCTTTTCAGGGATAATCTCTGCTACCACAAAACGGAGTGACAAGCTTTCACAGGGCCCAAAAGGCAAACAGCTCTCAGCATTCCAACATGGCAGACTGATCGGTCTATTCAAACGCAGAGCAAATGACGGCTCATCGCCTCGCTCATCCCGACATGCAGAGGGATGGGGGGGGATTTGGGGGTTGGATTTGTGGAGCCTCACAGGAGACAAGCCTCACCTGTCAGAGGTGGAAAAGCCTTTTGGCAAGGACACAAAGTGCAAAACAAAATCCGACAGGTCAGATGCTTCCTATAGACGCATGCAGGCGAGGCTTAGCAAGAAAAATACACTTAACCCTCACTAAAAGTAAACACATGCTGGAGTCAACCCACACTAGCAAGCAAACATGGTTTGAACTGAAGCAGGAGATTTATGCACTGCTGTATGTTTATTGGAGAAACTCCCTCAACATGCTAAAGCCCCTCAATGATCCTTATCTTGGCTTTAACATCCTCCCTGCATAATGCACAAGAACAAGCTGCATAATTTAAAGTGACGTCGATAATGGACCTTTGTTAATCAACGTAATGGACCTCTATCAGATTTAAAGGTGCAGTGTGTAAGATTTACAGGGCTTTATTTACAGAATATGGCAGAAATTGAATAATAACTGTGTTTTTATTAGTATATCATCACCTGAAAATAAGAATTGTTTTGTTTTTATTACCTTAGCATGAGCGTTTTATATCTTAAGATCCTGCGTGTTCTCTTCTACGGAGTACGCCAGCCCAGGAGACAAACTAAACACAGCAGCCACCATAGTTTCTCCTTCATGCAAGTAAGAAGAGGGTGAAAACATGGGGTTGCAATCACTCACTAGATGCCACTAAATCCTACACACTGTTCCTTTAAATGTCACTTAATTAGACATATGCTCATTTGCTTTCTTGTCGGGAGTTAGATGAGAAGATCTCCCATGTCTGGAAAATATGTAGCCACTGCCAAAAGGCAGTTAGCTTAGCTTAGCACAAAGACTGGAAACAGATGGAAACAGCTAGCCAGGCTCTGTCCAAACAACAAAGCTCACCTTACCAGCACCCAAAAGACAGGTTAATTTTTTACAGTACAGACACAAGAGCGGTCAAACTTCTCATCTAATTCTTAGCAAGCAACGAAATAAACACTTTCCCAACTTTTGCATCACGAATTGTAGAAATGTTTCCCAGAATGCAGTGGGAAATCAACAAGTCACATACTCTCAAAATAAATTTTTTGGCATTGTTTCCAAGCTAATCAAGCTACTGTGTGCCGCTGTATTGTTCAAGATGCCATTTGGCAGCAGGCCTGTAAATCATATTCTGGTCAGTGGACATGTCTGCTGAGTTTCTCTGCACAAAATGAGGGAGAATCCAATTGTTTTTCGCCTCCCCACCCCCCTCCTCTCCCTCTGTGGCTATCAACAGGTCTCTGGAGAAGTGCTGGTTTCCGTAAACGTGATGGGGAGATGTTTCCTGTGGCAGGTCTGTCTGCTGCTGATTAGAGCCCATCCATCAGACGGACCTCCTTGGAGCAAAAGAGGAGGGCACTGGTCAAATCTGTCTCCCAGTCCAGACCTTTGCTTTTCATATATTTTAAACAGCACAACAGGTCCACGCCCTGTCCCTCCACCCTGGACAACATAGCAGCCCGATAAACCCCTCACACTGACTCACTCAATGATCACACAAGTCACACAATAAACAATGCGGGGAACCTCAGCCAAGATTTATTTTTAAAGTGTAATTTGACAGATCTCTAGCGCTCTTATTGCTCACCTTAGACCAAATAACACTGCATCTGCACTCAAACTCACCCACGTGCATTTGCTGGGATTGTTTTACAGTGCAGAGCAGGCTGCCTCCAGGCTCCCGGAGGTCAGACTGACTTTTTGTTTCTCCTTTGCAGACACGATCCTTCATCAGCTCTGGTCTGCAGGCGCTGATTGCTCTGTGCAGCCATGTGGTTGGTTTTTCTTCCCCTGTGGACCTCGGTGTGCCACTCTTGGGTAAAGCACCCACAATAGCAGGATGGCTCGGGGTCTAAAAACAGTCTGTCCCCTACTGCGTTGAGGCGTTTTTCACCCCCCATCACTTTCTTTAGCCTCCAGTGTAAAGTGTAAACAGGAGGTAGTGAAGTATCCAGAGGAAACCACACAGCAGTCTGGAGATTGAACCCTCCTGTGGTCAGCTGGTCAACTGGAAGGCAGCACGGTGACCTACAGAGTCTGAGAAACTGTGTTACGGCTACAATCTATTGTCTTGGACATTGTTTGTGGATAGATGTCAAAAGCGCCTTGACCTTGCATGAGAAAGAAACATTGCTCCTGTGTTGGCACTCTTGACGTGTCATTAATATAAAAAAAAAAGGGAGATACCCCGATGGAGATCAGTTCAGGGCGTCAAGACACAAACAGGAAAGATTGAATTTAACAAGCACGAGCAGAAAACGTCTCAGCTGGTCAGGCTATCATCAGGACAGGAACCTTCCTCCCAAAAAAGTAATCCCAGAGGCGATAAATCGCGCTTGCATGTAAAAAAAAAAAAGCTTCCTTTAATGTTCATTCTTTCAACACTGTTTAAATCTGCACATATTGATGTTTATAATGCAGTCATACAGGACTGCAGGCTGCAGGACTGTGTCATGAAACTTGTTGTAACACAAATTCCTTTGTAGTACAACTTGGACATAATGGATCATGTCAGAAAAAGTACTTTAGTAAAATTTATGCCACACTTTGACTCCAGCCTCCACTGCTTTTAAGGGCCCCTTCAGGCATGCATTTGTACGGATGTAACATTCCTCAGAGAGCAGTAAGTGACGGAGCACCACTGACCGTAGTCACCTCAACCTGTCAGGCTATTGAACCTGAGGCTGATGTAGACAATGCCCAGGTCAACACTGCAATCACTACAGGCAATAGATTCCATTACTCAGGTTTGACCTCTGACCTTTGAGGGACTGTCAAAATAAGATCAATAAAAAAGGATGAATTGGCGCCAAAACATCAGTCATTCGTTATTGAATGAATACATGAAAAAAAAGCAAGACTAAGAGTCATAAACTATGTTATCCACTGGAGGATTCAGGCCGTTTGAGGGGCAAAAAAACAATAAAAAGAGCAACTCGTGATGCATTTATGGTGAAACAGCTACAAACGATGGATAAGATTAAAACTGTTTTACGATCTGAGTGTAACTACCGCAGCTCTGTAATAAAACACACATGAAACTATTAACTATTTAACCTTTTATTCCACAAACACACACACACGTGATGTGTGAGAATGCTCAATGAGAATGAGCAATATGTTGAGGAGCCTAGAGAGCATGTTACCACATTTTCTCCACTGGAAGGGCAACATAGAGGGCACTTGATTGTGTTTTCTTCACTGGAAGGGCAGCCTAGAGGGATCTTTTTGTGTTTTCCTACACCAAAGAGAAAACTTTATCGTGTTTTCTCCACTAGAAGGGCACTGTAGAGTCACGTTATCATATTTTGTCCACTGGAATGGCACCCTAGAGGAAACTTTAGATGTTTTCCCCAACCAGAGGGGGGAATATTTGCCCCAAATTTTTATGACAATTCAAGAAAAGCCACGGTATCACCAAGGACTCATCATCTGTGAACAATTTTGTGCCAGTCCATTGAGTCAATATTGAGAGGTTTTACAGGATAAGTGAAAACTGTGACCTACTGGTGGCACTACAGAAAAGTCAGGGGATCACTTAAGTCATTATGATTCATCCTCTGGGGACCATGAAATGTCAGGGCAATCCATCTAATAGTTCAGTCTGGAACGAATTGGTGGAAAAATTGTGTAAAACGTCATCTGATTATGGTGGGATACGTTTTATCAGGCTACAATCGTGGGTTAATTGCCATCTGCATGCAAAGCAGCACTAAAACTAACCAGATTTCAGAGTTTACCTTCTGGCAGGAGTCAAAAGAGTGACCCAGTGTGTTAGATGCTTCTTGGACCTGGTTATTGAGTAGCAGAGGCATGACAGAGGCCACCACAGGCATCAGAGAAAACACTTTGCCGCTTTGGCAAAAGAAAAAGGGAAAGAGGAACTTGGGTCTTCCCAGCTGCACTGCTAAAGGGGGAAATGAGAGGCAGGGTTGAAAAGATTTATAGTCTTCATAATAAATTTCACAGGAAGGATTATAGCATTACATTGTAAGTGTGGATATAGTAGAGGAGAAGCAGGCAGACGGCACTTGGCCGTTAATAGCCTGGCCACCGCTGCTGTTATTGTTCAGGAGACGCTACAGGCAGACTCCTCTTTAGATCAGATACAGCAAGTCTCAGAGGCAGACGCTGAGGTTTCCTTTCTGCCATCCAGCTGCTATCTGTCATGAGTGAGAGGCTCTGAAGTTACAGCCAGCTGCCCCTGCAGATCAGCTCCCTATATACTCACTAGAGTCTCCTGTACAGCTGGATTACACACAAATACAAAAAAGTGTAATATTTGTCAATGACATTTTAATGCTTCACAGTTTGTTATGGAGGAAATAAACAGATCATACTGTACATGAACCCTCAGATATGTCCTCATCTTGCACATTGCCTCCTCTCCTTCCCATGCATAACTCTGAGGAGAGTTTCCACATATCTCCCATTCCTTTTCAGCGTCTATCTGACCTGGATTGTTCACGGACAGACCCGCCGAATTCCACAGCTAACAAGTACCATGGGGCAGACAAGGAGGGAGGCCTGCTGGCTTTTCACCAAGGAACATCTTATCAGACAGATTACCACCAACATGCAATTAGCCACCAAGCTGGGGCATTTAAAGTTAATATACTGTGATAAAACAACTGGACCGCTGCGTGGTTGTGCAACTCTGCAGCAGCTGCCAAATGCTAAATGTAATATATTTATAGGAATCACAAAATAAAATCTAGCACTATAGGCCACACTAAACTTGCACTCCAACATGAAAGTTTTTCTCCACAAGAAGGAAAAACTTTGTGTTTTTTCCACTGGAAGGACTTTAGCACATTTTTTCCACTGGAAAGGTGTCCTAGAGGGAACTTTGTGTTATCTCCACTGGAAGGGCACCCTAGATGTATGTTATTGTGTTTTCTCCACTGGAAGGGCACCCTAGATGTATGTTATTGTGTTTTCTCCACTGGAAGGGCACCCTAGAGGGACCTTTTTTGTGTTTTTTCCCTGGAATGGCAGTTAAGCACATTTTCACCACTGGAAGGACACCCTAAAGGAAACTTTATCATGCTTTTTCCACTAGGAAGGTACCCTAGAGGGCACTTTACCATGTTTTTCTCCAATCTAGCACTAGGGCCAGACTATTTCACTCCAACAGCACTGTACACGGAGAGACAGTCCTCAGCCTTTCCCTTATCTTTTGTTGCTCAGGCTTGGGTTGTCAGATCGCATGTACGCTGGCTGGCGTACATTGTGTAAGAGGAGGGCATGCTCGGTAAAAACTGCAGAAGCCAGCGGCGTGACCTGACGCTGGCCCCTGACCTAAACCAAATGGGAGTGAAGCTCAACGGCGGGACGCCACGGCTGACATGACAGCTCCTGCTGGGAGGAGGAACGGGCGAGGCACAGCTCACCTCTAATCCCCACCAGATCGAGCTTCACCGGGCTGCTATCCTGCCTGAAATGCTGCACTCACATTCCTGCACATCCCAGCAGTGCAGAAGCCTCTGCTACACCAGAGGAAGAGCCCCTGCTGAGCCACATACAGAGGATGAAACTGTAGTGTGGCAAATGATGTCTGACAAGTGAAAAATGTCCATGTGAGTGCGCAGGTATTTGCTCACACTTCGCATGTGAGTCGGTGATACGGTCATGTGTGCGAGGCCCACATGCAGCGGCATGTTTCAGATAGCATGTCACATACATGAGGCCTAAGATGTTGCCTTTGGGGGACAATGCCCAAAGCAAATACTGCAGATCTCTGAAGGGTTGAAGAAACAAGGGTAAGGCATTCAGGGGCTCCCTGAAAGTAATTATCCTGGCATGCATACACACACACACACACACACACACACAAAGACTACGGTCAGTCAGTGGTGAACGGCTTGACTCCTCAGGCTCTGGTTCTCCAAACACACCCTCTTCCTGTTTTACTAAGGAGAAAATGGGAGCAGCCGTGGAGAGGAAGAGATGAGAGACACAGCGGGGTGAAGGACAGACTTAAGTATCATTACTCAGAAACCTGCGAGGTGCATTACGTCTGTTTTAACTCGAGCTGACATGATTATGAGATTGACAGAAAATTAATCTTCAACTGTTTTAATAATACAGTAATAATTGTTTTATTTCGTGCCATTTTTCAATTTGTTGCACTCCATGAATGATCAGGAATGTATAAGAATATCAGTAACAGTATCTCATGCATGACTTTATAAGTAGGAATAATACTTTAAAGCATTGTGTAACTTGCATAAACTAACGTCTGTTACCTCCTGTTGATCTACACTGACCTGTGATCAGGTGAATGGTGTCTCTGTCATTCGTACGTCTGTTCTCACACTATGTAACTTTGGGCTCCGGGTCGGGAGAAGTACGTAACGCTTTACGGCACTAAGTCACACACCACCAACTATTTCACTGATTTTGGTGAAACTGGATCATATTTTATGGAGAAAATGTTTTCTGGTTTTCCCTCTGATGTCCTCCGGCTGCTCCGCCTCAACTCTCTGTGATTTACAGAGTTTATGATGGACAGTGAAGTAAACTGCTGACAACTGTAGCTGCTGTTAGCTAATGTTAGCTCAGTTTGTTAGCCGGGCTGTGAGCTCAGACCACCGGGGGAGTGTTAGTGTCTGCACCACAGGAGAAGAAGAGGAGGTTTACAGGAAGCAGAGCTGGTGCTGGGCTCAAGAGGACGTTGACGGAGGAAGCTAAGAAGAGAAAAGGAGAGAGTGAGCGAGCAAGAAGCCGCCGGACAAGAGTAAATCTGGGACTGACTTTTAGTGGTTGGTGAGAGCTTGGTGAAATAAAAGGCTGAAAGACAGACGCCGAGCTGGGCTGGCTGCTGTTGGACCTCGCTTGATGTTTGGCTTTTGGCTGATATTATGAAACGTAACTGATAAATGCGTGCATGTGGTGGCATCATATAGACCGGGCACCTCGCCCCATTTATGTAAACAGGAACAACATTATCTGCTCTGTGGGTAACGACGCGTTTTGGGTAACCTTATCAAGGGAGCGCCCGACGTCAACTGCCATGAGATAGTGGGTATAACTCCACCCGTGACATAGGTTAGGTTATGTCACAGAAACAAGATGGAGTCATGATGAAGTCATTCTTAGTGAATCATGGTTACAACACTCTGCTTAGCTGCAGACTTACCTGTGAAACAGGCATAAACGTCAGTAATAACTCAGATTCCGATTGTTAATTAAGTACTACGTAAATTACAATTCATGCATCCTTACTTCAAAGTGTAATAACCATTTGTTGCAGCCTTAGTTTTACCTGATCTAGCTGCCTTAAGCTAAAGACACCCAGGTGCAGCTAACCCTCAAGTTATAAATTCACTTAACCATCTTTTGCCAGGAAAATATGAAACATGACTATTAAAACAAAGTGTCAACAAATAAAAAATAGACGTGTGTGGTGATGTTTTTTTAGATGATGCAAAAATATCTCAAGGATACAGTAAGAGGGAGTAGGGAAAGGATGTGCAAACCACGAGTATGTGAGTGTGCATTTTTATACAACTCAGGAGCAAAAACACATAACATAATGCCTGAGTAATGGTCCCAATGCACTCAAGCCAAAGGTCAGATGTTGTAAGAACATGGCCTTCCCCACATAAAGGCAGAAAAACAAGAAGAAACCACTGGCTTTCATCCACAGGCACGAGGCGTGCAGACAGAGAGCATCAACTTAAACATCAAGTATTTTAAAACGCCGGGGGAATTACCGGGGGATAATTGCGTCAACATGGAAAGCTCTGCTTAGTATGAGAGGGGGGATACAGTGCATTGGCTTTACAGTGTCCCGCAGTGTGGGAGGTGAAGGGAGGGACACTTCAAAAGCCTTTCACACGAGACGCTGCCGGTGTCTCTCAGGAAAAACTGTTAGTTCCTCTCCTGCAAAACAGCGGATTCATCATGGTGTGAATCAGAAGAGCCATATAGTGCCTTCCTGCACCTTGAGAAGAGTCACTACTGTTTTCACTATTGTATAGACGCCACAAACAAAGGTGTAATCAGCAGAGTGCTGTGTGAACGGCTGGACGGGGCCGCTCCTGTCGTCACAGCGAGCAAATTCCCGGTTTCCTATGACTTCCTGAGGGGCCCCTGGGTCTTTAGAACAGAGCTGTATGGCATACAACCATTCATTATTACACTTTCAGGCGTACTTATCTGAAAGCAGACACTCTATATCAGCTCTCATATGATGCAATTCATGTGGACACATCATTTACGCACAGCTCTCTGAGGGATTGTAACAGAATCAGGGGATTGCACATAAGAATGTTGAGAAAAAAACTAAAAAATATTGCAGTTTTATCTGGATCCTCCAGTTTTACGAACGCCGAATGAATAAATTTGGAAGCAGAGCTGACAGAAAGAGCCTGGTGCATATTTCTTTTTCTCCATCTATATGCAACCTGTGACATTTCCACCTCCTCTCAGCGGTGTAGAGGGCCTCTTGGTCTGACCATCGCGGCCTCTCCCATGATATCAGAGTGATATCTGGTCCAGCTGGGGATCCACACCTCCTCCTCCTCCCCTTCAGATATCGCTCAGAGGTGGAGCCCCACTTCCACCCCATCAGGGTATACAAGACTTGTTACACAAAACACGTGTGTGCTACAGCCGCCCCTCCGTCCAACAAACACTGGATTATTCATACTTGAATGAGCTACTGTATTTTACACATTGTGGCACATGTCTGACTGCAGAACAAGTGGTGACTGATGATTTTTTTTGCTTGACAGACCATAGTTCAAGTTGATGTAACTCTAAGTGGGATTCAGGTATCAGATAACATTGAGTAATAATAAATGTTATTATTTTTTCTCCCTGCAGTTAATCTTGCAAGAAATGAACTCAAGTTATTACGAGTGACCGTTCGCTTAATCCGTTCGCTTAATCCCTCCACCGAGCTGTGATTTTCCAGTTGTAGCTTAGCAACAATAGCACACAAAGCTTTAGATTCCACATGATGCAGATCTGATGTGTACGAGGCACTGACAGTATGAAAGATGTCGTATCCATGACGTCACCCAAAGGTTTCTGAAGAGCCGTATGTGTAGCTAGCTAGCTCTGGCCGCCGAACGAAAAAAATGGGCAAAGACAAAGTCTTGTTTTATCCCTTCTAAGACTAATTGATTAAACTCTCTGCTCTAACATAAACTATAAATATCAGAATGTGCATTCCCAACTCTCAGGTCTTGAATGCTTCTATATGAGAGTGCAGGGAAGTATCAGCTCTTTGTCCAGACTATCTGAGATAGCGTCACGTTCACCAAAGCCTGCTTATCCTCTCATGTAACATTCAAAGTGAAAAATACAAACAATAAAGCACAAATCTAATCGTTTGTCCATGTATGGACAGGACTCTTTCTGCCAGCACCGCTTCCAACAGAGTTTGGATGGCAAAGGCACGAATATTTCTGTTTATTTCCATATCTCCCACATGGATCATTAAAACTGGGGGAGGATGGCGACGTTCTGCATGGGAAAAATGCAGGTTCAGCCTGAAACTTTTAGCATTATGTCATGTATGCAGCCATTAAATTTATAATTAAGACATTTAAGACGCCAAACGTCATTTCATCTAATGCCAGCCAGCAAAATCTACAGATGTCAGCTATGATTAAACATACAGGATGTAATTTTCTGCTGCTATGCGTCTCTCACATCAAAACAATGTTGTGAAGTAGTGTGGGATCATGGGAGTTGTTGTCTTTGTGTTTAAACTACCACAATTGTGGATGAAAATCTTGCTGGGGTGCAGGTTAGCTCACCTGGTAGAGTGTAGGTAGGCTCAGTGCTTGCCACAGCAGACCGACTCCAACCTGTGGACCTTTGCTGCACGTCATCCCCACTGTGCTGTCACTCTTCAGCAGCATCTATCTAAAAATGTCTTTAGAAGATCTGTCTGATTTACCTCAGGCAGAAGGTATTAAAGTTTTATTCACGTTATGTTTAGTCATGTTTGCAGACTTCCTTCCTCGCTCTGTCACGTATCCGACGTATCCCAAAGTTATCCGGAATATAGCAACTAGAGGCGAGGAAGGAAACGGCATTAAATGCAGCCTTAAAATATTAAAATATTAAAAACAGTTCAGCTCAGTCCTCCTTTAAAAAGCCAGGTTTTTAAGGTGGACTCATATTGTTCAGACTTTCTCGCGGTTCATCGTAAACAATGTGCTGTTCAAACCTGACAGGGGGTAACGAATGCTCATTTTAGGGTGGATGAAATGATTTAGTTCCATAATAACCAGCTCATAATGGCTCGTTGTGCTTCATCTCAAAGCACCTTTGCCTTTGACGTCTTTCTTCCAGCAGAGCATCTCCTGGGTGGTAAACTCTCTCTAAGATATAATTATTCGCAGCAGGCCAGAGCTCGATTCAGGCCTGCAAGATGTCAGTCACCTGTTGCCAAACATCTATACCCCCTAAATTCTTCCTGTGCCCGTGTCTTTGATCAAGAATTCTGCAGCCACAGGTCCACCATCAAAATGTGCACCAGAGCGGGGCCCATTGTCATCTAATTACAGGCCTACTGCTCTGTATGACTGAGCCTGTGCCTGGCTGAGCGTGATTAAAAGTCAGCTCTGGTTCTTAGCGGCTCTTTCAACTGGAACCAACAGCTTGGAAACACAGCGCAGCCGAACAAAGCTTTCTTCAGCACGCTCCGGTCGGGGGGCTGAAATTTTAAAGACTATTGGCGGTGACGTTTCTCTCTGATGGGGGTTCACAGAAGTTAAGACATAACGTGATTGAGCATCTCGTTTGTAATGAAATTGAGAGCACCTGTGACATCTGGAGAGGCCGAAACTGAATCACACACGGGTTCATCTTCAGAGCGAGACGAGTGGAACAATAGGACAATAGCTGATGGCATCACAAGAGGGACATCGACCATCTGAGTCAGTGTTACGAGCCAAAGCCATTGTTTGTCTTGACTGAGGTGAAGAATAGCAAACACAATGGGATCTTGAGAGTTTAGATGCGTATCCATGCATGTCCATCAGTATGTACAGTATGAACTTCCTGCCAGTGATATCAAGGATCAGCAAAGTTTTATTTGATTTGCAAGCCTGCAGCAAATCAGTTCAAGATGGCGACCAAGCCTTCAGCCTGCGTGAAGCTCACAATAAACCTATAGGATGGAGGACGGAGGGCGGAGGAGGACCTTTCCTGAGGGAACACTCACAGGAAACACCTTCTCCTTTATTATCTTTCCTGCTGTTATCGCTGGCAGCGCCTGCTTGCTCTCTCCTCTCCTTTCTAATCTCCACGGCCGGAGCGGCCTGCACGCCATCCCGGCATAACTCCTCTTTCTCAGGCGCCCCCCCTCCACTCCCTCATGCATCTTCCAAGGCCGGTCTCCTCGTATAACCTCGCAATCCGTTTAAAAAGCACAGATCAGATAGCAGGAATGACGGACACGACATGCTGAAAACATTTGACCCCGTTCAGCTGCTAGTTAATAAAAGCTATGCGATGCACGGACTTAATAGTGCCTCCTTATAATTGCAGTTAAATGAAAAAGGGCATCTCTGACTCGCTCGTGTGTTCACAGTGAAGAATGAGTGCTTTCCTCTCATCTGCAGCAATCATGTTCTCACATCTATCACAATCGGAGGCCCGCAGCAGATGTAAGTATGCTGGGGTTGTGTTTAGGTGACAACAGCACACATATGCAATCACGGGCCACAGCGAGATTTATGATACGGCATAACGAGTTCATATTAATGCACGAAACAAAACCTAAGCAGGAGCTCAAAGTCCAGATGTGCTCTTATGTGGCTTCAGTTACATTTGAGATATTTCGTTTGGTTTATTTTGATTACAGTTCAAAGGTCATTGCATTAAAATTAAATTAAAACCTGCGTAAACTATGACTTCCTGTCAGGAATTACTGTGTCAAAGGGGAATCAAACATCGTAACTACACACTGATTAGATAATTAGTCATCATTAGCCTATCAATATTAATTGTCCTTTTGAAATATGTGTTATAATGCAGTTGTAGCAGCGGTTCTCAACCTTTTGTATCCATTATGCAGATCCATGACCGCACCAGCAGATAAAAAGTGACTTATTGTCTTTTCTGAATATTAATGTTTATTATTTTATTCCTGTTTTATATAACACAGATAAATAACACAAATAATCAGCATTTTATTTGATTTATTTGGACAGAAAGAGTTCTGTAAACTGTTTGTGTGACTGAATCACTGATTCCAAAAAAGTCACTCGTCCATGATTTCCAAAACCAGTTTTAAGGTCCATTTGTAGATGCAGCGACAAACTGACAACAGTTTTCTGAAGTGTTCCTGAGCCCATGTACTAATATCCTTCATGCAATCATGTGGATTTTTATCCTCAATGATGGTGTGTCCATGCTCTTCCAACACAGTGCAGCAGCCCTCCTGGCTTGTAGAAGTCCAAAGTCCAGAAGTTTCGTCTGCTTCAGTGTCTGAACACAGCACACACAGTTTGGTGTTTAAGTGGACTTTGGTGTTAAACATGTCTGCCAAACATTTTTATAACATCCTTCCAGAAGTTTTGGATCTTTGGAGAGAACCTTTCTCATTCATTCAGAGCAAACATCTGGAATATTAACAGACATATGATGAAGCCCGACAAGTGAACATTCAGTGTGCAGAGATTCTCTGAATCTTTTAATGATATTATGGATTATACATGGTAAAATTGAACATTTGCATGAAAAAAAACGTAATTTTTAGACTATTATATATATATATATATAATAAAACCTACATAAAATTTAACCTCTCAGTAAATTGGGATACCACAATGATATGATATGATATGAACTCGATGTTAATTGTACATCAAGTTTGCTTTAGTTGCTCTCCTCAGAACAACTAACCTCCACCTTCTCAACCTCAGATTCACTCAGATTAAGGCGTCATAATTCAGACTTTCTGTACATGACTTGTACGATAGATTAGGACCACTTGTGATTCTTGTAAGTGACCCATTGTCTTAAAGAACTCTGAGTTTGTGTTTCCTTCAGCAGACCCACGCTGCTTACTACTGACTGAACACACTTGAAACACTTGCAAATCATTGTATTCTGTTTTTATTCACATTTAACGCAGCATATGAACTTATTTGTTGTAGCGTTGACTGCTTAACATGATCTACTTTGAATTTACAACGTGCAATTCACGTCAAAATAAGAGACAGAACAACTCCTCAGTCAATAAAAGTGAAGGTGAGCTGAATGTAGGAGCAGTTACACTCGTTAAATCCCTGTAATTATTGCTTCTCAGCCTCGACCTTCTCTGAGCGACTGACGCTCTGTGTGCTCCATAAAGAAAGCTGTGTTGCATTTAGCGTGCATCTAGAAGACCTGTGCATATTTAGGATTAGGAGTTTAAACAGTTGGGAATTGTCCTGCAGCTGAACCCCTCGGCTTTAATGCCTTTATGTACATTGAGAAGGAATTAATCAACAATCAATCCTTGTGAGTCATAATCCAATAATATTTGGCAAGCAGATCCAGCCCGCTGGCTAAAACTGGGACCCGTGGCCCGAGGTCTGTAAACAGCAGTGTGAACAAGTCCCACCGCTGTGCTCTGATCCTCCTCGATCATATCCTGGCCTGGAGATGAAGGGGCTTTGTCCACGCAGCTCTGAAGACACAACACCCTGTGTGCTGATACATGAGCTGCTGGTTCATCCCCACGGCTCATTGTAAATAAGAGAAAAGCCAAACTCGAGCTCGTTCCATGAGAAACAAACCTGCTTTGTGTTCCTCAGTACGTATATCTACCCTGCTCGAGTACTGTACTGGACTCCAGGGCCGGTACTCTTAGAGGGGCCCCCCATCTAACATAGCTGAGCATCAAAATTACTGGTTAAGTTTATGGTTCCTGCTCTCTAACGCTCAGGTTTCTGCTCATCTGGTCTATATAACACATGAACTGTGAGGGGGTATCTTTGGCTCCAACTTCACCTCCAACAATCTGTACCGTCTGATTTAGGAGAAGACTCCAGAACAACACTCCTCTGTCCCTGCTGATTCCTTTCAGTCCTTAAATCCCCCAAAGGGAGAATTCACAGTGACATAAAGATAGATTATTGTTGATATATTATCGTTCTGGTGAAGTGGCAGTAAGACTCTTAATAACCAACTTCTGTCTGACTTATTTCAGGAAGAGAGGGTTGGTGGACACACACACACACTTTCACAGTTTCTGCCTCTCCCTGCACTGTGTATTATTCATTATCCTTGTCATTTTTATGTATTTTATAAACAGAAACTGTGGAAGAAAATAAAGAACCAACTAGAAATATAAATAGGTGTGATGATGTGGACACACAATTGTTGCCGCCTGTCTCTGTCTGTGTGTCTCTGTCTCTCCCCTCCAGGTCCAGTGATTAGCCAACTGATTGCAGTTGAGCTGATCACCTCACCTGGCGCTGGCTGCTCTCCTGAGCCATCCTGAGAAACCTCTCTCCTGCAGCTGATGCACCAAGCTGCCCCTCCCCTCCACAGTATCTCAATGTAGTATCTCAAACTCAAGCAAAGTAACCTAAACTTTCAATTCAGTTGAAAAATTACAATGTTCACGTTCATAACAGTGTCTGAAATCCATTAAAAGGAACATATCTGGAGTATGATGAGGGACGAATTACGCTGCTTCTACGGTACATCACATACGTGCTACCTTTAAGCTGTTTCTCTGCTGCAGGCTTGTCAGCAGCCCTGCAGTGTCCTGGCACACTTAGTTAATCTGGCTGACAGCATCACCGTCGGGAGCCGTTTTCAGCAGCTGGCCAAGAAAAAACTTCTCAGCTTGAAGGTTAATAAATCATGCGAATGTTGTGCTGAAAGACGGCATTCAATTTGTTGCTCCTATTTGAATTTTAATCGGAAGTCAGAGGTGCCGGTTGATGTGTACGCACACATGTAATGTGACCATGTTTTGGGTAAATATACAGTACTCATAGTACAGTATGGTGCTTTGAAGTAAAGCATTTAAACCATCAAACAACAGTGTGTTTGAGTAAATCCTTAAGCGTTGAGAGAGGCCCGTCGGTCCAGCCGAGCGATGACAGTCGGAGTCATCAAAGAGCCTTTACTGCTACTACATCTCACAAAAAGCCCCAAACAATGGCAGGAAGGAGCTGTGAGTCTTCAGGAGATGAGCTACACACAAACATCTTCGGGCAGTATTCATTAGGCTGGCGCTGAGGTTGAAAGAGGGGGTCCATTCATTTCCTGTTTTTACCTCCCAGCGTCGAGGGTCTACGTGTGCCAACACCCCTGATGACTCAAAAAAGTTGTGAGCCGCTTACTAACGCAATCATTCAATACTCTATTATGCCCAGAATGGAAGCGGTGCAGACTGTGCATCCTCGAGTCTGCACGTGTGTATTGGCAACAACATCAACTTATCATTAAGGGTGACCAGAAATGATGCCAGTGACTGTGTGTCTCCAGCTATGAACACAATGGTTTGTTAAGAGCCTCCAAACACAGAGGACATCCTCCCCATATGGCTGAGGGAGGCTGGCTCCAATACTAATCTGCTCCCACTGTTTATAAAATAAACAGGCCCCCGAACACTAACCTACAGGCTGCCCGGTCCCCTCCTCCTCCTCCCTCCTCCTCCCTCCTCCCTCTGCGCCCTCTACAGCCAACGCATCTGGCTGACCTTTGACCCGGACTGTTTGAACTGTGCTTCCTGTCCAGTGCAACACGCACATGGCATCGCGGCAAAATCTGCGCTGTAAGCATTTTTCATGCAGCGGAAGATGGGGGATTACCAACACGTCCCCGCGGAGACGGAGGTGGCACACATGTGGTGGCAGCCGCCGTCCCACACATGAGCACACATCAGAGGGTTCGATCATGGATCATATAAAGGCTCAGCAGTTAATGAATAAAGGAGGTTTAACACCTCTGCGCCATGCTATAAAAGTGCAAATGCATTCAGATAAGGCTCCATTTAGCGGTGTAAAGTTACTTCTAATTACAAAATCTGTGCCACTTAAAGCCAACAGCATTACCTTTTCAAAACAAGACTGTTTTCACACACTACCCCCTCCCCACACCCCCCCCGCCCCCTTCTCTCTGGGAGCCCTGAAGCCCGCTAGGCCCGACTGATGGTGGAATGAGACGAGATAAGCCCATGGTCGGCCTCCATCAACACATGAGGCTTGCCAAAGTAGAGTAGAGTTACAGACAGGCGCTCCTCTGGGGCTCAGTGGGAGTGGGAGCAGACATGGGAGGCTGCTAATCTGCCCCCCAAAAACCCAGCCGGCCTGCTGATGCCCACCATCTGTGTCTGTTACTCATCACCCACCCGGGCCAGGAGCCCTCCGCAGGCGCACACACACACAAGTAAACAAACACCTCCTGGAGAGAGCTATTTCACAGCTAATTCTCTAGCTGGCTCTTTTAATTACTGATTATCAGCGCCACCCAAAATGCAGAGGACAGGACAGGAGCCGGTGGAGATAGGTGAGAGAGGATAAGGAGGAGCCAGCTGTGAGTGGAGGGAGTTCATGTCGGACAAAACAGGAAAGATATCTCAGTCATAACACGAGGATATGAAAAAAACAACTGTGACAAGTTGACAAATTGAGTTTTTTTATAGATAGAAAACATACAAATACCAACGGCCACGACAATAACAAATAATGTAAGTATATAATAATAAGTATTAAGTAAATAAATCCAAAAATTCTGTGACCAGGGCCTAATATTGAGACAGGGGGGGTCTCAAAGTTGGATTAAACTTCTACACAAGTGTTCAGAGACATGAACTTTGACCTTAGATGGGCGAGTTTTGTTTAAAACTGATTAAAACAATAAAAAATGAAACAATTTATTCACTCTAAAACAATGAAAGAAGGACAATTATTCATAAAATGCAGCTCAGGCAAGCACATAGGCAACGACAACCCAGTAGATCAAAATGGCCACTGAACATTGACATATACATATCACCTCCTAATGGGCAACTATTCTCAGGTGTGCATGCCTGCCACCACCAGGCAAAAGGGGGGAGCCTCCCAGGAAAGACAGCTGGGGTGGCAGCGTATTGGCTACAAAGCCTGTCCATCACAATGTCTTTCCAACGCAAGGTGTGTTGCAATCTCCACTCCAATATCTATTCTTCATGCTTCTGATCTGTCTCTGGATGATTCCTTTTCATGAGACACCAAAGTCCCATATCACTGTAAAAAAACATCCATAGATTTTACGGTGAAAAACTGCCAAACCATGACAGTAAAAGACCGTAAAATATGCCATGAAGTATGACTGTGTTTTAATGTATACAGGAAAACACAGTCATACTTCAAAACCTTTATTTATACAACATTTTCAGGGTATTTAAACAGAATAAAGTAGTATTTTATAGTACAGTAAAACACTTAATATTTAATGGCATATTTTACGGTCTTTTACTGTCATGGTTTGGCAGTTTTTTACCTTAAAATCTACAGACATTTTAAAATATGGAATAAAACAGCCAACCTTAAACATGAAATCAACAGTACTAATTTCATATAACTGTAATATTAGAAAAGGTTATACTGTATTTATTACGGTAAAATTCTGGCAACCACAGGTGACAGTGTTTTACTGTAAAAACAAGTCTTTTTTCACAGTTATATTTTATAGAAAAAATTTTTATATATTTTTAGGAAAAAAAAAAAATAGTTTTTACGGTAACACCGTAATATTTAAATGGCATATTTTACGGTCTTTTACTGTCATGGTTTGGCAGTTTTTCACCGTAAGATCTACAGACATTTTAAAATATGGAAAAAACGGCAACCTTAAACATGAAATCAACAGAACTAATTTCTTGTTAACATGATATTAAAAAAGTTATACCATATTTATTACGGTAAAATTCTGGCAACCACAGCTGACAGTGTTTTACCGTAAAAACAACCATTTCTTTTTTACATTGTAAAACAAAGATACTCGACATCTTTTAGTTAGATTTGTCAAGAAGAAAAGAAGAAGCTTTTTTTGGTATATCATACATAGTTGCTCAAAAGTAAGTGACAAGTTTAATTACCACCAGCAGGGAATGAGTCAAGTCAACAGCCTTCACGAGTGTCAGTAAAAATGTAGCTGCTGCTTATGCTTCATTTACTTGACAACACTTCACAGCCATAATTGCGCATGCCTCTGGCAGTGCTGATCCAGGGGAGGGGATGTAGAGGGGTTAAGAGGTCAGGAGGATGGGTGCAACTGACGGAGATTAAATGAAACACCTAAAACTCCTCGAGGAGTATGACAGCCACGCAGGTGTGCAGCACTTACCCCCACATAACCCCCAACACACACCCATCGTTTGGAGCTAAAATAACCTGTAGGCGTAGCAGCAGGTGATTAGCAGACACAATTACTATGCCTCACTTACCTTACAGTTCAGCCACATTGCTTGAATCTCACTTGACAGACGCAGCCTTGTTGCTTCGTGTGATTTGAGCCTCCTAAAACCACGAAAATGTCTGTGGTTTTTAATTTAGTTGTTTTTTTAACGTCTGCTAAGGGACTGTGCGTAAATGATTTCCTTTTTTTGTGAGATATACTGTAAAAAAAAGATTAAAAAACGTATCTTACCTTCGTTTATTAGCTATTTTAAACTTAAAAATATCACATAGACGTTCACGTTCAACACAACCCAACTTGTTCTGCTATTGGATGAGGCGAAAAAGTGATAGAGTCCCTTGGTGTGAGTGCTAATAGCTGGGTTTGGGTACTGTTTGCAGCACTATTTGTTATTTTTGCCATTGTTTTGGCTAATTCTACTCCTGATTTCAGCTCTGAAAAAGTTATTCTTCCATTAACGTATTAAACTTAAAATCAGGGGTTGGGTTAAGAGTCCAAAACAAACATTAATAACCCCCCCCGAGGAGGGTCAGTGTCAAACATAAGGTTCTGTCCCTTCCCTCCCCACCTCATGAGTTTTCATACGGTCCCTAATGTTGGGCGGCGTGTCCGCTGGGAGTAGCTGGAATAAGAACCGTGATGACATTTAAAGTACTTTGCTTAAATGCACCCGTGAGAATTTTCGGTTGTTATTCTATGTTGAATTCACCATCTAAGTATTAACCGCTTATAGAGCCATTTGTAGACCCTAAATGGAAGCAAAATTACACAGTGGAAACAGCATAGGTGCCAAAACTACATTTCCAAAATACACAGAGCCTTGTACTATATGTCACATGATGGAATAGCTGAGCCTGCGGGCGTTGCTCCAGACTTAAAACACTGGCAGGCATTTAAAACATTATTTAACAGTAGTCTTTGTTTAGGGTGGTCAGACGGAGCTGACAGGAGCCAGAGGATGGAGAATATTTACCAAGCTGTGTCTGGAAGGAGAGATGTCCTGTTTCAAGAAGAAACCTGCAGGCATGATTAGCTTTCATGACATACATACAGTCATGGCCAGCAGACCACGCTGCTGACACGGAAACAGAAAAAAGCCAGATAGCAGTTGGCCAAAATTTACCTGAGGAAGCCAAAATCCTTCTGGGAGAACGTCCTGTGGACAGATGAAACTAAAATAGAGGTTTTTGTTGAAGCACACCATTCCAGAAAACTAAATGAGGCCTTCAAAGAAAAGAACACGGTCCCTACAGTCAAACAAGGTGGAGGTTCACTGATGTTTTAGGGTTGCTTCGCTGCTTCAGGCACTGGATGGATGTCTTGACCGTATGCACGGTATTATGAAAATAATTCTGGGGCCCGGTGTCAGAAAGCTGGGTCTCCGTCAGAGGTCATGGGTCTTACAGCAGGACAGTGAACCAAAGGAAAAGCACCCAGACAAAGAGTCTGAAGTGGCCAGAAATTAGTCCAGATCTCTGTGGAGAGATCTCAAAACAATGTTTGAGAGAAGAAACACATCAAATTTGGAAAGATCTGCAGCAGTTGGTAAAAGAAGAGCGGTCCAAAACTAAAATACAGAGGTGTAAGAACCTCACTGATGGTTACAGGAAGCGACTGATTGCAGTAATTTCTTCCAAAAGGTGTGCTTGTTGAGGGTTTTGTGTAAGATATCTTAGATTTCTCTGCTTTTTTTGTGTCGTTCAGATGCAAACAAAAGAAATAAACATGAGAATATCAAAGTATTTGTGATTGCAACATTTCCATGATTGCACTAGAACTCTGCATCATCAGTTTTAAGGGTCTAATGTGGAGAAACACAGTCATCCATAAGGCTCAGAGAGGGCTTTTCCTTTGGCAGATGGACATAAGAGGTCCACGCTGAAAGAACAACACAGGGATGATTCAATTATCCACCGTGGCCCTCGTGCAGGGATCCCCCCTCCTCCTGTTAATGCCACAAAGACTAATGTTTTCCCTGGGTGCAATAAATAACTTTTTATTCCCACTGCCACGGAAAGTTCACCTGCACAGCCGATCACAATGTCTTGCCCTCATATTTGTTACTGCTGCCTTTTTAATTTGACCTGAGCCAACCTGTCATGCTCCATCAAACGTGGGAATCGGATACCTCAGGAACACAGGCGCCTTTGCTTTTTGCGTTATGCCATCCCCATCCCCCACCACCACCACCACCACCCGTGCCTTAACACATTGAGCCTGGGAGCAGAGAGAAAGTCACCCGCATCACATGAATCAAGCACTGTGACAGGGGTCCGTTGGGTCTGGGATCACACGGAGGATCACAAGTCTCTCTTTTTACTGCTGGCCCTCTCCCGTCTCTACTAGCTGGGGATGAGAGAGAGGCGGGATGGCCCTCTAAAGGCATATATTTCCGTTGATGAAGAGATAAATCAGATCATTTCTGGAGTAAGGAAAGGGAGCACAGAGAGAGCCTTCTTGGTCGTCCCCCTTTGAGATGTAAATGGAACGGTGGCACTGAAAGAGGGCCAGGTGTCCGATGCAAAGAGGGAAAGCGTGACGGTGCATGCATTCCTCAGGGACCTAGACCATTAACTGTTGCTGTGCCTCATGTGGGCAAACATCAACATATCCCATAATGGTCCATAATGGGCTCGGTGGAATGACTAAATAGGTACTACGTTATCAATCATATCCACGCACAGCTCCCCTACCTGTCACTAAAACATATCAAATCGTGCTGAAGACAGCAACAATTCCCAAATCACGTGCAGCTTCTCTTTAAATCTCTGCTCCCGATGACCAGAGGTCAACAGCTGCAGCTCACGCCTTGCTGCACGATTAGAAATGAGTTAGCAGGCTTTCTGAGGTCATCAAGGTAGCAATTTGTGATGAACTCTTTACAGCCCGAGGCAAAAAATCTCCAATATCCCACACCTCGAGGTGGAGAAAAAGAGGCATTTGGCAGTTCAAACAATGAATTAAGAAAAGAACAGCAACCTGTTATTAGTCTAAACGAGGAGACAGACCAGGAATGACCTCTTTGAGGGGCAGGAGGAGGTGTTCAAGCCTTAAAGGGAGAAAGGTTAAATATTTGTGTCATGAATGGAGACACTCCTACAGTGACTTCACAATCTTTTTTTCATTTGCAGAATGCCCAGACAGATACAGACCAGACCATGGACTCCTGTTTGATAAGATTGGGTTCCATGTCTGTCTGAGGCGATAGATTTGACAGTGCTGAGTTATTAGTGGAGGAAGATGAAATTGAGCATTGCAGAGTCCAAACAGTGATAGTGTAATTTGACTAATCATCACTGTATTTAGGAAGCTTGAGACATCCAAGACCCCATTTTGGTATCACAACTGTTACAGAGTCCAGTTCCACATCTTTCAGGAGTTATATGATTCCACTCTTAAACGTGCATGCAGCCAGCAGGTTAGCTTAGCTAAACATAAAGACTGGAAACACGGGCACAGCTAGCCTGACTCGGTCCAAATCCCCCTAACAACACCTCTAAAAGATGTAAGAAGACTTTTTTTTAAACTACAAAGGTGATCTGTATCTCAGCATTTTATTAATTTCTGTGAAGAAAGCTAACTGAAATTGATATTTTTAAAGTTTAGATATAAACTTTAGAGAACACACGTTACATTCACAGAGCCTTCAGCTTGCTGAACAGCCTCGTCCTGCATTTCTGCACAACAGTTAAAACAACCAAAGAGCTTAGAGAACAATGAGAATGAATGTATGTGAGATTGTTAGAAAAATAAAAATACAGAATTTAATTGTACAAAAGTTTAAAAGATATATCAGGAAAGCTCATCTCTGCTCTTTCACATAAACTTCCTGCAGTTATTCTGCTCACTGTTCATGGGTTCATTGTTCAGTTTATCAACTGTCCTGTGCGGTTATTGTTGTGCATTGAATATAATCTGAAATATCCATTAAATATGTCAGTTTACTGAATGATAGAAAAGGAAAGAGGGGTTAGGAACCACTGCTTTAAACCATGGCACCCCTTCATAACGATTTTTTTCAAACAAACATGAATTAGGATTGCTGTAAAACATGTCACGTTCATCCACTGATTTATGGTCAGGCCAGCACCTTGGCATGATCCGTGGCAAACTGCACCGTGTATGTTGCTGTGTATAAATTCTCAGAAATAAAGATAGTCAGCAGTTTTAACCCTAATAAAACCTTTAATTTAATTTAACCTGTGTTGCTTTGTAGATTTGCTTAAACTAAAAACATAAACAAAAATGTAGTATGCTAATTGACTGGTTCCAAAGCAGAGCTGTCATATTAATTATTTCGTATGTTTTAATACATTTAAAAACTTGTTTTAACAGTTTAAACTCGTTTTCATGCAGTGAAACATTGTTAAAAATGTACAGTGAACACATGTCAAGGCACCTTAATCCCTGAAGTCCCCTCAAGGTGTCACACAGTCAGTGTCCACACTTTGTGATGACTCTGTGGCGCCATCTGGTGATGAAAACAGGCCATTACACACACACACACACACACACACACACACACACACACACAGGAAAATGGGAAAAAAAAACAGGCGACACAAAAGATTTGAAGTCAGCTTTAAACAGATTTATTTGCAAAATTTTAACTCACGTCGACACATACTGTCTCATGGTTGTCAAACATCTTTTTTTTATTACCCTAACGTGTACGGTAAAATAATACCAATCTGTCTTTAGAGTAAGAAAAACATTTTCACTGGCAAAGTTACCCACAAATTTCAGATGAACTTCTTTCTTTCTTTCTTTCTTTCTTTTTCTCTAGTGTTACAAATGTTTTGATAGCCACTCAATAAAATATAGCATTATAGATTGAAAAATAGATTCCATTACAAAACAAATTGTTATTTTACATGATGTATCTACACAATGAGCATTAAATTAAAATACAACAGCGAAATGTGAGGTGTGTAAATATAAGCGACTAAAAAAAACTATTGCATACAGGCGAGTGACAGCTGGAAAATGTGTTATCGGTTTAAACCCCATTACTTTTTATATCTGGCCAAAACATGCAGACTTTATATTAATTATATACACAAACACGTGTGCTTATGCTTGTCAAAACTCCCTTTACCTTTTTTTTTTAATCATGAAAGTGATGAAAACAAAGTTGGACCATCACGTTTTGAAGGAAAAAAAAAACATCGGCACGTCTTGGCCGGCTTTTGCAAACGAAATGCAACAAATATCCCAAAAATCACACGATCCCTGGTCACACAGGTAAGCGGTCGTAGGTCACCTCAAGACAACACAGTCTTGATCTTTGGAAATTCTAGCAAAATATTTAAAAAATAAAAAGATACAGACCCAACACACTAACATGATCTTGGCTCCAACAACTGGATGTTTGAGCAACACCAAGAGGAAGGTCAGCACCATTAGGTGATCTGTGAATCAGTCACTGTCCCGACACATCACAGGAAACATGCACATTATATAGATTTGCATTTGGCAGGAGACAGTCTAGCTTTTATAGACCGACAAGCTTTTAAAAACAAGGCAGGAATGTGTCACACGGTGAGGAATGTCCAGTGTTCTCTCTCTGCTCTCTCTGCTGCCAAAGGTAAGGTGAATTAGCGCTGCTCTAAAGTGGCTGGAAGTGCCTGGCACAGTGAATGTTATACAGAGTTAAATCAATTTAACGGATGCTGAAAGAAAATGTGACGTTTAACTGCTCTTTAAATAAATAGTGCTTTGTAGAAAAAGACTTGAGGAAGGTTAAGAGTGTAAAACATGAAATGCTGGAGAGAAAATAAGCTCAATATCTGAATAACAATACCTCCCAAACATCCTTAAAGGAATCCCATCCCTGCTGTGACCGGCATTATGAACAGGGAATGTAACAGGAACGAGAGCTGAAGCCTCCGCGAGGCTGCCCTCTAGTGGACAAAACATGAAGTTTGTATGACATGCTGCACAGTTTGAACTCTCAATAGTGTTGAATCTGGAGCGGAAACTGCCACACGACTCCCAGATAAACCTTAAAACTACACTGCACTTTGCTCCCAATAACTCAGTAACATGTCTCCCTGGAATACTCTGAGGAGGTAACATCAGCTTCATGTGGAGAGGTGGCGTAAGCGTCAGAGTAGTTTGAACACTTAGCAATGATTCTTTAGTGTATACTGATAATATCGAAGGCAAAACGGCGTCTAAGATCAATAAAACAGTCTAAGACTAGAATAATAGCGATGCTGGCTGATCGGAGACCTTTTGGCAAGGCCGGCTGGTGGTTGGCTGAAGGGTGCTGGTGCTTCGTCCACACACACACACACACACACACACATACATACACACACATACACACACACTTATACTGACTGCTGCAGAGCTACAGGTATGTGTCCTGCTCTGTGCTGCTAAGGCTTTGCGTGGATCGCTGCAGAGGAGACTCTTTGGCAGGGGGGAGGTCTGTAGGAGGCGCTCGCTCCTGCTGCTGCTCCTGCTGCTGCTGCTGCTGCTGAGGTGAGTCTGTTTCAGTCTGTGGCACAGTCTCCGGCACAGTCTCCGGCACAGTCTCCGGCACAGTCTCCGGCGTCTCGCTGCTGACTGGAGGCAGGGCTGGTGGGTCTGTAGGTGGGGCTGGTGGGTCTGTAGGTGGAGGTGGAGGTGGAGGGTCAGTGGGAAGAGAGTAAGGATTGGGGATCTCCTCAATGGGCTTGGATTTCTTCATGCTCTTCTTCTTCTTGCTCTTCTTCTCCTCCTTGCCCTTCTTGAGCTGCGAGGCGGGCTGAGGCATCTCGAGCAGGATGGTGGGGTTCTGCTGGAGGTCCTGGCGCCTCGGCGGCTCGGCCAGCATGATGAGGCGAGCGCCGTGCATCCTCGGGGGTGACTTGAAGTTCAGCTCCCCGCGGTTCTTCTTCCAGCGCTTCAGCTGGGTGTGATTCTCCCTTTCCACGTCTCGCGCCGTCACCGGCACCTCCAGAATCTGTGACAGGAAGAGACATGTCACCGGGTCAGAGCTGGACTCATTCATCTATAGTGTGCAGAAAACAGTATGTTCCTTCCATGTTTGATAATCGTGTTATAGCTCTGAACTTTGAGCTCAGTAAATGCCAAAGAGCCTCGGGGCTGGTGTGGATGCATGGTCACCCACAGTCGAGACAAGCCTTCACATAAGAGGCTGTATTGTTAGCCTGAACAGAGACTCACACAAAGCTTGGCACAGGAACCAGACACTGGCCAGCCAGCACTCGGCTCACTTGGTCTCTGTATCACTTTAACTCTCAGAGTCGCTGCCGTTTCCTCGACTGCAGCTCTGAAGAGCCATTGTTCACGAGTGACACGACACTCCGCGACATCATTAAAGGATTATGGCAGTGTCATGTGACTTCTTGTCATTAACAAGGACTGTTCACGTCTTAAGCAAACCCTCAGGATATGTTTGTGTACATTTATGGCTGTTGTCAGACATAAAAATAACAGGAAGTATGCACACCTTTACTTTTTCTGAATCTAATACTGGATTCTGTTCAAATACATCCCACAGATCACACTAGCTCTGGCTTGTGATTGGACAGGCTGTGCAGGAAGACGTAAACAAAGACAGGTGTTTGTAAAGCAAAATATCCTCCACAAAGCCCCAAATTTTGTGTTAATGCCTCGTTTTTTGTCACATTTTCTAAATAATCGACGACAACACAACTGCATGATCTGTATTGCCTCTTTAAGGTAGAATAAGTTGGTTATTTGAGTGGATAGAGACTCTAAACTACTAAAAACATACTAAATATGTAAGAAATGCTCCTTAATGTGTGACAGTTAATTAAAACCTGCAACTGAAGAATGTAATTTGGGTTGTAGATTTCATTAAGTGGCATTCCAGCAGTGGATACGGAGAAATATGACGATGATGACAGGAAAATATGATGCATGGCCCAGAGCTCATTTCAGTTTTTGGACTGACCATTCCTAAGCCCCACCTCCTATCGCTCTGTGCTCCAATCACAGTTGAGCAAACTTTCTCCTGTCCTCTATTTACATATGCATATATTTATATATGTAAGACTGCTTTTTTATATTTAGCTCACTTAATGTGTCGTTTAGTTTTTGCACATTGTCTCTTAACTTCTGCTGCTTGACTTCAAGCAGTGAAGATCATGACGAAATCCACATCGGCCACAGAAGAGCTGCATGTTTTGTAATAAATACTGACCCACAGAGTGAGGCAACTACATAATTATGCATATTAAGTATTCCTGACTCCATCCACTCATGAACAGCTGTGTCCTGCCTTCGCCATCCTACAAAAACAATTCAGTTTGCGATACACTATTAAATGTGTGGCTGAGGTTCTGACAGAGGCTTGCTCAACTGTGATTGGAGCACTAAGCGAAAAGGGGCGGGACTTAAGCCGAGAAAATGCATGCCAACAAGTGACTTGGAGCACATTCTGCCGTTACCTCTCGGACCAGGAAGCCCTCCTGCATGTATCGAGGCTCGATGGCCCTGAGCAGCTCCATGGTTTCATACTGGCCCTGGCAGGCCTTCAGCTTCTCCCGGGTACCCAGCATGCATTTCAGCAGCACCAAACCCACACGGAAGATAATCTTCACTCCTGGGAGAGAGAGAGAGAGAGAGAGAGAGAGAGAGAGAGAGAAGAGCCATAATGAGTATCACTGAGTTTGTGCACAACATCTGGCACCGCTGTATCTCCAGCACTGTAAGCCATTGTGTTACCGTCACAGAGGAACATGTCCCAGACACGCAGCACAGAGGCCCAAGGCAGCGTCCTGGAGAAGGCGCACATAAACCATTCAGTCATGTAGAAGATGGGGTCAATCTTGTGTTTCTCCAGATGGCGGAAGGCCAGCGGGGAGACACGTCGCAGCAGAGCGAACAGGATCTCTCCGTCTAGCTGTATAGCTTCCTGAAAGAGACACAGGTAGGAAAGCGTTAACGGGAGAAAACAAAGGCCATTGTGCTCTGAAACCTGATGCGTGTGTGGATACTCATCCATTAAAAACAAATCAGTCCCAATGTGTGATGTGGAAGTCTTTTCAATTTAAAATTAATTATACAAAAACAATAATGTCGAACCTCCAGGCAAAATTAATTACACAAGATAGTTTACTGATGTTATTGGGCAAGCGAGTAATGCACCGCTGAATTATGGTCTGACAAGACTGACAACGCCCCGTTGGTTGGTTTCAACACTAAGTGGCTGCATCACACTTAATTCTGCAGCAGCAACAATGCATTCCAGTTTTTACTGCTATCACAGCGAAAGCCTCGTAAATTCATCTGGATTACAGTTCTTGGATAACAGAAGTCAGATGAAATCAGATTCTCTACGCATTTCTGCAAAACAAAAAAAAAAACTTGGTGAGGTCATCATGCATGCTTGCACACGTCGTACCAGGCCAGGACTGTAGTAACCAGGAAGATACTTCTCACAAATTTGGACCAGTCCCCAGAAGGCATCCTGTGGAAACACACACACAGATGATGTCAGGAAACTAAGCAGACCCGTTCGTTCTACAGGACGTTTCCACGTGTTTGCATGGAAGTCGGGTTAATACCGGAAATAACTTTGAAAACAGCTCAAACCTACCCACTTTGTTTTCTTCACAACATTAAGGTGGGTCATGTTAGAAATCTGGATCCTCTACAGTCGTTACAGTTGGTTAATTTTAGCTCATGACTGCTCAAGCAGTTTGTTGAGAACTTTCCTCTCAACATATTCTATCATTTTGTATTTTTGAAGTCTACAAACTTGCTGCTTTACAGCTCTGTTGTTTTACCGTGTCATTTAAAACTCACAGATCAAAGCGATGAGCAGATCAGAGATCAGTTGATAATACTTACCTACCCTAACAACAATGCTGGGAATGCTGAGCTGGAACGAGCATTACGACTTGAACTTGAAGATATCATCAGATCAGATCATCGCACAGTTAGTAACTTACTCCCATTTACAGTATGAATTAGTGCACAGAGCTTCCAGGTCGGTGATATCAACCTGCATTCTTTCTAAAAGGCCAGCAGGGGGCAGCTCCAGTGGCTGCAAAATAAGTCTAATTGTATTGAGTCTTATGTAAAACTGAGCTGACTTCTAAGTTGATTTATGACCTCAGTGAACAGTTTCCTCATGAGCTTATGGTCCCAATCTCTAGTTTTAGAGTCTTCTTCCACACAGCTTGATGTTTATTTAGTAAATTATGTAATTTAAAGTAAAATAGATGACAAAGCGGGGTGTGCTTCAGGGTGTGGCTACCTTGTGATTGAAAAGTCATTCTCAGTGAGTCAACAAACTCAAAAAACTCAAATAAAAACTGTCAAACTAGGCAGTGCTGATCAAATATGAATCCTGGTCTGTTAGTGCATCGACTAGTTCTCTCCTTAAACGTTTACAGAGACAGATTTTAGTTACTGAGCAAGCCTGAAAACAGTTGAGCTCCACGCTCTCATCACTTCTGGCTCCAAAAAAAACAAAAAAAAAGACGGTAACATCCATAATGCCAAACTGTTATCCACAAAGCAATGTCTGTAGGTTTACACTCTTACTTCATGGGTTTAAAGAATTCTATGACGACGTTTTATTGGAATTAAAAGCTTTTACATCTTCACACAAAAAAAGGTCACTGTGGCCGCTGTCAAAACAAAAGTTAAGCTGCAGGATTTATCTCCAGATGACATCATCTGTACAGTCTGTGCTCTTCAGCTTAAAAATAGACCTGTCCAAGGTCACAGATTAAAACGGGGCTGTAAAATATGATCGGAAAAGATCATATTTTATATATTTTAGGGTGGATTTCACATTCAAAGACAAAAATAATAACAAGCCTTCAGACGAGCGATAACTCAACCCAAACTCACGCCGAACAAAGCAGTTTATGCAGCGTTTGTGTGTGGAGGGGAGGCGTACCTCAGCGGGCATGTGCATGAGCAACACAGCAGCAATGGGAGCCTGAGCCTGGCAGTATCCCTCCTCTGGTCTGTACAGAGTGTAGGCCTTAAGAACACGGAACAGGTCCTGCTGCCTGTGGACGGTCAAAACGTCAACAGTTACACACAAATTGATCGTCAAACAGGACTTTGGCATCAGCCGCGGTGTGTCATGTCACGTCATGTCGGACAGCCTCACCCGTGTCCTCCCCGTGACACAAACATCTCGTGGAAAGGAAACTGTCGATGGAGGTCTTTCTCTATCGTATCGAGCCACTTGGGGTCCCCGGGCTCGCTATCCAGCTCCTGACAAACACATGGAGGAGACTGTGAGACGTCTTTACACTGACAGCACAAATACAAACAGTTTAGAAGCATTATTAGCTCTTAAACAGCACTTAAGTTCACATTGTAACTTGCTGATCTAATAGTCAGCTGTGTTGTCTCAAACAAAGGAAGAAACTTGGGTGTCATGGTCACAGTTTCAGTTGCAATCGAAAAATACAGCTTAAGAGAAAAAGTGAAGAGGAAGCGAAAGAAACACCTCTCTGACCTGAAACTTTCCTTGGTTCTGCTCCTTCTTCATCTTCCCCCCTGACAGATAGAGCCATGCACGGCCTCGGAGGGAAGGAGGGATTCCTTTTTGGCACCGCAGCCTCACCTGAGCCATAGAGGAACGAGGTTTCATCAAATAAATGTGATCATATCAAGCAGGACGGCGTAAAAAAAAAGAAAGAGTGACAACGGTTTACCACAAGCCAAGGCAGGCTTTATGTAAGCTGGTGCAGTGGTGCAGTGGTAACAGCACTGTGTCACTTGGTATTGGTTCCTTTTCTTGACTTTTTTTTAGTCATGGCACAGTGACTAACAGTTACTACAAAGTTCTTGCGAAGCGTGTCAGATTATATACCAGAAAACATCCACTTGTACCGACTTCATTCAAATAAAATGAGCACAATTGATCATCAGTTTGCAGAATTTGTTGGTTGTTGATGTTACAGCAGGAAAATCACATGTGTAAATGATAAAATGGACACATGAACAGTCATTATTAATGTTAATAGTGAGATCTAATGACAAGTCAGACTGCAGGCAAATCAGATTTCAAATCAGACAGACTGCACTGTTATTTGTAAGTGATCAGGTCAGATCTGTGTCCACACATGCTGTGGTAACGACATAGACGCTAGTGACTACGTACACTGTACAGAGCGCCAGCAGTCTATTTTAGTGTCTGTCCACAGATTGTCGTTCTCCGTGTTGCTCTGTTAGTAGCTCATCGCTGTGCGTCACAGCTCGAGTGACTCTGTGAAATCTGATTTGAGCGGCCAGAGAATCTAGACTGAGAAATCCATTTTAAACCACCTCGAAATGTGACATTTGGTGTTGTTTACTGCTGTCCAGATGTTATAAAATCAACCTGGACACAGTCAGGATATCCCAAAAGAACTGATTCTAACTGAACCAATGACAGTACAAAGAATGGACAGAGAAGGGCGTCCACGCTCTTAATCCTGCATAACTTTAAGCCTTAATATAATTTGAACAGGTGAGTTGTATATAAATTCACCCTCAGTACAGTTGTCATGAACGGGGAAATTAGCTATAGAGACCAAAACTGTTTTTTGTACCAGGCTGTAAACATGTTTATTTCTGCTGTGAAGTTGTGACATTTGAACATGGGGACTTATGGAGACTGACTCACTTCTGGAGCCAGCCTCGATTACAGTTTTAAGACTTCACTTCACAGCCACAGAGGTTGCCGCTTGGTCTGAACAAGGCCAAAATATCTGCTGTGAAAAACTCCTTTTGGAAATAATAACAACGGTTAACTGTCAGAGTATTTGACGTGCAGTATGTGGAGCGTGACGAGCCAACATTCCTGGAATATTAATATCTGAGATACTTTTCTCAAGGCCTGAACTATGTAGTACTGTACTACTGTAGGAGTGTGTATAGTTTGGGTTGTTTATTTGTTTTGATTGCACACATTCACTGGATCACCTTTACTTCCTGTAACTGACACATGGGGTGTGGTTGTGGTTTCACCTGATTTTTTACCTGTTCACTTGGTGGCGGGAGTTAGACAAAGAGATTAAAATAGGCTCCAATATTTTCGTCTCATTTCGTATCATCTCATATTGAATCGTATCACAGTTTCATCTAGTTTAGTTTGTCACGTTATGCTAATTTAAGTTTGTTGTTACTCATTAGTTAATAAACATTAGTAAAATTACTCGACGTGACTGAATTTTGTCTTTGGACTTTAACGTGTCACAGTAAAGAGCCTACTCAGCCTCTTAGCTGCCTTTTTTAAGGGATAGTTGCCGCTATAGCTAAACATCAACTTGGGTAAGATGTCCAAGCGAAGGTGCAGCTGTATACAGAGTCACAAGCCACTCTTGACTGAACTGAAATCCTCGTGTCCTGATGTGTCGCTGACACCGGAGTGTTTGTTTTTCTCATATAAAACTGGCACACTTCCCCAAGGAGAGCACGTCTGCTGTAAAGTTACTGTAAACTGACGGAGCTCAGTAAGGGATCAGAAACCGTGACCGTCGCTACCCGACCCACACACCATGCAAACCCTTCCCTCTTCTCCTGAGGCGCTTTTCACTCTGAAAAGCCGTCCTGCATTTGAGAACAGCTTATAGTTTATACCCACAGCACCTTTATTACATGGTTGTCTCGCAGGAAGTCAACACGGCCCCACCCTGAATCTGAGACTGTCAATTTGTCACATGGTTACATGGGGCGATAAAGAGACGGGTCGTGTCCTGCCCTGCTGCTGCTGCTGACTCATGGAAAAGAGGTGAAGTTGCAGCTCCGTGCTGAATCGCTGAGAGCGTTTTTGTTTTTTTTTTCTTCACAAAACCAGCTTGACAAGTGAAGCTGCAAAACAATGTGTCCACAAACGTCTTGTCCTTGTGCAATCAAATAGTTGAGTGGCACTATTTGCCTTGTCTGTGCATGAAACCGCTCAGGAGTGAACAACCGCAGCGCAGTTTATAAAACCAATGCAGATCTAGATTATCCTTGTGCAGGACATACAAACTAAACTAAACTGACCTTATTGAATCTCTTGATCATCCACTTGTCCCAGTGGCTGAGCATGTCCAACCACTTCACCTCTCTTTGCCTGAGGACCTCTGGAGGCACATCCTTAGCTCTGCGAACACACACACACACACACACACACACACACACACACACCATTAAATCAATATTAAACCTGAATCAATGAAATAAAACTCTTAATTGGATCAACATAAGAAGACAGTTGCCTCTCCGTGGGGAGGGAGGGTGTGACATCTTTCTGCACGCTCCATCAGATCTGCGTGTGGCCGCCGCTCGCTCATGTGAAGTCGGTAAAAAATAACAACTCCTACCTTGTTTTTCGAGGAGAGACTATAAAAAGAACAAAACTCAACGTCGAGCCAATTTAATAGCAAAGCCTCGTCTGACCGCAGAGAGCTGCAGACCGTCCTGTGATGTACGTTCACTTCAAAACATTTAGAGAAAAATGAAGGAGTGAAGTGCAGCAGAAAAAAAAAAGAAAACGTAGGCAAGTCTAACCTACGTTATATGAATGAGGTCTGATGCTTTACTAAGCTGTGTTATTATCTCATCAGCACAGGCATGTAATTGTAGGGTTCAAACGTCTTCAAAGAACTTCTTTTTTAAACTCGGGACAGCCCTCTTTGAGTTAAAAAAAGAAGTTGTTGGGGGATCAGTGCAACAGTACGTTATACTCAACTTTAAGCAACGATCTGACTTTTTAATTACTGCCAAACTGTGTAAGTTAGATCCTCTGCGAGCCAAAAAAGAGGCCCCTCTCGTAACGGGGCACCAGAGCTGTGCCTCCAAAAGTTTGCCAATACTTCAGAAAAAAAAACAGGAAGCTCCCTGACAGCTAGTGCTTGGCACAACTTTCACTCCTTCCAGTATTTCAGTGTAAAAAGGGTTAGAAACAAAGGCCTTCTTAGGGAAAACTTGCCTCAAAGCCTGAATGAATGCATGAATTCAAATGTAACAAATAGGACAGTGTGAAACTACAGCTTTTCCTGCAAAATAACTGCATAGTAAGTAATATTTATGAGTGAATGGAGGAGGATTACACCACATGTGTGTGTGTTTAAATCCATTTTAATGTGCTTGTGTGTAGTTTTTTTTATATATTTGCCATACATGTGTGTGTGTGTGTGTGTGTGTGTGTGTGTGAGGCATAAATGACACATTGTGCCACGCAGCTGGTTGAGCGCTCTGTTTGTCTGCAGAAACACTGACACAACTTGTGATATGTCACCACCACCACATTAACTTACACATGCATCCTAAACATGCACACAACTTTTCACACAAGTGTGCAGCCTTTAGAGAGAAAGAGAGAGAAGTTACGACTTACGACGCCTCCGTGTACTGCTGCGCCCCACCAATAAATCCATATTTATCGGTTTGTCTGTCGCTGGTGAAGCCGTTGATCTCCGAGTCGGACCCCAGGGAGCTTTCATCGTCAATGTGACTGCTGCTAATAGTCCGGATACTCCGCGTATCCACTGATTGACGGCCGTTCTCTATTTTGGCCATGGTGGTGGCAGTAGCAGCGAGAAAGCTAACAGGCTAGCCAGGATAGCTAACGTCAGCGAGCTTGTTGACAGCCGCCCCCCCCCACCCCCCCAAAAAAAGTCAAAACTGCTCCTCCGCCGACTCAAACAACATCGACGCCATGATTTCTAGACTTGTTTTAAACTTTCCAGCCGCTCTCCTGTCTGTAAATGTCACCTAAAGTTACGTTACAACAACAAAAAAAGACGTTAGGCGTCAGCTAGCTCGGTTAGCTCGAGCGCTTATTCAGATTTAACAGTAGCTAGGCTAGGTTGCTAACGTAAAGTTAGCTTTAACTGTGCCGTACAAAACTATTTCTATAGCCACCTTCAACAAACTAACTATTAAATATTAACTAACTACGTTAAGCTGGTTAATAAACTAGTTTTTCATGCTCCCGGCTAACGGCGTCTTCCCCGGCTCTGCTGTCATCCCCGAGTGTGTTGGACAGATTTTTCAGCCCCGGTTCAGTTCACCGTCCCGGGCTGGTTTCACCGTCACCCCCCCTCTAGTGGCTGTCTTGGGAAGTAAAATGTCTCATGTCTGGGTGTCTGGAAAAACTCGCAACTTTTAGTCTGTCCTAGGCTGCACTGCAATTAATTTGACTCATCTGCTTCAGAGCAAATCCCCAAAGTAAACCCCAACAATTTAGTCTAGACCAGGGATGTCCAAAGTACGGCCCGGGGCCCAATCACGGCCCGCGGTCATATTTCATGCGGCCGCAGCTTCTTTTTTTTATAATATGTTATTTATGGGCTGCTAGGATTGTCAGATACTGCATGGCTGCCAGATTTGGCTTTTTTGGTTGACATAACGAAGCATTTGAACCTCTAAGGACATAGCTGCTGGTGTTATATATCTGTAGATGTGACACAAAATATTACTTTCTGAATGATTTTGTTAAAGACAAGAGCAAAGAGTGATATGTTTTAAACTTAAATGTTAACAGACCTTGCATTACTCATAATAAGTCATGTTTAAAATGAACAGGAGGTTCAGATTTGTATCAACTTCATGCAAGTTTAACGTGTCCCATATGATTTATTCTGTTATCTGACTTCAGATGTGAAAGAAAGGAAGAACTGGTTTTTAGATTTGTTCACGCCTGATTGGTTTAGATTTGGTTACATTGTAATTGTAATGTAATAATAAAAAAAATGATAATTGTGACAATGAAATTGTTACAGAACATTTGTATGTAACTTTTATTGGTAATTTTTTTCATTTTTAAATTGTTAGTATTGGCCCCTGGACATCTTCACATTGTCAAATCTGGCCCTCTTTATAAAAAGTTTGGACACCGCTGGTCTAGACTCTAGTGATGGGAAGTTTGTCTCTTTTTAGGGAGTCAGATCATTTGACTCTTTCAGCTCCAAAACGGCTCTTCATGTTACCACTTATACCTTTCATAATTCAGCCAGATTTAGCGCCGATTTGACTTATGATTTGTATGTGTACTATGACTCAACGGCTCACGTAGTGACACGACCGACACAATCACTACTAGACTGTGTTCATTTCTGCACTATATCAGACATGCTGTGTTATTAATCACCTTACACATCAACACAAAGCCACAAAAGTCGATTTTTTTTATTCCTTTATTTAGATGAACGGACAATACAGAGCTCTACATTGTCGTACAAGTTAGTTATCATCATGAAGCCATGCCTGTCAGTGTTACAGTATAATTCATTTAGCATTCTAACATTTAAGAAATTATGCTCTTTACACAAATTTGCATTATAATTGTCATTAAACTAAAATAACATGACAGGAAGGAGTGACACAACATCCACAAGTCTTCCTGCAGGGCTCACTTCTTTCTTCCACCTCTCTCCTTCAGCGCCAAGTGGATGATTGAACCGTTGTTCATGTTGTAATAAGCCAGAGAGTTGGAATCCTTGATGAAAATACCCTGAAATGAGCAGAAAAAAAGTACATGTTATTTAATCACTCAAGTTCATCCATCTGTCCCTCTTCACAGCAACGCATTCCAGCTCCTCCTGGGGGATCCCGGGGCGTTGCCAGGCTAGATGGGCTATGTAGTCCCTCCAGCGGGTTCTGGGTCTGCCCTGGGGTCTCCTCCCAGGAAGGTGCGCAGGGAAAAACCTCAGCTGGCTCTACTCTGAGCTCCCTCCAGATGTCCAAGCTTTTCAGCCCATCTCTAAGGCTGAGCCCAGCCACCCAGCAGAGGAAGCTCATTTCGGCCGCTTGTATCCCCGATTTCATTCTTTCTGTCACTACCCAAAGCTCATGACCACAGGTGAGGGTTGGAACGTAGATGGACTGGAAAACCGAGAGCTTTGCCTTCCAGCTCAGCTCCCTCTGAACCACAAGGGTCTGGTACAGCCGGACAACCCTTCGGTCCATCTCACGCTCCATTTTCACTTGTGAACAAGACCGAGGATACATGAACTCCTTCGCTTGGGGCAGCACCTCGCTCCCAACCCTGAAGGAGCATTTCACCGTTTTCTAGCAGAGAGCCATGGTCTCAGACTTGGAGGTGCACTCAAGTTACAAAGTTAAAAGTAAAGTTTACCTCGTACTGCAACTTCTGTTTCCCTGCTGGCATGCCGGTAGCTTCGTGGATTTTGACTTTAATGACAGACACCTGTGGAGACATTGCATTAGAATGTGGTACGTGCACTTACATATACTCAGTATAAAGAGGGAAACAATAAGCCAACATCTGCATACCTGATCTGTGAGTGGGACAGTGAAATTCAGCACTTGGCCATTCAGCTTCCATTCGGTCTTGTCCTGCATGTTGGGTACTTGAACTTTAACTGCCACAGGACCCTGGAGAAGAAAATAAAATAAATCATGGCTCAAGTTAAGACAGCAGGAATTTTGTCTGCATGCAGATTGTAGTTTGTCACATTTCACTGCTCTGACATACCTTATTTCTACGAAGGAACTCCTCCTCTGGAATAAGGTTGTCCTCTGTCTTCATCTTCTTGCTGACTGGCTCATCCTCATGAGGTGGAGGTGGGTGGGATGGCGGTGCAGGAGCAGAGCTCGGCGGTTGTGGTACTGGTGGAGCGGGAACAAACGCTGGAAGAAGAAGAAGCAGTTATTAATTTCCTGCAGATTTATTTTGGATGCGAGTGATCCGTGTTTGGAAACTTTCATCTTACCAGCTGGAACAACCATGGGAGGTGGTCTGGGTGCCATAATGTGAGGCGCTGACGGCGGCATGGGGACCACGTTGATGCGGGGAGCAGAGATCATGCGAGGCATTGATGTTATGACCTGTCCTGGTGCAAGGTGCACCACAGGAGCCACGGGCGGTCTCGGTATCACAGGGACAGCAGACAGCAGAGTGGTGCGCACTGGAGGTGCCAGCTGTTTGTGAAGAACATGTCTTATTAGTTAAAACTTCATGATTTAATTTAATTAACAACTAACTGTTTTTTTAAGTGACTCACAGAGGAAGGTGGGCGAGGCACCGATGTGATTGGAGGACTGGGTTTAGGCAAAATAGCCGAAGACGAGGGCATCGGAGGCTGGTGATGGATTTCACTCGGCTTGCTCGGGCCGATTTTCTCCTTAGTGTCGTCCTCTCCCACCAGTCCTTTGGCCTTGTGAATGGCTTCGATCTGCTCCTGCAGGGTGATGTTGGCCTGCGCTGCCTGCTGGGTACGAGCCATGCTTCCAGAGTGTCCATCCCAAGTTACCTGGTAACATAGAAACATTCAGAGATCACACTGTGCTGACTTAATCATTCAACTCAGGAACTCTGTGTGATATAAACCATGACCGTCCTCACCTTCTCCTCTGGCTTCTGGATTTCTTCTTCTCCGATCTTCTTACCGATGGCCGTCTCTTCCACACCGAAGATATCGGTACGCCTCTCAGCCAGCTGCTTCAAGCTGCTCTCGATATCCAAACCAGGAGCGTAGACCTCGTCCTCGGTCTGCCTCTCTCTGATGCTGCGGTCCCTGAGCTCCAGCCAGCGTGGATCCAGCAGACCGATACGCATGTGCTCTTGCATCTTACTAGCTGGGATCTTCTCACCGGTAATTGGTGAGATGAGGTACTCATCCGGAGCTGCAACTGAGGGCTGAGGCTTGGAAGCTGTGAGGAGAACATAACACAAGATTAACACACTCTGTACATAGTGATAGCTTGTTATTCACTCATCTAAGGAAGAGTGTGTTACCTTTGGGGTCGTAGTCTTTGCGAATAATAACCTGGTCTGGAGTTGGGGGCAGTGGGGGTGGCATAGGGTTGTCTGGCGGCAGTGGAGCCTTCATGCCATCATCATCATCATCAGATCCCTGAGAAAAGCAGGAGGGGGAAGAATGACATGTGGTTACCAGGATTCCAACAAACCAATAATATCCCTCTGAATTAAAGTGTAACAATTAACAGTTCTTACCTCATCCATGTCCTGCACTTGTGTGTCTTGATCAGGCTGTGAGGGCTGCCCGTCGTTCCTATCCTCCCGGTCATCGTCGTCATCCTCACTCTCAACCTCCATCTCCACCTCCTCGCTCTCTCCGTACTTCTCGTAGCGCTCTTGGATCAGGATGCGAGCGCCGAGCTCCTCTGGTGTGGTAGGTGGGGGGAAGTGGCCTGAGGAAACAGAGGTGCAGATAGAGATGAGTGAATCTAGCTTTATTTAGATCGCACGTTTTAAAGATTGTGATTATTGCGGTCATGTTACCTTGTTCGTTGGGCTGGAAATCCACTGTCTCAACCACTACAAAGTCATGCCAGTCGATTTGGGCGTACGCCACACGTTCTTTCTCTCTTTCCTCCTCCTCCTTCTTTCTCTCACGCTCCTGGAACTTCGCCCACTCAACACGGTACCTCACCTGATGGTTGTGCAGCAGAACAGCTGATTAAGACAGGCGACATGCTATTAAATGCTTACTCTGATTAACAGTCACAGTTTAAGGGGATTACCTGGTCCATGACCTCTCTTGGATTCTCAGCTTCTCTCTTCAGCTTGGTCAGGAGGCCTTTGGGAGGGATCAGAATCTACAGGCGGAGAGACGAGATCAAGATACAGCTCAGCATCAAAACGCAAACAAGCGATAATAATAATATCAGAGAGGCACGGTTTGTCAGGTCACCTTTGTGTACTGCTCAACCAGTTTGGTGAAGTAGTTGAAAAGACTGTGCTGCGGCCGCAGAAAGTCAAACTGGTAGTTCCTCTGTTCTTTCTGCATGAGCTGAGTGAGAAACTGGCGGCCGTTACGAGCGACAAACTGGGCTGTGAGCTTCACGACATCCAGATCAAATGCGGAGATTGACGGAGGATCCGCAATGAACTCAAACTCAGGAGGCGGCTCTTTGGGGACAACTGTCTCTTGAATCACCTGTGACTGAACCTTTTGACAACACACAAAAAATATTAGCCGTTATGAACAAATACTACCAATTATATGCAGTTAAGAAAAAGAGCAGACTGAAATGTGATGTCTTACTTTTTGAGGAAGCTGTTGGGACTGCTGCATGGCCTGCTGCATAACCTTAGGCACTGCTGCAGACGGCTCCTGCGCTTTCCCCTCCTTGAACTCATTGACCTTGTGGCGGTAGTAGGCATGGTACGGGTCATTAGGGTTGAGGAAATTAAACTTTGGGTTGTTGATCTCATTCTGACGGATTCTTGCTTCAAACTCAGGCCCGTTCCTGTGAAATGACAAGACAATAGTTAAATTAAAAGACATAAAGTCCATATCAAATTGTAGCTGTATAAAAGAGTTTACAATTTACACGTGAAGTAACCGACCTGGCAACAAAACTGGCTGTCTTGTCGACTATGTTTCGGACCTCAGGAGGTGGATAAATGATACCAACGATGGGTTTAGTGGCTGGGGTTTCTTCAACGGCATCGTTCTGTTGACAAAAATTAACATTCGTTAGGCTGTAGTAGTCACAATTTAATATATGATAACAACAATAAAATAAGCATCATCTGCATCCAGACCATGGTGAAGTCACATCTGTTATTCCTGACACACAATCAACAGATTAGCTTCAACTTACTTCTTTTTGCCCCATTTTTTTAAGTGTTCGAAATTCTGATTCTCAGTTTTTAAATTATGAATATTTTCTGGTTTCTTTAGTCCTCTATGACAGTAAACTGAACATCTTTGGCTTGTGGACATTTGAGGATGTTACCTTGGGCTTTGAGAAACAGTGATTAAGATTTTTTCCAGCATTTTCTGACATTTAATGGATCATTTAATTGAGAAAATGATGGACAGATTCGTCGATAATTAGAAATAATCATTAGTTGCAGTCCTACCGTGCACATATGTGGGTTTAGATTTATTTAAGATAAGATTTTATTGATCCCACACTGAGGGAATTCAGTTCTGCTATATGCTGTGACTTTCATTCATCTGTTTACAGCCTAATTTAATTGTACACAGTCCTTTATCCCCTTCTGTAGTTCTTTCTCATAAAACATTTTTATTTCTACGGTCACTTTCTATTTTTATATGGTTATATATTTATTTTCTATACAAATGTTTAATTCTTCTGTACATATTTAAATTTAGATTTAATTTTAACGTATGGATACTGTGTTATAGGTTAATTCTAATGTATGTTTGCATGCTGCAACTGGATGCTTGAATTTCCTTCAGGATCAATAAAGTATCTATCTATCTATCTATCTATCTATCTATCTATCTATCTATCTATCTTGTGACACTTTCAAAGCACTATCAACATCAGTACTACTCCTGTCTATAAAGAAATATCCTGGTTACTGTGGTTAATGCACACATTTCACTTTAACAGTCCCCGTGAGCAACTATTGTGTTGCCAGTGTTAGTTCCCAACAGTTTTAGCTGCTCCTCCGTTGTATTTAGCTGACGCTTTTATCCAAAGCGACTTACAGGGAGCAATTTGGGGTTCAGTATCTTGCCCAAGGAGCCGGGGATCGAACCACCGATCATCTGATTAGTGGACGACCCGCTCTACCTCTATTAACCCTTAACGCTAACAGTGTTTACTCCCTGTGATAATTACCCACACATTACGCACTCTAAAACTCTCATTCACAGTGAGGTAAAGTGTGAGTTACTTAGTTTCCCTCCAGGAGCGGCACATTAGCTCCAGTGCTAACAGAAGCTAACTCGTAGCGGTACCTTGTTGTTGGACTCCGGCTGAACAATCTGAACAGGCCCAGGCGGCATGGCTGTATCTTCTCTGGAAAACTGAACCTTACCTACAAACACACGGCCAACAGGAATAGTAGAATTGTTTTAAAAGCACTTAATATTCCACATTTTATGTCAGGAACACGTCTTTAGCAGCTAAAAGCTAATATTTGCTGTAGTTCAACACTTACTGCGTCGCGCTGTCGTTGACCCAATGGACGCCTAGTACTTCCGGTAACACGCCGCAAAGCATTTTGGAACTTGTAGTACTTCTTTTGGAGGTTGCCAAGGAGACGCTCAGTCAACAAAGCTTGTCCGACATGAGTCAGTTCTTGGGCCGTCAGGACTGCATCGAAAGCCTCCGCAAAGACCTGGTCGACCTTCAGGGTGCGACTCTGGACGTCTTCTCCAGAACCGGACCGGTCCGCTTCTCCTCCTGGAAGTTCCCCGATAAACTCTCCTGCAACCTGGACATGGTGGCCCTCCTGGAGCAGTATGACTTCGTGGATGGGGAGGATGCATTCAACCAGCACTCCCACATTGTGTTACTGGAGCTGGTGATCGACAGGTAAATACACAGCCTGACGTGATATCACATTAATAACTATTTATTAAATTATTATAATAATACATTATTATTTATTAAAGGACTAAACCAGGTCTTTTTTATCTCCCCCCGTCCATGAACAAGACTACTGCTTCTTCTGCAGAGCTTCAATGCTTATGTCGAGCAAATAAGTTGCAGCCATGGGAGGGAACAAACGCGGCAGAAAGGATGCCTGTCTGTTGGTCTTGTAGTCAGAAACTATTGGAGTAATTTAGTTCAATTTGCCAGCCCTAAGGTAGGAGAACTGCACGATTTAAAGGTCCAGTGTGTGAGATTTAGAGAGGTATATAATATATAATATAACTATGTTTTGATCATCAATCGTTGGGGAATAAGGCCTTTATATATCTGTATTCACAATATGACATGCACCCTGAGATAACTTCCTAGATTACATTCTTATTTTAACACGAACCATGATGTTTTCCTGAACCTAACCGAATAGTATCTATGCTTAAACCATACCAAACTACAACCATTTTGAGGTTGTGGAGCCCTGCACTTGCCAGACCTGTTTGACCCGTGACTTGGATGCCACGGGTCCTCTTCATGTATGTATAAAGAGAACTGGATACAGCGTTGGTGGCAGGGCTCCGTTCTTTCTTTTAGAAGCTGCTCAGTGGCGGATTAAGCCAAAAAAGTTTGACTGCCGGGCATAAAATGACCCAGATCTTCCACATATGAATGTTATCGGACCAAATATATTAAATATTGATATTAAAATGAGTAATTTTGCAGGGGTTGTGATGCTCAACAAAAATATATTCACTGTTTCACACCGGCTTCTTTTGCAGTGTTATGAGAAAAAGTCTTTTAGGGTCATTATGCACCCCATTACTTCAAAGCTTGACACTCTTTCTGGGGTCTTGGTCCTCCTCTATGGACGTTGAACTGCCATGTTTCTGCAAGAAGAATTACAGTGCCACTAAATCCTACACACTGGTCCTTTAAGTGAAGATAAAATAATGCCAAATATTGATAAAGAACTGGTATATGTCATTATTTTTCCCTTCTTCTTCTAGGTGATCAACAAAGACATCAAGAAACAGACAAAATCATTTGACTGTGATGAGACAGAGTCAGTGTCATCTGTCTCCTCGCACCAAATGAGCTCAAGGAGTGACTTTTGCAGACGTTGTTTATCTGCCCCGACTTCAACAAGCTCCTTCAACAAGTTTCTGCCATCCTCCAGTCCTACCAACAACACCCCACACCATCCTAAAGTCGACAGCCACAATGTAAGCTGCCAGACAATTCAGTCATCTCTTGTTCCCTGCGATGCGTGTCATCAAGTGCAATCCACTCTGAGAAAAACAGGAGACGCGCTGGTCGAACTGTTTCAGAGCGAGGGCCTGCCCTCATCTCTGCAGCCTCTCTTGGTGGCTGTGGAGGACACCCTGGACCTGGGGCACATGACAGCAGGCGACGTTGCCCAGTGGGCCAATGAGCAGCTCAGAGACATGCGCCGGCTGGCGAAACATCTTGAAGATGTGCGGGGCACGGTGCAGCCTCTCAGAGACAGACTAGCGGTAGCAGAAACAGAGCGGGAGAGATTCAGGTCACAGTTGGAGAGAGCACAGAAAGAGTTCAAGCAAGAGAGGGAAAAACATCAAGCGAACACCGTCCAGCTGGAGTTTTCACTGCGGAAAGCTCAAAGATCCTTAAAAGAAACAGAGCAAAGGCTGCAAGAGGAGCAACAGCAATTCAAAAGAGGTGCAGAAAATCATAAATAAATATGACGGGAACTCAGTGAGATCAAATTTACTAATGTATGTTTAATATGACAGAAACTCTGAGCTTTGGAGGAGAGTAATTCCAGACTGAACGAGAAAGTAGCACAGCAGGAAGATACATTACAAGCAGTTGGTAAGGACATATCTTTCAGAAGTTATACACATAAAATAACCTGATATCTGCATGATGGATCATTTTATCTTGTGGCAGAACGTGAGAAGAATGTGCTGCAGGAGAAACTGGCCACCTTGCACATGGAGGAAGAGGCCTGCTGCAAACTACAGCAAAAGATCCAGCAGCTGGAGGATAAAATCTCTGAAACTCAACTCCATCTCGACAAGGAGAACGCCAAGTACCACAGCGCTTGTCGCCAGCAAGAGGTCAGTGTCACGACAAACGCCGGATTATTTGTTGTTTTTCAGCTGGACGCCATGAACGTCTCACCCCCACCCCGTCTCTCTGTCATGCATCCAGTCAATGCAGGCGAAGCAGAAATCTTTGTTAAAGAGAGTGGACGCTCTCGACGAGGAGTGTGAGGAGCTGCAGAGGCAGCTGGGAGAGAGGGAGGAGAGAGAGATCGACCTAAGCAAGCAGCTGCAACAGATGTCAGAGGAGAAGGAACGAGTGCAGGCTCAGCTCGCACAACAGCAGGTGTATTTGAGTTCTCAAGCACCAAATATACTCATAACAAAGACTTAGTAGCTCATGATGTGATGCTTCTTGTTGGCAGGACCTGTGTTTAGAGCTCCAAAATGACAAGCAGATGCTGGAAACACACGTAGGCGAGCTAAAGAACAGCGTGGCCGAGCTGAAGGAATACGTGCGAGCTTTAAGGGAGAGGGAGAGGCTGTTGGTGGCCTTCCCAGAGCTCAGCCCTGTGGCTCAGGCCCAGCCACAGAGTAGGCAATTATTTAATACTCATCTATTAAAAATGGTCATGCATGAATCACAAACTGACAGACACCACCTAAAGTGTGTGTGCATAAAACTCATTTTTCCACATGCATCACTTGGAAAAATAAACTTTGCATCTTGTATCTAGTCCAGTTAAGTGCTGTACTCATGTTGACAGGTTGTTCATTGTATATTTTCAAGGTACAGGAAACGTGCTTTTGGACATGGAGCAACAGTTGCAGGCGAATGACATCCGTATAAAAGTTCTGGAGCAGGAGAACATCACTCTGCACGCCAGCCTTGTGAAACTGAGGGAAAGAGCGCATAATAATGCCAGCAGGGTAGGACGAATGAGAAGTTATAATGCTGTAAAATATGTGAATTGATGTGTATTACACACACACTATGCATTTAATATCAACAGGAAGCCTCACCTCAGCAGACGTGGAGCCTCTCTGCGCCCAGCACACCAACTGAAAAACAACCAAATCACCTGATGCACATGCAGAACAGTCCACTGTAAGTTATTCATTTCAAACACAGGTTAGCCTGAGGAATAAATTGTTATGAATGATTCCTCATCACGTCGTGTTGCTCTCCGTTGTGCCTCAGGCAGAGCAGCAGTGCACCGCGGCTGGGATGCAACAGTGGGAATAAAGCAGGACGGAGGCAAAGTGCTGGGTCAGAGGATCGCATGTCCACAGCCACCGCCGCTGCTGCCTCCCCCTCAGCTCTGCAACTTCACTTTCAAACTCTCCACCTCAACACCACGGCTGCTAAAAAACACACGAAAACACGCAGTGGATCTCTCCTCTCTCACTCCAGGAGCTTAAATCAGAGGAGAAAATGACGGAAAAGACAGTTAAGACAGAAAGAACACAGCTTTGTATAACAACAACTACATGCCTCATAAAGTCATGATGTCTTATTGTAAATTATACCACACTAACACTCATGTTTTTGTAATTGTACATGCTCATTATGTATAAAAAAATCAATAAAATGTAAATATAATAAACTTACTGTGTATAAATGAAAGGAAGGCTGTTATTATGCTATTCAAATAGGGCACAGATGGCTGTTGCATATTAGGTTTCTGGATATATGATATGCTTCTCAAACTAACCTGCATGTATTTGAATGAGCGACCTTCGCAGCAGATGAGTCACGTGCCTCGGAGTAAACAGACAACCTTGAATGTCAAAGCAAACAATGACACGGAGGCAGATGTGGTGAGTGCCGTCTGACGAACGGAGGGTGAGAGTGAGAGTCTCCATGGAAACGCAAGTGCTCGCAGGACTCTGCTGAATCACCGCAGACCTTGATTTCAGTCCCTCCGAGACAAATCTGACAGTAAATCCTCAGCGGTGCAGCAAGATGAAGAGCAGATCATTGTGAGCTCTCGTTTTTGTGTCCTCACCGCACATCAGGAGGTTTTGCAGCGGTAATCTGAGCTCTCACGAGCTCAGTTGTGTAATCTGAGTCTAATAGAGAGCCCAAGAGACTCGAGTCAGAGCTGTTGAAGTCAACACATCTTCTATTTGTTCTTGCGTCCGTGTTTTTATAAAGTATTGCTAACTAACTGTGAACTGTGACACTCACTGCCTGAATGAACACCTGATCTGTCGTTTCATTCACTTCAACGACAGATCACGACCTCGGGGGTTAATCTCTAAATTGGGTTAACTATTACAGTTGTGTCATCAGGCGTGTAATTGAAGTTTTAAGCTCTTTCACCTGGTGCCACAGACGCCAGGGAACATTATATCAACGCTACGCTTCACCGTTTAGTCATCTTAGTCAAGAGCAGGTTTCATTATGTAACAGGCGACGTGTCTGTTCTCAAATTTCATTTTAGACGTGTTACTTGATAAAAAAATAAGGTAGTAAGTAGAAATATAACTGCTGTAGATAGCACAAGGTTATGTAACATTACTGATACTGATTTCATTACAGTGGACAGTGGCTCTTCTGTTAAGGCTTGGTGTAAAGTTATAATCAAGCCGGTTCCTTTGGAATATCTTGCAGGTATTAAACATACCAAAGCAGATCAGTTCCACAGAGTCTGGCATCATTTGGATCACTTGGACCTGATTTTTCTTCATGTATATTTGTTGATCTCAGCTGTTTTTGCTTGTTTTGTTTCTTATTGGTATTATTCTTGTGGAAAAAAAATAAGAAAATCCAATAAATATACTGTTAAAAAGAACTATTCTTCATTCTCAGCAGCAAAAGGTTGCAATCTGAGTCAGATTGTACAAAATAAGACCATATGTTGCATTTGTGATTACAATAAAAAGAAGAAAGTTAATGTACAACATTTAAAGTCATTAAAATGGTTAAAACATTACGAATATGGGTTCAGTATTTAGCAGCAAGTCACTTGAGACCAGCATAGGTATAATATCAGACACAGTCAGAAGACATTCAGTGTGTGGGAGTCAAATTTTGGAACAGCTTAACAGATGGTATAAAGAGGAGAGACGTGTGAAAGTGTGTAAAAATAAAATAAAGCTACAGTTTGTCTAATAAGTAATCATGAAATCTGTTTTTATCGTGTGTCACTCGTGAAATTTTATGCATAACACATTGATTGGATTATGTTAGTGAGTATGTCCAGTTTCCATGTTAACGTACATTATTTAATGTGTTCTAAGTTGGTTGTTTATCACTTCATTCTAGTTCTTATTCAACCCTCTGGACAAGAAACTAAAAGCTACTGTGAGGATGAGACTTTCTGCAACCATTTCAGAACTAATGCATCATGAACTCTGTAGGATTTGATTCCCTGAAGCCACACTTTAGTCAAATTATTCCACAGTTTAGATTTTTGTAAATGCTGCTTCAAAACATTTATTTTTCATTTATAACACAGTCTCTTGCTTTTTATACAGACAAACACGATAACGGAAAGATTCGACAACTTATAATGTGCAGAGTAGAGAGTACAATACTATCCAGAAGTGAGAAAAGAATCGGATCATTTGTAACCGTGCTGCGTGGCACAAAACAACATACAGAGAAAGAGGTGAGAGCTTTAAAAAAAGCACCGCAGTATTAATATGTGTCACTGGCCCCGACATCAAAAGCATAACCGTGACACAGAATGACCAGATAATAGTTTTCAATGTGCAAAGTTGTACAAAATTCTCTTGATGCCTCCTACTGTGCATTATCTTCCATGTTTGTGTTTTGGTTTTTAGAATTAGAAAGCATGAAGTCCTGTGAGATCTAACAGACACATAAATAAAACGACTAGTTTAACTTTGGAATTAAGTCTGCATTGATTACAACACGTTTAAGGCCATTGGTTTCTTATGTAACACATGCAAACAGGAACTGAACGAGTAAAAACGTCTTTTATAGTTGTACACAGATGTGCTAAAAACTGAAGACTCATGTTCTTCTTCTTCTTCTTGACACTGTTGTTTCAAAGTGTTGGCTGTTGGGAATGTTTCCTGTGTAATATGAGTGTGTGCCTCTCTCTAATCTAGGTCAGGCTGCAGACTGGCGACAGGGACCGCCGCAAATCTGCTGGGATTACGGAGGCCTCAGAGAGATGAAGCACATCCCGGGTTTAACACAACAATCGTGTCCGCCCGCCTACCAAGACTCTACCCTGTGTGTGAAGACCTCAAAATTCGATTTGTGCTTGACTTGACGCATCCAATAATCTAATTACCTCTCAGTCATATGACAATAAAAGCTCAATAATATGTGCTTTGATTTCTGATCTCATGCCAACAGGGGGAGAAAAGGGGGGAGAGGGCTGCGCAGGAACGAGATCAGTGACACAAGAAAGAGCAAAGTCACGGGACGAGATGTAGGAGATTAAGTGAAGCACTGAAGTGTCGTTCAGCCACTTAGAAGAAGGGGAAACACATTCTTGATGACTAATAGAGGAACATGCAAAACATATAGATAACACAGCTAGAGTGACACGCAGAAAAGACAGAAAAAGAGTGTATAAAAGCAAAATATCAACAGTAATAATAGAAAAATAAATAGAATATGGGATTAAAACATTTGCCAGAAACCACTGTGAGTACCAAAAGGAGGAGGAGGAGGAGGAGGAGGAGGAGGAGGATCTCTCCTGAGGTTTTTGGGGAGAAGACTTTGAGAAGAAGGCAAAAGATGTAAACTCACAAAAGCCTGTGCATTCCTCTGATTCACTGAAAACAAAAAAAAAACATGCGACAAATGCTTCAAATCTTTAAAATGCAGTGGGCTGTCTTCCACAAAATGAGAGTTTTGGTGAGTTTTCCAGCTGCAGATCTGTGTTAACTTTTAAAAATCATCCACTGAGTGTACTTAACTAAAAGTGCAGTTTGTCACAAAGAAAGCACCGGATATCTATAACCTATGATCACATGGATTCTAACAAAGTGGCAAAGTTGAGAGAAGAAAAGAGCTGGTCTTAAAGGATCTAAAGACATCTTCGATGCTAGGAGTTTACAGGACAGTAATAAAGCTCTCTACTGTACATTCGAGTATTACAAGATATACAAATATGCTTCACAACGAGACGGAGAGCGTGCACCCCACCCTGCGGTGTGCTAACACTTGCAAAAGCAACGAGTACAGACTGTGGCAGGCTGGTCACACGGTAAAGGGAGTGAGATACAAAGAGTACACAAGTAATAGTACGGCGTATGGAGTGGGAGACAACAGATAATACCAGGCAGTAGTACTGACTATGTCGGGTCACACATCATCTCTTTCCGGCGTACTCCTCGGACGTCGAGTCGGCGGACGGGGTGATGTGGTGCCCCGAGTCCACTTGTCCATCGGGCTGGACAGACTGCACCGTCTGTACCAGGCTGCCGCTGGGTAGCACCACGTAACGGGCGGCCATGTCTTTGGGATGCATCTCCCGCATGCCCTCCTTACTGTGCCAGATCCCATAGCCGAAATATACAAAGAGACCTGGGAAAGGGACAGCACGAAACACTTAGAGTTATTAAAGTCAGGGCACTCTGCACACAAGTGAGTCGTGAATTACGAAGTTTTGGTTTATGTTCTGCCATTTCAGTCCTCAATATGTCTAAAATTTTAAACTGATTGTCAATGATCTCCAATATTTTTATCTGTATTCACTCTCTGGTATGATGTTGATGATTTGGCTTTAACTCCACCCAAACTCTGACACAATAAAGAAATCCCATGCCACGGCCATGATGGAAGGTAAGTGGCTGTTTCTTTCTCTTGGGAAAGGAGCCTATAGCCGTGGGCCCTGTCAAGTGTAATATTCCATGTATGTGCATCCTGTTAACTTGCTGCAGTCTGACAGTGGTGTTTAAATGGTTTACTGGTCCAGAGAAGCCTTAAGCTAATGCGACTAATCGTGTTTCCCCAGTGATCCCCCACCCCTTACTGACAGGGTATTAGTGCTGTCTGACCACCATCTACATCCTCAGAGGGCTGCTGAGAAAAATTTCACTTAAGAGTACAGAAAATGTTTGTTTTTCCTGATGATGCAAAGACTCATAATATGTGTGTACTGTGAATTAGTCTCTCATCAAGAGACCAAATTGACCTAAGCGTGCAATCTGAGCCTATGCAACGGCAAAAGTGGATGCATGCGATGAGACATCAGCTTGAAATATGGGAAAACTGCGGAGTCAGTATATCTAAGTTTACTGACAAACTGTAGGCGTTGAGGCTGACTAAGCTATGCAAGGCCTAGTTTGGATCTTTGTTGGGTTAAATGGTGATCTTACCTCGTGATTCAACCAAATATTTCTAAATATTTCTCCAAGAAAAGCGAGGTAAGGAGAAGGGACACACTTTGGCATGTTGAATTCTAATGTCTTACCTAGCTACAGGCATTTTGTAAGCCTTTCAGACCTTGGTTATAGTATATTGTGATAGTTTTCCCCCTGTCACTTTGTTTTCTGGTGCTTTCTTACCTATAGCGATCCATACGGTGAATCGAATCCAGGTTAGATAGCTGAGTTTCAGCATGAGGAATACATTAAAGAGGATGCTGATACCTGGAGTCAGTGGAACCAAAGGTACCTAAACAATGATAAAACATCAGTCACACACCAATCAGAGTTAATGTAGGTTTCAATAAATGTATGTTGTTTAGCTGAGGTCGTCTGCAGACCACACTACAAGTGAGTGACGGCAGCTCACCTGGAATGTTTTGTTGTTGGTTTGGGGTTCGTGCATCCATATGAGCGCCATACTGACAACATAAGCTAAGATGAAAATCACCAGCAGCATTGTGAAGCTCCAGAGTGGAAGCTGCAGCTGATTTCTACCGAATTCTACCACAGCGCAGAGCGAGACTGAGCTCACGATCAGCGCCAGCACGCATAAGGCCACCACCTCGCCCGGCTCACAGTCCCCCAGCAGCTTGCCCAAGTACGGTTCCCAAAAGGCCTTCAGCTGTCCCACCCCACGGCGCTCTTCTGTCTTCTGTCTCTCCACCAACTGGAGTTTGTCAGAGAAGGATTCATACTGCTTCAGCTCGCCGCTGTCCTCGGTTATGGTCTGGGACTCTGATGGGGCAGGCGAAGGCTCAGCGTTAGGGTTGGGAGACGTGGAAGTGGTTCCCTTGCAGCTGGTTTTCTCCGGCTGGAAGCGCAACACGATAACGCTCGCTGCCACAAAGGTGTACGCGAGGAGGGTGCCGATGGACAGGAATTGAACCAAGGCCTCCAGGTCAAAGATGAGAGCCATGGTGGCCATGAGGATCCCAAACACCAATATAGCATTGACGGGAACTTTAGTGACGGGGTTGACCCGTGCGAAAATAGAGAAGAACAAGCCATCCTCTGCCATGGCGTACACAATCCGAGGGAGGGAGAAGAGATTACAGAGCAGCACAGTGTTCATGGCTGGAAATGGGAGCAGAGAGTCATTATCAGAACACGATAGTAGCCAATAATACTGCTCAACATAATGCAACAACATTTAACTGGACACTCACCGCAGATGGAACCTACTGCCACAACAACTCCAGCCCAGCTGTAACCACGGCGGAAGAAGGCATCTGCCAGAGCTGAGTTGGGGTCCAGAGTATGCCAGGGTACCATCAGTGTGAGCACCGTGGAGACCAGGATGTAAGCTGTAGCCGCCAGTCCAAGGGAGATCGCAGTGGCAATGGGAACAGCTTTCTGTGGGTTCTTTGCCTCCTCGCTTGAGGATGCAATTACGTCAAAGCCCACGAATGCGTAGAAGCACGTGGCCGAGCCTGCCAGTATTCCAGATATCCCAAATGGTGCGAAACCGCCTTCCTTCTGGCTCCAATTGGCTGGTTCAGCCAGCATAAAGCCAAAGACCAGGATGAAAACAATGACAACCATACTAATCGTGGAGAAGATATGGTTGAGGTAAGAGGACACTTGAACTCCAAAGGAAATGAAGAACGAGGCAACGACTAGAATCCCTGCTGCGAGGATGTCGGGGTAGTGGGCGAGGAAGGGCACGTTCCACTGCATAATGTGCGTCTCCGTGAAGTTCTGGATAGCGTGGTTAAAAATGGAGTCCAGATAGCCGCTCCAGGCACGTGCCACAGCGGCGCCGCCAATCATGTTCTCCAGGATCACATTCCAACCAATTAGAAAGGCCCAGATCTCTCCCACAGAGACATAGGTAAACATGTAGGCAGATCCTGTTTTGGGGATGCGAGCTCCAAACTCTGCATAACAAAAGGCAGCCAGTAGAGAAGCAATGCCCGCGAAGATGAAGGATATGATGACAGCAGGCCCGACCATGTCTTTAGCCACCGTTCCTGTCAGGACGTAAAGCCCAGAGCCCACCATGCCGCCGACTCCCAACAGAGTCAGATCCAGGGTGGAGAGGCAGCGTTTCAGCGACGTGGCCATCATGTCATCATCCAGTGTCTTGAGTCGGTTCAGTCTCTGACAAAGGCGCACCGCTGGGGTGCAGCCTCTCGGACAAGTTGCCATAGTTACAGAGTGTTAGACAGGCCAGCTGGGCAGGATGGTGTTCAAACAGTCACACTGGATCCATTACCTGTCTATCAAGCTGACCTGCAAGACAAAAGATCAGGACAGGAAATGTGGTTGGACTTGTTTAACCGGCATACTGTGTATGTTTAGGTTACATCAGCTAACAGATGCTCGAACTTAAAATCCACTTTATATTGATAGTTTTGCTGTCTGCAGGGTGAGCTAGACACAAAGGTCGGCGTAAAGAACCAATCTCTACTAAGCCAGTAATTCTGGGTAATAAAACAATGGTGACATGGCATGTTTAGTGTTTACATTTTAACTATATTAATTCATATAGAATAAAGAAATAAACATGTACGTTGCTTTGGTAAACGACTTTTGGAAATAAGAAGTTGATTAAATTGGATCTCCTGAATGACTTTATACAGTAGACGCAAATGTTACAGTTCTGATATGGTGCTATGGTGGCCCTGAGGGTCAAAACATGTTATGGTTTGTGAAATGTCTGTGTCTTTTTCTAAAATGTTCTGGGGTGGCAGTCGCTCAGTGTGTAGTGACTTGGCTTGAGAACCAAAGGGTGGCCGGACAGTGATCCACAGCATGGAGCATGGACTGGTAGCTGGAGAGGTGCCAGTTCACTTCCTGGGAACTGCTCCCAGGGTGCCGCTATATGGCTGCCCATCACTCCACTGTCTCTCCACATTTGCACGTCTATAAGCCTTGGGACTGCATTTTGGGACTTTACATGTAAAACTTGAAACTAAAGTTCATCTTATTCTTCGTGAAATGTTGTGTTTTCTGAAATTTTGTTGTGTTTTCTGCAAGTGCCAACCTCCCTGGCTGTGAAGTGAAGCACAAAACTGCAAGTTCGTCAAACGTCCACTTGAGGCTGGCTCCAGAAGTGAGTCAGTCTCCATAAGTCCCCATGTTAAAATGTCCAACTTCACAGCAGAAATAAACATGTTTACAGCCTGGTACAAAAAACAGTTTTGGTCTCTATAGCTAATTTCCCCGTTCATGACAACTGTACTGAGGGTGAATTTATATACAACTCACCTGTTCAAATTATATTAAGGCTTAAAGTTATGCAGGATTAAGAGCGTGGACACTTTAAATGACAGATGGGTGTCGTTACAGGTGTCTGGTTGCCTATTTTTGGATTAGCCGGAGCCGGTGGAGGCAGGGATGCCAAGATGGCAGCGACCAGAGCCACAACACTGAGCTTTAGAAACCTTTGGGTGACATCATGGAGACTACGTCCATGTTTTATACAGTCTAGTTATGTAAAATATTGTGTTTTGACCCTCAGGGCCACCGTATACATAATTTTGCATTGTATTTAGTGGTAAAACAGCATATTATCTTGCAGTGAGTCATATAAAAGTAATAAAAAGACGTCATCTATGTGACTGTTCACCACTTTAAATGTATCTTGTGTAGATTTTGCAGGCCTGAACGTGGCACAGGGCCAGTCCACGTCATTTTAAAGGCATCCGGTGCGCTGATGTGTAAAATAAAAGCATTAAACTGTCACGATGGATAGAAGATCTTATGATGCCAAGACAACATTTAACCTCCTCATCAGTGAGGAGCAGCACTCATCCTCTCAGCAGCCCGGGCGGTGCAACATCCGACAGGCATATGGCGACAACAGGATGCCTCCGTTATAATTACGTAACGCTTTATTCCCCCTCTAGAAATAAAACCACAGTCGTGAACTACCAACGACGTGTTTGCACTTCTTATTGCTTTCAGGATGTATCCGTGACCACATACCGTGCCGTGCCGAGCCGTGTCGTGCAGGGAAAAAGGGCGACCAGTGGAACAAGCGTCGTTTTAATGCCAAATAAATAATTTATAACAAAATGGAAACGGACGCAAAAAGCGGATCGTTAGTGCCGTACTTCCTCTCTCTCTGCTGGATGTTCTGGGAATGCAGAGCGCTCTTCATCCGTGAGGCAGGTGTCTTTATTCAACGGGATTTCTATTATAAGCACAAAAGAGAAGAAATATATGGATATTTTACCGTAGTTGTTCAGGGTCTCTCATGTGTGCTGCGGGTCCGGTGCTGGGAAGAAGTTGCCAGGACGCACCGTCCGTCTGATGATGGAGCAGAAGGTGCGCCGAGGAATAAAACCAACATACAGCCTGGGCTCTTCTTAAAGGCACAGACACCTTTATATACGCCTGCTGACAGGGCTTCCCCACCGCGCCCCACCCATAGTTATCTGGAGCCGGTGGTCCCTGAGGGGTGGTACTTATCTTTCACAGTATAAATAATATATCTTATAAACACAATAATAAATATTTTAAATATTATAAATAAACAAATGTGACATGTGCAACACCATAAAAAATGTTTTTCTGGACTTGAGGGCATCATGATAAGTTTTTAGTATTAATAATATTATTAATTAAATTGAATTGCAGTGACGATGTGTTGACCTCGATTTGTCCCGGGTGTACCCTGTCTCTTGCCTAACGCCAGCTGGGATTGGCTCCAGCCTCCCCCGCTTGGCTCCAGCCCTGATAAGGATAAGCGGTTATGAAAAATGGATGGATGATGTCCGTAGCAACATGGCTGAGAACACCTGTGAGGATATGTGGGGTCTTTAATCTATTACAACAATGCAACATATTTCATGAGCTGACCGTGTGTTTTGTATGTGAAACTTGTTAAATACACAGTGATATAAAAAGTGCAATATTTCTCTCTGAAATGACGATTAGTATGCGGTGTCATAAACTTGATATGCTTTAGTACAAGTATCTCAATGTTTTATTTACATGTAGTAGTAAAATATATATCGTGCAGGGTATACACAGGTGTGGCTACTTATTTCTCAGTTGCCACTACCAACGTCTAAGTCCCCTCTGAAGCCCATTGTTCAGCAGTGTATGACATAGCTGTCCATGAGCATATAGAGTAAAGAATAAGTAACTACCTGTCCGTGGGTCAGTATTTATTGTAAAATCTGCTCGTCTTCTGTGACTAACGTTGATGTTGTACTGATCCTTTCTGTGTGAAGTCAAGCAGCAGAGGGTTAAGAGACAATGTGCACATACGGCAGGCCCATTTTTGGGTGAGATAAATATGCAAATGTAGTCTTACATGTCACTGTTTATGCAGTGTTACACTAAAGACTCAAGAGTTACATCAATGATAACAGAACTCACTCACAGACATTTTGAGAGACTTCATAAACACTTGTTTTATGACATCAGATATTCATGTAACGGACAATCTAATATCTAATGCTACTGTCCACACACTGGTTTTGTTCATGCTGTATTTTATCATTAATTAAACTGTTTATTATTGTTTCATTATGTGGAACAGTAAGCATTAAACGAGCACTTTAAAAGAAAATAAAAATAAAAATAACTAAAACTAACTGAACAGATAAAAAACAAGAACATAGTTGCAAAATTAGAAAAAAATATATAAGAAATGTCTCACAGTAGTGTTCAAATAAACAGTAAAGTTTGTTCAAAACAGAGCGAGATCTCTGGAACCGACACATTTCAAACCTCGTTTGTATTTCACACATTTAAAGTCAACACTTGGAGGCCTGTGGGAGCTGGTTTTTCAAGTTGTATAGAAGCTTATTTATAATAAATAAACAGCAGGTTTAACAGCACAAACCTCCAAAACAACTTTCACCATGACATGCAAGCATGTGTGGAAAGTTAGACTTCAGCTTTAACGTTGATGTCGATACGTTATTGCTGCTCAGAGACAATAAAATATTAATTATCCACTCTAAAGTGCTGCTGACTTCTCCAAAAGCATCAGGAGGCTCGTATGGGGAGATCATCTCATTTACAGCAAGCTCTGTCCTTAATCAGCACATTAATCCTCTACTGCCACATTTCCAGCAGAGCCTGCTCTCTTGATACTATGTATGATAGTATGTACGTATATAATGTGTCTTCCATCGACATCCTGATTTCACAAGTGTCACAACCTGCTACTGCTCTGTCCCAGGACTGGAAACGCGTTACTCAAAAACCATCTTCCTTCTTCTGCAGGTTTCGATGGTGAATATTACACTCGTAACTCATAAGTGAACAATGCCACATGTTGACCGACACGTGTTGAATCTCACAGTTACAGGAATGTGAGCGGACAACGTCTTGTGGTTGTTGCATGTTGGTTTTTTTTCTTCGTCTTTTAGCACGATGCGGCCTCTTTTGCTTCCTCAAAGGATTCCAGACTGTGACTCCTTCTGTTGGAGCTTCAGGATCAACTCAAGTAGATTCATCTGCATCGTCAGCTCCTGAAACAACACACACACACACACACACACACACAGTTGAGAATGAGTTAAGACACACATTGCCATCTGCTGGACACGTGTCTGCATCACAAGTGCACATAACCTGCCATAGATGTTTAACCTGAGGATTAGTGGTGATATAAAACCCAGGGACTCCAGCCTTCTCCAGGGTGTTCTGCTGGTCTATCACTTTTTGATCCATTTCTGCTACGATCTTCTTATCCATCATTCTTTGTTCCTCTCGTACACGGATTTCCAGAGCCTGAAGGCAAGACGCACAACTATTAGAAAGGCATATGACACCACAATCCTTTTAGTACATTTACATTTAGTCATTTAGCTGACGCTTTTATCCAAAGCGTCTTACAGAGAAGGGAACAATCAAGGTATAGTGCGGTAAGAATGCGTTAGTGCAACAATAAGTGCTTGTTGGTAGTGCTAGGAGAGGAAGGAGTTTTTTTAAAAGGTAGAGAGGGACGTCACTGATCTGGTAGGAGCTGGTAGTGCGTTCCACCAACGGGGAAGAGAAGAGAAGAGAAGAGTTTGGATTGCCTTGAGCCACCACAGAGTTGGGATAGACTGGCACCTGCCGTTCTCAAGCAAAGCCAAACAACTACTACTGCCGAGGACCTTGAGGCCCACACGTGACCCCGTGTAACCCAAGGACAGAAACTTCCATAACACTTACCTCTAGCTCAGCTTGTTGGTTTGATTTGAGAAGTGTGAGGTTGTGAGACTTGCATGACTGCAGAGCATCTTTGTGCTTCCGTACAAGATCTTGTTTGAGTGCTGCACACACAAAAAATATGGAACAACCAGTCAAGCAACACGCAAATATTTGCAGAACAGGAAGCAGAGTTCATGATAATTTGAGAGGATTCCTGGTCCGGTTAACAGATGCGGCCTTTCTTCTGTAAAACAGGCCTCATTAGTCACTGCATGTTTTGAGTTAAGCGGAGCACCAACCTTGGTGTTCACAGTGCAGCTTCTGTCTCTGGTTGTACAGATTCTTCTCCGTCAGATGCTGGATATCCAGGAGCCCCTGCACAATCTCATAGACCGTCCCATCTATGAGCGCCAAGGCCAGGTCACTCAGGGTGTTGTAGGACAGGCGCTGCTGGAAGGAGCTGACCATGGAGGGACAACAACATTAGACTTAGTCATACACACATGCAGATAAAACTAAGGCATTTACTGGTTTAACTAGTTCTGTAGATTCAGAGAAGGTAGAGTGACTTACCTTGGTAAATCTTTGACTAATGTTTGCAGCTCTGACAATAGGTAGTAATGTCTTTCTTGCTGTTTTGTAGGATCAGCTGTAATGACTCCAGGATAGCTGTCCATCCTGTACCTGTACGGGCTAATTTAACTGTTTTATAGTTAAAACCTCTCAGTAACAGGATAAGTATGCTATCTATTGGATACAGGCTACGTCTACTAACGTTCGTACGTTGTTAAAACGTGGATAAAGTTTCTAAACCGCTTAAATATAACAGAAATTTGTTGTTTTCAGCTGTGTGTGCTCCGTTGTTTATTAGCATTAGCTTCCATTAGCTTCGAAGAGAGGAGGATGAGGAGGACCCCGAGTCGGTGCCTGTCTGTCGATATGCCTGTCTGTAATAGTGATGGGAAGTTCGGTTCTTTTTAGGGAGTCAGATCATTTGACTCAGCTCACCAAGAAGAGCTTTCGGCTCCAAAACGGCTCTTCATGTTACCACTTAAACCTTTCATAATTCAGCCAAATGTAGCGCTGATTTGACTTATGATTTGTACGTGTACACATATATCATGTATATATATTCAATACGTCCTTTGGACTGAAGCAGTAAAAAAAAAAAAAAAAAAAAAAAGTAAAAATTACATTTTCTAATATCAATAAATTGCTGTAGCCAATTGTTTTCATTGTGTTTACAGACTCTTGTAACTCTCTGAAACCGCCCAATGAATGCACTAACGTGCTTGTAGAACCACTCTGCTACACAAAGCAGATAGAAACACCTATAAAAACTATAAAAAGCATAGAAATTTTAAAAAAAGGACAGCTATTGACTGTTGGATGCACAGTTCTCATGTGTCTGTGAAGGTTGTTTGTGGACCCTGCTTGATGCAAGCTTGGCTTTGCAAAATTCGAAAAATTGGTCAGCTGAGTCAAATGATCCGACTCCCTAAAAAGAACTGAACTTCCCATCACTAGTCTGTAATGACGCGTGGCAGTAGTAGCCCAATATATTCGCCAGGTGGCGTATTTTTATCAATTTTATCAGGTATGAGCATACATTTACGGGGGGGGACAACGTATTTTTTATTTATTTATTTATTTAAAAGTACGAACAGATTGTGAACGATGTCAAATATGCGGCTTTAAATGCAGTATCAAGTTTATTTCAGGATGGACATATCCGACATTTCTCATACATTTAAAAGGAATATTAAGAAGAACAACGTCAGAAAAACCCACTTCTGCTGCCCCCTCCATCTCCACCGTGTCCACACAGTTTAACCTGCTGGTCTGACTGACTGACTGGGGGCTGGATGCATGCATGCGCGCCTGTGTCGCGCGCTACTGGTGGGTTGTGCGCCGTCACGCGCTGAAGGTGCCATGAAATGAAGAAAACTCGGAGGGGAAGAGCACTATTTATAAGAGAGCGTATGGGAACATAGGAGGAATTGGATTAATAACTCACTCGACTTAAGAAAAGACAACAAAAAAAGAGAGATAAAAATATGGCCAAAAACACATCTCTTTATTTTAGGATTGTCGAGGGACGGAACCTCCCCGCCAAAGACGTGTAAGTAATTCTTGAATGGCATGTGCTCAAGTCTCTGAATATTATGTGCAACGTTTAATAACAATTTACCAGGTTAATTAGATAAGAAGAAAGTTATATTATATTATATTCTGCATTTCCTGGTACGTTTCTGTAAACGTGTTAAAGGAATTTAAGGTGAGACTCACCTGTACTGACCTCATCTTAAGTAAAGACCACATATTTAAATAACCCTCCAGCTAAATTAACTATGCTAACATGTCTCACCCTTTTTCATGTCATCTTAAGCTCCGGAACCAGTGACCCATACTGCATTGTAAAAGTTGACAATGAAGTTGTGGCCAGGTGAGTTCCTCCGTGATTATAAATGCATAATATGTGCATTGTTTTTATATCAAACTGGAGCTGCAGCCCGTTGTCTTTTCAATAAGCTTTAGTTAAAGCATTCTTGCAGCAAGGAATCAATACATACACTGGTCAGTACAGGAGTGACAATACAGAATTGACTGCCAAGTTCTCTCAGCAGTGAGTTGGTTACACATAGACAAACACATGATAAGAAACATCGGCAGGTTACGTGTCTAAACATGGTATGGTCTACAGCTGGTCATGCCCATGCTTTCAATGAAATAGTTCCTCAAAATATTAACTGGTTCCTCAAAAGCTGACATTAAAATAATTGACATGTTTACATATCTAAATTAAGGCACACAATATTTCCAGCAGAGCTGGTGCAGCAACAGTTTAACAATATATGAATATATATATGAGTATATATGAATACAGTTGAGATATATTTGCATTAAAGGTGAGTTTCTGGCTGTGCTCCCGCTATTCTTCACATGTAAAACCAGTGGTGGAGTGTGTATGATCAGGGCGGTGTTGGATGGTGGTGGTGGTGCCCACAGCGTGGCCCCTCCAACGCAGAGAACATGATACTGGTCTGGCCTTTAGAACACCCAGCAGGTAACCATGGAGAGGATGCATCAATTATTGCAGGGAGCTCCTGGTGTAAGCAAGGAGAACGCCGGGAGCGGGAGGTGTTTGAGTGCAAAAGTAGAGATGATTGCACCCTCTAAAGTATTTAAATAAAAGTAGTTGTTTCCAGTAGCTGCTGTGCAGTTATTTACAGTACAGAAAACAGGAACAGGGGTTGAATTCAGCTGCTATTGTTCCATCTGGCATCATGAGGGAAAACGGCACAATGATTCACCGCCGACACTCTCACTAATTATCTTGTACTTGTGGTGTTACTGGCCAACTGACTCCTCGAGTGTGATGTCCACGGATGATGTGGCTGGTAGATCGTGGTGGGAAATAATGAGTACAGTACACTCTGAGGAACAGAAGCGTTTATTATAAAAACACAGGATTCTTTGACATATTTTCACCCGGTTTAAAATATCCTGTATGATTGGTATTTATACCTAAACATGTACCTATCTTTAAAGAATATAAACCTCTATGAAACATAGAGCTTGCATCAATAAAACCATATAAAAATATTGATTTAAATCAGGAATTATGGATCAGAGACCAGGCGTTCAGTGTCAACATTCATACTTTACATTTTTCAGTGCTATGTGTTATGGACTAGAGCTGCAACGACTAATCGTTTAACCATTTTGAGTCATTTTTTTAAGAGAAAAGGGGCCAAATTCTCTGATTTTAGCTCCTCAGATGTGAATATTTTCTGTTTTTTAGCCCTCTATGACAGTAAACTGAATATGTTTGGGTTCTGGACAAAACTAAAGACATTTGAAGACGTAACCTTATAGGTTTGATCAACATTTTTCACCTTTTTTTTGATATTTTATGGACCAAACAATGAGTTGACGATGAACTGAATTGTTAGCTGCAGCCTTTAAGAGCCCTTTATGAAACAATATATCCGGAAAGCTTACTGAATCCTGGAGCCTGTTAGAGTTTTTAATTTGACTTTAACTTGATGTAGAGCAGTGATTCTTCATCTTGTAATCACATGTACAAAGTGGGTAAGTGCTGCTGACACATTTACAATCATCTCTGACTCCTGCCATTACTCTAGCATGCATTCATGCATATTAGTCTCTATAAGGTGCTGTTAAACCTCTCCTCTTTTCAGGACTGCCACCGTCTGGAAGAACCTTAATCCTTTCTGGGGTGAAGAGTACACGCTGCACCTCCCGATGGGGTTCCATTCACTCTCCTTCCACGTCATGGACGAGGACACGATCGGGTAACGTTTGCTGTCATCCAAAAGTCGCCTCGAAGCGGCTTCCATAACTTCTTGACATGACATGTTGATTTGTAGTCCTCCGAGTCGTGAGTGTTTTCTTAACTTGGCTCCTGAGTTGATGCATTCAGGGTTAAAACCTTGTGTACAGTTTGAAATGTTTTGGGAAGAAAAAACTCTTTGAATAAACAAACATCGTGAGGCAGATGGTCCCCCCGATTGAGTGATTAAAGGTTGTTTTTCTGCCTCCTCTTCTCGTGACCACGAGTCCTCTGACCAGCCGGTTTGAAAGTTATCTCATTAACAGCGAGATCAAACAGCTTTGATGGTATTTTCAGTCACTTCTCACTGATTATCTCCTTTTTTGCTACAGGCACGATGACGTTATTGGAAAGATAACTCTGAGTAAAGATGCCATCGGATCTCAAGCTAAAGGTACGACTGACCAAAGCTCAGAGGTTAAGCACACATGGCTTCAGTCAAAGGTCCGTGTGATGGAGCGGAGACGCTTCTTTTAGACTCTGGGAATGTTTCTTTTGAGGTCTCTCACACATTTAATTTGATTTTCTTACATTTGAGGCAATGAAATCAGCATTCACACCGACTCCTGGTGCTTGTCTATGTGTTTTCATCGTGCGTTGTAAAGCGATTAATTCTGTGTGGAAGCCCACGGCGCTGTAAAAACGAGAACAACCAAAGCATTTCAAACGGCTTCAAACCTTTTAACGTCTGGCTCTCTTACAGACGCATTCAAGAAATTAGCCACAGTGTTTACCTCAGCATGAACTCCAGCGCTCTCTGCACCCTCTTGGCCAGACGCACAGCGTTTAAAATATGCTATGTCGTGATGATGTTGTAGTTTTATTAGATCGCTCAAAGTGTTTACCGGGATACGTTTGCTGCATACTGATGCTGCTCGCTCTCTCATTCGAGGGCCACCCGGCACGACCTTCGCTCATGTGATTCATTGCTGCATGGTGGCACTGAGTCAGTTACTCCTTCACAGGAGTCTTCTCACAGTCTGGCCTCTGCAGATATTTCTGCAGTAATAAAACATATTGAATTAGATATGACTGAAATGTAATTATCAACGACTATACTGTAGGTTTGACTTGTATTCGGCAGCATATTTGCACAAAATTTGCTGTTTTAAAATCTGTACTTGTCCAAATTAGGCTTGCAACGGTGTGATAACAGCCTCAGTATCATAGTAGTTATTGCACAAGTATTCTTATTATCATCAGTTACAATGAACGTTATCAGGTTAGTAATGTAAACAAAAGGGAACAATGGCTTCATTATGATTTCACAATACTCATACAGTAGAATTTGATACTGTAGATAATCAAATATACACAGTATGATAACCAGTTTACATACCACATGGTACTATGGTGTCAGTATACTGCTGCAGTCCTAACCCAAATACATAAAGATGATAATTAGTTAAATAATTAGACCATAAAATCTCAATTACTGTATATGTTACCTCCTCCAATGAACGACGCCTGGCTCCGCCACCTGTACGCTCAGGGCGATCCAAACTTTTCTCGCCTGTTGGTGGAACGTCCTTCCAGTTCCTACCAGATCAGGGGCTTCACTCTAGAACTGTCACTTGATTCCCTGTGAGTAGTACTTATCGCTACACTAACGTGTCCTTGTCGCTCCGTACCGTGATTGGGTATATGCAAATCCTCACAACTGAGAATGAATAACTAGGAAATATTTGGCATTTTCTGCTTGAAAAATAACTTCAGTTGTCAAAATAGTTGAAGATTATTTTTCTGTCGATCAACTAATCGATTAATCGACTAAAAGTTTCATCTCTGCCATAGGATATCTCTAATTTCTCGTTTACCAGGGTATGTTTGATGCATAGTGACGCCTCTCTGAGGGCCGCCTGGCACGGCCTTTACTCATGTGATTCATTGCTGCATGGCGAAACTGAGTCAGTTACTTAGAACAATAGTACTTTGACATTAGTGCTGAAAAGATTAGTTACATTAAATGATGAAATATGATTTGCATCCTTAGTTTCTGTGCTTATTGAATCCTATCTCTCTGTGTGGTCTGTTTTAGGACTAGACAGCTGGGTGAACCTGACCAGAGTCGACCCTGATGAAGAAGTCCAGGGAGAGATCCATCTGAGCCTGGAGCTACTGAAAGACACAGAGAAGATCAGCCTGCGGTGTCAAGTCATTGAAGCCAGGTAACTATAAGTTTAAATCCTGAAAATGAGCTCATTTCGAGACAACGATCATTCGAGTGGACGTAGTTTCACCGTCATATATCTTATGTGTCGTTTTAAAAAAGATTAAACCGGTCATCAGTCAGAAGTCGACTTTCTGGAGCTGAGACCTGGCAGCGTTATCACTGTCTCTGTGCTGAAATCTTATCACCATCACCCCGCAGGCCTCCACACTCCCCTCCTGAGTCACACTGCCACTATCGCACCGCTCACTGCCCCATCTGTGCGTCCCACGCTGCAGCAGGGCTCTAATGAGCATGTCAATCAGGGCTTGACACTGTGTTATTCAGACATGCTCGGCTGAATGTGAATTCACTTTGAAAGAATAAGGTCAAGTGGAAAGTAGTGTTTTTTTTCCCCCTTTCACTAACTAATTGAATTTGCAGAACAGGTAATAGGAGCTCGTCGGAGCATTTTAGCGTATTGATCAGCTCTGTTTGTCTTTTGGTCTGTCGATGCCTGCAGAGACTTGGCTCCCAGAGACATTTCTGGAACCTCAGATCCATTTGCACGAGTTATTTTCAACAACCACAGCGCAGAGACCTCGGTGAGCTCTTATGTGCATGCGTGTACAGTATGTATCCGTTTCAGTGGCGCCAGAAGTTCTCCCATTGTAACTAATGGCTTGTTTGATAGTCTGAATGTTTGTCATGCTGTTTCATATCAGTGTTGTGAGGTGTAGTAGAGAGAGAGAGAGAGAGAGAGAGAGATCTGGTTGTAGGATTTCATAACAGCCCGACGTGTTGGGTTTTAGATTATCAAGAAGACCCGTTTCCCTCACTGGGGGGAGACCCTGGAGCTGGAGCTGGACCCAGAGGAGCTGAGTGAGGAGGGAACTGTCATTGTGGAGGTCTGGGACTGGGACATGGTGGGCAAGAATGACTTTTTGGGAAAGGTGAGGATGCCTCTAATCACGACAAAAGAAAGTACAGTACGGTTTCCCGCCGTATAAAGTTATTTTTCCCGTCTGATGTTGCATCCTTGTTTGTTCTTTATTTCCACAGGTGGAAATCCCTTTTGCCTGTTTGCACAAGACACCTCTGTTAGAGGGCTGGTTTCGCTTGCTGCCCTTGGGAAACAATGAGGTTGACGCTGGGTGAGGATTATGGGTGTGCTTGTTTGTACAATGTGGTGAGTTTGTGCGTTTGTATGAACTGAGACAAGCATTTTCTTTTTCTTTTTAATCAAACTGAGCAGCATTCAGTGTTTTAATACACACTCGAGGAAAGTATTTGCTCCCCTCTGTGCTTTCTTTCTTTAATGCATTTCAGTGAACGTTCACAGGTGAATATCCAGGTCTCTGACAGCATCTGTTCCTCGGGATAATTTTAGAACAAAGAAAGCTGAGTGAAGTGCTGAAGGGTAGTGTCAAAGAAGAGTGAATCTCAGGGGCTTATTGGGGAAATGACTCACAGTTAAAGGGTTTATATTGAGAGGAGCACACTGCAGAGGAGAAGCTGGTTAGAGACCTAAATTCACAAGAAGTAACGTGACTGCAGGAGATATTTCCTCTGGGACGATCTGTTACAACTGTTGGTTTGTGAAAGCAGTGTGAACAGACCTCTTTTACACTTTTCCTGACCTCAAGGACTCCCAACATCGCTAATAATATAACGTGCAATCATTTCTGTGGACTTCACACACTTCCTATGTGAGTTTTGATGCACAATCTTTAGGGAAAGTGTCCTCGCTTATTTTTAATGGTGGCTTACCTCATTACAAGATCACGATGTGCAGAAAATCTCTCTCTTTTTAAAAATATTTTTGTATTTTCCTGTATTTCCAGTGGTAAGCTGGGAGCTCTGCGCCTGAAGGTGCGTTTGGTTGAGGATCGGATCTTGCCGTCTGTGTACTATCAGCCTCTCATTCACCTCCTGGTGGAGTCGGTCATCTCCCCTACAGAGGTCAGTTTGCTCACTCGAACTAATCCACTCTTCTCTCGACTCCACCTGGTTCATCATGTTTGTCCGTCGTGTCTCCTCTTCTCACCAGGTGGAGGACAGCAGCGCTCTGACCATGCTGGAGGAGGTGACCACGGTTGAGAGCCGGCAGGACGTGGCAATGACCCTGGTGAAGATCTACCTGGGTCAGGGCCTCGTGGTGCCGTTCCTGGATTACCTCAACACCCGGGAGGTCAACCACACCAGTAAGATCGTGCAGAAATTTGAATCCTGCGCTCTGACTTGTAGTTTAATCGAGTGTATTCATGATGTAATCTCGTCAGATAGCGAGCTATTGTTTTAATTTTTGCACCATTAACGCCCGCTCAAAACATTTATCATGTAATCACTGTGATTACACAATACTCAGTGTGCGTAAGACCTAACTTTATCTCTATTAGTCATGTTTGTATTAGTCAGAGACTGGGACATGGCATGTTTGCTGTCATTGCTCTGGTCTCCACAGACCTTCTGAGGGCTGCTTCTATTTAACTCTGATTTGACATTAAAGTCTCTGAACATTCACGGTCTGTGTGTGGGCAGTTCAAGTCTACAAGCACTATATTTACTACCTTGATGCCAATTATTTACTCACCCTACGGTCTTTTTTTCTCCTCTGTGGTCTGTATTAGTCATGTTTTTGCCTCTGCACTGCAGCCCCATTGCAAATTCACACAGAGTTGTGCGCTCTGGTCTTTAGGTTCTGTTGGTGTAGTTTGAGATAATAAGCATAGTGCCTAAGTTTCCATAGCAACTCCACATGATCCGAACAGTAACTGCTTGATCAGGAATAGATGCTGTGAGCAGCCAGACATTTTAAAGTTAGGCACAGGGGTAAAGAAAAAGGAAAAGAGCTGTGATGAAAGATTTCCCCCATATGTCCTCATGTTTAAATCCAAAAATATTTTACCTGGCAACCAACTCCCGTCACCATGGATATTTCTGTATCGCCCACCTCGACAGGATTTAAGCGATGTTGCAGCAAGGTCAGCCTGCCCTCACTCAGTTATGACACTGAGCTCTGTGTTTCTGAAGCAGATCAATTCTTGGCTCATAAACAAACATCAAACAGAATAGAAAGACACACACACACACACACACACACACACACACACACAAAGCATCCACACACTATTAATAGCTTCTAACGAATTTAATGAAGCAACGTTTCAATCGCAGAGATTTTCATCAGGCGTCATTATGTGCCTGATGAGGGTCTCTGTGAACGCTTAAATGTTGCTTCGTTACATTTATTGGTGGGATTTCTGCTTCTGCCCTCAGATAAACATCAAACCAGGACTTTGTGGTTCATTCTTTAAAACTACGTGGAGAAAGATGACTGCTCAGTCGAGTGAAACAGAGTCATATTTATGCAGCTCAGACGATTCTATAACGTGTACAGTAAATGAAACCCTCCATCTCTTTTCCTTGATTCAAATAAAGACAAATTAGAAACATAGTCAGAAAAAGGGTGGGAAGAAACAGACATGCGACAGATGTTGCATCAAACACTTCACTTGTTGTTTAGATAGATCATATCCATATTTCTTTGAAATCTAAGCAGCTGCATCCCTGTTATGATTCAATGTACTATATCAGAGTTTCTCAGACTCAAACAAACGTACCACCTCAGGAAATATTCGACTCTCCAACTACCTCCATCATGATTGACGTTAAAATACAGTGCACCCTGAATTTATCGAGTCTTGAACAGAAGGAAAAGGTGGTACTCCTGATCTGCATTTCTCTTCCTAAATTTCCTGTTTGGAGCCACGATTGCAGAGTTTTTGAACCATTCATTTTACCTCCTCTGGCAATGTTAGCGTCACATTTTTGCACGTAACTAATCATGGATGCACGCTACGTGCTACCTACATGAAGGCGACTACAGAGATTCCTTGAAGTACCACCACAAGGAGGTTGCGAACCACCAGTGGTACACGTACCACAGTTTGAGAACCAGTGTACGATATTAAATGTTGTATTTTATGTTATTATTTAGGAGAAATCATATCAATCTTTTGTGTTTTGCTCTCATAGCTGATCCAAACACTTTGTTTCGCTCCAACTCACTTTCCTCCAAGGCCATGGAACAGTTCATGAAGGTGGGTTGATGATTTTTCTGTCTCTCCTTGTAGGTTAAAGTTAATTATGTCTAATCTGAACATTCCCCCTCTCTATTAAACATAAACTGAGTCAGTCACATGTCTAATGGTCCCGTGTATCTTGTTTACCTGTAGTATAGCTGCAGATGAGATGTCTTCTCATTGTTGTGGTATTGTTTTGATGTCAGGCTGTTGGCATGCTGTATTTACACGAGGTGCTGAAGCCCATCATCAACCGCATCTTTGATGAGAAGAAGTACATCGAGCTGGACCCGTGTAAGATCGATCTGAACCGCACAAGGTAAAGCTGGATCTCATCGTATTCTGACCTAAAAATAGTCCCGATCTGCTTCACCTGTGATGCCTGAAGCCACAAATAAATGACGAAGTCTGGGGATGGATTGGGAGGTTTGTAGGTTGTGTGTGTGTGTGTGTCGTTCACAATCTGTGTGTTAAAATAGTCAAATGGTAAAAAGCTGCCACAGGAGACTGCCCACTTCCTTTACACTTCACCCCTGAGAGGAAAACATCAATGTGAGAAAATGAAAAAAAAAAAACCACAGGCTGTAAAAAGGGGGAAGGCTGTTGCTTGGCAACTGCTATGAGCCCCCTGAGATGTCTATCTCTGACATGGAGGGAGATCATCCAGGATCTAACGTGCTGTAGATCAGCCTTATTACCTTATTTGTTCCTGTCTACATAACTCTCCAGACAATTCAGCACTCGGTACGCTCTCACGTGTAATGCCATAATCAGGAGCAGAGAGCTTATCAGTTAGAAGATAAGAGTATATTTGATTAGCAGGCTTAATTGACTATGATCTTCATAAGATTCAGCTACAGACCAGCTGCTACTTTGTCTCATTTAACTGATTATGTATACTCAATAACATCTTTCGTTCTCCACGCAGACGGATTTCATTCAAGGGTGCGGTGTCAGAGGCGGAGGTGCGGGACAGCAGCGTGGAGATGCTGCAGAGCTACTTAACCAGCATCATTGAATCAATCGTGGGCTCGGTCGATCAGTGTCCTCCCGTCATGAGAGTGGCCTTCAAACAATTACACAAGAGAGTGGAGGAGCAATTTGCTGAACCCGAGAATGAGGTCAGACAGCTGCAGACGCCTTTTCAATCCACTTTAATGTGTCTGTTACGTGTTATATATATTCAGCTACGGCTGTTGTCCAAACTTTTCCTGTCAAATCATCGTCATTGTTGTTACAGGATGTGAAGTATCTGGCCATCAGCGGATTCTTCTTCCTGCGTTTTTTCGCTCCCGCGATCCTCACGCCTAAACTGTTCCAGCTGAGGGACCAGCACGCCGACACGCGTACGAGCAGAACGCTGCTACTATTGGCCAAGGTATGGTTCACAACAACAACAACAACAACACAGACATACACACAGACACCGCTATGAATAATTTATTCATGTCCAGACATCACACTTAAGTGCAAACAGTGGAGAAGTGGATGCGCCGAGCACGAGGCTACATGCTGTGCGCCGACAGTGAGAAATTTTAATTTGCAGGTGTAAAGTAAATAAATATGAAGGAGGACTCCAGCATATGATGTTTACACCGTGTGCAGCACTGAGCTCTGAACTTTTCCCCTCATTAGGTGATTACATAATGCTGTTTAGTCAGCGATATTGACTTCAAGTAACCTTAATGTCGATATAAAAACTGTAAAAACTATAAACATTAATGCTGTTTTCACATAGAAATTTATGATGACTCATGATCACTGCACAGCACATCTCACCATCTTTTGTTGTAGTGAACTTCCCCAAGTATGCGCTGGTTTGTGATCACTCAATAAATCAGTCAGACTTTATTTGTATGGCACTTTTCATATAAAGAAACCCCCAACCCTCCACCCTACCATTACAAACAAAAGCACAACATAAACTGAGGAAGCGCCATCTCATCTTGCAGTGAGGGAACACAGCAGACAGGTTGAAAAATAAATAAATACTAAAAGCTATTAAAATGTATAAAGAGTTAGATAAAACAGAATAAAAGTAAAGCATAATAAACTATTTAGATAGCCAAAAAATAAAGGTTAAGATATATAAATAGACAGACGACTAACCAAGAAGGTAAATAAAAGTGAAAATGGTGTGACAGATTAAAATATATAAACAGAACAATGTATAAATATATGACCACAGTGAGAAAATGATGCCTCACCTAAAAGGCCACTCCCAGAAGACCTGAGGCTCCTTGAGAGATTTATAAACCTTTAGAATTGGTGTAATACGTGCCCTCTTTCTGGTCCTCGTCAACAGACGAGCAGCTGAGTTTTGTAGTAACTGTAGTTGAGCTAAATTCTTGTTCGGGTGACCAGAAAGTCGAGCATTACAACAGTCAATCCTGCAGGTGACAGATGCATTAATGTCTCTGGGATGGCTTGAGAGAGAAACAGTCACACGCTGGCAGCGTTCTTAAGATGATAAAAAGCAGTTTTAGTTATATTTTTAATGTGCTGAGATCAGACTCAATGATAACTCGCAAGGTTTTAAATTCAGGGCTTGTAGTTTCATATTTAGTTTCTCTCTCTGTGCTTCAGTACCAAGAATTAAAACTTTGGTTTTGTCCTTTATCAGTGTCACTGTGTGACACAACTTCCTCACATTTCAGATCAAATTACAAAATAAAGTCACCGTCGTGAGTGACAAGAAAGGCATCTAGTGGGTTATAACTGAGAGCTCGCCACGCCTTTGAAGGGGAAAATAAGCAGCCTGGATATGATTTTTAAAAAGCGGGGTGTCGTGGTGACATATCAGAAGAAAAGTGAAACCTCGGCGCTCTCTCCCACGTGTAGCTTCTGTGGTTGCTGTCCGCGGTGCTGAAGTGCTGTTGCCATGGGTTCTCTACAGAGAAAGAGAACAGGCTATTTTTACCTCCGCGTGCGCCGCAACCGGGCCGCGGTTCAAAGCCGAGCTTCAGAGAGGGGTGCGGAGAGGGACTTCCTCCCTCGCCGTAGGCCAGGTGTGGGCAGGACAAAGGGCCTCACAGCATGCTTGGCCTCAGGGACCCTTTTGATCCCAGACTTTGAGATATGCAGTCACTCACACTGAGTTCTGTCGGTAGTGCTGCAGATCTGACCGGTGCTGGAGATGTGTGTGTGTTTAGTGGATGTTGTGTCTTTGTCGTCGCCAGGCGTTGCAAAGTGTCGGGAACCTGGGCCTTCAGCTGGGTCACGGGAAGGAGCAGTGGATGGCGCCTCTTCACCCCATCATCCTACGCAGCGTGGCTTCTGTCAAAGACTTCCTGGACAAGTTGATCGACATAGATCATGACATCGGTAAGGCTGAAAACAGTGAACACAAACACTCGACTTGTATTCAAAAGCACAGGAGGTCACGCTGCTGAGCTAATCAGCCGTAGGCCAGCTGTTAGCATGGCTGATATCAGGCTTAAGCGTAACAACACTGTAGCTGAGTGGTGAAATATTCATAACTAGCTGGAAGGCTAGAAAAGAGATGACATGGTTAACGAGCTGGCGGGGAGCTGGAGTGAGAAGCCGCAGGCGCTTGTACACGCCACACTGGTTACCCAACATGTCTTGGCTGCTTTCTTACCATCATGTGTCAGTGAGGCCGTTGTTGTGAAACATCTTCCCCCCTCTGATGTATCATGTTTCAGCCTCCTTCTGCACATCACACCCACTCTTTTCTCCTAAAGGCCAGTTTGACATTTAATGCTCTTCAGGTGGATTTGTTGGACAGAAGTGGACGCTTGTTACGCCTCTTTGAAGCCGCCCTTCATGTGGCCGATGAAGGAGGCCGAGGCGCCGTCGATAACAAAGTGCTGTAAAATGAAGACACGCAGTGCAGTTTAACAATGAGAGACACACTCCTCTGTTTGTTTATTGTCACAGCACCACCTTGTGTCTACACTGCACAGTGTTTCTCTACATTGTCTGTTTAAACTTCATCCTGCAGTGTCCGAGGTGCCGCAGAGGGCTGTGTTCATGCCGTCGGTCACGGTTAAAGAGGGGTACCTCCACAAGCACAAGGCGGAGGGACCCCAACTGCTGTCGCGCTTCGCCTTCAAGAAACGCTACTTCTGGTTGACGAGCGAGACGCTGTCCTACGCCAAGACCCCCGACTGGCAGGTAGGTATTGAACCAGAAGGATGGAGCTTTATTATTTATTGATTTTCAGGCCCCCGTACGTGCATATATTATATAAAACAAGCTTTTTTATGAATGAGTCAATGCATTTTCAGACATATTTTAATTTTTGAAAAACAACACTTTCAAATAATGATGAAGCAATCATTTGGAAGCCCCCCTGCAGCACCTCTGAAGATCCCCTAAAGGTCATGGACTCCCCGTTGAAAACCCAAGGTTTACCTACTTTACTGGCTAAGCAGGGTTAGGTTTATTATTTAGCGCGCTGGCTCTCCCTGTGCTGTCCGACGACTCACACAGTTTGGGGTAAAGAGCCAAAGGCAGTGCACGGGCCATTGCAATCAACCAGATAACCTCACACCAAGTAGAGTTGGCTTATTATCCCGATGTTGCGGTTCGCTTTTATGCAAGAAGCCAGAGTGGTTAAGGTTAGGATAACCGTCTGGGAGGCGTTATGTTCGAGGATATACAGATGAGATGTTAGGATCTGTGGTCAGCCAAAGACATGGCCTGGAGCCTAAGTGTTAGCTTTAGGATACCCTTCTGGGAATGTGTTAGAATGAGGAATATTCAAGATCCAAAGGCAGACATGTGGAAGAGATGTTAGGGTCCGGATTAAGCCAGAGACTTAGCTGTTAGGATTAGGCAAGAAGCCCAGGTGGTTAAGGTTAGACTAACCTTATGGTGAGGCGTACGGTGAGTTTTCTATTGTGACGCCTAGGTCAAAAACTTAAGTAATGTCTGCCAGATAAATACTTATTCTCTGTCATACTGTACATACAAAAATAGATTTGAAACTTTGAATCAAAGTCGTGTGAAAGTGACTCATCCATTATTAGAAGCCGATATATCCCTTCTGATGATGAATGAGCCGCGGCGTACACCCTTTGAAGGACGTTTATCGACTTGGCTCATAAAAAGAGGAAACATTTTAGTGGTCCTCCGCTCGCTTCATTGTATCTGTTGATCTCCTTGTGAGAACATCATTAGCGTTATTACCATGTGGTGCCTAACCTTGTGATAATGATCTCCTCTCATTAACCAGCCACAGACTGAGAGAGAGAGAGAGGGAGGCTCTCTCTTCAGCCCAGTAAAAAGCTCTCTCTTTGAGCCAGTCTCGGCTTTGTGTGACTGGAATAAAGGCGATGGGTAATTGAAGGCTGTGGATATTCATGCTAACATTGCAAATCAGATTGCAGACAATGTCCTGGCCCCCTTTCCTCAATGTTGGAGCACTCCAGTCTCAGTGAAGCGAGCTCCCATTGGAAGTGGCTGATTTACACTTAAAAGTGTCCTTTTCTGCCGGGCAGATCTCATCTTCACTTCCTTCCTTCTGCTCCGTCTAACGCTTGCAAAATATTTCAGTATCAAGACGCTGCTCCGTTAATTCACTCTGTGATCAAATGTCACTTTTATTTCACTTGAACTGAAGTTTAAACCGCCTCAGGCCTGGAAACACGACCCATCATTACCAGCCTGTGCATACTTGTGTTAATTGGTGTTTGTGGTTTGTGGCTGAACTGTTGCAGGTGCGCTCCTCGATCCCTATTCAGTGTGTGTGCGCCGTGGAGAGGGTGGATGAAAATGCCTTTCAGCAGCAGAATGTAATGCAGGTCATCACCCAGGACAACGACGGACAGCTGCACACCATGTACATCCAGTGCAAGGTGCATTGGTACTGACACCAGACAGACACCGACAAAGATTATTTTATTGATTCTGGCAAAGGCGGAGCATTATTTCTTTAACCCGGTGCTCCTCAAAGTTTTTCTGGCATGCCACGCTTCAGATGTTGATAAAGTTCATGCCTCTCCACCACATAATTTCTGCCAGTCAGGGGAAGCTTAATCCATTATCTTGTTGACAGTTTGCTCTGTTCTCAAGATCAAATAAAACACTGATAAATAAATAAAGAAATCATAAAGAAATAACAGTGATTTCATTATTAACCTTTATTAATAGCTGATTACGCACTAAGCTCGTGGTTCATGGTATGTTTTTTTGTCTGAACAGAATGTGAACGAGCTGAACCAGTGGCTGTCTGCCATCAGGAAGGTCAGCATCTACAACGAGCGCATGCTGCCCTCTTTCCACCCGGGGGCTCATCGCAGCGGCAAGTGGACCTGCTGCCTGCAGGCGGACCGTTCTGGTAATCTGAAACCTCTTCTAATCTATCGGAACTCAGGATGTAACCATCTAACCTATTTTTATGGTAGCGTTTGAAGAAAAGTAGCTCATATTTAACGATTACAAATGTGTGGAATTAAACTCCTCCAGAGGGATCATCGGGAAATAACAGCATCCCATCAGCAGGCACGCTTTACATCTACATCGCAACACTTCTTACTTAACTTGTAGCCGGCTTTGAAGAGTGAGCGAGCTCCTGGCGATCCATATTTAATGACTAAACTCTCAATTTGTAGCTGCCATGTTTTTGTTGCTTGAGTGGAGAACAAGCTCTGAGAATCTTAATGTGATTTCTCTCTGACCAATTACATTTAGCTTGATTAAATTTCTTGTGTGTTTGGACAGACATTGTGCAACATGTGTTCCCTGTAGGTTAAACCTTGGGTAATATCAGGGTTTGGGGTTTGATTGCCAAACTTATTTGAAGGATATATTAATGTTTGCCTGCGTAGAGCGCCACTGTTCGATAAAAGTCCGGTTCTCAGTTACAGGCTGCAGTAGAACCCACTCAGCTGTGACTCTGGGTGACTGGAGTGACCCGCTGGATCCCGACGTAGAGACTCAGACCATATACAAGCAGCTTCTCCAGGGCAGAGACAAACTCAGGTCTGTAAACATCCTCAGCCTGGCTGCAGTTCATTTACTGAACACTAGAGGTCTATGTTGCAGCAGCAGAGGAGTAGCAGTGCTCTGCTGCTGCTGCTGTTTCCTGACAATGCGTACCTGTCACTCTTTAAAAAGACAAAGTCAGTCATCATATGATTAATGTTTCTGACTGATGCTGCAGGAAAAAACATCTGGAGGTCCCCGACGCCGATCAGACGTCCATCAATAAAGAGAAGAGCATCAACTCTGACGTTCACCCAGGTGTGGCTGCAGCTTCTAAACTGTAGAAGAGTTTTTATCGAGTCGTTTCTGCTCGTATGTTCTCATCATGTGCAAACCACCTCCTGTCTCTTAGATGGCGCAGAATGCAATGTTCAGCTAATGAAGCCGGGTCAGAGCGTCGCCGCTCGGCTGTTGGCGGTGATAGACGATCTGGAGCAGGCTCACGCCACCTTCCAGCGCAGAGAAAAGGAGGACGGCACCGGTGTCATCCTGAATCCCTAGACTCGACATAGACTGGAATCCTGTACCAACACGAGTATTCTCTCTCTTGATTGTCAGGGAGGATATAGTGGCCACAGGGTGCAACCTCTTCCAGCCTTTTAGTACATTTCCCGCTGCAGAGAGCAGAGGGAATTCTGCCACTTTGAATATTTTTGTATTCTCTGAGTGCCACCGGCTTCAACAGCGCCGGGGAGAGATTATGATACTTGACGATAAAGAGGGCCGAGGGACTTTGAAGCATGATCTGACTTGATATTTTTTTATGTTGATAACCAAATCCCTTGCATGGCCTGCATCCACTTGTTGTGAAATGTGAAAAGAAGCTTTTATATTTTGAGATACTGTACAGGACCCTCGGTCGCACATTTTTATGCAAAAAGCTTGTTGTAGTGTAATCTACAGTACCTGAATGTAAAGTGTGTTTTGATATTGCTTTTATCAACGTTTTGTATTCTATTTGAGGCACTATGGTCGCTATGTAGCAGTGACATTAACATTATAGGTCATACCAGCACAAGTTTATGAGATGCTGGTGCACATGCCACAGTTTAACGCTGCCTGTACAGTGAGCAAAATGATTTGAATTGTTGCTTTTGGTCCCTTTATACAAAATATAACGTGCTTTTGTTTGGTGCTATGGCCAGTCAACTTCAATGTTTGGTTCTGATGTAATTTGCATATTTAAAATGTCCTTACACTTGCTGTAGCCATTCCTTAAGTCATATTTTCATATTTAGCCCAGGGCTGAGACTTTCTAACCCAGGGTTATCCTAAATCCAAAGCAGAGGCTTGCGTGATCCACACTTCGCTTCTGCGAGCTCTGAGTTAAATGGCCGTTGGAACACAAGACTAATGTTTACATTCGGTTTCACACTTAGCCCCGTGTAACCCCACAAACTCGAGGTTCACCCTGCTCTGGAGCAAAGGCCAACAAGCCCGAGGCTTTGCTTTGTGCCAGTGTGAAGATTTTCTTAACCTGGTGCTAAAAGCTCCTTTAGTCTCTGGCTAAGAAGGTTCACACTGGCACCTTTTAGCCCCATGTTTAGTCCATTTTTAGGGCATAACCCCACAAAATCGAGGTTCACCCTGCTCTGGAGCTAGGGCTAGCGAGCCCTAGGCTAATGTCAGGGTTAGAATGTGCCAGCTTTGTGCCAGTATGAAGGTTTTCTTAGCTTGGGGCTGAGAATGTTCTAAGAGTGCTTTTAGCCCTGGGCTAAGTGCAGCACGAAAAGCCCTCTTAGCCCAGGGCTAACGTTACCTTGGGCTAAGAATATGCAGAGTGAAAGGCCCTTTAGCCTGGAGCTAACAGCTCCCCCTGGGAAGGTTCAAAGATTTAGCCCTGGGTTACGAGCAGTATGAAAAGCCCTAGGAGGAGTAATATTTACCTGTTGACAATATAATGTCCATACGTATAAAAGATTAGTCTTTAATATCACTGACACATTGAGAACTGACAAGTTTACATTTCCTTGAGATTTTGGTGCCACTACATTCGGCTCACAGGTGTCAGGATATGTTTGAGATGCCAAAATTTGTTTTTAAAAATTGAATCACTTCTTCAAAATCAATTTTTTCTTTACATATCTGTGAGACACAAAACAAACTGTATGCGGCCATGTTTGTAAAGCCATTTCCCGGTCGAGCGATTAGTGTCTTTCCCTTAAAACAGAGAAGGTCAGTGAGTGTAACGGAGATCAGATCTGTGATCTCCTCTCAGATAGCCTCAGCAGGCCTCACCCTGCCTGCAGAGCTGCTGTCTACATTATGTTCTGGTCCAGGTACTGTAGCGTCTTTTCCTTTAGAGGACAAACTGTGGAGTATTTAGACAATCGATAGGCTACATTCATGCAGAGTTATTCATGAAGTGTTTTGATTATTTGCTGCACTCCTTGCCACTTCAGATCTGTCACACAGTAAACATCAGATGTCGCTTGTGAATCTTGACACTCCCTGAAGGAGGGCTTTTATTTTGAAAAAAAGAAAACACTCCTGCCTGTATTTTATTTTGCAATTTTACACCATGATGGTTTGTTCCAAGTGGATTGTTACTGTGAACTAAACACAACTGTATTATTCAGTAAACTCTTACTTCACCAGTCTAGTGTCAAATTTGTCTTCTCTTCTAGGTAACTTGGGTTGAATTAAGAGCAAGAATTATGAGTACTGTCTAATATTCTGCCTTAATGTTGCCATATTTCTCTGGGTTAGTTTTAAAGTAGACACAGCGCAGGCAACGACATTTATTTATGGTATTATAGGAAACGTCATTATGAGTCTGACAGATCCCAGAGCAGCCTCAGTGTCATGGTTACCACACCGCCCCTTTGTTAATGAATAATTTAATCAAACCACCATAACCACAGACTTTACAATGCAACAGGAGTCAAAATCTAATGTTAAATTATGCCTCACAAACAATGTTTGCAGCCGTTCCTCCTCCTCCCCGGCCTTATTTAAATGCTAATGAGGGCAGTGATGCACCGGAGTCTTCCCTGCTATAGCTCTCTCATTAGGCATGAGAGAGGTGAGCCATGAGAGGAGGCAGGGCGGCGAGGTTTAGGTACCAGAACTAGGAGCAAGGCTGACCCCTCTGCTGCCGGGTCAGTGCTGGAAAGGAAGAGGGATGAGCTGAAAGTGAATGCATGTGAGAGAGCAGCCTGCTTTAGTATGCACCAACCACAGCATCAACATACAGCAGCCAGTGACAGAAAATGACCATAAAGCAAATTTACTGCCGGTGAGAACTGTTTTTTTTTTTTTTGCTGCACTCCACAGCTCCAGCAAAGCTCGTTTATATCCACATAACGAGGTGGTGGAGCACAGAGCTGCCCGGGGAGAAGGAAATGGAGGAGCTAAATGAAGGAGGACATGCTACAGAGAGGGGTGGGGGAAAAAAAACAACGAGCCAAGGTGACAAAAGGTCAAACAAACTACCCCCCCGTCGAGGGCACATTTATTTTTCCACGAGAAACACACAAACATGCAACAAGGTCATCACAATTCCATAAAGACCGATAGATTAAGAAGCCCTTTAATAGTTTGATCAATGTCTCTCGATATCTTGCTTTTAGTTTATCTCTCTCTTTTTTTTTTTTTAAATATGTCGACACTGCCGAAGAGAAATCAAACCACAGAAATCATGATTTTGAAAAAATGTCAATTAAAATGGGCACTTAAAAATGCAAAACATTCAAATGTTTCACACGTCGTCAAAAGAGCGAGGAGAGCAGCCAAACGCTGCCTCGTCCTCAATCCGTGTAAATCAAAACCCGATAAGAGGAAATTAAAAACTCTCTAACTAACTGGAGTAAGATGCAAAAACCACAGTGCTAAATCACCAGAAGACCTGGGCGATATCTCTAAAGAAGCTATGATGTTTTCATACGCCAAAGAAAGCTATGCATTGTCAATAAACTTGCTCACAGTTTGGTTAACATGCACCTCTAGGAGAACATTACTGTATCTTTTAAAGGACATGAACCTAAGATTCGTTTACTAGACTCAACATTCACACACACACACACACACACACACACACACAGATACAAACACACAACACGAAATGTTAAGGTATCATTTTAGAGAGAGTGAAGTACAGTTTGCAGTCGAGTACAACTGTAAATACTTCACACGTCAGGACAGAAGTGATTCCATCCCTCATTCCGCTTATAATCGAATGGAAAATATGTATGGAATGAATCTTAATAAGAGTAATAGAGCAATGTTTATGTAATAGTTCTTTTAGAGACAATCATCATTCAAAAAAGAAGACATCAAAAATATATGTTTTCTAATACATAGCACGTGAACGTCCTCAGGTCGCGACCCCTTTTGTTTAGAAACCTGGAGGTAGGCACCCCATAAAGAAAACATCCACTGTCATTAAAACAAAGAAAGAAAATCAGCCTTCTTGCTACACATAAATCATGTATTACATCTTAAAAATAGTAAATTGCATAAACACCATCTCTCTCTCTCTCTTTTTCTTAATCAGACAAATACCAAACCACGTTTTTCTTATTCACCGTTCCCATATAAGTCTGTACACACCTGAAAAGTCTAAAGGGCCTGCATCACGTTCAGAACTACAAGGCCGACACATGGAAAGGAAAAGTCGAAGAAGCAAATATTTGGATTTCTCTTGGGGTTGATGAAACTTCACTCGACGTGGAAAAAATTCCCTGATAGGTTGGAAGCATTCTCTCTTGCTGTCCCCCGTATTATAAAGGGAGTCAAAAAAGTTTGTTGAGATGGAACAGGCCGAACGAATGACTTGTTATCGACGCCTGGGTCAACAACCTGGGTTTGTTTTAGCCAGCGGAGCCACCAGAAAGACTGAGTTTAACACAGAATACACAAAGTATTTCAAAGCCCCTGAAAACTTTAAAATCTGAAGCATTTCTCTATGACATGAAGTACTCGTACATGCACTGGTACATTAATTGGCTGTTTTAGAGGCAAATTAGCACAGGTTGGACTAACGAAAGGTCAAATTCTGTCAGAATTATTCACATATATAAAGACTGACAACATGTCTTTACTTCCTCTGACTGTACAAAGATGAAGTCAAACTATCCTGGATTTAGGCGCTGCCATCTTTGGAGCCAGAGACTGAGCAGTAGTGATCAGGGGTTGGAGCCACGGTACATCCAATCAACTTAATCATGACTTTTATAGCATCAAATAACTAATTAAAACAAACCTCGTCAGAAAAATTAACATTCGGACACATATTAATGGATAAAAAAACTACCTAAAATGGCAGAAATGATCTTTTATTTGACGTGTATTTTGATTTTTTTTTTTTAGTTTGGCCCATCTGCCAACATGGAGGGAGGCAGGCTTTGTGACCTGTACTGCAACCAGCCACCAGGGGGTGATCAAGATGTTTTGACTCCATCTTTAGGGAGCTGTTATGTCGTCCATCTTTATATACAGTCAATGGTCAGAACACAGAAATCCTGAATTGCGTTCATGTGAGGACACAGTTAGAAGATGATTGAGAAAATCAGTCGACAGGGCCTTTAAAAAATGTATTTCAGTGGACTTAGATTGACGACTGACTGAGGTCAACCCCACTGATCTGTTCCTCCAGTTAGCTAAAACAAACCTGAGAATTATTTGCAGTTTCTGTTTGACCCAGGCGCGCCGTTTTCACCTTCAAACTGAGCAAAGATTGCTGACTGCATCCATTCCCATGTTCTGGACAAGTAGAAAAAGAGAAACAGCCCATTTCGAAGGGGGGAGGAAGGGAACGGTCATCTTCATGCTGCTAAAGCTCCCCCACCAATAATAAAGACACACTTACTGTATTTATTGGGAGTCCCACACGGGATCGACTACACAGATTCTACATTAAGGTAACGACAGCAGCATACGCTAAGACTACTTGTAATATAAGACGTCCATAACATGTCGTACATATTTCAACAGTCCCTGACATCCTGACAAATTCATCTTTGCCAGATTTTATGTATTCATGTTAACATGTGCCTGCGTATAGATATGTGGGCCAGTCGATATCTTTATATTTTCTATATAGAAGAGTATAAAAATAAATTAAACTTACACCATCGACTCAAATTGATCTTGAATTTAAAGGTATATCACATCTGCAAATGTATATTATATATATATATTTTTCAAAGCATCGCAAGCCAGTTTATAAACAACAACTTAAAAAAAGACAGATTTAGTTGCAATTTAAGACATTTTTTTTCCTAAAAATTAAACAACCGATTAAACAAAACTGTTGCCTCAAAGTGCTATGGAAGACTATGATTCACTCCAAAAATTAAGCTCACAGCTGGGTGCCCACACGATAAACCTTACATCAACCAACACCACCCGCTCATTAAAATTGATCAGATATATTTATGGAGAATTATGCAGCACTGGGTTTTTATCTCAGAGTAAAGAAAATCACAAGCTCTCCATCGAGGACCTTCAAAAAGTCTTTAGCTCTAAGGGGGGAAAAAGTAGCTCCCAGCCAACAACATACCAAACCAACGTTTGCATGGAGGCAACCAAACATCAGGATCGACCCCAACTACTCTGAGCGAGCTCACACGGGGAATAAGATGTTTCACTGCTCGCTATCCAAGCAGCAGAGCCCAGTGCAAACAGCCAAACAAGCTCACCAGAGACGAGGAGCGCCGCCCAAGATGCATCTCCAAGGAAAAAACTGTTCTGAAAGAGGGACGTCTATCTGTGAGGAGCCGTGTTCAGCTTTTCTCCTCAAGGACTCCAAGCCGTGGGGGATATTAATGCCTCAGGGCATGCGATCGCACACTTACAACCTCATGTATGGTCAGCGTGATGGATCGTGCCGACGCCTGGGTTTAGCTCCAACAGGGAGAAGAATAATGCAGGCTTTATATTCACAGAGGTCAGCGTCATAAGTGTGTCAACAAAACAAATGAGTTTAACCTTGGAGCGTAGCAGAACCCCCCGATTCACAACCTCAGCCTCGCAACCCGAGCATCAAACTGACCGGTGAGATGCTTACGTTTCATCTGTTCCACGTCTCCTCTCATAGACAGTCTACAAGGTTAACCATACAACATATTACCAAACACTAATATTTCACAGCCGTCAGCTCTCTGGAGTCATGCACTACAGGACGCGCCTTCATTTTACAGAACAACTGACCCAAGATCAGAAGTGGGAAATGTCAGAGATGTCCGGTGCTCAATAAGTCAAAATCCTCTCTTCAAATCACAAAAGTTTCACCACTTGTTACAGGACACTAATTAAATATTAGATTAAAAAAAAGGGAATAATCGATTTGGATTAATTCAGGATGCTGAAATTCTCTTAAATTTCTCTTCACAATATCAAACGACGACCGATCTATCGACACCTCAACCTATTGCAGATTTTCGCCCAACATTCATTATGCAGCGTTAGTCTGGGCCATGCATTCTGGAGTTCAGCATTTACAAAATATGCCTTTGTATAGTTTTGGCCCCTCGTCGTGTTTGCTCTAGGTGCAGAGGAACGGCTTCGGTTTGACTCTAAGATTTTCCTGCAGCTACCAACATCACCACAGAAACGTCACTTCCTCCACCTTCTTCTTCAACCCTCTGAGAAAATTTGGCATGAACGCAACATGCTCGAGGCATGGATCAAGAGACATCAGGGGGAATCTTAGGTTATACAAATCAAAGTATTGATCATAACCGTGTCATTTATTTAGCTTCCGTCGCTCTCGTGCCACCACTTCTGCAGGGTATTTTTATTTGTGGGGAGTAAAGAGTTATCGGCTGCATGTTGGCCCGTCATGCAGTGTCCCTATTCTCTTTGGGGGACGGCGAGGCATGGTGGGGTTTGTGTTCCTGTGTACCAGCTCAGCTGGACATCAGTCCTTCAGGTTGTCCTCGCCGACCCCCTGGGCCGACAGCTCTGTCAGGACGTTGTCCAGGTAGTTGGGGTCGGGGTAGCCGTGGCCGGTCAGGTTGGAGCCGAATTCTGTCTTGTGGTGAATCTCGTTCCACACCACAGTGTCCGACTCGCCCGTGGTGCTGGACGTGCCGATGGTGAAGATGAGACGTCGGTCCCAGGCCATGATCAGCAGCTTCAGGACCTGGAGAGACAGGAGCGGTCGGTTTTTAATGCTCGCTGAGCTTTTAGAATGAGACCGTCGTTTTCTCGGAGCGGCGTCACAGCTTACCTTCCTGCCTTTCTCGTTGTCAGGGAGGTAGCAGTGTCGAGGGAACCCTCGTGCACTGAACTTCTTCCCCGGGTTGGGGTGCTCATTGGTCTGGTGAAAATGTCAAGAACAAAAAAAAAAAACACACATTACGACTCCTTCTCGTCCAATTACAGTTTAATTGTGTAGAAAATGTCAACAGCTCCCACAGGATGAGCTTTAATGTTCATGTTGCCCCTTTGTACAAATCATTTGAGTAATGTGCTGTCGTAAATCTTCTCCTTAAATATCATATTTAAAGTTGAGGGGAAGAAAAACACCTCCAGCTTCATTAAAGGGTTAGTTTGGATTTACTGACGTGTGGCTGTATGAGGTACTTATCTGTGATCGGTGCACTATCTGCAGCAGACGGCACGAGAAGCACAGAAGCACAAGCATATTTTAGCAAACTAAAAAAAAGGCCCAACTAAAACCACCAATATAAATAATAATAATTATAAAATACTAATTTCATGCCCTTTACAACAGGAAACTGAAGCGTTTAGATCAACCTATGAGCTCGTCAAAGCCACCAGAACACAGAGCTGCTGGTCCACAGCTGCCTTTGTTTGCGTAATTGTGTGACTTTGGTGTTTTAGGATCCACGCTAATGTTAATTGCTGTGGATAAAGGCAGCAGGAGACCGGCAACTTCTGTGTTCTGCATCGTCGTAACATTACAGCTTTTGTGGAGGGAGTCTGGTGGCTTTGGAAAGAGCGATATAAGACTTCAGTTTCCTGTCAGAAAGGGCCATCCAATGACGAGGTAAAGCGGTGAAAATATGATTTTTGGGTTTTTAGGTGTATAAAATAAGCTTTGTTGCTGCCCCCTCATCCACAGCAGTACATTGCTTAGCTTCCGTGCTGGACCTCCTGTCTGCTTGAGGTTGTGCTGACTGTTGTCTACTGTAGGTAATAACATACTGACTATGCATAACCCCACTTCAATCAATCCAAACTATCCTTGCATCCACAGGTGGGTCTGAAGGAGACGCAGAATTATTAGCACTGAAATCACCACCTTTTTATTACCCTCCACCTCGCATAATTTCCTCCTTTCTCTTACAATAAAATGTTGCATTGACATGGGACAGATCAACAATCCAATCTGAGTGTAAAGCAGCAGAAAACTACTGAATGTATCCATGCAGAGTGAAATGTATTGTCTTTTCTTTATAGTATTAGAAAGAGAGGCAGCAGAAATGTTCCCTTGCTATAGTGCTGCTGTGCTGACCTCAGTGGTCAGGTGACCCTCCAGTATTTTCAGTCCCCTGGGATACTAAACCAGCTCCTCTGGTGGATAAAGGTCAGTTTATTGACTCTATTAAAGCTTCTCTCAGCAGTGAGGATGAAATACACAGCCATCGCATCTCACCAACTCAAATCACGTCTGCAAAGCGTTCTCTCTTTAAAATAACTTTCACAGGATTAGGCTCAGATTTATTTTTATTTTTGAAATCAATGCGTCAAAGCGTCTGATCCCTACACCTTCACCTTCCTGCAAGAGCAACCGACAGTCAAACTTAAGCGGATAAGCAGCAGTTGTAGAGAGAGCGTGAAGGTTTAGAGAGGAGAGACAGTGGATCAGGGCACAAAAGCAGCATGGTGGATTTAGCGAAGTGACACGGTTCTGACCTGGATCCCGGCAGGAATGTCGTAGACGATACGGATGGTCTTGGAGTCTGGGTAGCCGGGCAGGCAGTGGGGGATGACGTGGTACTCCATCTTCCCAGGAGGCTGCGTGCCTGTTTTCTCCCCATAGATGGTTTTGCATGTTGGACACTGAAGACTTCCATCCTGGTTTGAAGACAAATCATTCATTCATTCAGTATCTGCAGATTTGTTGAGATTTCCACACGGATATTTAGTTTGTTTTGCCCGAATCAAACTCGCATTTAAAGGACCAGTGTGTAGGATTTGGTGGCATCTAGTGGTGGAGTTGCTAATAGCAACGTCCCTCACCTTCCCCTTCCTAGCGTGGAGGAGAAACTACGGTGGCGCCTTATCTAGATCCATTTTTAGTCTGTCTATTATGGGCTACATGGTGGTTCAACATGGTGGACAGGAGTCTGTAATATTCTGTAAATAGAACCTCCTAAATGTGACACACTGGACCTTTAAAGCTGCACTATGATGAGTCAAATCACTATCATCCAAACTCTGCGGCTCCCCTCATGGTGTTTTGTGGACTTTTAGCTCATTGTTTTGGTTTTACACTCTAGCAATGTAATGTTTTGGTTCATCAAACTCATTTCCAGCTTCGGGAAGATGTTTTCAGTGAAAAATAACTTGAAATAAACCAAGTGTACACTAACAGCAGACGGCAAGAAGAACTAACCGAGCTAAAGAGAGCAAAGTTAGAAGATCTGTGACTCCAGATGGTTGTTAATGTTGCTCTGTATCTGCTGGATGTGCAAATAAACAACCGTTTTCTAACATGTTAACAGATTCATAAGATGATAATACCTCATTGCTGCCACCAAGTGGTCAAAAAATCAACTGAGTGCTTTAAAAAATTAAACACGCCTTTTCAGAAAGAATGTCCTGATCACTTTCTACAGAAAAAATTAAAAAAATTTAACTTTTTCAAAGCAGAAATCTTAAAGATGAGCACTTCAAACTCTGGACAAATAAAGCCAAAACTATCTAAGTGTGTCTTTTAATAATAATAATAATAATAATAATAATAATTAGAACACTGATGGTTGCTCATTAAATCTGCTTGTAATTGCCTCTTCTACGTGTGCTTTCACGCAAATAAACCCAACTGAATGCATCGTTTATAACGGTTTGACAGATGATGAAACAATAAGATCCCCATCTGTCCACACCGATACCGAAGCCTGATCATCAGCCCGTACCGTAACTGTAAGACGTCGCAGGTTTATAATTTGAGCCTGGAGTGACATCATAACAACGTCTGGCTCACAAGCTTTTACCCACCTTATTGCCATTGTTGTACATGGCCACCAGGCACAGCAGATGGTACATGTGCCCACACTTGCCAAGTTTGCCCACCAGCTCTGGCTTGATGCCTTTGTGCTGCAGGACGCCTTCATAGCCCGACGACATGACCAGCCTCTCCATGCAGATGGTACAGTCCTGGAATAAACCAACCGAAATGCTTCATCTGCCGTTCGACATGTGAAACTTTCACACTTGGTTAGGACATCAAACAGCGACAGAGTGCATCTGTTGGTGGGCACAAAACTTTTCTTACCTCATCTGGCATCACTTTAATCTTCTCTGTGTATCTTCGCACCACATCCTCTGGGTTTTTCCCTTGTCATAGAAGAAATCATAAGAGACATGAGATGACCATCAAAGAAAACTTACTTCCACCCACATACCACAAGTAAATATTTAAAAAATGGCAAGATGGACCACTGGAGAGCATTCGCCTGTCATCTGAACACAAGAGAATAACAGCTAGATCTTGATGGATGACACAACTTTCATCAGTTTCTGTGGCCACTCTGGCCCGGGCGTGACTGCAGCCTTACTTTCAAGAGTGTGCATGTGAATAGAGTGTCTGTGATGTTGAGGAGGAGGAGGAGGAGGTCACCTTCAAACTGGCACATAACATCCAGCTATCCCCGCATTCTCTGATAATCCCCGTGTGCAACCAGGCTAGCATGGCTGAGAGCACACCCACAGCTTACACCCCTAATACGCTTACAGGCAACCTCTTTCCCCCCCCGGAGCCTTTGTTTGTTCATTTGAGGGACAGCCAGCGAGAACAGAGGGAGGGAGAGCAGTGGAAAGAGGCAGACTGAGCAAAAAGAAAAAAAAGAAAAGTTAAGGTATAAAAGGTAGTAAAGACAAAGGAGAGAGGCTCAATTATGCATTTTACACTCTTGCTACTTGATGGCTTCATTAGTCGGATCAAAAGCCTCTTTGACCTTTGTCTGTACAGAAAGCAGAGCAGGATAAACCCGAGTCTCCCTGCACGAGGAAAAGCTCATCTCCATTCCTCGCACAGCCCTCCAGTATCTCTGAGTTCACGCTGCTCTGTCTGCAGACAGCACATACGAGGCTGCACATCTGGCTGCTGCCTCATTACGGACCATTTAAAGGCCCATCATTTCCTGGAAAGAAAAGGGAAAGCTAAGAAGAGGAGGAAGCTAAAACACAAGTGCCAAAAACTGCAGTTCCTCTTCTCGTCCACTTGAGGCTGGCTCCAGAAGTACAAAAAACAGTTTTGGTCTCTATAGCTAATTTCCCCGTTCATGACAACTGTACTGAGGGTGAATTTTATATACAACTCACCTGTTCAGATTATATTAAGGCGTGGACACTTTGATTGACAGGTGGGTGCCACCATACTGAGCTTCACAACGACAGAAACCTATGGGTGATGTCACGGAAGCCACATCCATGTTTTACACTGTCTATGTCTGCTGTAAGTTGTGTAAGAAATTGTTGATTTTCCACAAACAAAGTCCATTTAATCTTCACCACCAAATTCAGCCAAATCCTGACTGACTGACATTTTCGGCATCGCTCCAGACGTGGATTTACCAAAAGCAAAACTGAGTGCGTTGGCTTTACTGGCTGGACGAGCTATCTTAATTAAGTGGAAGGATTCTGCCCCTCCGTCCCACTCTTACTGGCCTGTATGAATCTAGAAACATCCGAGAACAGAGATTCAATTCTGTCTTTTTTATTTCCATTATGTCTCCACTTATGTTTTTACATCACTATGAAGTTAACTATTAAGTTCGATGACTACTAAAGTATATGATAGATATTTTCTCTGTATTTTAACCTTATTTATCCATAATTTAGAATATATCTTTTGCAGTGAGCTGTGGTTGTCTGTGGGTTGTTCTCAAAAACAAACACTTCCTGTTTTATTCATTATTAACAGTCAATAAAAAGACATTTGAAAGAAAGTGAACATTTTATCTATAATTAATAATAATTACAGACTACAATCCGTTGCAGGAACCTTCCTATAAATCCCTTTAAAGTAAATTACAGGATGGGGAAATCTGTGAAATAAAGTACTGCTGCATCATCATCTCCACTCCAGTAAGTCATGGTGAGCTCTGAAGGCTTGAAGAGGACAGTCACGGTGCAGGGATGGAAATCCAGCCAGCCTCACTGATCAATTAGGACAAAAACTCCCTTGGGGAGGCCCGGCGGTTTCCACGGCTTCCATCGACCAGCACTTATTCAAAGCCCAAAGCCGTCCAACTTAAAACAGCAGATCCCCTCTGAAACCAGCTCAGTACAACAGTCCCTTGTTAATCACTTTCCTCACAACGGCCTCTATCAATCTGCATGTAGTGTAACATCTATAAAACGGTTACAGTAACACTTCCGCTGCATTTGCTCGTAAATCTGAACTAGCAATCATCATTAGATTTTATAGGAGCTTTTTGAAAGGTGCACAAATGCTTCGCTAACTACGGCGAACTTGGTTGCGGTTAGATTTATTGTTACACCCTTATGGAGCTTAATTGGGAAGCATTTAAAGAACAATTACGGCCCCTTGATCACAACAAGAAACAGCTTTGGTTTTGTTTGCAGGCGAAACAACAGACTCACAGACAGCTGATACGGAAACATCCTGCAAAGCTTGGCAGGACAAAGAAAGTCTGCTGATTGTCAGTGGTTGGTCTATTTCCTTTCCTCAGTGCATTTCACATTTATTCATTAACACACTATAAAAATAGAATGGCAGCATTTCCTCTCCTCCTCTCCCTTCCCTTCCTTCCTTTCCTTCCTTCCCTCCCTCTTACCTCTCCTCAGGTGCTTTTTCTTGGTTTTGCGGCGCATGCCGTTGATCCCCGGCACAGGCTTCATGTCGCTCTTGTTGATGGGTGGCGGATGCAGTATGGGCTTGGGGGCCCGAGTCAGGCAAACCGGGAGACCTGCAGCGCACATCAGGATACCTGTCATACCTGATGCATATGTACAAGTACGCACACAAACACACACAAACAAACACACACAAACAGAAGAGTGGAAAAAACACTGATCGTGAATGTCTTTCCAGACCAATAAGAGCAGACTTTCTAGCTGTTTTCTAAGCGGATGCCACGCAGTGAATTGTTGTCTAACCTGCTAGTGCTGGGTGCACTGGTCCAGATCCAGTCAGGTTCTTTACTGGGAGAGCAGGAACCCTGCAAGAGGAGAGAAAAACTTTGTTTTTAAAGAACTTCATGGCCACAGAAAGTGACTTGCTTACATTATACATTCATTCAAGGTCATGCTAACACCTCTAGTGGTATGAAAGAAAATCGATTATTTAGAAACACGCCTCCTCCGTCCTGTAGGGATGCTTCATGTCGTGCCAGTCCATTTTTCTTCATTTTCTAAAAACAAAATCTATATTTTTCACGTTCTTTAAACGGCCCTTTGACCTCTAAAATGGACATTAAATTGCCCTGATTGTGCACCACTGCCTGTCACGCCCCAGCTGAGAAAACTGGTTCGGATTGGCTCCGCACACCATAAAAACACTCAAGTTAAAATGTCACATGTGCTCCACCGCAGAGACAGAGACGACCGCGATGGGATGAGACAGCCTGACTCATGTACAAAGCACTGCAGCAGAGACTGATTCGGGATGACATTTTGGGGAGGCTGGAGTTCACGGCAAACGCAGACGACAAAGACAGTTGACTTGCGCACTCTTCAAAATCTGTGGAGCAGAGCGGAGGAAAACACTCGGGGCATTAATACGAGCGTACAAGTCAGTGAGTTTCTTTTCAGAGAGGCCGGAGCCTCTCTGGTAGCCTGAGAACCAGAAGAATGTGCCGAGCTCATGATGTTTTATTTAATTCTTATTGTTCGTGAATTAGTCTGGCGTTCCCGGGCTGACGGCGACAGAACAGCAGAACTTCAGAAACAAGTTTCGTTTCCTCGGGTTCAGTGTCAGACAACTCAAGCAACAACAGTCAAAGTAAATTAACTCATTTGATGGAAATGTTTAGTTAATTTAAATCAATATCTTGTTAACAGTTAAACAACAGAACATCAAGTGAAATCTCAGCTTCAGGATATAACAGCCTCCTTTTATAAAAAGCCACTTTGTGTTATGCTTTAAAGCATCTTACAAATGATTCTGTCAATGAGTGATGAATGACTGTCTTTGGGTTAGATCACTGTTGCTGTTTTAAATAGAAATTGATGAACCGTCTGCACCAGGAGCAGAAAGTGGTGGCCAAAAGATGGTGGAGGCCAAAACTGAGCTGGAAGAGAGTGAATATCTTCTGGGTATGTAAAATAGGCAACTGTGTATAAACCTAATAAGATGATTACAGTGTCAGTGGTGTGTTTATAGCTTGCTGCATGGCGCACAAGTGGCCAAACAGTTTAAGCAAGTTTAAAGCCTGAACAATGCGTAAAATGCTTTAAGGTAAAATACCACCACCTACAGTCAATGTGTGGAACTGCGGGCTATGATGTTTTCGTGTCTTTAATCTGGTAGACATGCTTACCAAGCTAGCGTGATGAGATGTTTAATGTCGGCACTTGATTATCATAAATAATTTAAATTAAGATTAAGATTAAAAATCTGCATCCCACCACATATTTGCATTGCTGTCCCATGAAATCAGCAGCCATAAGTGTGTGCATCCTGTTATGTATGTGTGTGAAAGAAAAAAAAAAACACTAGGGGGGAAATTTATGATGACTTTGCCATCCAATGAGCCAAAACTCCCCCAGAAGTGAAGCCAGAATATGTCGATTGTGTCCTGGTGGCTGGCTGCAGCATCGATCATAAAGCCCACCCCTCTGTGGTAGCTTAAAACATGGGACAAACTGAAATATCAAAGTACACGTCAAATACACGTTTGTTCTAGTGCTCATATTCTTAATAAGTTTGGTTTAAAATTATTATTTGATGCTATAAAAAGGGGGTTTTACATCATGATTTACAGCTGAGTCCTGTTTGCGGGTGAGTTGGTGGTTGTATGGATGGGATCTCGATATTGCGGCTCCAAGCCCGATCACTACCGTGGAGACTCTGGCTCCAAATGGCGTCACCAGCCCAAGATGGCAGCGCCCCTAACTGGGGTATTTTGTCTGATATTTTCGAGAAAGTGGAGACATCAACAAGCGCCATCAGCTATCTGCTGGATGAAAGATCAAGATGAAAGTCACATGAAATGAGTCTCTCTCTCACACACACACATTACTGCAGATACACTTCAGAATCTCTCTGCTCTTTGACCATGAAGCGGTTCAGGTCTTTGGCCCTGCAGCTCCCGGGTGTTTCACAAATCCGCATCAGGAGACTGCTTTGATATTAGCGAGCGCCTCTGTTTCTGTGCCAGGGGAAGCCCCCTTCAATAAGCTGAGTGCAATAACAAAGAGGGGCACGAGGCCTGACTGAGGCCGATCTGTCCTCTCGGATCTCTGGTAGGGGACTCAGATACACTGTGTCTCGCACCAGTGAACCAGACAGCAGGATCAGCTGACTCCTGCCGAGTGCAAGACTGATGGGAGTCCAAATAAATGGAAAGTACAGTGATGTGCAGTTGTGATAAACACCTTGTGTCAGAATGTCGATTCGGGGGTGTGAAACCATGACAGGTTTGACTTCAGCTGCAGGATTTAGTTTCAAGCAAAGACTCCAGCGAGAGATTTCATACCTTCAACTGCAGCGGAATTAATGGGTGAAGTCGCCTGCTGCAGTCTGCGCTTGTAACAAAAACTATCCAGTCGATACTTCCTGGCACCCAGCTGCCCATCGCCAGTGTCGGGCAGTAACTGATTACATGTAATCAGATTACAAAAAACAGTTAGAATCAGACCAGATTACATTTTTTAAAATGCATAATTAGATTATAGTTATACGGTCAAGGATTCATTTTTTGACTGCAGCTATTTTAGAAGTTATAGATCTGCGTTTGACATCAGAGCTGCATGCCAACACAGCCTCTGATTGGTCGACAAGTCAGGAGCGCAGCTTCTGAATGGTTGACAGACTCAACCCCGTGCATCACAAGGTCTAGCTAACAACCATGCTATCTAAAACAATAGTTTACAGCACGAACAAATGGATACATCATCACAGATCTTTGGTGTTTAGATGAAAAGGACAGACTGAAAGCGTAGTCTCGACTTTTTCTGTCTCATCTTTCTTTTTATTATTATTTCATAAGTAATAAGTGATATCAATCAAGATAATGATATCATTCATAATATCACAATGCTTCTACTTTCTGTCAACATATTGACTCACTTACATTCTCTAGTTTTCGCTTCTACAATGTCTAAAATTTGCTGCGTTTCTCTGTTTTATGTCATTATAAACTAGAGCTGCAACCAAGCGGCAGCTTCTGTGCCCAAAACTGCAGTTCCTCAAACATGCAGGTTAACTGGTGATCCTAAATCAGGTGTAGGTAGGTATGAATGGTTGTTTGTCTCTGTGCTTCAGTCCAGTGATGAACTGGTCAAGGTATACTCTTGCCTCTTGTCAGCTGGAATCAGATGAAATTATGTCAAATTTTCGTGGCTACAACCTTTTTTTTTAGTATGAGGTGCCTTGTTGTTCAAGTAATGCAAAAGTATTCAGATTAGATGACATTTCTTTGTAATCCACTGGATTACGTTATGTCATTTGTGCTACATTTCAAAGTAATCTGACCCACCGCTCAGTGAAAGTACCGGTTCAAGTCAGAGGATTACTCTGTTTTCACTCCTGAGGACAGTGTGGCAGGCGGAGGAAGTGACACCTGATCAATCGTGAATATGAAAAGTTAAAAAAATTATGAACGTGAGACTCAATAAAAACAAATTAGGTGCAGCCCAGTGGGAGAGCTCCGCCTTCGTTTAAACATGCACTTAGGCCAAAATCTAATCAGAACACACCGCGAACAAGACGCCTCTCTTTTATGAGTGCATGTATAATTTAGGTTGTTCACAGAGAGAGAGAGAGAGAGAGAGAGAGAGAGAGAGAGAGAGAGAGAGAGAGAGAGAGAGAGAGAGAGAGAGAGAGAGCTGCGATCAAACAAATCATTTTCATTAAGGGATAGCTCGCCATGAGAGCCCTTCACACCAACACACCCCTATAAACACACAGCACAGAGGACCTGTGGAAGATCTATAACATAACATTAATTAGGAACGTGTTTCATCTTTATTACTTTCCAATTTTAGCAAAATTGTTGCATAATAAATATGCAATGTTGGTGAAACAGCTGCGTGATTGATTCCACCATCGGCAGCGGCCACAGATTATCTGATTGTCAGACACAGGCTAACACACTTATCTCCACTTTTACGGAGATCCACATCTTGCAAGTGATTCCATATCGTGCACTGTGATTATGATTTCATGCAAAGCTCATGATAACCTATCTCTGCACTGCAGAAAGAGTTGACTTGCAAAAGGCTGCACTCATAACCAGCCAGTCAAACCTGTGGCGTGTAGTGTGCAGCTGCCACCCTCCATCTCTCTCTGTGCACGCTGCTGCTGCTAAGCTCTTTTTTGGGGGGGGGGGGAAATGTGCAGCAGCTCTGGAGGTGCTGACCCTGTCTTGTCCTGGCACATGCCACCACCTCCTCGCACTCCCTGCTGACAAGCCCTAAAGCTGGGTGACTTCAAGGGTTTAACTCCTTGTCTGAAACCCCCATCATCACCGCTCTCCATGCGCATCCATCAAAATCCAGTCATTACTAATCTCTAATTCCTATGCTGAGAAAAATCAATGCGCTTATCCGATGATCTTGAACAATAGGCTGCGTTTGGCTTGTGCTCATTATGACTCATCATCAGCGTAAACAAGAGCAGACCTTTTTTTCCGTCTTTCCACCACAACACTGCTGTTCCAGCACTCGAGTTTTTAACGAAGCACACGCAGCGAACCGGACTGAACCTCGTCACCTCTGCATTTCTTTCGCCCTGCCAACTCTAATTTTTCCTCTTCCTCCTGACTTGTGTTCACTCCTTTTGCTAAGCCTGCATAAAAAAAAAAACCTTCACCCAAACCTCTGATAGAGGACAGTGGCACGTCTTTCAAAAAGGCACTGCTGAGAAATTTCCTGTGGCTGTACTTCCCACGTCTAAACGCTGTAATATTCTGACCTAAAACCAATGCAATTAAGTGATAAATCCAAGCCCTTGACTCATTAACACCGCATTAATTAAGGCCCCCTGTCAGGTCAGGGCATGAGGGTCGCTGTCCCTCTTCTGTTTCCTGCTCAGTGTCATCCATCCTTTCCTGAGGGGGATCTCCAGCCTGCCTCGAGGACTTAATCAGACTGAGAGCGATGTGATTCCCCGAATAGAGAGAGAGACCACATTAGGCCTAGTTAGGAAAGTGCTGACGGAGGACTAATATCTCCTCATCTGTTTATTATGCACCATAAAGAGAGTGAGAGAGTGAGAGGGGGGGGGAACTCCAGGAGTGCTTAATTGCCTATTGATGTGAGAGAGAGGCCGAGCCCCTCTGCTACACGCTTACAACGTGTGCAATGCACTTAACAATGCACCTGAAGTGCCCCGAGAATTAAAAATAATGACGTTAAGATTTTGTTTTCAAATTGTATCAGTTTGGTCCAGATGAGCTCTCATGATTTATTCATTAATTTCAATATTAATTTTGATCTCGTGGTGAGCGCCGGAGCAGAGCGGTGCAGCAGCAGCAGCAGCCCACCGAGGGATAATGATCTCTGCCACACACACACACACACACACACACACACACACACACACACACACACACACACACACACACACACTCCAGTCAAAACTCAGACGAGCAGAGTGGAGCTTGTAAACACAGCCGACAGCATCGCGCACATGCAAACAAACACTCCTTTTTTCCCTCTTTGTCTCCTTCTTCTTTCATGAGTCTTATCATTCACCTGCACCTTTCAGCTCTGCAGAGACAGCAGTAAAAGAAGAATGCGGCGCTGATTTTACGTCAGTTAAATACCAAAGTGCGTGTGAAGAAAAGTGCACAAGAGGAAGTGGTTTGACTGAGAGAAAAATCCCCGGAGAGCTTGTGAAATTCTCTCTCTGTTCATTCCAACACAGAATAAAAGTCGTCTTTGTCTTTAAAACAGATGATTTCATATTATAACTTCACAATCTCTGCATGCGATCAAATCAAATCAAATTGAGAGACTGTGATTGACATTTCATTTCACCAAAATGCGTCAAAGGGTGAGAACATTTATGAGTATATTTTAAAATATTTAACACTTTATTCTAGTTATTCACGATGTAATCTCACCACTTTACATCTATTCAACATTTATAAGTATGTTTACAACACGGATATGTGTGTCAGCTCCTCCTGTGGGCATCTATAAGTGGAGGCTGCTGTGTAAACACATAATGAATGTCACAGTTATACAAATATGAAATATGTCTTCATAGGAGAATTGTTGACATACTGTAAATAGTAAACACTTACAAATCTTCTTATATCCACTTAAAACTGCAGAGTGTTAATAAACTATATATTATTAATGTTGAAGATTGAAGTTTAAGTAAAATGGATAAACGTGTTTACATTTTTATCCTGTCATTTTCAATTATTTCATAAGTAATAAGTGATATAAATCAAGATAATGATATAATTTTTTAATAACAATGCTTCTAATCACATGCAGAGAGAGATTAACATATTGACTGTCAGCTGTTTTGATAATTATGTCATTTTTTGGGCAGAAATTTGAATCATTTTGCTTCTAAAATGTCTAAAATTTGCTGCGTTTCTCTGTTTTTTGTCATTATAAACTAGAGCTGCAACCAAGCAGCAACTTCTGTGCCAAAAACTGCAGTTCCTCAAACGGCCACTCGAGGCTGGCTCCAGAAGTGAGTCAGTCTCCATAAGTCCCCATGTTCAAATGTCCAACTTCACAGCAGAAATAAACATGTTTACAGCCTGGTACAAAAAACAGTTTTGGTCTCTATAGCTAATTTCCCCGTTCATGACAACTGTACTGAGGGTGAATTTATATACAACTCACCTGTTCAGATTATATTAAGGCTTAAAGTTATGCAGGATTAAGAGCGTGGACGCTTTGATTGACAGGTGGGTGTCGTTACAGGTGGCTTGTTTGAGCAACCAGGCGTAGGCAGGACTGCCAAGATGGCGGCGGCCAGAGCCGCCACACCGAGCTTCACAACGGCTCTTCAGAAACGTCACGGAGACCACGTCCAGGTTTTATACAGTCTGTGGCAGCAACTAACGATTATTTTCTAAATTAATCATTGGCCTATAAAATGTCAGAAAACAGCGATGAAGGTGATGATTTTAAATGTTTATTTTTGTCCAATACCCAAAGATATTCAGTTTATATAAAACAGAAATTAAGAAAATCTTCATATTTGAGAGGCTGAAAAACTGAATTTTAAACCATTTTTGCATAAATAAATAATCTTTGATTGCAGCCCTACTTTTATGTTTTGAAGTACGGTAAAGGAGGTAAGACAGAGTGTCAATAATCTGTCGTTACGACACATTTTCACAAACCACAGGTCTTCACATGTAAAGGCAGGTGGTGGTGTGATACAGTGGGATGTGTCAGACCCAGTAATAAGATAAACTGATGTGTTTACACAAACCAGCAGATGGTGCCACTTCTAATATTTGTGCACGTAAGACAGATGCATGAAGCAGCACAAGCCCCCCCACCCATCACCACCAGTTACAACCCACAACCAGTGGTTTCCTGAGACAATAAAATAAAGGAAAAATCAATATTTGAACTGCAGACTTCATCATCAATGATACACGGGTCATAAAACACACGCTGTGATGTGTTAGCTTGTGTAAAGATGAAATCAATCACATGCACAAGTGTTTTTTTGTGTATTTGCATGCTAATGTCGGAGAAGCCGACTTGTTTGTGTGTGTAAAGCAGCAATTTAAACTCATGTAGATGAACCACACAGCATGCCAGATACCTACCTTGTACCCAACACCAGTTATATTAGGGTGTGGGTGTGTGAAAAAAACAGATCTGATGTTTTACATTCTGTGTGGGTTCCTCTGTTATCTGTCTGTGAGCATGCTTGTGGTAGTTTATGAGGGAGTTCACATTTCACTTTGTGTGTCCCGCTGTGTGTATGTTAACCACACTCCATCCTGTATGTCGAGCCACTCGCCTGGGAACTGACGCACTCTGCCTCACCCCCCTTGTCTCTTCCTCTCTCTGTCGTTCTCACTCTTTCTGCCTCCACAAAACAAAGAAAAAAACAACTTTGTGCCGAGAGGTGAAAAAGTCACCATTTCATCCACGGCTCGCCCGAGCTTTCACTGAATTCTTAAAATACAGAAGAACGTGTGAGTAGGCCACCCTAAGCTGGGTTTCTCTATCACATATACCTCTGCTGAGAGACACACATCTGAAATGTATGAAACAAGGTCACGGCCCGCTATGATGAACATAAACCCTGTACATTTCCTTTCAGTGACACAGAATTAGGCCACGGAAAGTAAAAGCATGCATGCCCGGGTGAAGGACGGTATTATTCAAACATGCAGTAAGTGTGTCTCTCCCCATGAGCGGCGAGAACAAAATGGAATCAAATTAGATCAGGAGAGAGTTTATTTTAGTAAAAGAAAGCAGGATAGGGGACTGAAGTATCGGTTACAACACTAGACACACTTCTTTTTTTCCTCTGCTCCTTTCGCTGAATCGCTCAGAGGTCAGAGCGCTCTGCTGAAGCTCCCATTTTTCCTTGATCCATTATTCATTCTTCCCCAGTGGAGCTCTGCCTCCATGGCAAATAGGTTTCCACAGCTACACCAGAGCCCGCTTCACACATGTCAAACCGCAGTTACACACATACGCGCACAAAGATCCAGATACAACGTCAGACCCTTTCACATCCCACGACACAACAACCACAGCTCAGTGAGATAGTAACAAATTATTTCAAAGCCGTGGCGACAGAATGATCGGAAGAGCTGCAGTATTTCACGCCTATCGGGGCCAACATAAGCTCATTATGGAGCAGTAACCATGGCAAACACACACACACACACACCAGAGAGACGGTTTCTTCCTCGGTAAGGGAGAATCAAGCTGGACCCGAGGCTTTCTCTGCTGATCCATTGATCAGCACGGGAGTAAATGAGCAGAGAGAGAGAAAGAGAGAGAAATGACAGTACAATACAGCAGACACATGCAGGGTGAAGCTTTGTGAAGCAGAAACTGGGATTGTCTCTTTTGCTTTTTATATCCTCCCCCATTTCCTCAGCTCAACTGTAAACTCAACCGAATCCGAGCACTATGCCGGCGCTATAACGAGTAACGGGCTACTGCACACTCCAGAAAATCCAAATTAGAAAATAAGAGGGGGATGCATGATTGTGTTTGCAAACATCATTACCCTGGTGGGATGGCTCCTCTGGCAGTGGCCATGGAAATGCGCTGGGTGCCCGGCCGGTTCAGGTTGTTCTGTCCGTTGATGGTGAGAGCGTGGTGGCCATGGGCGGATGAAAGAGATGGCATCACGGGGGAACAGGGGAAGTTGGCAGTGGACAGTGGCAACTGCACCTGTTCAGCTTTGGCTTGCCCACCTCCCACACTTATGTTATTGTTGTTGGTGCCGGAGGAGGCGGATGTCGGAGACCAGAGGGAGGTTCCAGCAAAGGTATTGCTTTGCCGCACCACAGTGAGAGTTCCTGTAGCGCCCGGGTTGCCCACTGTCCCTCCGTAGAGCTTACGCCGCTGAGAGGCCAGAATAGCATTAGAGGCCGCTCGCGTACTGTTGACCAGGATGCACTGCTGGCAGGAGCACGGTTGCCCGGAGCTGGCTCCCACGGGCCAGGACTGCGACTTGGGGATGGAACCCATGATCAGCGGGTAGGCCAGATCCATGCGTCTCCGCAGGCGTCGCTTGCGCTGGCTCTGCCTGTTGGTCTGAGACATGCTGTTGAAGTCGATGAGGTAGCAGAAGCCCAGAGAGGTCAGGTCGAGCCACGGGTGCTGCTTCTCGTAGGCGTTCTGGATGGTGACGCAGATCTCCATGTCGTACGGCGTCCACGAGCCGTTGTCGTTCTCCCACTCCCACACAACACCTTTCCCCGGGGCGGACGACGGCTCGTAGAAGTTCCTCTGCACTGGTCTCATGGTGCCTGAAAGTAAAAGGACAGAAGAGAGAAGGAACATGAGGATAATTTGCTCAAAGGAGTGAAGAAATAAAAGATCACTGATGATTAATGTGCTGAATAGAGCAACGAAAAACATGCAGACTGTCTTTGTTCTGTATTTTTGACACCTATCATGGTGGCATTAAAGATTCAAGTCCATTAACTGACTTCTCCACAGAAAATGCTTCTAATTTTTAAGCTTTTTAAACGTTTCAGTCATTAAAAGTGCACTCCAGCTTTTTATGCTGTCACACAATGTGTCACTTTTATAAAATGAGGGGGACAGATTCAAAAAAGGGGTGATGTAATCAGACATATTATACAAACTTTGAAAAAAGTTCCTCCATTTAATGAACTGCTTTGTCCACGGGCAGAAAATGAGATGATTGTTAGAAACTCCAGATATTTTCTGGATATTTTGCAGCTTTACAGATGCAGAACGCCGCCTGCTTTTCACCATTTCATGACATTAAAACTGTTACACTCCATGACGAGAATGTGTCATTATGTTTTGCAATTAATGAAGTAACGTGCGTAAATGTAAGATAAGAAATCGACAGATTAACGGTGGCGTGAGCCTGAGGCGAGATGCATTTTTAATGTTGCTTCTGTTTCAAGCTCATCAAGTCAGCTAACAAGTGTTGAGGCAGCAACTTGACCAACTGCTGGAGATGAGGTGTAACACTTCACTACCTGCCCGAGGGGATAAGGCTGCAAACTGTGGCATTAAGTCAGCGGCTCAAGAGTGATGCAAACGGTGTAACAAGCGAGGCTGCACACGCCAGAAGCTCTGACTGTGCATTAAACTGCATGCATGGCCATTCAGGAACATCGTACCCACAATCCCCTGCTGTCTCACTCTGCACAGGAAGATGGTGGAGCGCCTCTGCTGATGGCCACTCAGCTCCCACCTCCATTATAACACAATTACTGTAGTCACATGGGGAAACCAGGACACCTTAGCCTATCCATCTCCTCCCCGCACGTCAGCAAGGGTATCCAGGCACCTCCTTTCCCCCACCTAATTTAACGGGTAAATGCACACTCCCCTGCCAGGGAGGACTAGGGTGATAATGGAGGGATGGGAGTGTGCGCAGGCGATGAATGGGTTGTGGGAATGAGTAGAAGGGTTGGTGGGCAGCGGTAACCCCTCATCCAGCAGCACGGCGCTGGCTCCAGAGAATAAAATGCATCAGCAGAATCAGCAAGTCTGACCTTGAGTCTCTGCTGCAGACTGCTGCTAAAGGACTCGGCTTGACGGCTAATTTCATTTGGAGCAGCTGAGAACCACACACACACACACACACACACTCACAGATGACTGCTCAGTGAGCCAGCTGCTTGTGTCTCTCACGTCTTCAGTCAGTCAGCCATGCTCTGCCAGTTTCCATCCGTGCATGCTCACGGCTCGCTTGATTTTCTCTGAAGATAATCATGAAAATAATAATGATTTTCCTTAATGGATTTCAAAATAAAACACTCATTGATTTCCTCTGAGTCCCCCCCTCCCGGTACTTTTAGTGGTAGCAGTGGAAGGCCACCGCGATGGGCGAGCCACACGTCTGAACCCTTTATCACCGCAGCTCCTCGGGGGATGCATTAGGCTCAACACTTTCAGTGTTTCTGGCCACGATCAATAGCGGCACAGCTCTGTGCAGTCTTGCTCTGTGGTGAGTTTAACACGAGATTCATAAATATTTCAACACGTGGTGATGTTTTATTCCCAGGCATCAACTTTGGTGAGGAGAGACAAACAGTTGCTCTTCTTTCAAAGCCTATTTAGTACTGGTAATTGTTCATGAGAGCACTGATGGAGCCTGTTGCATGAAATGTGCTCAGCTGAAAGATTTTCTATAAACAAGTCCAGTGGGCTCGCAGAGGGGTGGGTGGGTGTCTGGCAGATTTCTTCGGTGTAGTTAAAGTGAGGCGAGGGCCAAGCATCGCTCAGCACGTGCAGGCCTGCCTCCAGTTTGTGAGTCTCGTGCAGTCGCATTCGAGTCACAGAGATTCGATTTTCAAAAATAAATACTGAGCGTCGTTTAACAAGACTTACTGCTGCTCTGAAGGTATTTCCACAATCCTCAAATACTCGCCTAACCATCCGGATTACAATGATTGATCAAACTGAGGCAATTTGTTTTCAGCAAAAATAGATGAAGCAGGAATTTTGCCCGTTATAAGCTTCTAAAAATGGTTTTGAACCTGCACACATGTAATTAGATCAATTTCTCCCAATGCTCTGCAAAACAGAAGACACACACACACACACACACACACACACACACACACACACACACACACACACACACACACACGAGTCCAGAGTCTCCATTTAGTTTCTGTTGGAACTGGGCAGCACTTTGCGGTGCTTCCACCTCCTGAGTGTGTCCAGATAAAAGGTTTGGATGTAATTCAAACTGTAGGCCCACCCAGCAGCAGAATTATGACTGTAAAAGTAGCAAAGTAGATTGCATAGTGTAATGTATACTTAAGTAAAGTACAATTACAGGCAAATACTGAAAAATGACTTGATTGCAGTAACATGAGTTGTAATTCGTTACTTCCACCGCTGTTAATAAGCGAGTTTTAGAAGAGCCGAGCTAGCTGTTTGTGCCAAGCAGCAACCTCCGAGGCTGTGCCAAAAACTGCAGTTCCTCAAACGTCCACTTGAGGCTGGCTCCAGAAGTGAGTCAGTCTCCATAAGTCCCCATGTTAAAATGTCCAACTTCACAGCAGAAATAAACATGTTTACAGCCTGGTACAAAAAACAGTTTTGGTCTCTATAGCTAATTTCCCCGTTCATGACAACTGTACTGAGGGTGAATTTTTATACAACTCACCTGTTCAAATTATATTAAGGCTTAAAGTTATGCAGGATTAAGAGCGCGGACGCTTTGATTGACAGGTGGGTGTCGTCACAGGAGGCTTGTTTGAGCAGCCGGGCTTCATTAAGCCCGCCTAGGATGAGCTGGGAGCTGACAGATGCAGAAACCTGTGAGTGATGTTGCAGATACGTCGTCCATGTTTTATACAGTCTATGGTTTCTGTGTGTTTCCAAAATGCCAAACTATTCCTGAACCAAGGAGTCAAACTTTGCTGGATGTTTATATTGTACAGTTTTGGTCATAATTTTATTTAGCTTCCTTTCTTTGGCTAACCGTGGTGTTTCTTTAAAACCCGTATGAGTGTTTGACCACCACGGCCGTGTTTGACTTCTTTTTCCATCAGCAGTGAATTTTGTAAGTACAACACTATTGTTTCCAGTTGAAACGATGGCCAAAACTATAAAAATAAAACCCAAGTTCTAACAAACTTCTTTAAATATTTGCATTCTTCTGCGGGGACTGTACGAGCTGCTGATCATGGACCTTAAGAGGAAGAAGCAGAGGCCACGACAACACACAGAAGTCCTGGAGCCTCGTGTGGGAAGATTTATTCCAAACATGCCACGTGAACCTCTGCTAACTCTCATTCTGCTGTGATTTACTGCTGTATACACACCTGCCTCTGCCAAAAAGCCAGGCCTGGGTTGTTAATGTTCTCCCTGTGACCCTTCATGCTCTTCCTAACAGGAAACTAAGCGAGAGTGGCCACTTCCTGTCTGACCCTGTGTGCCTTCTGCAGTCATCTTTCCTTCCCTCCCCTCCACTTCCCCTTGTCCTCACTACCCATGATGTCCTCCAGCTGTCCTTGCCCAACGACAGCGTGGTTCCCCCTCCGGGTGAGCTGTAGCTGTGTGATGTATTGCCACGTCAGGCTTCGCTGTGGGACTCTAACCCCGCCGTCACGCAGGGGCCAGGTGGGTTCAGGGTGAGCTTGGCTACCCTCTCACATCTTAGCTGAGCGGTGGGAAACTTTGTGCAGTCTGTTCGCCATGTGAGGCCCTGCCAGTCTCCGTCGTTGATGGCGTTGTTTTCCTCTGGAAGTGTCTGAATCAGTCTTTTAAATGGAAGGACACGCAACATTAAGCTGCAACATCCTTTGACTGCCCTCAGAGGCCTGCTGACGGGAAAGATAGCAGATGAAACTGATGCTTTGTACTTCATTTTGGTGCTTCATGCTTTTATCAGTTAAATAATGTAATTAAATCACATATTGCATTTTTAGAGATATACAGTATGGCCTGAAAATGTAATTTAACTTCAAAGTATAGCTCCAGATTCTTTTCATAGGTCAAAAATAATGTTTTTGTTTTACACAAAATATGATTATCATTATCTCCTCTCGTACAGTGAATACAAATAATAAAATAACAGATAAGAGAACATCGTGTCTTTGAGGGTCCAAATCTACTTCTCTCGTGCTCATAGGGAGTAAAACTACTTCACTCCGCGCAGTGAGCAGTAAATCTATCCAAATCTGTCGCTGAGTTCGTTGATGTGTGTGTTCCTCTCACGCTAACACCTCCGTGATGAAAACACCCTGAATGGAAACAGTCGCTGGAGCGCGGCCTGATGTGTTACCACAGGTAATACCTGAACAGCTGCTACAAAATGTGCGAGATTCAGGCTTCTGTTGTCACATAAACACGCTCGGGGGTAAGGTTTTGTTGTCATGGAAGCCGTTCCCTGGGGCTGGGAGTAGTGGGAGGTGGAGGAGGTGGAGGATGAGGAGGACGGGCGAGGGGGAGGGGGTTGCCCGTATGTGAACGCTCCTACTACTCCTTTCCCTGAGCGCAGTGCCAATAGAGTCAACTCCTCCTCCTCCGCTCGCTCATCTCATCTGCTGCTGACGCCAGCTTTCCCCTCGCTCTCTCTCTCTCCTCCACCACCGTCGTCCCTCCTGGCTCTTCACCAACACCGCCGCGCTGAGCCATTCTTCACATTTTCCACTCTGTCACTCACTGGACCCCATCCTGCTCTCACACAACGCTCAGCTCTTGGACAGAGAGTAGAAATTTGTGTCATTGAATTAAGGCCCACGACTACCTTGTAGTTAATACTGTCCCTCGCGCTGATGCTGATGATGCTGCTGTTGAAGGAGAGGCAGACGAGAAGCGCCCGGATCAAGCTCTTATAATATATCCTTATAATTGACAAGCCTCATCTATTTCCCCGGGGCTGAGTTGAGCCTATTAAAACATAGTGCTGCATTTTTCCTGTTAACTACAGAAGGAGAGAGGCCAGTAACAGGTCCAGCATCATACGGCTCGATGCCGTCTGAGAGGTATTTAAAGCTCCCTGATCTATGGTCTCTGCTGGAGAACAAACACACCTCTGAACAGAAAGCATCCCATTCATTAAATATTACAGATACTGTTTTTGCTCCATAGACAGTATAAATATGGATGTCGTATCCGTGACGTCACCCACAGGTTTCCATATGTGAACGCCATCTTGGCAGTCCTGACTCTGCTGCATCCCGGCTAATCTAAAAAAATCTGCAAAGACATCGAGGCGGGCTGAATGACGCCCGGTTGCTCAAACAAGCCATCTGTAACGCCACCTACCTGTCAATCAAAGCGTCCACGCTCTTAATCCTGCATAACTTTAAGCCTTAATATAATTTGAACAGGCGAGCTCTATGAAAATTCACCCTCAGTACAGTTGTCATGAACGGGGAAATTAGCTACAGAGACCAAAACTGTTTTTTGTACCAGGCTGTAAACATGTTTATTTCTGCTGTGAAGTTGGACATTTTAACATGGGGACTTATGGAGACTGACTCACTTCTGGAGCCAGCCTCAAGTGGACGTTTGAGGAACAACAGCTACAGAGGTTGCTGCTTGCATTAACATGTGTCTTGGATGATCCAATCGCAAGTGACCGGCTCAAAATACAGGTGTGAAAGCACCCATGGTGACGTGGTCTTGGCTACATATGGCATCATTCTTCACGCAGTGTGCACATGAATGCATCCTGGGCTGCATTCAAAGACTGCCTACTCAACTCAAGTCATGTAAGGTCACACGAAACACACCCTCTGATTTCTGTTTGGTTCACTGTGATGTAAATTACGTGTTTGGGCTCTCTCAGAGATATGCAGCAGATGTTTGTGAACATGCTGCGTGTTGCAACTGATTTCACCATTAAACTAGTAACCACAGCTTCCCCAGACTCCCTTAAAGAAATCATGCACTTCTGAGAGTTGTTGAGTGAGGAGAAAGCTAAATAAACTTAGTGAAACCACTACAGCAAATTCTTATTCATTCAGCAACAAATGCAACACATTAAGTTGTTTCTTAAATTGTGTCACGGCATCGCTGCAGCGGTGGCTTGTCCCCTCAGATGCATGACTCCAGGGCTGATGAGGATGTAGCAAAAAGATTTTTATTTGTCCAACAAAACCATCAAACAAACAGCGCTCTCAAGGAGGATAAGATGTGCAAACAAAAATGCTCTTAAGGAAAATCAAAAACTTAAATCAGAACATGAAAAAACCTGAACACTGGGCTGGAAACGCTTGACTATACTCTTTCACAAACTGACAAAGGATTTATACATGAGGTGAGTGAAAACAGGTGAAACCAATCAGGGGCGGGGCAAACAATTACAAAGGCGGGAAAATCACACAAAGGGAGGAAGTCAGCGTCTGAAATGAGCGGGAAAAGGTGAGTACAAAATAAAACAGGAAGTGCTTAAAACATGAACATGACAAGACACAACATGGTCACTTCCGTGTGTCTGAAGTCTTACCTGCCAACATTTAGCAGCCATGTTTTTGAACAATGTTTCAACTGATTTCACTAAATTTATGAAAGAAGACAACGTCTTATTCATGGTAAACATGTCAAATTTTACAAATACAGTACACAGTAACAAATATAGGCTACTTCTTTGTTGCCCGTGGAGAAAGTCTCCAGACTACCTTAAAAAAACTGCACAATTTAAGGAGTCCTCCACTACAAATTCTTAATTATTTGGGCCTTCTTCTTAATTCTGCAAAGTTATTTTCTTTCTTTGGCTACTACTGTTGAGCTGCCGGGTTAAAAACAGAAATGCATTTGGTCTTTGCAAATTGGAATGATGCGGAGTGAGATCCAATCACCAGTGATCAAGGCGCTTTTTCGAGCATACAGTATCTTGAATTCCTGCCATTTGTTTCTTTGGTGGTTACTTTTTTCTTTTCTCACAGACAGTTAGTCAAACGTAGATGACATGAGGTCAGTTTCCAGGTCAGCTGTGACGCTCACTCACTGTGTAACAACAGAAAATGTAAGAGCTCCTTTCTGGACTCATTTGCAACAATTGTCACTGATCACAGCAGGAGAAGTTCATTACAGCGGAGACAGAAACGTCAATTTCTGCAGAGACGCAGCCACAGCTTGTCTCACATGGATGAAACACACACTCCTCCTTTCACTGGCTTTTTGTTGTCTGAACAACAAAGCGCAGCACACCACCGCATTGTTCTCGTCCTTCTTTCACTTTTACTTCAGCAGAAAACCTTTTATATTGTTGTTACGTTGACGGTGACCTCTCTCAAACTACATAAAGCAGCGAGGTCCTTCTTCTCCAAAGAAGTGCTGAAAGTAATTCAGGGAAACGGAGGAAATCACAAGCTTATATGGAAGTGGACGAGACAGAGAAAGAGAACTGAAATATATTTATGTACACACATCAAATAAAATAATCATGGTGTGCAGTAAACCTGAATAAATGACAAACTGTCTAAACAGTTTAACCTTTTAAAGGCACGTTCACCATTTTTCAAAAATGTTCACACAGTGAAAGATGCTGTTTTTAGCCACACTGGCAGCGTGGCTCTATGGATGGTAATGTTGGTCTAAATATGGTCACTTCTGGCTCCAAAAAAACAAGATGGCAACAGCCACAATGCCAAACAATTGGTGACGTCGCAGTACGTTTACAGTTCCAGCCCGTCGAGATTGAAATATCGCAATAACTATTGGTCCAACTGTCCACACTGATATTAATATCTGAGGATATTATGCAAATGTATCGGTCTAGCTCTGACTGGTTTTCTACAGACCTTTCCTCCTCAAATAATCGAACAAACTGAGATGAAATCTATCTAGCACAGACATTCATGGTGCCAAGAGGACGAATTCCAGTGAGTTTTCTTCTTGCACCACTTGTAGATTAAATTTTTCATTAATCAAGTGAAATATCTGAACATGTAGACTGGCAGACATCCATTTTACAATCAGTGCCATCACTGGGCCAAAATCCTCAGATGCCTCAGCTGTACTTTGTGCTGATTAGCAAATGTTAGCATGCTAACATGCCAAACTAAGATGGTATGCATGGGAAATGTACCAGCTAAACATCAGAATAACTGTGAGCATGTTTACATTAGCATTTAGCTCAATTTAGTCATTTAAGACAACTTAAGACATATCTTTTTAGCCTGTTTGGCCTCATTTTACCTTTGTTTTATCTATTTTGCCAGACTCTATCCATTTATTTTTGCTCAAAAGTTTGTGTACCCTACAGCGATTGTCAGATTTTTTGTAAAAAATACTAAAATAACCTTATTTAATGTTAAGTTATACCCCAATTCACAATACTAACATTCCAAATAATGGACTCAAACAAAAGAAATTGTTATATTGTCATTCTTTATTTAAAAAAAGGGGGTTTATTTAAGAAAAAAATCAGATTTCATGGGTGCATGAAATCTGGGAACCCCTTCAGTTAAGAGGATATTGCAACTCTTAACCTCAACCAAACGGTTTCTGTAATGACTCATCAGTCTCTCACATCTACTTTGGAGGATATTTGCCATTACCAATGTTCTTGTGTCCTGTTAATATTTTAGAAGGTCGTCCACTTCTAGGCAGAGTTGTAGTCTTTTTCAGTGCTCTCCATTTGTAGATGATCTGCCTCACGTTGGAGCAATGAAGCTCAAATCTTTTTGAGATGACTTCATAGCTTCCCCCAGACAAATGTGCTGTCACTCTTCCTGAGGTCCTCTCTGAGATCTCGCTTCCTCTCTGCATGATTGACCTGTATGGGTTCACCCGGGTAAGACTAAAGTGACCTGCTTTTATGTCTGTTTCAATCAGTGATGCACAGTTTCGTCCCTTAACATCTCTGATGTTATTGGTGCATTTCAGTGGTTCATTTAGACACCAGTTTGTCCCGCCTGATTCTACTTAACTGCTTGTTTTAACCAATGCAGCTCAGGGTTCACGAACTTTTGCACCTACATAAGTTGACCAAAAACTCTTTTTAATTTAGTCTTTTTTTTTTTTGAATTGATAAACCTGCACCTGTTATTTCACATAAAAAATAATGGTTTTGATTAAACAAGGAAATCAGGGTGAAACAATAGAACTCCAAAATGCTCAAGAGGTTCACAAACTTTTGAGCAGCACTGTAAATAAATACAGTTTGAGTTTAAGGCCTCACAGAGTTGCTAGCATGGCAGTAGGTTGGTGCTGTTACAGGTGGCTTGTTTGAGCACTCCACCCACGCTCCACGTCTTTGCTCATATCTGGATTAGATACACACCGAGCTTCACAACGGCTCTTCATGAACCTGTGGGTGACCTCATGGAGACTACGTCCAGGTTTTATACAGTCCGTGGTTATCATGATTAGATTTAATGTCTCACTGGAACCTTAAACAACAAGCTCCCATCTTCGCTGCACCTCCTCCCTTCATGACTTCATAACACACATAAACAGCCACATCTATATAAACCCTCCTCTGTCAAAACATGACGTGGCACACGAGTCAGTGGAACTTGTTCTTCATTTCATTTAACAGTTAATCAGCTTTTGTTCAAACAAAAAAAGCCTACAGAGCTGAAAGCATCTGTGCAGCCACAGACCATGAATTATCACCGTGCAGCCTTCATAATATCCTACATATGAATAGTGAACACATGATGAATATGCTAATAAGTTCTACAGTATGGGGGGAAATAAAATAATTGAAGCGCGTTTGATGTTTTCACATAAACCCCCAGAGCACAGCTTGGAAAAAAAAAAGACTTTCATCTCCCAAAAAGGCCTTCACAAACAATAAACCCGAGCTGGCTATTAGAGATGATGAAGAGACAGAATACTGCAGAGCGCTTAAAAATGCATCACAGACTGAGAGGAAACATCTGGCTCTAAAAGATCTGATACTACACTATGTGGATATGATAAAAAACGAGTGAATTTTTCATTCAGATGTAGGCTTTAGATGTAAAAAAAACTCCCGCTCGAAAGGCGTTGTCATACCTGTACATCAAAGCCGGAGAGATCTGTACGAGCATTATCGGCTCATTAACGAATACCCAGAGATCAGAGACCATAATAATGAGGATGACAGTCTGGCATTAAGCTGGTTTAACAGCATTATATGTTACAATATCGCAGCTCCCCTCCTCTCCTCTCTCCTCTCTCACAAAAATCACACATTGAAGCTCATTTTCTATACCGAGATGACACTCTGGTTTTCCCAGAATGCACTTCTTTATAATGAGTTACAGTAGTGAATAGCGACTTGGATTCCCTTAAGCGTCCTCGTCCTCTTTGTCTGCAAACGTGATGGATGAACAAAAGCAAAAGGGGGTGTGGGGGGGGGGAGCTGCTGCTGCTGCTGGAGGAGGGAGGAAGAAGGACAAAAGGAAGGAGGAAGACAGGGAAGAAGGAAGGAAGATGAAGGGACCACACAAAGAGGACAAGAGAGAGAGAGAGAAAAAGAAGAAGGCTACGTGCAAGGAGGGGAGGGAGTCGATACCGAAGGAGGCATGTGATGAGTGGAGGTTTTCTGCCAAACAATAAAAAAAAAGAGGATGTCTCACTTCTGCTCGTGCTTAGAAAGTGAACACTGCAGTAAAACAGGCCCCGCTAATACAGTTTTACTGCCAGCAAGACAAAGTGGTGAGGAAAAGTGGCTTAACTCCCACTGCAACCATCCTCATCCTCATCCTCAGCCCCTTCAACTCTACACAAAACTCCCTCACACCCCGGCCCGGGGAGCTGGCCAGTTACCGTGCACTTGTGCAGAGTTTGCAGTTACTGGGGTAACAAAAAAAAAAAAAGAAAAGACAGAGTGAGTAAAAAAAATCTTGAGAAATGAAGTTACAGTCCTGTCCACCTGCCAGCTCCTGTACTGCAGTGAAGCAACAGACCCTGAAACAACCTTCTGACTCTGTGGATGTCGTGACCGTCCTCAGCTGAGCAGCTTCAGCTCTGCCAAGGATGCTCACTGACTCACTTTGTGTGTGTGTGTGTGTGTGTGTGTGTGGACGACTACCAGTTAATGCCCATGCGACTGTGTATCTGTGCGAACACCAGAAGTGGTGCGCGGCGAAGAGGTGAGCACGGTGCAGCATGTGTGTGCACGAACGCTTTCCACTTCACACCACCTCAGCCTCATCGCGTCCAGCAGGAACCTCGTTAGCGTGGCAGCGCCGCGCCATCGCGTCACAAGGACAGGAGAGTGGGAGGCACAGCTCCAGGTTATAACGCACACACACACACACACACACACACACACACACACACACACACACACACACACACACAGAAACCTGCAGCCCTGGCTACACATGACACAGGGCAGCGTTGCCAAGAAGCAGTGTCAGGGTTACAGTAAAGCAGGTTTCTTGTTAGCAAAGAGGAGTCACTTTCACACGACTAAATCCCGCGCTCCCTCTTCCAGTAAAGACTCAAAACAGTGACAGCTTATTTGGTTGATGCAGGCTTTTGACAACATTTCAGCGTTTGCTTCTGAGGTATGACATTTGCTAATTTTCTGGGATTTCTGCCTGCTTATCCCCCCGTGCACGACAGAGGCTTTTTTATTTTATCACAACATTTTTGTCTCATCCCCGACAGCTTCAAACTGATGACTTTTTATTCCTGGGTGCCACAGAGCTTTTTTAAATGCTGGCATCAGTCCAATTTGAGTGCTGCACAACAGAAATATAATATTTCTCTAATGTGAAAGTCCAAAAATCAGAAGCCTGTAACATACACGGTTGGTATTAAACATTCAGAACTAAAAATCTATTTAAAAAAGGTCAAACTTTTGTGGAAGAATCTGTCAAAAATCTGATTTGAAACTGATTTCTGAATGTGAAAAGCTCTTGCGTGATAAGAAGTAATGTGAGAGTTTGGATTGTTTTCACTTTGATGTCATTTTCATTTTCAATTTGAATTGTTATGTTCAGTTATTACCTTACAGTTATTTTACACTACAGGAATGATGCTTCTTGGATAACCAATATTCTAGGTTTTTTTTTTTTTACATGTTTTACACGAAGTCATATTTTATTTGACTTCTGCCAGTCGACAGCATCGTTAGAAGGAACGCCTGGTCGCAGAGGTGTGGAAATTTCTTGATTCTTCATTTGAGTTTGCGGCCGACTAATGCTTGTTGATTTTCATGCCTCAGCCGGACAATAAAGTTGTTAAGTGGAGCTGCAACGTCGCTCTGCATTGAACTGTGGGTGAACTTTAATGCAGCATCTTTGGCTAACCAACGTTACTTTTATTTGTCGGGAGATGCAGCAGCGAGTGATAAAAATCATGCACCCAGTATTTTGAGAGCAGACATCTGGACACATGAACTTACCAGAAAGCACAAATTGGACAAGATGGAAGCTGTGTGTGAAACCGTGTTAGCTGCTTTCAACCTGAGCTAACGTCTGCAACCATAAAGAACACAGCGATCAGCTGATCATACCAGAACAGAGGAGGTGCTGTCACCTTTGCTATGAATCGTTGTGCATTTGAAATGTTGACAGGTGAATCATAATCAAATCGAACCGCCGTGGCTGTGAAATGAAGCCAATACAGGAAATGCCAAAAAACTGCAGTTCCTCTTGTCGTCCACTTGAGGCTGGCTCCAGAAGTGAGTCAGTCTCCATAAGTCCCCATGTTCAAATGTCCAACTTCACAGCAGAAATAAACATGTTTACAGCCTGGTACAAAAAACAGTTTTGGTCTCTATAGCTAATTTCCCCGTTCATGACAACTGTACTGAGGGTGAATTTTTATACAACTCACCTGTTCAAATTATATTAAGGCTTAAAGTTATGCAGAATTAAGAGCGTGGACGCTTTGATTGACAGGTGGGTGTCGTTACAGATGGCTCTACCTCTACCGGCTACGGCTGGGTGTCGGATGAATGCCTTAAACATGACGCATGGACACATTTATGAAGTGAATCAGTCATTGAAGTTTTTGTTTTACATGTTTGATGTCACAAAGTGACACAGATCATTGCTTTGCTTATAGAATCTGATTTCTATCATATCGTGACATACATCAACGTCAGCATGTATGCAATATTGATAGGAATATAACTTATTGTGACACTATTGTGATATTAATATTAATATTGTGATGTTTCTGAATGACTCCAAACACATTGTTTAGCCTGCAGCTGACCTTGCACCGCTCCTCCATCATTTAATACAAGAGAAAGTCACACACACACACACACACACACACGTACATGTACTCATCTGTGACAACACGATATTTCATGTCGGCCGTCACACCAGCAGACAGACTGTACATCAGTTTTTGCCCGCTCAGCGGAAAGCTGATCGATGGCCGTACCACATCAGAGGAGACTTTGAGGCGTAGCTCACAGCTCTCCATCGGATGACCTCCGCCACACCGTACACGAAACACTAACCGCTACATAACTGGATCAAGAATCAGCCACAAGTCTACGGAGGTGTGCATACGCTGCTGCACCCTCGATGAACACCATCTGAAGTTAGCAGACGACGCAGAATAAAGGTCACGGTCGAGGAAGAGGAGGAAGTTTTCCACATGATCACAGCCTCATCTCTTATTGTGTGGTGAGTGCTTCAGACATCATACGATTCTGACTCACTTCCATAAAACCTGTAGGCGGTTGTGTGGATATTATATCATATTTATATGTGTCATACACAATATGTGGATTCAATCTTAAAGAATCTTCATTATTGGCTGCGATGTATACACAGAAATATACAGCGGTGGAGGGAGTATTCAGATTTTCTGTAAGATATTTATTATGGACTTTGGACTTGGTTGAGGTGGATCTGCTGATAATAAATAATCTCCTGATTGTTTTCTCCAATAATCGATTGATTGTTCGGCTAATAAAACACAATTACAATTACCCAGAAGCCCAAAGTAACACCTCTTGGATCCAACAGGCAATTTAGCCTCTGGGAGCTAATGTTTTGGGGCTCTTGGTGTAGCGATAACGGATATGCGGACCAACACTTCCTCCGCAGTCAGATCAGCAACTTGATGCACGACAATGACAAGAAAGACACATTCTGCTAACGTCTATAAACAGATATCTGTATTTAAAAAAGAAACTTATTGTTGTCAGACTCTTCATCCTTTGTTTTCTACACAGACTGTTGCAACCCAACCCAGCTCAAACGAGACAAGCACATAGAGACAAACAACCATTCACACTCACATCTTCACATCACTAATTAACCTGTTAAGTGCATGTCTTTGGACTGTGGGAAGACGCCGGAGAACCCACTCAGACACAGGGAGAACATGCAAACTCCACACAGAGAGGCCCCAGCCAAGGTTCAAACCAGGAACCTTCCTGCTGTGAGGCGACAGCGCTTGATCAGTGATCAAAAATAATATTGTTTCCCTTTCAAGTGAACGGGAGTAGAAGTAGTGGCATGAAAAGAAAATGACAAGCACCTCAAATTTGTACTTAAAGGACCAGCATGTAGTATTTAGTGGCATTTAGCCATGAGGCTGCAGATTGCAACCAACTGAATACCCCTCCCCTCATATTATTTTCCATTTCTGCCCCACTACATTCTACACACTGGTCTTTCAGGTTTACATTTCACCACCGACAAACCAGAACACCAGTTTCTAATGAATGACATCATAATGTCAAGGCTGTTCACGGGAAGCACCGCGAGGGAAAAAACTGCTCAGAATATTACATCTGACAAATAAAGGCAGTCTGAGTCATCAGGATGAACAGCATGCAGTAAATGAGTTTGCTGAGACGGGCTTTTATAACCCACTTCACGGCTGTCAGACGCAGTCGGGTCTTATCAGAGGAAACGTCTGGCCGCGTTACGGCGAATTGTCAGCGCGCCAGACTACCACCGGTCAGCTTTGATCAGCAGTAAAGTGGACACGGTGTGTGAGAGAGGTCAGAGGGCATCGGACCGCCACCCCGCAGGGACACGAAGGTTTTATCCATGCATTGTCATGGATTTTTAGCAAACACAACCTCTACTTAACTATGTGCTACTTTCCCAAGGAGTTTTTATTATTAGGCCCAGACCTTCTCCCTGATGAATCACAAGTGTAATCACATCTCCTCTGTGTTCACACCACAAAATTAACGGAGAATATTCATTTTTTTTAAGTATTAATAGCCCAAGTTAAAAGTTCAATTATTTTTACTGCAGTATTTATCTGATGCATACTTCCTTAAATTCGACTATTAAGTCTGTTAAGAGGAGCAGAGCATTTTCTGGGAACCAACTCGGCTAAATGTCAGGAGCTGGAATAAAATGAGGGTCACATCCTGGTCTGGAAAGCTTTTACTGAGCTTATAGCTTGAACACGAGTCCGACGGGCTTTATCTAAAGCCTACAGAGGTGTAACAGTTGCACATTGACTCTGAGGGTCAAAGCCTGCAGGAAAAAAAAAAACTAATTTCACAAATCCACTTTTCAGAAGTCATCAGTTCTACTGCGGCGAAGAAGGAGGAAGAGAAAGCTGCTGAAACGTGAATGATATTCACTGTGTGGGAAACTGTGTGTCGTAAGTAGATCCCTGCTTTTACTGTATCGCAATGAAAGTTTGTTTACAGTTCAAGCAGATGACTTCACGCGCTGCGGGCGCTAATAGCTGCGAGAGACATCCATAATTTATACGGAACTATAATGAATAAATCATTTATGATTTTATGGGAAAGGCTTAATTACTCTAGAACAGATGAGGGTCAACTTTGAAATTCAATTTATGTCGCGCTCCGCTCACAGTGGAGTGAGATTATCGGGCTTAAAAGTGAGACAGACACCAAAACGCACAAGCTCTGCCCGAGGCGGTGAACTTAGCTGAGTTTTGGCGAAATGATTTCGACAATTTGGAGAACGTATTGATCAAAGAGCTGGGGAGCAGAGCAAAGTACATTATGCTGCAGGAGTAGTTTAAGTCAAGCCCAAACAATGCTGAAACCACTAGTGACAAAGCAGCTGCTGGAACGAAGGACCTATTGTAGTGCTCCTTCCTACATGGTGGGAGTAGCAGTCTGTTGCTGGAGGAGCTGCAAGCCTCATGCAGGGGCATGCATAACATAATTAACAGATTTAAATTACCCCAAGCATCTTTGTCAGCATCCATGTGCTGCGTAGTGGCATGCAACGACAACAAAAAGAGAACTTTAAGACTTCTCCAACGCGTAGTGGTGCAAAAATCTTCCATGAAATATGCATTTGATGTTTTATTTATATGCAGATTAAACAACACCAACAAAATCCGGGTGCACTGAATGGCTGACCGAACAATGAGCTCGTAAATATGAAACAAAACTACGATGAACGCACAAAAAAAACAGCACAGGTGCACACATACTGCTGAAAAACTCCCTCCAGCTGTTCACCTGGGACTCCCCTATGGAGGCTAGGTGACTGCTGTGATCACCTCCTATGCGAGAACATTATTTACCCAACTTACCACACCTACACACTACCTATAGCACACCTCAAAGCTGTGGAAAGCCATCTGTGATAGGCTGATATGTCGGTCGGGCTCTAATTTAAAGTACTGTTACATCATGTCTGTGGTGTTAAACCTGGTCAGTAGTACAATCCACTGCTATTGTACTTATATAGTACTGTAGATTGGTAGTAGTCTCAAGGCCAGTGTCAAAACTACTCTTTGAAGGTCTCCACCTTGTCTCGGCATCGACCGCATTTTTCCTCGGCCTTGTCTCGGTCTCCGACAAACAGGACTCTGAGTTTTCATCATTACTATGATTGGATTTAAACTTCCTGCCTCAAATGCAACCTGACTCACCTCTAACTGAAACTTTTGTGACTGTTAACAACGGTCACCCCCTCCTCGCCCTGCCTTCGCACGCACACTCCAAGAAAGTGAGCATGGTAGACTGAGTAGAAGTGTACTGTGGCTGTCTGGGAGAAGACGTCAGCCAAAATCTTCTGCATTAAAATTTGGCTACTAAAACCACAAAGAGTAACACTTAGTGAGACGGCCCCACCCAAAGAGATGTGGTTAATATAAGCAACATATTAGCTACCTAAGTCTGGTCTTGGTCATGACTTCTTGGTCTCAGTGCAGGTTGTCTTACACTGGCAGAAGCTGACTACAAACCACCGGAGATGTTTGATACTACGTCACAGGCTGTTTTCACGTCCATCTACTGAAGGAGGAAAGTTTCTCCGTGCTCGACTTAAATCTGATTTTTAAATGTGTTGAATTTGTGACAGCACAGCTAGTTTCGGAGGCCAATCATGATCTAATATGCAACTTACCGAGTGCGATAAGGAACCCTGCAGCGCACATACACTGAGGATGGACATCTTGTGTCCAACTGTGAAATGAAACGAGGAGGAGGAGATGTAATTTTATGAATTTATCAAAAGGCAATTGAACTTTTTTGAGCCTATCAGACACAAAGGATGATATGAGTCTTTTTATGTCTGTGAAAGTTTTTGCAAAAGCCCAGAGCCTTTTTGTCTATCGCTTACTGTATCATATGTGACATTCTGCCGGAGCTGTTAATTCTCATTATTTGCATTCAGTTGACACCTTTTGAAAAGCTGATAGCTGATGTAACCTGCGTCTGATCTGCCTGTCCGCCTCTCACATGAGGCAAAGCAAAGAGACGAGAAAAAGTAGCTACTGATGACCACAGACTGACTTCCGGCCTTTTTTTTTTTTTAGCTTGCTACTCACCCTGATTAGCTTTCAGGCTTTCATTGAGATGTATAGCATGACTTTTTCACTTTTAATCCAACATGTTACTTCTGTGGCGTTGCAGCCTTTTCTTTCCTAAAATTAAAAACCAGTTGAGCAGCTGTTTACCGAGACACCCGAGGGCCGCTCGACTACGCTGCTGATGAAGACCATCTGTTTATGACGTGGTGATGGCCAGGTAACTTTCATGACTGCATCTATTCATTACTTAATGACTGGGAGACTCTGGTAAAGCCACACATGATCAAAAATTATTGATTTTATATCGTTCTGAGCTGCTTTACTGTCTTTTTTTTTTTACAAACTGAAGAAGAACACAGTGTGGAGTCTCACATCCGTCAGGTTCCCATGAGATTTTCTTTGTTTTTGACCCTTTTCTACCATAAAACAACAGGTTTAAATCATTTGGATGCATGTAAATGCCTCTGGTGAGTGTAAAGCTCTTCAGACTAAATAATCAGCCTTTAACAACGTACATTTTAACCTAAAAAGACACTGTTGCAGGGACTTTCATTTCCTTTTCATATTGACTGAATGCATCCATACAAAAAGGACAAGACAAAGTAGAAGCAATTACAACTGAGGTCTGATAAAAATTCACCTTGAGGCACCGGTGATATAAATTCTTGGAGAGTTTGCGAGCTCTCGTTAATAATGAAATGTCAGAAAAAGTGATGAGAGCGTGTGAGCAGCTCCTTTGAGGAGCAACAGTGGAGGTTGGAGGCATCTCTGCCAGGAGCACCTGGCAAATATTATTCACCTCACAGGCTACTGCGGGATGTTCCTCACACTGACCAGTCACAGGACTTGGACTCTGACCAGGAACAATGATTTAGAAGCACTTACAGGTGACAGAGAGAAAGGGAGAGGAGGGTGAGGGAGAAAGACTCGCATTGATATTCTGCTGAGCGCCCCGGCTGCAAACAATCAAAGTAAGTGATTGTTTTTTTTGTGGCTGAAAAGTAGGAGTGTGAGGGAATGTGAACCCGTTATGTGCATGCGTGTGCTCGTCCCACGCCTTGTCGCAGTAATTCCTCCTCTCATTTTCATTAGAGCCAAACAGGCAGTGACTGCGCATTCAGAGCGCAGGCGACGCCAGACAAAACCTCGAGAACAAACAACGCCTGCAACCAACCATGAGATTTACTACATGTCCTGGATGTTGCTGTAACACTATTGGCCCTACAGCTGCGGTTTCTATTGGAGGATTTACTGAATAAGTACAGTTGACAGGTAATATTGTCTTCGATTTAAAATGAACTTTAATGACTTTAAAATGTCAGAAAACACTGAAAAATATCTATTATAAATTCCTAAATCGAAAGGTGCCGTCCTCAAATGACCCACAAAGTCCAAAGATATTCAATATACAATATATAATTTATACTAAAATATCAATTTAAACTTGTTTTGATGTCAAGTGGCATTTTGTATGTGTTTTATATGTATATGTTTTTTATTTACACATTTTATGTTGATTCTGGCGGCCCCTGTGGACAAAAGTGGTAGTGTTTACACCGCCTCGCGGGGGGAATCTGACTGAATCTGACCCGGTGACGGGTGGTGGTGGTGGTGGCAAGAAGAAAACCTCTATAGAAATAGCCTTCAGTCTTCTTGCTGATGGTCTAGTTTGTTCATGCGGGTCATACAGAGGCATCAATGTGAAATCAAGACTTTTTTCCTGTGTGGAATAAATAAAGTTAAAGACAGAGAGCAGTGTGTATAGTGTCTGAGTAATGAACGGATATTTAACAGAGTTTGCACTGAGTGACTCGGTTGTTGACACAGAGTGTTTGAGCAGAGATGTGACTCCTGCCTGTGTGTTCAGACTTCATGAAAATCTTTTTTTTTTTGGTCATTGCAGCGAGCTCACACTGCAACAAAGACGACTGCCTTACCACTAAGATGCTTTTGAGAAAGCCTGTCCCGCTTTCGGCTTTAGCGATTGGCCATGCCGCCAGTGTGCCGATCTAAGAGTGCATTTATTTTTCTTAGAATGAGTTAAAATGCTGAAACCAAAAACAAAAAAGTCCCGCGCTGTGCTTCTGCTGTTCACCGACGCTGATCAAGGCAGCTCTGAGCTTGGCTCGCTGCAACCGCTGGCAGCTGGAAGTTGCGTCAGTGCAGCTCTGGTCTCAGTCAAACCATGCTTTCTGTAAATGTTAGACCACACACTCATGTAGATCAAAGACACCCCATTGGTTACAGCAAGAACACTCTGTGCCTTTTCAATACAGCAGCTACCTGACATCTGAAGAACCTGTGCGCTATAAAGCTAACCAACACAGTATGGCTCACTTTATTTATCACATTCTGTAAGAGCTCTGTTGCCTCGAGTGACAGTGACATTTTAGTGAAAGAGGGAAGTGAAAATACTTTGAGAATATTATTGAACGACGCATTTCGACAAGAGATCTGTCAATAAATGTAACCAGGAGATGGAGGATAATTTACACAAACAGTTTAGAGACGATGCCTCATTCCTAAACAGCAGCAGCAGCAGCAGCAGCAGGGCTGATGGGCCGAGGCAGGCGACAGCTTACTGATCTGACTGACCTCCTGGACCGGCCTGATAAGCGAGCAGTGCAGAGAGCAGATTTAAAAAGCTGCTATCCCTGATAAAAGAATAAGATATCTAACTTCAGAAGTTAAAAGTGGTGACTCGCCGCATTAGAAGTTGAAAGAAGTGGAGAGACGCCTCAATGCGAGAGGCTGCCAGAAGCTGCACAGAAGCTGCTCATCACTGTAACGCAGTAAGGATGTGGACAGAGCTGACCGAGGCACCCTGAGAGCAAGGTCGCTCTTCAGAGGGAATATCAGCCTGAGCGATGGTCTACACGGGTGAAACAAAGTGTTTAATAAGTGTGGTGCTGAATCTATTACTCCATAATGTGTGCACAGAAGATAATTCAGTCATCAACATTTACTTTTGTCTGTTTGGAATATCATTTGTTACTGAAAATAAATAATTTGCAGCCCTCAATAATTAAAAGTACAAGTTTAAAATGTTTTTATTTTACTGCTATCTCAAGCAAAGACTTGGAGCGTCTGTGGAGCTGAGGCGGGCTGAACGCAGCCTGGTTGCTCAAATAAGCCACCCACTTAGTGTCCACGCTCTTAATTCTGCATAACTTTAAGCCTTAAATGGGGAAATTAGCTACAGAGACCAAAACTGTTTTTTGTACCAGGCTGTAAACATGTTTATTTCTGCTGTGAAGTTGGACATTTGAAGATGGGGACTTATGGAGACTGACTCACTTCTGGAGCCAGCCTCAAGTGGACGTTTGAGGAGCTGCAGTTTTTTTTGGTTTACTTGGTTTCAAATGCTCACATTTGCTTGATTTCCAACATTTCATGTCAGTATAAACTGAATCTTGTGGGTCATTTCTTGTGTTGGCTGCTGATCCGAACACATAAATGATTTTAGACTGTGGTAGCTTGTGACAGGCAATCTACTTCTTATCAATAGATTCTATAAAAATCAACATTTAGTCAGATGATGGAGAGATGGATGCTTGTTTACAATAAGAACACCTTGAGATGGGGATGGGGACACTTTGAAACGCTGTACATGTGTGAGAATGTGTGAAACGTGCACAGCTGAGGGTCTTTTCAGTGTTATTATCCCTCCCTCCACCCTGACTGTCACTTTCCATCAGGGAAACGCTCCACCTCTCCCTCTGTTCCTCTTCTCTCCTCACCTCTGTCAGCTCCCCCCTCTCCCCCTCTCCTCCTCCCTCCTCTCATTCCCTTTCCTGCAGACATCCAAGTGGAATACAGCCAGCTGGTTGGGGCTGTAATGGACCCCCGTGTATAGTGACACCTTAGCACCACCTTGGCGAAGCACCATTTTGATTCTGCTAAAGACCTTCGCTGACTAATTACGCTAATTACTAGAAGCTCTAAGAGGAAAAGAATTTGGTCATTATGTCATGTCTGTTTATCTTTAGTCCACATGGCTCAGGATGTGGTCTGAAGGTGACTTGCTGCAGAGTCTCAATAAAAACAGTCCTGCAGTTTGAACGTCAGGTTCACAGTCGACCTGTGCACGTGCTTCTCTTGTAGACACATTCAAATATAAAAAGCACACACACTCGTAATACCTGAGCGCCATGGTCTTATTTCCATTCCTACTTGTTTCTTGACAGTTTAGAGCCTCTGGGCTCGGCTCCTTCGCTCATTCTTGCCTTTCTTCTGACGCATGTGGGATTTCACAGTCATGAGCTGATGCATTCAGCACCTGACCTTTATCACGTACATAACGGGAATCCTTTTTTTTTTACAGTTTCCTCCCACAGACCACCAAAACAGTTCCCACACACACATTTACTACATGCTAAACTACATAAAAGTAAAACAATCTGCAGGGTTACATATGCTCTGCAAGTTTACAGGCAGCATTCAGACCACAACCGCAAAGCTTCTGTTGTTTGTCAGCTTAACACAAAACAGACATGAGAACAGGACCTATCTCCTCTTTGTCTTCTGGAGGTTTTTTTCTCACCGTAATTAGTCAGGGGAGGGCTGCTAGCCGAAGGGGAAATAAGCCAGAGGAGAGGAGGTTCTCACGCCTGTGGAACCAAAACAAACAAAGCCTCGCACCCGGCAACACAGCAGCCAACAGCCGCTGATAGGGGGTTATCTCTGCAGTCACACATGGGCCATCTCACAACAGCGAGCAACAGAGCAACTGTAATGGCCTTTACAGCTCCAGAAAACACACTGCACGACTGCACACACTCTGCAACTGCAAAAATCCTTTTTGAAATAATATATCTATAAAGATGCTGCAGCCATGATACAGATTTTTTCCACTTCTCAAATGAGGATGAATCTGTTTCTGGACATATTTGTGAAAAAAGTTTTCAGGGAGGGAAGTTTCACTTGGCAGCGTTTGACTGACATCTGGTCGACGTTGCTAAGCGACGTGCAGTCAACTTCTGTTCTGTACACTACAACACGTCACAGCGCCGTTTCGCCTACGAACAGATTTATACCCTTTCTGTCCACATCACGTTCGATATCAATGCAATGACTGAATCTGGAACAGTAAAAACATGAACTTATTTGCATAAAGTTGCCACATTCACACATTTAGAGCTTTGTCTGTCCAATATTTACTCTCCTTGCAGCTCTGTTTTTGGTCTCCACCAACTCCTGAGCAAGATATCTCTCTCATTAACTGTGTGATGCTCCTCTGTGTTCACCAGCTAGTAGCTAACTGTGTCTGGCTGCTGACTGGTGCATGATACAGTCAGGCTTTAGAGAAAGCATCCATCTGTCGGTTACAACATTCAACATTTGAGAGAGCCCATCATAATAAGCTATGCCGAAAGGATGCTATTCGGCCTAGCTTGCAAGTGTTAGCCCCGATTCCCACCAGACGTCATGTTTCACGCTGGAGCTGCTGATGACCTGTGATCTCTCATTCATGGGTCCAGTTGTGGGAATTGCAAATGAAAGGGCCGTCAGCTAACACAAGTACTTCTGTAACCTCGGTACTCTCATATGTGATTCCAATCACGACAGAGTAACATGGAGTCAGACATCAACTGTAGCTCTCACGTCGCATTGAAACAGACACTGAGGGGTAGCTCTCACGGTGGAAACATTATAGCCAAATCTCCACCAGTGGACACATCTACCATCACGCAGTGTATACCGTCAAATCGCACAACCCTACTACCTCCAGCTGGTTAACTGCCTGCAGTCATGGATGCATAAAGAGATCTGGACACAGCGATGGAGGCAGGGCTCTGTTCATTCTTACGGAAGCTGGTCATTGGTGCATGAGACCAAAAAAAATATGATTTCCAGGCATGAAATTACCGGGATCTTTCACATATGCTTGTGCATTGTGGGGCTCAGACTTCTCCTGGCCGAGCTGCTAATTTCAGGTTTAGCCCTTCGCTAACTTGAAAATGATTTAATTGAGCGGCTCTTCAAGACCTTCCAGATGTTATTGGACTGAATGGATCGAATTCTGACCCACCATTTTACAGCCGCTTCTTTTTCAAAGTAAGTTCATGGGGTTAAAGTATTTTTGGGCCAGTGTGCATCACATGACAGATCCTTGGAGGATGGATCTTGGAGGCGCTGTCACAGTATGACAGCAACACAGTAAATTGAATTTTTTGTACAATCATTAGACCGAACACACGAGGACGTACGCCGAAAATGGATGTTCATTTCAGTTCAGTTTTAAAGGTGGAATGTCGCGTCAAGGTGAGGCACATTTGTCACGGTCAGAGCGATTGAGAAACTGTCGAATTGAAAAATCTGTCTAATTTAATCAATTCAGTAATCTATTCATGTTCACGCTGTTAGCTCTTCTGCTGCGTTGACCTTTTTACCGCGCCTTAATGACTGCACGAACTCCTCTCGTGGTGATACGACTACAGCGTCACAACAGTGACCAACAGAACCTTCATTTGAGAATAATATTTAAGTTTAAGTGAACAGTGCTGATGGATTTATCCGTCCCTCCATCATGAGAGAAAATGTAGAGAGAGGTAAATGCTTAAAAAGCCGGGCAGCAGCAGAAGCAATAGCTGCAGTGTGAAATCCATCAGACAGGCCACAAGTGTTGGTATATGATGGAGGTGGCAGATAAGCCCATGTGTTTTGCTATGGGAGTGGGTGTAGTGAAAGGGGATCAGTCCACAGCAGTGTTTAGAGGTTCAAAAGCCCCTCTGGGGAGGAGAACAGATCGATCCTGCTTGGCCGGGAGCCAATCCTCTTCTTGCCTTTGGCCAGATATTCATCCACACTATATATAAGCCTCTAAGCCTTCAATGATACTGCATATACAAAGCACTGGGGTTCAGGATCTCACCACGGACTGGTAGCTGTATTATGAACTCCACGCCCTGTGTTTTTAAATGCCAACTAAATACAGATGTGTTTAGGCTGCTCTCCACAGAGAAGGGGCCCTGCTGCATCGACTGTGGTGCGCGAGTTGTCGTCATGATGCTCTGATTAGAGGGAGCCATGGAGATAAACCATAGCTGCTGTCTCATTAGTCCAAGTGACTCTGCCTGGTTCCCACCCACAGGGAGCTCCTCCCAAACCCACAGGAGAGCAGGGCACCCCTTCACGGCCTGCAGGGACAGGACACAAACACCACAGCTGCCACAGCTGGCGGAGTGCGGCCACACGTCAGCAAACTTGCACATGTACGGACGCAAGGACACACACAGGATACACAAAGCACACTCGAATCTCTTTCCAGCTCTTGCCAAAAAAACAGCCTCAGAGGACGATCACTGGCTCGGCGACAAAATGGGGTTTCCCCACAGGGACACTCCATAAGCCTGCAACAGAGAGAGTGGCTGCGGCTTGACCTGCTGAGCTACAAATATAGCAAACATCCGATGTGAAACAGATGCATCGCAAGCTCACTGGGGTCCTCTGTGCAAGCAGCTGTGCAGCGGCGTCACATCAACCTGAAAGCAAGGCTTCATGGGAGCTCGGATCGATGGCTGAGGTTCGTCCACGGTGATAGGGACGGGAACGGACCCACTGTCATCACCAGTGACAGGTTTATCCCATCCGAGGGGGAAGGTAACACACCTGAACGGCACAATGAGGACCGATAAACGTCAGGGCCGAGCCCCATGTGCTGCGGTAATGGCTGACAAACGGCTCAGTGGTTCATCTCGCAGCCAGTCAACCCGAGACACGTGTGGCGCTCTGTGTTATGTTCCATCAGAGGGGATAACAGCAGTAAGGAGAAGCTCCTTACACTACAGGCCTCCTGACAGCCATGCAGACACACTGTCACTCTCATATTCAGCATTACAAACATTAGAGAAGAGAAAAACACAAATATATCAAGTGTTATGTCGCCAATTCATCATGTAGCCCTTCTGCTATACTCAAACAACAACAACAACTAAAATGTTCCTACAAATGGCTCAACAGTAGCAGCATTCATTAAAAAAAATCAAGTGTTATTGATTTTTTAAAATATTGCTTCGATGTTCATATTTATTTTTAAAGGGTTAGGGCTACACAGCTTCAACCGGCCACATACCACATAATTTATAGCCTGGTTTAGTTTGCAACGCCCATCTGTAGATGGGTTTCTATAAAAACACACACATGCATGCAGCGTAACAAGAAAGCACGTACACGGCCACAACTTATTAAAGTTGTGGGTATTTTAACCATTTAGAGAGACGTTTGATCACAGTTTGACTGTTTTGCATAATGAAGCAGATATATCCCTGGCGGTCAGGTCACCTTCTGATGTTACATAAAACCTTCAAGTAAGAGACATAAAGCGACGGTTTTACTCCTCAGGCTTCACCTCATCAATGAGGTGATGAAACCTTGTTTTTTATCATCACCCCCCCACCCTGAGGGTCAGAGGTCACAATCATTCGCTTGATTTACGGTCGGACTCTTAACACACAGCGGTGATATGTAGCCGAATCAGACGTGAAGAATAATTCAGGCAGCTTGAGATTTCACCGAGGTTGGATCTAACAGATGTCTCAAACCTCCCCCACATCTCTGCTTCAAACGCCGGAGACGACAGGAAGGTGAATCCACACACACACACACACACACACACACACACACACACACACACACACACACACAGACAAACACAGGGAGTGTGTTGAGCTTTGGTGGAGTACAGCACAAACATCTGGTCATGTTTAAAGAAAAGGTAGCAGTCAGAGAGAATTACAGTCAACCAAACAAAGGTTGTTTTGGGAGGATTTTGCTCTGAAGTGATGTGTACTATCATCATTGATATAATACTACTGTTATCGTGTCACAGCCAGAGGTAGGTGATCCCTCAATCTCAGATAACGCTCTCTTAACGCACATGAAACTGAAGAGAAACCTTTTCATTGGCCACTGGCAGAGCAGGATATTAATTCAGCATCTAATAACCTCATTTTCCCATACGCTGTATAATCTTTCCTTTGCATGGAAACCAGGAGCCAACTGTATCACCAACACATTCAAGCCGAGAAGAGCTCGCACTGAGCTCCAGCACCCATCTGCCTGATGAATGCGCAGCCGCCCCCCCTCCCACCTCGAGCATGGTGACCTTTGGCAAGGTCACGGCATTCCTGCAGCCGCATACAGACACTCCTGAGGGAATAAATTATTGTCATTTGTGTCCTGTTTAGTTTGCAACGCCTCCAAGCTCAACCTGTGGCTCGTGTGCGTGAGTCCCAAAGCAGACGGAGGGTGGGGGGGGGGGCAGCATTTATTCCCCTGAGAGTTACATAAGATATGTGTGTGCAGCAACCACATCAAGGCCCTGCCTGTGTTCTAATCCCACTGTGGTAATATGACATCATTTGTGGTGAGGACGAGCCAAGGAGAATTCATTAAGAGCTGCTGGGTAAACATAGATGAGTGTTTACGTCTGTGACGTCTGTGTGCGTGGACAGGAAGCTGTCACGTCTCTTACCTGTGTCCTGTCGGAACTGGTGCATGGACTGCAGGTCGATGATGTAAGGAGAGAGCTGTCCGTCCACCTGCCCCAGGACTACGCTTCCCCGGGCGTCCCCCTTCAGTACGTTCTCAATGTGGTGGCAAACCGCTGCAGTGTAGGGCCTCCAGCGCCCGTGCTCGTTCAGCCACTCCCAGACCACCACCCTGGCCAGGTTCTGAGGCGGGTACCCCAGCCCGTTGACGGGCACCAGCAACCCCGATCCAGGACGTGCCATCTCCTTCCTGTGGTTGTCTGCGCTTTGAGCTGCTTGGCGACGTCCTGGAGCTCAAACAGCACTGCACAACCCTGTCAGTCAACTATGACACACTGGAACATTTTCATCAGCGTCAAACTGAAAGAGCTTGAATCAGCGATTAGTGTGGGGGTCTTTGAGTTATCTCATGCTGCTGTTGCCTTCAAGCGAGCAGCTCTGCTGGAGTCATCGTCTACAGGTACTTTGTGACTGTCGGGGCTTTGATCAGCCAAAAGCAGCCCTCCCCTCCTGTCCTCTTGTGTCTTGTCGTGTTTGAAGTGGCAGATGATGATGTTGATGATGATGATGATGTTGATGGTGATTAGCTTTGCAGCTGTAGCAGTCTCAGTCCTCCACAGCCTGGCACAGCAGATCAGGTAGACGGGAGACGTTCTGTACACAACAGACAACACGCTGTAAACAAACGTTGTGATTTCTCTCAACAGTCTGCTACAGAGGACACAAACCCTCATCAGCTCTGTGCTCTGAGTTCCCCATTAGTGGCCTGCACCTCTTGGCAAAAATTCTGTTTACTTAAAGTGTGGTGACAAAATAAATTGTACATGAGCCTGTGAGCTGGTTCAGCAGCACAAATAATTGTGATTGTCATCAGATTTTGTGTGTGGAGGGGGACAGAGCAGTGTGCACAAACAGCCAGATGCTATCATAATCCTCAGCAGACAGGCGGAATATCAGTCAGACACAGAGAGCTGATCAGGTGCAGTGAATGCAAAGAACACAGGAAAATCTTCAGGCTTCAAGCTTCAATGTTTCTTATTATTTCATGCACAATATACGCACGCATTGATTCAGGCGATACAGACCTGTAGGCTGCAGTTGTGGTGCCACACATCTGTCAGGTAGAGAGGCTGCATTTCACAGGCGGCTCTCTCCGGCCGAAAATCAAGATTGCAAAAGACAAAAACTAAATAAAATACGAGGTGTGAATCTCGACACGCACCTGCTTTTCCCCCCAAACTGGAAATCCAAACGCACGTCCCGCAGCTGCGCTTAATCCAGCGTTATTGCAGAAAACCAAGACGTCGTTTTATCCCCCGTGAATCTGCTCCAGACTACAGTACAGCAGCTTGTTGGTCCGCTGTGTTAAAGTGAATGCATGCCCCAGTTGCGTTGGTTGTCAGTGTGTGTGCGCTGCAAACAGACATTCCCCACTGCACACGCGCAATTTCTGCCAAAACATCACGCATTTTTTTTTTTTTTGCCGGAGCAGCAAATTACGCACAAATGTCCAGAGGGCGCACCTGTATGGACACAGCCGATGAAAATCAGCCAAAGTGGTCAATTACGACAAAATAAAATGATACGACTTCCGGTGTCTGATTTCAAAATAAAGCCCCTGCTGACACAGTGAGATGATCACAGTGAGAGAGGAGAGGAGCAGAGGGAAGCAGATCAGATGAAGAGGTGGTTACATAAAGCAAAAAAACATCTCAGACATTTTGATCAGTGGAACAAATCTTAGAAGAACATTCAGCGTGGAGTCACACAGCAGACAGGAAAGTACTGTAACCTTCAGCCAGAGAGGGACAGAGGTTAGACTCTGATAAGAGCTCGGGCTGACAAAACTGAAATATCTGAGTGGAAGAGTACTGAGACAGCTAGATCTGACAGCAAACCACACGTCTGCTACACACAGCTACATAAACCATAAAAATCAACTCTGCAGTCAAACTTCAGATTTGTCTGTATTGTCTGTGAAGGTTCTCAGTCGTCCAGGTCAGCTTTCTTCAAAATGGGTTAAATCTGGGGCGACTGGACTTGGCTGTAGACCCGTGAAGACGTTTCACCTCTCATCCAAGAGGCTTCTTCAGTTCAACTAAAGAAGGCCAAGATCTCCAGTTGCCCCAGACTGAACCCATCTCAAAGATTTCTCTCTGTTGGTTAGACTTAGACATCATAATCATGAAAAACTATTCATGTATTAAGTATCTATTGATAATATCAAACCTGGGTGGATGAACTTGAGAACAGTGAAGGTACAAAATGAAAGAAATATTCATAGAACTGTGTAAATAAAGCAGTAAAACATATCTATCATGTGATACTGATGAAAAATAGTGTGACTTTACTGATGGCACCTTGTCTGATAAAGTATCTGAAGCTATAAGAAATATACGATAAAGAGAACTGCTCCCATCACTGCAGGACATCTAAAATATGGATGCAGAAAAACTTGCAGCAGTTTATTTTATTGTCTTACTTCATGGCATCTTCAGAGACTATATTTAAGAGTTAATAGTGCCGGCTGTAGATTATAATCCAATAGTCTTGCTTTTAAATTCAGCACAGAGGTCAAATGTCTGAATCAAAATTTCATAGGCGATTTCATGGACGATTGATATCGATGCTGTTGCTTGTGATAACAGAAATTTCACATGTTTAATTGATGTCAAGGTCTGCCTGTTAGAGCAGTCTGCCACAGTTCAACAACTTCATGTAAAATCCTGCAAAATGGGACAACAGCACCACCTGCTCCCAAAATAATGCACCTGCAACAAACAAGGAATATCTGGCAATCAGCAGAGAGGTTTTCTGGCTGGATGATCAGTGTTTTTATATTATGAAAGGCCTTCCTCCTCTGGTTCACTTATACATCCTGACACAGACACACAGAGGTTGTTTCAGCTGATCTGTTGACACTACATGTGTGGATGAAGCAACTTCTTCTCCATCTGAGCTATGCTTCACATCTCACTGTGCACACGAATCAAAGGAACCCTTCTCGGTGCATGTTGTTTGGTCACCTTTAGGCCAGAAAAATAAAAACTGATCAAGTGATGAATCATTCATCCACTTCAAACTCCACCAATGGCCTCAATTATTTGGAGAGCAGCACCATCATGTGGCCTTTTGGTGTTAGTAAACCTCTTCTCGGTAAACACAAGGTAGTTAGTATGGAATCCAGTGACATAGTGTTGTGGAGCTGCAGTGAGTCTGACGTTAGCTGTGCTGCAGCAATAGTCAGCTTTACAATGCAATAAAATAAACATCAGTTCTTGCAGCAGATTCATGCTGGAAAAATAAGATGTCAGTGTGTTTGTGTCTGCATTGCTCAGTGGGATATTTGTAGAATCAAGTCACTGGTTTATTTGAGAAAAGTCCTTATATAAGTGGCAGAATATATAAGTATAGTTGTAAATGATGCTGCTAAATATTGAGTACAGCAATAAACCTTTATTCCCCCCCAAATACTGGACATGAAAACATGTAGTTTGTGTTTGTTGTTGTAATTTTTCATCTTTTTTAAACATATTTTTATTGTTTTTTTTTAGAACATAGCATGGACGTAGAAAATATGCTGCAGCACAAACAGCCACACTACAATACAAAAAAACATATATTTACATATTAACAAACAGGCATTTGCACAAAATAAAAGACAAAGTGACAAAAACAGGAAGAGACACAGAACGATACATAAATCTGACTTCATCTGATACTTATAGGAAAGTGGTGGGTCACAGATGAGCTCCGAGATACTCAATAAATGTTTTTTCAAATTCGGTCAAAGGTATCAGAGGGGACATTGGTACAACAGGTAACATGTATTGTGCGTCTCAGTTTCTCAATTTTAAAGATGTTGTAACACCTCCTGCAGCCACTCGAGTCCAGCTCGGTGGATGATCTTAGTGCTAACAAAGTGACAAATCCAGTTCCAGTGAGATCAGATCACAGGGTCCGACTGAATCACCATGAAAACATCTGACAGCGTTTTGAAGATTGAGCTCCAGTAAGTGGACAGTTTAGGACCACACGAGGGTTAGTGTGCCGAAGAGGCAAGTGATCATCTGCATCTGTCACATGTTGAATCTACATCTGGGAACATTTTAGAGAGTTTAACTTTAGAGAAAAGAAGGCAGTGCAGCACCCTAAATTGAATGAGGCCGAGCTGTGCACAGATTGAGGCCGTATGCACCCTCTCTGGGGCTTTTCTCCACCTCTCTGCCATCACAGCTATCCCCAGACGCCTTCAACGACGGGTTTGGAAGGCTCAAAGGAAAACGCCGGTGACTCATCAGGCAAATCACAAAAATGAATCTTTCTTGGGAATTGTAGTTGTTTAATCAACATCATATTTCAAAATAAAACGACCTCATGATAGTGTTTGTTTTACTAACCCAACCCTCCCACATGCACACACAGTAAATACAATCAGTGGAAAATGTTTAATAGTGAGTAAAATACATGGAAATCCTTTAAAAATCAAGCAACTCCTTTAACACGCAAACATAGAATATAACTGTTATTTTTCCTTTTTTTTTAGTCAAAAGTGAATGTTTTTTGCTTTTATACAAATATACATATGGATATACAGGATCACAGACTTCTGGATATGTGACAGTGTTATTAGATCCTACATCATTCATGGACATATTCCTATGAGAACATCATTGGCTTGACCTTGAGATGACATTGAACGATATCATAAACATCACTAATAAAGACCATAGGGAGCATGTTCTATCCGTTACCCTGTCAATCAAACAACAAGCTGTTGGTAGCAGCCCGTCAGGTGAGGCTCACAGAATAACGTATATGAAGAGAGCCATGATGGCGGCGCTGATCAGCCCGGAGATGGGAACTGTTACGAACCACGCGATGAAGATGTTCCTGAACAGTCGCCAGTCGACTGATTTCCTGGAGCGCAGCCATCCCACGGCCACCACAGATCCCACCTGTGTTCACATGACAGAAATGTTATAAAAGTACTCTTATAAGCGACTTCTGGGCGATCATATTCACGTTTTCTCACCTTGCAGTGGGTTGTGCTGACAGGAAGACCAATATTGGACGCCACGACAACCGTGACTGCTGAAGCGAGCTCGATGCTGAATCCACTGAATTGGAAGAAAATCTATTAGTATGCTTTAATAATAAGATTTATCAGAACTTTAGTTGTTATAGGATATAAATATGTGGCGTACCTGGAGGGTGTAATGGGTGTCAGGTCTTTGCCCATGGTTTGCATCACCCTGCGTCCCCATACCCAGAGTCCGGCGCAGATGCCAACTCCACCATAAAGAAGCAACCAAATGGGTGTCGGTGAGTTGGACACCACCGAGCCGCTCTCGTACAGAAGCCAGAGAGCCACCAGTGGACCGATCGCATTGCTAGTGATATGAAAACATCTGTAAATCCTCTGAATGAACAGCTCATGTATAAATTCTTGAAGAGAAAAGCCACCCCTGCCTTACCTGACATCGTTACCTCCGTGAGCAAAGGAGCCAAAGCACGCCGTGAGTATCTGCAGGAACTGGAAAAGCGAGGAAACGGCTGGTTGGTCGACCTCCAGCTCATCGTCTTCCAGAGGGAGGTCCACGCCAGCTTCCTGAGTCACACTCCCGTCCTGGACCGTGCTCCCGCTGGACATCGCTGAGCTGTAGCTGCTGTGACTGTCCACCCTCGGTCTTCTCTGCAGTCCGCCGTCCAGGTCCTTGTATTTAGGATCTCCTTGGATGCCATAAATGGCCATGGTGTAGGAGGTGTAGCTGTTGTTCCTCCTGATGGGCCGCTCTTCTGTGTCACTGTCGCCGATGCAGTCGCCGACTTTAGCCATGTGAAGCTTGTGTAGCAGGTCTTTGTAAAGGCCGGAATCTTTGTGGATCGTGTGGGACCGTCCACTGTGAGGGTCGGTGATCATCATGGGACCAACGGTGCCGTTCAGACCTACGACAATACATTTCAAATCAACTGGTGAACAAAGTCAGATAAAGCATAGATTAGTTCATTCATTTCAGTCCTTTTATTTCTCACCGTTGCTTATGTCCAGCTCTTTGGCTTCCATATCGTTGTTGTCCAGGTCGGCTTCCTCTGAGCCTCCGAGTTTGAAAGCCACCTTCTGACTGTCTGCTGGGGGAGTCTGGGGTTGAGGGTCATGAGGTATCGCCGGCTGCTCTGCTAGCACAGGTTTGCTGGAGGTCTTCTCCATTAGTGGAGTTTCACAGGGAGCAGCAGCTGTTCCTCCTGAAGTACAGTACAGCGTTCAACTGAGAGTCAAAATTTGCAACCTTTTTTGGCCATTTTTGGATTAGCTGGGAGCCGATGGTGGCAGCCAGAGCCACAACGTCCATGCTTTATACAGTCTATGGGATGGATGCGGGGGCAAGGAGCTGGTTTATGTGATTGCTTGATTATTGAGTATTAATGTATTAGTATGTAATAAGGGTACGACTAGACATGTTGGCTCTTCTTACTCCATTTCAGCCTTGAAATGTTAGTCTGTTTTTTTAAGCACACCACTTTTTAACATATATATTTTCTTAAAGATTATTTAATTATTTATCTTTATTATTATTTATTATTATTATCTCAAGATATTTGCATTCAGTTTCAGCCAAAATAACTATATTTTTCAATGCTGACCAACGTGCATAACACTGGTTTTCATTCAAAATGCACTCATGAATGGAAGTCAGTACGTCAGAAAATGTTTTACTCACGTTTGATTTTCTTCTTGAGGCGCGGACACACAATGAACCAAACGACCAAAGCTGTGACGAAGGCACAGCCCAGCGAAATGCACAGCGTACCCCACCATGGCAATTTGTCAAAACCCAGCACTGTGCACACGAGACAAAACAAGACAGGGACATGAGAGAGAACTTCGTTTCAGATGAAGAGAAACAGAAACTGAAATGAAAAGCTCATTCCTACACACTTTAATCTACTTTTAAACACCTGTTTGGTCTCTCAGATATTTTAGGAGCATGACCTTTCATCATGTGATAGTTCCAAGTAAAAAGAGCGATCTTTTTTCCAACTTAACCACGCCTCATTAGCTGTGGTCCAAAAATATACAAAATGTCCCAATGGTCATGCCAACGTTCAGTACAGACAACAGTATCAGCAAGAATACACACTCCTCTAATCAGATAGCGAGAAACAGACTAGTCTTGCAGGCGAGCGATAAGTGTACACTCACACTTCTTTTAACGCTAACACAAAATGCTGAACGGTTGCTGCTGTAACTGAATAGGTTAGTATGACAATATTGAATTTTCCCGAACTGACAAGACTTACCTGTTTGCTCTTGCAGACTCTTGCAGGTTAACAACAAATCAAACGGCCACAAAGTAAAAGCAGCGACTTCTTCCATCATCAGCGTGGCTAAGAAGCCGTAATAACCACAAACATACACAGCTGAAGAGTGTTTAAATGAAAAGACAATGGCTTTGTGTGTCTCTGGCATGTGTGTGTGTGTGTGTGTGTGTGTGTGTGCAGTATCAGTGTGAGGAGTGAGCTCTGCTCACACACACCGGCCTGCAGCCTTCAGTGAAGGGCCCAGGCCAGTTGACTTCTCGATAAGTTCAATCCTGCAAATGAAACAAAAAGGAGTGGAAATTGTCCGTTTAATAGTTGTATCTTTCTCAGATTCCCATTCATCTGCTTCTACTTTATTCTTGTTGTGTTCGGTGGCTTTAGGCTTCTGCAATCCTGTTTTAATTAGTGTCTGGAGTTTTTCTTTTTTTCTGGTACTGTCTTAAAGGGAGCAGTTCATCAGACAGAAGACTTGTAGCTGATGAAATAATGTCCACAGGAACAATCTGAAATATTAAAAATGAAATGTTTCCTCATTTTTTTGGCACCTATGTTGTCCTCAACTCTCCTCTGTGACATTTACTCAGACCTCACCTCTCTCCAGGGGTTTGTCAACAGCTGCTGTGTTGGTGCAGTGCAGTAAGTGAGAATTAAAAGAAGCATGGGTGTGGTGTGGTGTGGTGTGGTGTGGTGTGTGGAGTCGGTACTCACGTGGTGCTCCTGTAAACATGATGGAGAAGAGGTTGATGCCCATAGTGATGGCGTAGAAGATAGGGAGAGCTCTGAGGCCGTTGGGGAGGGGGTCAGTCTGTGGGGATAAATATTACTCATTACTCTTTCGCATTGTGGGAGCTGAGATGAGAATATTGATACCGCTCTAAAGTTTGTACAGTAAATAGCACCAAGCACCAAGGCCATTGTTCAGTGGTAACAGAATCTGCCTACATCACCTCAAGTCTCATGAATTAGGCTAACACAATTTCTTGGATAAAACCAGTAACTTCCTGGAGTCTCTGTGGTTGCCTGGCGACCGGTCTTGGCCGATAAATAGCTTGAAAATGTACATTTTGTACTTTGGGTTTAGCACAGATTAAACAAAACGTGTAATTATTGAGCTTTATAGGTGCTGGTAGGTGGATTTTGTTTTGTTCGCACAGAGTAAGGCGAACTGTTTCACCAAAAATGAAAAATTATTGGTGTTGCAAAACTTTCTCCTACACCATCAATCATCTCACAACCCACTGGATATATCTTGTGACCCTTTGACTGGGGTGGAACCTTAGCTTGGGAAACCACTGGACTAAACTAACCGAGTAGAGGAGTATATAAATGTTGATGAGAACTGATGCAGCAGTATTAAAAATCTATTTATGTCATATATAAGTATGCATCAGTCACAGGAGCTTTCTGCAGAAAAAGTACATTTTTGACTCCATTTCTTGGAGTTTTGGATGATGATGGAGTATTTTTATATTGAGATACTGGTACTTTTAAACACGTATAAACCATGTCCAGTGGTCATTGTTGGACTCACCTTGTTCAGGATGAATTGGCGAACGAAATAGAAGAGGATTCCTGACATGATGCCAGACAGCAGAGGTGACAGGAACCACGAGGCCACTTTGGATCACAAAAAAACATTTGAAAGATTGTTAATTAATATGATCTTAGCTACATTTATGTGTCAGATTTAACAGATAGTTGTTTTAACATGTGTAGAATAACAACACATATTCACCAATGCGCAGTATCTCCATCCATTTGACCCCATGGTGACCTCTGGCTACCATAGAGAAGCCAATTGTGGCTCCAACAATACAGTGGGTTCCAGAAATGGGGAGCTTCAGGAATGATGCAACCAGCTGCCACACAGCAGAGCCTGCAGGACAAAAAACATGAGCCGGGGCCCGTTCACACAATCTGAAAACTCACTGGTCAAACATCTTTACATGTGACTATATGCTTACCACACATTGCACTTATCGATCCTGCCATCAGTACGTGTTCTGAGCCGTTGTACATCTGGACGTCGATGATCCCCTGTCGGATGGTCTCGCTCACTTTGGCCCCCAGCAGCACTGACCCCACCGTCTCGAAGATAGTGGCCAGGATGCAGGCCTGACGCATGGTGACCACTCCGGAGCCCACAGCGGTGCCGAAGGAGTTTGCCACGTCGTTGGCCCCCACGGAGAAAGCCAGGACGAAGGCGATGATGAAGCCTACCACCAGCAGCCACAAGTAGCCTGACATGTCAGACTGAGAGGCCACAACCACGGTGGTAGTGGCAGCAGCCAGGGTTGCTAGAGTAGTCGTAGCCATCATGGAATTTAATTTAAACAATAAAGCAAGCCGATGTGTGGTGGTTTCACTGTGACTTATGAGGTAATATGTATTTATAAATAACTTTCTACAACAAAATGGATGAAAGAACCTCTTGGTTCAGTTCTAAAAGTGTTAATGGCAAGAAATCAACATGTATTGTGAGCTAGTTGTGCAGAGTTTGTGTGTAGGCTTCATCATAATATGACAGGGTAAAGAGACAGGAGAGACATCCATTGTGACAGCGATCCTCTGATGATACACACTGCGAAAACACACACAAGTTAGAGGTTAATATTCTTTATTTACTAGTTACATATTAACAAGCCAAAAACTAACCAAGCAGGTTAGTTCTGCAGGCACGATTTACAGCGGTGTGCTGCAGCAGAGGGAAGTGGGTATGATAAAGTGTTTTATTTCAGTAATAAGTCATTAGTGGGGTGAGCCACATTTGGCATAACATTACTGTCTGAGCTGTGGAGAGCTGAACATTTATTTTTATGACAAAAAACAGGAAGAAGACTTCATAAATTATGCAACGTGCAGATTTTATAAGCATGAATATCACCTAAATAAACAACACTGCTGTTTTTTTGGACACAGGCTGCATGTGACTTTACACTAACTTCACTGCATTTCACAGTGTGTTTGCTTCTCCTGGGCTGTTTCTAACAGGATCCTGGAACTCCATATTTCTCTGTAGTAGCCTCTAAAACTCCAGTTGCGTAAAGTCACAAATAAATCCACTTAAAACTTCAAAAAGGGACTTTAAAGCTGTTAATAAGTGGCCTATTCAGGACTGTCAGCAGTCACTGTGAACAAACTCAGCATCAGTATAGAAAATAACGGTATGTTAATCTCCTTAGCTGCTGTTACATAATTCAAATGGAGCCATAACAGAAATAAAAAATAAAAAATAAATAAAAATATTTGAACACTCACACGTGAGATCCAGGTGAAGGTTCGGGTCCTGGTCCAGTCTGTGCGTCCTGTGCTGCTGTGGTGTGACAAAGTGACAGTGGATGTTATTTAGACTCGAGTCCTGCAGCCTGTAATGTTTGGAGCACTCTCCTGTTGGGAGGTGTCGGTTTATATATTGAGCTCATGTTCAGTGCACGCCTTTCCAGTCCAGTCATGGGACCTCTGCTGCTGCTTAAAGCTAATGTTTAACTTGTTTGTTGGCACGGAGGAATAATTACAGTTGTGTTTGATTATGTATGCTCGAACCTGAAATCCCCAAATTGTGTTTTTCCTAAAAACCACCATGGAGACACTCTGAATGTTTTGTTTTGGCCTAAATATATCCACTTCTTGTTGTTAAAGGACATTTTTGCAGGGCTGCAGGGTGTTTGTGGTAATCAGGGTTTATTATTTTTATGTATCCAGTGTAATATTCCTGGATACTATGTATAGTTTTGCTCATTTCGTGTTACTACAAATAAAAAAAGACAGCGTGCATGTGCTCACAAGTGACCACAGGTGATGATCACATGGCAACTCTGCTGCCACCTACTGGCCAAACCTTATACTTTCTGCATATTCTGCTTATAGACAGGACAGTCTCTCCATTTCTCCTCCAGATTATACACTTAAAAGTATTATTCTTTTTCCCAGAGTCTCTGTGAACTCAGGTTTGCTCTCTAAAGATTAACCTGTAGTGTGTGGCTCATGTGTCCGAGCAGACTGTGAAGCGACAGTTAGGAAACTTTGTTACTGATCAACCTGCATAGTCACTCTAACCGAGAAACTCCACAAGATTGTCAGGCCGTCTTCGGTGTCAGCAGATTTCTTGTTTCTGGGATGCTACATTACCTCCAAATGTGCTGATGAGTTCCTCTTCATTACTCATTTATTTAGTTGCAGTTTGAATCTGTGACACGAATGCTACCTGTGTGGAATATTGTGACCTTTTCCAAAAAAGCATGTGACGAGTCCAAATGGAAGTGACTCACGACTCTGCTGAAAAGAACTGTGAAGGTGGCAGAAAACCTGAATGTGTGTATGGAAAGTGAAAGGTGATGATGAACACAACATGAGCCCCAACTGAACAGGTTCATGTTGGTAAAAAGACTTCATTATGTTAGCATCTTATTATTGTTTTTTCAACATAAAGATAATATTTATGGACACACTGCTGCCAGATCTGGACCAGAACATACCATGATTCACTAATACAATACAGAGCGCCCAACACACCCATGTACATGTAACCATACCGGTATGATTCAACACAGATTACATCACATCAAGTGAGTCACATGCGTCTATAGCTCATCAAGCGAGTGCTAAATGCTTATGTTCACGTCCACATAGTCATATTGTGACAAACCGGAAGAGATGACACCCTGTGGACAAAACAAGACATCAACACCTAACCACATTTTACCATTTTATGAACAACTAATCGATTAATTGAGGCCATGACTGAAAGATTAACCCATAATCAATCTCAAATCAAATCATCATCATCGGTAGTTGCAACCCTACAATTATCCAACCACAACTTGGATTGTGGCACACTTTTCTTCTTTCAATCTGCTAGTTTCTTCAGTCTCTTTAGCTGTAAATGCTGGCCGTTTATTATATCTGTAGACTGCTCCTTGCATTATGTATCTATTTATTCCATTTGTAGCAGAGACATCACTTCTTCTCACCACATTATAAAAGATGTACAGTTCAAGTTCTGTGACTTTCCTTTGAGGATCAGATACGTTGACATCAGATGGTAATCCTCTAAGTACATCAGTCAGTGGATTACATAGAATCAGAAACTTTTAAATGAAGGCAGATACCAGATATGAATATCAAATCTTTATCAAAGACCCTATTTAATAAGTATAAAGACTTTTTAGGCTGCACGTCTCAAATCATCACACTGAAAAACGGTTCTTCTTCTGCTTCTTTAAAGCCTGTTAATCCCCTGTATGGTTCTTTAGAAGTTTGGAAAATAATAAAAGAGCTACATTAAAATTCCTGAGGATAAAAAAATTCAGTCAGTGGTTCTCAATCTTTTTTGTCCCCAAGACTCCTCTATGTCTAGGTCCCCAAAGGAGACATGCCTGCCTGTCATCAATGATGCTTCATCTGTGCACACTCCAATAAAGTTTGTCCAATTTATTCTATCTGAAAAGTATAAAAGTGATTTGAAACCTGCTTCAAATGACTCTTTACTTCCTTGAATTCGCATGACAAACATATGAGAGTAGATGTGACATCTACAGAAAGCCCACAAGTTTGAGCTTCTTCTTCTTGTCATCGTCCCACTGCTGCCATGTTCAGGTTTTGTTCTCTTGTAAAACTGACAACAAACACAAAAGAGTGTTTGCAGAGATTTCACAGCTGATTCTTTGGAGTTGCTGCAGGATTTTTCTGTATTTAAAGAGTCATTTCTGTCCTGAAAGAAGACATTTTCACATCCGAGGGCTGACATTCGTGAGCAATGTTTGCGAGGGGGTTTTGTCGTCGATTAAAATATTCCACTTGAGGTCACATGAAATGAAACTTAATGCACAAAAACTAGGAATAAGCATTAAGCTGTGTTAAGGGTCACATTTTACTTTCTATTGTGGGTTAAACGATTCTGCCAGTTTAGGATGGGGAACACCCGGCGGTCTGAAACCGAACAATCATTATTTAAACAATTATCCATGATCGCTATCTTTGATCATTTAAATACAAAAAGAAGTTAAAGAAATGAATCATACGCTGCTCCACAACAGAAACACAGTCATTCCATGCAATCATGTTCTCATGAGATCAGAGCTGTAATTTGAATTATTTACAAAATGCTCCACGCTTTGTTGACAGTGATATAACTTTTGACAGTCAAGACAAAAGTACAAGAGCTTTCCCAGAGGGCTTGGCCAATCTCCTGCACTGTGGTGCGTTACTTAATTACCACTGCCACAGTCAAATTGAGTTAAATGTTGTTTTCTGTCATGTCTGAGGGATTCGGAATCGTCATTATCTTTTTATTGTAGCCTCAAACAACAATGTGCATTTGTTGTGGAGCAGCTTGAGAAGGTTTTTCTCCGAACATTCTCATGAGCAGAGATCAGCAGAGCTCTGTTCATCCATCTTATATGGCAACTTGCATATAACTGGTGTTTAGAGCATCAGATGCTGTATTTATAAGCAGGTAGAGGAATTTAAAATATAGACTCACTCCTCGACAGTTATATTGCATATAGCGTTGTTTTTAGCACCTGAGAATCCCATTTTATCAAATAAAATGTGAACCTGAGTGAAAAGTGATGTACTGGTGTCTCTCTCTTTAGTTTTTAAAGGTCACTCAGTCAAGCGAGGTCTCTCACTCAACAACAAGTTGACCTGCAGAGCAGCAGAGCTCTTCACTGTGCAACGTGAGACCGTTTCTCAGTGACAATGTCGGCTGTTCAAGGTTTAGCTAAGGGCCTCTAGATGGCATCAATGTCCCTGTTCAGGTTACACGGGCTAATGATTATACTCCTATGTGGAAATACCAGTTTTAACACTTAATGAAGAAAAGTAATAACCAGCAGTTTGTCACTATTTCTTCCTTTCATGTGTTGAATTGTTAGATCTGTTAGATGTCAGCTTTATGTTGCCGTATTGTGGATTTTCAAGAGGTTTTGTTCAGACGTCTTAACTCAGATTACCCGATGACGTAAGCGTATGCACTTTTAATGGTTTACCTTAACAATTTTCATGTAAAAACACATTCAGCTTCACGTTTCTACTCCGTGATTTACACATTTCTTTCCCAACTTGTCAGAACATTTCGGTTAATTCCCGCTTACTTAAAATGTGGCAACTCTGTAATTTCAAAGATAGAAGCTTTGGATTTTTTTTTTAGATGTTGCTTATCATATTTAAAGTCGGACAAGATAGGACATGCAAATAAGTAACTGAAGAGCTCTGCTGGTTCTCATGCTCAGGCCTATATTAGCCCAACCCTTCCTTCCCCTCTTCCCTCCCTCCTATCCCTTGCCAAACAGGATCTGTAGGATCTTACAGAGTCATTTTCTCAGGAGACAGGAATGTCAGAACACAAGGCCTGCTGCCTGCTGGGACATGCACCCTACATTCCCTTACAAACTTACAGGAAAAAGTCCCGAATGTGTTGCTCATACATCCATTTAATTTCCACTTAGTGTGTGGCAACGAGGTTCTGTGTAAAATGCCATGTGTGCACCGGACGTGCTGCAGACGTACACTGACTCACGGCTGAAATTAGGTTGTCTGGTTCACCACCCTGCCCAGTTTTTTTTTTTACGGATTTAAAAGTTTTATTGAGTTTTAGCAAAGCAAAAATAATAAATCTTCCATTTTTTAATCCTATGTGGGGCTTGTCAGATGACACCGTACAAACATGTCTTAACAAACGACAAACACAAAAAAGTATTAAAGGATTTTTGAGATTTTTATTTTTACAAAGTCCTTTTGAAAGTCTTTGTTCTGTGTACAGCTTATAAGCATAACATCATACAGCGGATAGGCTAGTCATTTAGACTGTAAAGAACCCAAGTGTATCACAACATAAATATAATACAATGAAATCGTGCCATTCAATTATTGCATTAAGAGAATGACACAAAGTCAAAGAAATGTAAAGGATTATTTGGCTGATTTTTTTTTTCAACCATCCCACATCACCATCTACAGTATCTCACGTATTCGGATGCTATCGACAAGCAGAGGACAGAAATGTAACAAAACGTCACAAATTGATGCTACATTTGTCTGTGTCAGTGTGTCTTAAATCTGAAGCACACACACACGGAGGTCCCAAAGTGACAGCACTCCTGCATCTTGTTAGCTCGCCCCCTCTCAAACACTATGCGCTGGCATTTTCCATCGCTCAACAAGCAGAGCTGCACGCGGTGAAATGTTTAAGTCCAGTTTCTTTCCACGTCATGGAGGTCGTTTCTGTTTTAATTGACAGACCAGTGGCTGGAGGTTGGCGATGAGCTGCTGGTGGACTCTTTGTGGGAAAGATTTGGGCTGTGGCTGTAGGTTGGGGAGTGAGTAACACTTGGACTACTTGGAGGTGTGGAGGAACAAGATGTAGACTTGGATTTAATCAGCGGCCACTTGTCTCCCAAAGCCTTGGCGAAGTGGTCGTCGACTGACACGCTGATGGAGAGCTGCTGGGAGCGAGCTTTCTGGTAGTTCGCTCCAAGGCTCCTCTGGAAATGCTCCTCGACTACGTGGTCGTAGTTGCATTTGGAAATCACTGCAGGAAGAGTGATGAATGACAAGTGTTAAATACACACCTCAATGAGTCAAAAGTGAGTGTATGCTTGCGTTATGATGCATGCGTGACAACTAGGGAGTGACCGTCTGATAAGTTCATTCACAGTGTCAGACTGACCTGATGAGTGGCCTCTGTGGACCTCAGATCTGCAGGATGGGGTTCTTGATGAGGAGACGCAAGTGATCACAGAGGGACGCATCTGGAAACAACAAAGAAATGTCTCGTTAGTTTGAAAAAAAGACAGAAAAGGAACTTTTTTCTGTCTTCTGTTCATCTCACGAATCCTTAAACCTCACTATGCCAATCATCCCAACCCATTAAAATAGTGTATAAAGTTCAATTTGATTTGAAAACCAATTAAACTGGTTGGGTTTGCTCCATGGAAGTCAGATCACTCCCACTTTGGTGGTGGCATATGCAGGTCAAAGACAGAGCAGTCTGTTTGGTCTTGTTGATGGCATTCCTCCCTCCATTGCTCACATTTTCTTCCCGAATCCGGCTGGATTGCATAGCTCCAACAAGCTTAGGCCTGCGTGCCCACTCAGAAGAAGAATGTCTGTGTGCAGTTGGATTCACTGACTACAGATGGGGAAATGAACCACTGCTGTGGTTAGCCTGGAGCTACACTAAAGACTAAAGGGTCATACAGTACTACCACTTTTCATACGATATGACAGACAAACATCCATGATCTCTAAGAGGAGCACATGTTTAGGACACGTGCAGAGTGTTGTTTGTTGGTGAATTACCTGGATTTGAGTGGCAGCAGAGCTTTTAGTCTTTTCCTCTGTGCTCTCTGGGTCTTTTCTTGGTTTCTTGATGAGGGCAAGAGGTTCATCCATGACTGGTGTGTAGTATACATGGGCAGGCAGAGGGCTGGTCGGACTGGGTGTTGGACTCCAGGTAGATGTGGGGCTCTGTGGCTTGTTAAACACCAAGGGTACTGGTACTGGTGGTTGTGGTGGTGCTGGTGGTGCTGCTCTCTGGGCAGCTCTACCATTGGACCTGCTCAGTGCCCGCTCTCGCCTGGAACATTGAATCATGAGAATATGTCACATCTCATTCGCCAGTTGAGAGTTTTAACACTGAGCTATCATCGGAAACATGACAGTTCACCAACCTTTCCTCCAGTGTCAGGCCTCTCTCGTGGCTGCGCTTGCGTTTGATTGGATACACCGTTGGGCCTCGTGCCCGGTCATTTGTGATATGTCTGTATCTGTCTTCACCTCTGAGGTGTGGCTGACCTGAAAAACAAAAATGAAAGTGCAGATTTAGACTAAGAAGCTTGTCAAAACTTTTTTTCCGGAGCAGCAAGAAACGACCAAATTACTGGCAGTGATGGCTTTACTACGTTGACACTGTGTGTGTCACTCGGTGATGAGTAACTGCTTGTTTTGATCCGTCAACCTGCATGACTGCTATTCGTGGGAAAATGTTTTTTTGTCACCGTTAATTGTAAACTCCGTTAACTTGTAGAACTTGATCTACCTGATCTGTGAGGCTTACAACACTGCACAGCTGATTCAATGCTAACGGTAAATGTTGTTTTTCTGCATAATGTTGGCAATCAGCCCTATCGTGCAGTCTAAAGGGCACAATCAACAGGTTTTTTTTGTTGTGGAGGATGTGCCACAAATACAACAGACTTTTTTAATCTTGGAGGACCCTGATTTCTTTTTGGGCGGCACCCATTTGTGAACGAGCCATCAAGGAAAAGACTCACTGGGTTTTTTTTGCAACTGCACAAGTTGAAACACACCAACAATGATGTCACCTGTGTGTGGAACAAGAGAAACTCACACTTAATGATTTTAAAGGTGGAGGGATACTTTTAAATCCATTTGCCCTCCATAGGTCTAACCCCACGTCAATAAACTCACATGTTCACCTCCATGCATACAGTCAAAACACAAAGCATTGTTTGACAATGTAATGGCAGCATAATTACACCGCAGCCCATTGTTTGACTGTATGCTCAGTTAACACTTGATGGTTAGTCCTTCAGAGCTCCTTCGACTGTATTCAAACATGTCGTTTGGTGTTTTTAAGGAGCAGTCACCGTGACATGTACCGCCTTATTGAACTCAAACAATGAGGTGATTATCTTGCGAGACAATCAAAGTTGTTCACAGTGTCGTCCCAAAAAAAACCCCTAAAGTGTTCGCTCCAATACGCATTTCCTCCAACACACACACACACACACACACACACACACACACACTCCAACACCTGTGAGCTACTCCTTCACACAGTGTGCCATTGTGGAGAGAAGGAGGAGGGGGGAAGAGAGGGGAGGGAAGAGGAAGGGGGGTGCAGGTATAACCACACCTATGCTGATTTTCTAATGCCTCAGGCATGGATATTTCTTTCTTATTAGCAGCGGGACTGTGCTGCCTGACCTTCTGTTTAATCAGATTTTATGAATATTTAACAGAAATACGACAAAAATGTGAGTGAAAGCACAATTTATAGGATCTTAGATGAATCTTAAGGACCTTGAAAGCCAATAAGTATTAATAAGGAGTCCTTTATTCTTTATTCTATAAAGTATCTACTTATATTTTCTCATATTTCACAAAGTATCTTTTAAAAGCTGAACATTCTCGTTAGTTTATATCTTTATTTGTGACTGTCATCACATCTTTTCATTTGTGTTTCTATAAATACCCTCCAAAGAACAGAGGTAAAAGTTATTATAAGAAGCACACAGGTGTTATATAAGGTCATGACATGAGATCTAGATATATAAATATATAACATTAAGTGTTATAGCATAACCAGAGCAGAGATTTAAATCCACTGATCAAGGTGAGACAAGTTGAAGCAACATGAAGCAATAAAAAGAGAAGCTCACCTTCTAAAATGTAGACCTTGAAGCCACTGCTCATCCGAGTAATGTAGTGGAAATTAGCCACGGCCATGACTCCTCTTCTTGTCTTTGTCCGAGTGAAGCCAAACACAGAGGAACACCTTGACTGCTGGATCTTACAGGACACAATGAGCCTCAGTTTGAGATTGTATTGGAAAGGTAATGAGATGCTTGGGTCTGAGCTCAGCCAGGTAAAGTATCAGGTGAGTGCAGATAGGTGCAGTGGCTTTCCCTGTGACTCCTTCCTCGCGCTCGGATTGGCTGCTGCCGGGGGGCCAATCAAAAGCCCTGGTTCATTCAGCGCTGTTGTTGTCCTTAGTAGGCGGAATGAGCTCACGGGTAGGTAGGCCTGTCTCAAAAGGTAGAAAGTGGAGTTGCTAAATGTCACACAGCACCACAGAATCCACACTGCTTAGAGAAGCTTTTGATTTATTCAACACACCAAAAAAAGTTCACCTCTTTGGTCATGAATCTCTTTTTTTTAGATTTCTTCCTGAGCCATGAAGAAAGTGAAGTGTGCCTTTTGTTTCCCTCCATGTAGTCAGCACCTGTCCCCCCTCCTTCCCTCCCTCCCTCCTTCCTCCTTCCCTCCTTCCCTCCCACCTAATCTGCAATCTCACCAAACTGCATTTTTTCGAGTTCTTAGCCCACCGGAGCTCCAGTCATTCCACTGACCTGCCCATACACGCACGCAGCTGTACTGTGAGCCTGCCTCACCAGTAATCCAAAGGCTTTTGTTGATGGCCAGACAAAGACTCCTAAGTCCTGAAAATGCTGCTGCCATGAGAACAATCTTGCCCGAGCACACTGAGGCAAATTCTGTGTGACACTGTGGCACTGCTGGGAAAATAATTAAGAGTTTAATTAATACACATGTCAAACATGTCAACCATATGTGTGTGACTGATATGAATCAATAAAATTGATCCCCTGACATATCAGCACATTTAATTCTGCTAATGTTTATCGTCCCAACAGCAGCTGCTCGTGAAGAGCTGCTCAAAAATGAGAAAGAGCTGCACATATAAATGTCTTGTTATGAATACATGCATGGACAGTGTCACGTTGAGCTCATATTAAGCCCAACAGTGCCACCCTTAAGTCATACGCTGCAATAGCATGCCATTAAAGCTGTCACACTTAGAGTGCTGTTAGAAATTCACTAACAAAAATGCACTCATGATGAAAAACATGAGAGTTTCATCACCGCCAGATTCCAGACATTGTCAACATTTTGAAATGTAAAGAATCTGAATAATATATGGTATGGAGTCTGTGGTATCCGATCAAGTTTTTCTTGTTATGTGGCATTATTTGTCCTTGTGTGCAGGTCAAACAGCTAACAAAGTGCTTTTCTGTTTACTGTACCACAAACTCACAAAATGTCACGTCTTCTCCTCGCTGAAAGAAGAGAGATGGTCATGATAGCACAGAAAAATAACACAGTTTGTAGTTTGAAATGGAATACTTCCAAGTATTAACAAGATAAAACATAGGCTCTATATCGACACTGCTCCTAATATAGTGAATAATGATAACATTCATGATATTGTTCATATAAATCAACAAAAAACTTTAAAGATATTCTTTGTTTTGAGTTTTTTTGCTGATCTGGGTCTTTGTGCACAGCTGTCACTGTTAGGGGGCGTTCAGAAATTAATAAAACCAGACAGATCCATCATTAACGGATTAAAAAAATGAATAAATAATCAGTGCTGGGGAAGCTACTTTGAAAGCATACCATTGCAAACTACCAGGAGAAAGAAGATGTTGAACTACAGCCAAGATGCTCTAAGGAGAAGGTTAGTTCAAAACTACTTTGCATACAATACATAAAACATGATTTTAAAATATCTAAAAGATATCAAATCACAAATTATAAAACAAAAAAAGTCAGTGAAAATGTCACTCACCATTGAGTTTTATGCAAAATGTGCCCACTTGTTCACGCTTCATACATAAACCAAAGAATACAATCCTTCTGTATTCATGGGAAAGTGTCAGAACTGTCAGCTTTTACTTTGTAAACAATGTCTATCAGTCACCTGCCTTTCACAAACTACAGTCCAGGTGAGACTTTGGCACCGAGCTGAATGACTCAGGTAACGACTTGTCTGAACACTTGTTAATTAACAGCAAAAACAAACACTTAGGGGAGCCTCAGTAGCTCAACTGGTAGAGCACATGTGCAAATACACTTTTTGAGGTTTGACCGCGGCCTGTGCTTCTTTGCTGCGTGTCTGTCTCTCTCTCTGCTTTCCTGTCTGTCTTCAGTTGTTCTATCAAATAAAGATAAAAAATGCTCTCAAAAAAAAATCAATACTTATAGACATATAGGACTAATAGACACCCAGTAAAGTCAAGATTTAGAGAAGCAAATAAAACAACAACATTCTTTTCATTTTATGGTCTAAACTTTTTTGTATTTTCACTAAACTACATAAAAAATATCAAAAAGTAATTTAACTATGAGAATCAGGATGAAAATATGAATGTAGTCGAACTACCAGCAAGTTACTGCAAATGTAGTTAATTAAAGTATAGTTTAATTACAGAGAGTTAAACTAAACTGAAGAGTCAAGAACAGTTTCTGCTATCAGGCCATCAGACTTCTGAACTCATCATCTAACACTTTACTCCACTATCAGCATTTTAGTAGACTGTAGTATATCCTATGTTCACATCCTGATACAGTGACACTTCTCAATACATGTATATACTATGTATACTTTATATCAGGGGTCTTCAACCAGGGGTCCATGACCCCTAGGGGGTTTGCAGAGGTACTGCAGGGGTCCGCCAATTTTTGTCATAATAATTGACAATTTTCACTAAAATAATGGTGACTGTGAGGGTGCAGATGATCGTGATGAATCGGTGGACATGTCCAAAGACGCACAGCTCTTGGCATTTAATAACCGATAATAATTATGCATGAACTTTTAATCAATCATAAACACATACAGGCTAATAACTCAGTATATAAATAGGTGAATAAAGTAAATAGGCCAGGCTTAAAATGTGACATATTTTTAAAAATTAATTACAAGTGAGAGGTTTGTCTCTTGTCCAAGGGGTCCTTGGGTTAAAAAGGTTGAAGCTGCTTTATATTTTAGCATATTTCATATTTTGTAGTTTTATATTGCTACTTTTTTAACTTGAATTTTATTGTATTGTATTTTTTCTTTCACTTCTTTACCTTATTTCTATCCTCAGTGCTCTTAATGCTGAGCTGTCCGGTTCCTCTCGTCCAACACATTTCATTGTATTGTTGACCCTGTGTTAACCTGCACATGACAAAAAAACCTGAAACTTAAAAAATCGAATAATATTCTTCTGAAGAATATTCATCTTCTTATTTAAAAGTCATTAAAAATCTCATTTTAAGCTCTAATATGCTATCATAACAAATATGCAACATGGGACATTGAACATGAATTATTAACCTGCTGAACTGTTTCACTAAAATTTGCATTTTCATTAATTTTCATGATTTTCTCAGCGTGAAACAGGATGTTTATCTGTAAATGCAGTGATAGCAGTCTACATATTCTACTGGTTCAGGTAACAAATGCACTCAGTCACGTGAACATCGGTCAGTCGGAACCACAAGTGGAGGTCTGGGACTCCCTCGGGGGGTCTGTGTTGATCTTTGGCACCAACAGATGGCGCATCTTTCACAGTCTGTACTGAGACTCTGCTGAAAATGAAAAGTAACCCGCTGTGTCAGCGGCCTGAGAGCCAAGCAGCCTGTGCTGCTGCTTTCTTTTTATTGAACACAACAGGATGCAATATCACACAAACATCCATACACCCCGCGGAGTCAACAGCATTGCTCGTGACTGACAGTGAGCGACGCCCCTGTGTCACCCTGCCTGCTCTCTCCTCAGCACCAGCACCATCACCACCATCACATCCCGACACAGAGCCGAGTCAAGTCACGCAAACACGGGCTGAACAACGCAGGAAGTCCACAAATATTCACTTTATGGCTCAAGGGACTCGATTATAAACGCAGATTTAAATCTATCAACACGTGTCACTATTAATCATGTGTTCAATTTCAATTCGATCATCTTCTTAGAGGTGAAAATAAAAGAAATATCCAACAACAGCCTCATAAAAAGCTTTTATTTTGACAGAACACTCGGAAGTCCTGCTCTGCATTGCGTCTACCTTGACTGTGGTCCAGCCTCGCAGGCTCCCTTCCCTCAGGATGACTGGGAGTGACGCAGGGCAGACGGAAAAAAAAAACTGGGGCTCGAGGGGGAAGGAAGGACAGGGAGAACGGTGCGGTGATGCAGGGAGGACTGTAGCTTTCATTTCACAGGTTCAAGCCCGATGCGCGGCCTGCACAGAGGACATGTATATGTAGGATTTCCTGCGAGAGATTAGAATAATAATAATAATAATAATAATAATAATAAGAAGGCATCACCACCTCCTCCTTCCTTGGGGCGGATCAGTTTTGGATACACTCGCAGGTAGGCTTCATCATGCCTTGTTATGACAGTTACTACAGATCAGAGCTGCTTTGATTTGTGGATTTATGAACAGAATCTGACATAAATCAGATATAAATGTAAAAATAAGTCATTTTATGTGAGATTGTGGGATAGTCGTGTGCGCACAGAGGCTGTGTGATGGTTTGCTTCACCTTTAAGCTACTCAGTCACGATTCTTACTACTCTACTCAGATATTGTAAAAAAAAAAAAATCTGCTCCTGATCGATAACACGAGGCTCGTCTCTCTTCAGGCATCGATCATCACATCTGCACATGGAAAAGTAGCCTAGTCATTCCATTTTTCTCCCCTGAACACCAAGAGTTGTAAGTCGCATCCAGTTGGAGGATATTTGGACACCCCCTTCCTGTCGTTTTCACTGAGTCTCCATCATGAACTACCTGCGTCGACGACTCTCGGACAGCAATTTCATGTCCAACCTGCCCAATGGCTACATGACCGATCTCCAACGCCCCGACCCGCCGCAGCAAAGCCCCGCAGTGTCGCCAGGGCCGTCGGAGAGGCGCCAGTCCACCAGCCAGCCGCAGCCGCAGCCTGCAGGTGGAGGCTCCGGCTTCTTCTCTTCCATATCCAATGCTGTCAAACAGACCACAGCTGCTGCGGCTGCGACCTTATCCGAGGCGGCGGACCGGGCAGGAGTCTCCAGCAGTGCCAAGATCCTCCTGGTTATCGACGACCAGCAGACCGATTGGTAAGAGGCGGTGCGCATTGGCAAACGGTGGTGCCTCGTCTAGACAGAAATGTGTGCCAGACCGTGGGTTGCAGTGGCCTAACATCTAGAAGGTCATATGATTCATTCAGTGCTCTGTGATATGTCACGTGTGGCAGCCTGTAAGGCTCCTTGCTCCAACACCTTGCAGATTGGTGTGTGCGCTGATGGTGCCATGGCAAACGCGCAACAGACTGAAGGAAGGCAGAGAAGCCATTTTCCGTTTGACGATCAGCTGTTGCATGCGTCGAAGCATTCTGTAATTACAATGCTTCCAAAAAAAAAAAAAAAGATGCCAATGCTCAGTGCATGGGCTGATGCCACCGTGATGAAGCAGAAAGAGACATTTCTGCACAAGAAAAACAGCAGTGTGCACATTCTGCATGCTTATTACAGCTTTGCGCAGAAGTCTAAGGTGATGAAAGACTGCACTGTTGTCACAAAATGACACCCTAGGTGATAATAAACCTTGCAGATCTGTCCACAGTCACACAATACAGAGCCCATGTGGCCCTCCCACTCTGTCACAACAGGCAGGAGATGTGGATTTTTATATTTCATAGGGTGGATGTAGAATGCAAAGAGGCAGCATTTATGTCCTCATGTCCAGGTAGGTTATAAGAATGTGACTTCTTATTTTAGCTTTGCCTTTTTTTGTTTATGTTGCAGAGTGCTTTTCAGAAGGCCTGAAACTGCCTAATTCTGATGCACCGCCAGCAGTTAGTGTAATCACAGCATGCACCACAGTGCCACAAAGAGATTACAGTGAAAAATAACATCTCCCTCCACTGATGTCAGTTTGTTTTTTCGTGTGTCTGACATCGGCCGGCAGAAATATTCTCAGATTTTTTGTAAATGTTCTGCAGCATTCTGGAGAAAATGTCAGCTGTCAATTAGAGGAGAAAGATGTGCAAGATGAAATTCATGTGCTGTGGCCTGGATGCAAAATTGGAATTCAAACACCCATTTTGCACGCAGGGTGAAGGTCTTCAGAGGGAGAAAGGTCCACGGCGAGTATGACATCAAGGTGGAACAGGTAGGTTTGCTTTATTCTGTGTTCATCAGGAGGACGGGGAACTAAAACAAAGACCACAGAGACTTGCGCTTTGAGCTTTGTGACCAGACTGTGAACTTCAGTTGGAGGGTGTTACATCATTCTTTCATAAGACAGCAGCATTTTGTGTTGTGTCGATGTCTGTGATCTGAAAGAGTGTATTGCCTTTGGCATTATTTGTGGAGGAGTTGATGTATTTATTGTTCTAAAAGCAGACCATATGATTTTTGGTTTTATATCTTGATTTTTATGATGCGAAATCTTTAGGCGTGCTTATCAACAACAGGTTTGATGCTAACATCAAGTGATTCATGCTTTTTCAATGAATAATAGATGACTCATCCAGTACAATGGGAGCTATTATTGTGTTCATAGAAGAGTCCTCAGGAATGATAAATGTCCACGGGTCCAGTTCAGATGAGAGAGAGGCAGAGTAGAGGGGGACTCTCTCTGCTGCAGTCATTCATTCTCTTTGACGCCTGATTAAGAGAAACATTTTCTTTGGCAGATGCCTCCACAAATTCTCATCTCTTACGAAGATAAATCAGTTGTTTGTGCAGCCTAACAGCTGATCAATAACCATTTTGGTCAGTCTGTGTATAGTAATGTGCGGCCTGATAAGAATATTTATTGTTGCAGTATATATTAGTGGCTACTTATGCTGTGATCCACCCAACAGGACAGTGAGGAGATCCTGAAAGTTTTAAAATCCTCTCCCCTGCCTGAGGCTTTTCCCTCTCCTCCTATTTTTGTCCCTCTGCTTCAGGTTGCGTTTCCAATTATTTCCCCTGTGGCTCCTTAATATAAGAAGAGCACACTTCAGATAAAGTCTGCCATCTTATAACTGTTCAACCTGGCTCCTGTAGCACAGATTGGCTGTCCTCCTGCTCGGATATCAGTGTTTGTTTGTTACGTGGCGTTTGTTGGGGGCTGACCATGATATTGTCCTTTTAGGCAGAGTTCTCTGAAATCAACCTGGTGGCCAATTCCACAGGCACCTACAATGTGGACATTGATGCGTTCAGGAACGGACACAAGGTTACTAAGTAAGTAGTCTGCAAAACGTTATGTTGAAATCTACTTAAAGGTCCAGTGTGTAAGATTCAGGGGGAACAGAATATGGCAGAAAGGGAATATAATAAGCATAACTATGTTTTCATTAGTGTATAATCACCTGAAAATAAGAATCTATTGTTATCTTAGAATGAGCTTTATATATATATATATATCTACCGATGAGTACCATTGAGTCCACCATGTTAAACCTTTCAGATTTTACGCTCGTTTCGTGGCCCAGTAGTTTCCCCTTCACGCTTGGGTGGAGAGGGTGAGGTGAACGGGCTACACACTGGTCCTTTAAATTTTACAGTACCCTGATTGGAAGTTCCTCATAAATGTTTGTGCCTCACAACCCAGTTTAATATTTTGCTAACGTCCTCTCTCCCAGATCCTTTAAGCCGGACTTTGTGCTGATCAGACAGCATGCCTTCAGCATGGACAAGAATGGAGACCACCGGAACATGGTGATTGGACTGCAGTACGCTGGACTGCCAAGTGTTAACTCTTTGCACTCTGTCTACAATTTCTGTGACAAACCATGGGTGGTAAGTATTATTTCATTTGTTGCATTGGTAGCTCACCTGGTAGAGGTCCTCACTGCAGCAGCTTGACCCTTTGCTGCACGTCACCTCCTCCTTTTATCCTGTCCATCTTAATCAAATAAAGACAATAAAACAACTTTTGAATTACAAATCCTCCATCCTAAACATTTTATTTTAGTTTGCTCAGATGTCTAGACTCTACAAGCAACTGGGCCCAGAGGAGTTCCCACTGATTGAACAGGTTTACTATCCAAACCACAAGGAAATGGTGAGTTCTCTGCCATCTGCTCTCCTCCTCACTCTCCTCCCCCCCTTTCCACTTGTGCTGATGGGTATGTCTTAATGCTAAGCAACCCTTAAAGACACACACACACACACACATACACATGCACACACACACTGCACGGGTCATGGTTTAGGAGGGTAATTCACTTCCATGTCAATATTCCATCTCATGTAGCAGCTGAGACCGATCTAATTTTCTGGGGAGTGTCTTGTTTTTTTTTTCCGTTCTGGGTAGAGACAGATTTTTTATTATTATTTGTGTGCCAAGTCGGTGTCAGTACAGTTAAACTGAGTCTGTTGGTGCAGAGCAGTCATCTCCACCCCTGCAGTCACAGGCTGACAGTACTGGGCTGGCTTTCAAGCCATCAATATGAATCAGAAAATGCAGAGAGAGGGAGGCATGGTGCTACTGTATATGTCACTTCTGTTTGATTGAAATGGCTTAAAAATTATGTTTTAATTATTGGAGTATTATGATAAAGTTCATTCATGAGACATGTGATAATGTTGTTGTTTCAGATTACCTCCCCTCGGTTCCCTGTCGTGGTAAAGATGGGCCATGCTCACTCAGGAATGGGAAAGGTAGTACTGAACTCAATTTAGCGTGAACGCAATATTTCGGGAGCAGATATATGCCAGCATATTTATATTTCAACCTTTGTTACTCCAGGTGAAAGTGGACAATCAATATGATTTTCAAGATATTGCCAGTGTCGTGGCACTGACCAAGACTTATGCCACATCTGAGCCCTTCATTGATGCAAAATACGACGTCCGCATTCAGAAGATTGGCGACAATTATAAAGCTTACATGTGAGTGGAATTAGAATTCAACTACTACTAGGACTACTACAAAAAAAGCCAAACACGACTAAATTAAACTTCTTTAAAATTCTGATTAACAGGAGAACATCAATTTCCGGCAACTGGAAGACCAACACTGGCTCATCTATGCTTGAGCAGGTGGCCATGTCAGACAAGTAAGAGCTCATGAATGTAGATGAGATGAGAATGTAAATCCTGTAATGTCTCGCTGTACGATTATAGCTCTGTTTCACACGTTATTACAGGTACAGAATGTGGGTGGACTCTTGTGCTGATATCTTCGGAGGGCTGGATATCTGTGCTGTGGAGGCTCTACATGGTAAAGATGGCAAGGACTACATTATAGAGGTACCAGCAGGCAGTTTCATGATATCAAAGGCAATATTTGCCTGTGATCATAAGGGAAATCCATTAAATCCATCATCTTGTTCACTCTTAGGTCGATGACTGTTCGATGCCACTGATTGGGGACCAGCAGGATGAGGACCGTGTTCAGATTGCAGAGCTGGTGATTTCGAGGATGAATCAGACTGTTCCACTTACGTCAAGCTCTTCCACAGTCCGTGCCTCAGCAGGACAGCCAGCACAGGTGCTCAAACCACAGATACTCAACACTTGTTTCTCCAATCTCTTATTATGTAAAATCAGGTTAGGTATTTTTAGGGAGCACAGTTCATCAGGACATCTTAGTTTAAAAGAAAACATGTAAACAAAGCAGAAAAGTGGAGGGGACATTGAGCCACCTCAGGGGGAATGTGGATGCCCAGGGAGCTAAACAAAGATGAATGAATATGACTTATGTAGGGAAATTAAACAAACAAAGAGTTTGCTGATGCTATCATGCTCAGGTGGGGGGCATGAACCTTTTTTTGGCTTCTTCTAATAGAAAAAGTTTCGGAATCACTGAGAACATCAGGCAAACTGTTTCAAGGATAAATGTCAAGGTTAATGGGCTGTTCCCTGTTCACAGTTCCCTGGGGCACTCTAGACTTAATGAGTAAATACATGGTGAAAGACAAAATATCAGAGGAAGGACCTTTAAGTCAGCACTTCAGTGAAATGAGTTTGAATTAATGTATCTGGTTGACTTTTTCGATATAGTGAGTATTCTAGCATTAGGATTGATGGAACCATGTCAAAGAAACATCATCATAAAGACCCTAGAAATGTTACAAAAATCAAAAAAATGATTTAAAAAAACAAAACATTGATGATTCTGAGGTCTGGAAATCGGACTATGAAATTGTATCCATTGGAATTTGAGGTAATAAAATCTGAAAATGTATGTCTATATCTCAATCGACCAATACTTAGAATCTCAGTCTTACAGTATTTTGCATTCAGGTGCATTGAGTGAGCTGATATATATCTCTGAAGTATCAGACAGTTTCAAGGGTAGATGTCAAGCTTAATGAGTACATATAACTGAGTGTCATCAGCGTAGAAGTGGAGATTTATGTCATATTTATGGGTAGTATAACAAAGAGACGACATAAAAATTAATAGGATGGGCCGAGCACTGACCCCTGGGGCACTCTAGACTTAATTGATCGATCTGAGATGGTCTAATTGTAGACGGCATCAGAGATCACCTATTTAACAATTGAAAGGCCAGAGGGAGTCGAATATCCTGCACTGGGATCATTTAGCGGTTTTACAAAGTCGTGACCTGTACCCGAACAGCTGGAGACGTCGATGAATAGTTGGCATTTTCTTTAATGCTTGGCTTTTCCGTCTTGTTTGATAATTCCTTACTATCTGCCCTTCTAACACCTGTGTGTTTTGTAGAAAGCAGTATCTCCTCAGCCTATCTCACAGCCCAGAGTACCACAGGCTCAACAGCGCCCCTCGCCTCAGGGTAAGAACTTCATTTCTTCACATTGAGAAAAAGCAAAATGATACATTGATATATTGTTTTTGTTTTTCTTTATCTCCAAGTGTAGACAAAAGTATAAGCAAAGTATTGAATGTGATTGCTGCTTTTGTTTTTCTCCTGTAGGTGGTCCTCAGCAAAGTCCCCCATCTCAGCAACGCCCACAGCCTCAAGGCCAACCTCCTGCACAGGCCCCACAATCTGCTGCGAGCCCTGCTACCGGTGACCCCAGTGCCCAGGCCAAGGCTAGCCAAGGACCACCAGCCCAGCCTAGACCACCAGGTCAGGGAGCTCCTCAAAGCCAGAGACCTCCATCTGGTCAGGGCTCTCCTCAGCGAAGCCAGGGAGGTTCACCTCAAGCTCAGAGGCAACAGTCTGTCTCCCAGCAGAAACCATCTGCAGCAGGCCCTGGCCAGAAACCTCCAGCAGGCCAACCCCAGCAGCAGAGGCCTTCCCAGCCACCTAGGCAGCAGTCACAGGGTGGGGCACAGCAACAGAGGGCACCCGGCCAGCAAGGTCGTCCTGGAGGACCCACCACCCAGCAGCCCCGACCTGCTGCTCAAGGCCACGGAGGTCCAGGAGGACGACCCCCTCTGCAGCAGAAGCCTCAGCCCCCACACAAGCCCAGTCAGGACAACGCGGCTATGGGCGGCTCTCCACAACTAAAGTAAGTAACTGTATGTGATAAATGATTTTGGACCTCTCATTTTTCATAAAGTGAACCTTACAGCTGACCTGAACAGAAGATCCCTTCTTACTTTTTTGCCTGCGTTGGGATGCATGCCACATGGAAAATCTATCTATCCAGTGATCCACCTCAATGTGCATGATTTATTGAGTCTTACATTTTTCAGTCCTTCAGCAGCCGTTTCACAAAGCATAACATTTCAGGTTGTCTTCAGAGATTGTCATACATTAAGACAACAACAACAAGCGGAGGCTGGCTTGCAGTTGTTCATAACCATAAAGAATCTATCACATCTGTCACAGCACGATCTAGGACTTGACACAAATTCTCTAGATTCTACTTTTAAATCAGTTTTGTAGCAAGCTTGGGCAGAAATATGTATATGATTAATATAGAAACTTTTTCACACTATCACAGCTGTACAAGTGTACTTATTTATTGTTGAACCATTTAAGAGACTTTTGCTGCTACGATCTTAGCGGTCGATACGTTCTCCACCTGAGTTTGGATTTTTATTAATTAGACTGCATTATGATCTCCTGAAACAGAGACATAAGAACATTTGTCATCATTCCCTGATAAAACATGCACCACTTTGCATCCAGAAAAGTCATTCACTATTCATATCATATCAAAGCTACCTTGAAATGATAAGGTAATACTGAATGACCACAGTGAAAGGAATGCGCTTTTATCATCTTTTACTGAGCCTTTTCTCTCCCGTCTCTCTCTTTCTCTGTCTTGGCGTGATCCAGTCTTTTCATTCCATGGGTTTGCTGCATGACTTTAATAGCCTCTCCCTCTCCTCTATTGCCATTTTCCTCTCTTTATAGCAAATCCCAGTCTCTTACCAATACCTTCAACATTCCAGAAACCCCAGCGGCACGAGCCAGCCTTAGCCAGGATGAGGTGAAGGCTGAAACCATACGCAATCTACGCAAATCTTTTGCCAGTCTCTTCTCAGACTGAGACGGCATAAGTCCCCCCCTCCCCTCCTCCTACTGACAGAAAGATGGACAGGCAAACTGAAGGACAGATCCCTCCCCCCCAACAACAAACAAGGACCAACAGGATGCCGTCTCCAATTCATGTGCATTGACCCTGATATGAAAATGTACACACTTAACACCCACTGCCTACGAAATCTTTTAAAATGAACAAAAAGTAGAACACACGGTAAATTTAGGCACTGATGTCTGAAACATTCCTTGCCTCGCCTCAAGCTTAAGTAAGTCATCTAGTCATTGTGTCACACAAAACACCACCACCACCACCACCACCACCACACAAAAGCCTGTATATGCATGAACAGATACACAAATATAAGAAACAAAACAACACAATACTGTTCACACCTGTTTGTTGGTGCCGTGAAGTCATTGTGATATTTATGTTCGAATTTTTGGTTGGTTTTGCCGACCGACCGAGTGAATTAGGGGGACTGTATGGAAATTAATGGGGGTGGGGCGGAGTGTTTTTTTGTAAAAATGTATTTTTTAAAGAAGCAAGGACTTCCCCCGAGTGGTATTCAACATCACAAGAACAAATACTAATAAAGTTATAGCCATCGAATAGAAGAAGACGCTCCCCTGCTCCCGGAACTTTTAGCAAAAGTAAAATAAATAAAAAAAACACTCCCCTGTTTCTGACCCCCTCCGCCCCTAATAATTTTTGTACAGTCCCTAACTCAACACAGCTGCACACATAGGATGTCCAGTGTTTAGCTAATGCTAGATCTGTTTCGAGCTGTTGACTGCTCATGGTGATGTCTTAGCTGCATGTCAACAGGAGGCAATGGTAGCATTTTCCAACCCCTGACATTGGCGCTTGTAACTGTGTTGTCACATGTAGTTGAATTAGTTAGTAGAGTAAGCTAGTAGGTGTTGTGAGTCTGTTGTCGCTGCCACTTTTTCTTCCCGTCTTTGTCGCACAAGAAAGCTCTCCACCTTTGAAAAGCATGCCTTACACAGACAAGAACGTCAGATCAAATGGAGTTGTCTCAGGGATGTCCAATTGATTGTGACACTTGTGTGTGGGTGAGGGTCTTCCATTGCAGTTTTATTGTGGTTGTTTACCAATGTTGAAGGGAAAGCATGCGTTTAATGAGGCAGAATGTTTTTATCGTTTCAAACGCATTTGCACACAGAGTATACTGCAAAATTATACTTGAATACAGTGACGCTGACTGATGTATGAAGTTTCAGGGTTTATTCGTCTGCCACTCGACAAAGCAACAACTCGGCGCTCTCCGCCCTGAGGTGCTGCTGTGTCTGTGACAGGTGTGGTACAGTAGGATACAGCACAGGCAGGTTTGACACCTGTTCAGGTACAGTTAGTGAACAATTAGATCATTTAGTTTCATTTCATATTCCCTTGATTTCAAAGCAATGTAATGTAAAAACTTCAGATTGTAAACTAGCTATGAATTTAGTGGATGTACAGTAAGTTAGTGCATTATGTCAGGGTTCAACAGTCAGTCAGTGCATTGTGATTTTGCACTTAACAACCCGGAGCCTGTATCATGTCGTGCAGCCTCTTGGTTTCAGTCACAGTCTGTGAGAAGAGGCTATAAAACAAAGAAGCAAAATAATGTGAAGTATAGGAATGTCAACTGTGGGTTGAAACTCTGCAGTAGATTTTAGCACTTCCTGCCACCCTCCTCCTTCGCACTGACAACCCTTTCTTTGATCACTACTCTGAAAATCCGAACTGTTACTGAAAAACCCATTCTGTTTCCAGGCACTTAAAAAGAAAAATGTCTTCCAGAAAGGAGCGCTTTCCATTCGAATGTCGATGTAGTATGGCAATATCACGCTTTTTGAGAGAAGACCCAATAGCCAAAAGTATAAAGGAGTCCTGGTTCCCCTGCAGATCCTCCATGCTGCCTGTGTTTATCAGTCTATTTGTGTAGCCACAGTGACCCCTTGTGCTCAATGGTGCATAAATGTGTGAATGTTGTTCTGTAACCAGTCAAACCAAATAGATGTGTTGTACAGAGCTCTGAGTGATGCAGATTGTCACCTTTATCCCCCCCTGCTGCTATTTGTGCTTGTTGATATAACGTGTGTCTCCAAATTTATTTTTTATTTTTAAAAAAAACTTTCTGTTTGAATTATTTCTACAGGCTTCGTTGTTTTCTATGAGGCAGGACTATCTGAGGCATGTAAGTTTATGCATTTAGTGATTCAGGGCTTCATTTTTAAATTTTACACTGACTCAGTGTCAGTACGTGACTGTCAGATTTATCGTGGCACAGCCTACTGCCAAGAGAAGCAGCCTTGTGTAATTGTTGCACTGAGTGTGTAATTTATGAAAATGAGCCATCATAATTAGCACGGATGGTTAACTTTGAAAAATGTCGTTCTGTCACTCAGAGGCTTCTTTGCCATATTAAGACATACTATTTTGCCGTGGCACCTCTTGAGACTGACAGGATGAGCTGAGACAGCAATGCAAAGAAGTAGTTTTATGTATTTATGTTTTTGATATTCACAGAGTTTTTCTTACATTATTTATGGTGGATATATTTGACTGTGAATGTATATTATTTTCTTTGTTTTGTTTTTTTAAAATGCCTTGTATAATCATCGTGAAAAGATTAAATCCTTAGGAATTTGAGTGAAACTGATCGTCAGTCGATGCCTGCCAGATTTAAAAACGTACATCATAAATGTAAGTGCAAGAATCAAAAAGCTGAGGTTTTTGTTAATTAAAAAATATAAGATACTGCATAATGTAAATCATGGTGGATTATTGAATTATATGTAAAAGAAAAAAATAGAATATTTGATGTTATATGCAATGTAGCTATATTATGTGAAAATGAGTATGTTATTAAAACATGCACATGTCCAATAAAGTCTATGACCAACAGTGAATGAATGAGGTTCAAGTTTTACTTAATCATGTCTGTCCATCCTCTGTCTGTCTGCCCATCCTTTTCCAAGTTAAAGGTCTAAAGCTTGAAAGATGGACAGGAAATTCAGGGGACAAAGAGGGGATGACATGCAGTAAAGAACCCAGGCTGGAGTTGAACCCAGCATGGACTTGCCTTGATACATGGGACGCATGCTCCACCAGATAAGCTACCGGGGCAACCCAGACAAAAAAGATTTTATATAAAAAGAACCGTCTCGATGGCTTACTGCATCCAGATCAAGATATTTAAAATGACGTTGGCCGTGTTAAACAGGTAGAAGTACTTGCAGTGCTCATGTTTCTGTGTTATTGGGTCATTTTACTTTTCGTGCTGTGTATGGGAGTGAGCTAGTATCTTAAATGAATCTAAAATGTGAGGTTAGGAAGGATCTGAAGCAGTAAAACATGCCACGAAATGGATTAAATGCATGCTGAAACTTGTGCACACTTTGTTCAGCTGGACTGTAGTTATAATAGCAGACATTCTTATGTGACCACAAGGTGGTGTGGGCCTGCAGCGTTCCATTCTGCACACGATTAATCAGGTTATATAATTCTTTTTACTCTGGTGTAATGAGCACACACTTTTACGTCTCTCCGTGTTTGATCGGGGCTATTCATTACTTTACATTACATTCACTTGGCAAATGAAGGAAGTTACAATATGTGCGTTGAAATCTGAAACATGAGGCAGATATCAGCATCTCTCTCTTTACAAATGAGATCACCGACTGTGGAACCGTTATTATGTTGTGAATGCTGCAGGAACCAGAGTATTGTTGGAGTTCGGTCTCCTACTGTGCTCCAACTCCAACAAGGTCTCATTTTCATTGTGTCTTCTGAGACATACATTTTAATTACACAATTCTGAGTCATAATCCCACAGAAAACACAAATACCAATGTGTGCATAATCCTATTAAACAAAACTAATCTGGAACATATGAACAAATGGCTCCCTGAATGCCACTCATCATAGTTTAGCCTATCTTTTCTTTGTATTATAAAAGACTAATTCATTGTGTTTGAGGGGGGGAAAACACATGTATTATGTATCCAGTATCTTCGGGCCTACGTTAGGGCTGCAAATCTGAATGGAGCAGCTGCAGCTCGGAGAGGCCAAACAGTATTATTCATCCGCGGTCAAAGGAATGATTGTTTCATTGCCTTGTTTTGCACAAATCGATGACTGCATCTATAGATGAAAAAGATACATTAAAATTGAGATCTTTTACTTTCCCCCTATCCGACTGTAAAATGCCCTGACCTGGCCCTAATAGTTTGGCTCGTACAGGTTTTATACAATGAGGGAGCGAGCTCAATTTTAATCATTGAATGGATCAATTTCTTTTTCCTTTGAAACTTTTCATTGCTGGAAAAGTGTCTGAGAGTGCAGAATCCAATTTGCAGGCAGGTTGTTAGAGTGTGTAGCAGCTCCCTCACTAAAGGTCAGCGTGGTTTTTAATGCTCCGTCTGCTTGCTTGCATTTCTTATCTAGCCGGCCAGCAGGCCATAGTATTCTCTCCTCCCCAAAAAATCTAGACTTGGTTTGCAGTGAAGATGATCAGGAAATACTAAATATTAAATGTGCTCTGGAAGATAATTAAATTCTACCTTTTTGGCATGCAATATTTGTAAGTCAGCATCACTCAGGCACATTGTGAGTGAAGGAATGACTTTAGGATCTTGACATCAGACAGACTTTATCACTATCCGGCAAACTAAGCCATCCATTCACGAGAAAACAACTGTGATTTTCTGCCACAACAGTCTTCGAAGTGGTGTGTAATCATCCTGATACAACTCCTATGACTTTGCAGGTTACAAATAAAAGGATTCAAGGGTATTGCTGGCTTCTTCTGTTAGGAAAAAAAGAGAAGACAAAAGGGGAGGGCTGCTCACGACTTCTTCTATGAGCCAGGATATTTCTAGAGCTGACCCATTTAAACAGCCCGGAGAAGCTGCAAGCACAGGTGCATCTGGATGGCTGCAACTGGCAATGCGTAATTACATACATTAAGTGTCAAAACTGATTTGCACATGCAATTTAATGGGAGGATGTGCAAGCTTACGCAGGATCTGGGTGAGAATAATTCCAGGCGAGGGAGTCGAATCCCGTTGGTTTCATTCATTTCAAATGCTCACACAGAATACATTTGTGCTCTCAATCATCCTCGTTCTTTTATGAGTGACAAAGAAAAGCTCGTGTCAGCCCACGATTGAGTTGCTTTATTCGGCAATCAGATGGGAATGGGGAAACAGTGGCTGTTACAGCTATTATACATGGCCTACAGCTTTGCACAATTAGTGCAAGTCAGTACTGCTTTGCATTGTGCTGCCGGGATATCCATATTTAGAAGGACCTCATTGATTCTAACTGAGGCACAAAAGATTTGTTGTCTGTCCAGTCTTGAATAGCGGGATCTCTTAATGACAGTCCCTGCATCACAAAAACCTCCCGCTGACCTCAATCAGTGTTTGAAAATGTGATAAAACTCGGAGTGGAGAGCACTGTAATGTAACCGCATTCTGTTTCTGTGCGGGTTACATAACAATATCACAGTGACAATGCACAACCGTCAAATAATTCACACCATCAGGAAAGAAGAAACAGCACCCACCACCACCACCAAGAGGCCCATCTCTCGCTCTCTCTGTCGTTCCAAATGTGTTTTCCCTTTAATAAACTTGCACACATGACTGAATGTTTCCTTCGCCAAAATGGCAGATGATGAAGGATGAGAGAGAGAGGAGTGTGGAGTAAAGATTTAATTAAGACTCACCATGGGATGTCTTACTGTGACTCAAGAGACCAGGACAGAGGAGTTTGTGTTTGCTCACTGCAGCTGTGAATAATATCTACACTATTCTTACTTTGACCTACATGTACTGAGAGGAGGATCTGAGAATATGCCCACATGAGTGCAGGTCTTTCTGGTTTATTTTCACCGTGAGGCTGCCGGGGGGTTGGTTGGTCATGGTGGTGGTGGTAGTGGGGGGGGGTGTTCTCCTTATGGTAAACCTTATGTTAACTTTAATTTGTCAATCTCTGCTGGAGATAATCACGGTCATACAGCAGGATGTACCCACTAAACAGTCGATGCAAAGCTGCACTGCTCCATCCCCTTCCTGCTGTGCACTTACAGAATGCTGAAGGTTTACAAGCAATTTTCACCTCCCCTCCGTCTTCTCCTTGTGACGTAGATTTTTATGGTCTCCATGGATGACTCCCATCAGCACTTTACTTCATTCCCTTTGAAATCAATTCAGTCTCTTTTGCTCCTACTCAGTGTGGGTTACCATGGATACCGCTCCCAAATGGTTTGGCTTGTACATGAATTTGTTTATGAGTGTTACTTGGAGTGGATTGGAATGTTCTTTTTTTTTTGTGCAGCCAAAATAAACATCATTTGTTAATTAAGCATAGCATAAATGACACTTAAGTGTTTTTTTCCTAATCTATTTTATTCTAATCTGCATGTATCATGATGCATCCGGTGAAGGTTTCTTCAGGGAGTGAGCATTAAATCACTTCTTCCACCTTTACAGCATGCGGTAGCAGCTACACGAGGACATGAGTTCCTCCAGTAACTGCAGTACACTCGGGGAAAAAAGCCGAGCAACAATCCGCTGAATATAATCTAGTCTGATCCACCAGGAATCGAAGCTACGCCAACGTGGCTTCTTCGGTTCCCCCCGTTGAGCCAAATGCTTCATTTGGCTGCATCTAAATCCTCCACCATAACCTGCGGTCTGAGCGGTGTCCCACCCTACATGGACCGCTGCAGCTGTAAATGATGTCTGGGGCAAGAAGGTCGGACGGAGAGGATTGAGTGGTTTAATTTGTCGAGGACTTAGTCTGGGTTCTTTTGGAATTAAGGAAAGACTGAGTGCATCTTCAGACTCACTGATGCTGCATCCACTGAATCAATCATCTACATAATTCATATTGCAGGGCATCTAAGATCTCAAGGAACCACCCACATTCAAACATATGTCTATCTAAGAGATCTAATCCTGGCTGTGTGAAATATTCACCACTGCAGGGACCCGTAGAGCATCCCTGGGGGGATTTCTTGTGAAACATTCGAGCTGAAATGTGTTCGCCTCAACTTCCCTCTAATGTGTTTTCCTTGTTTCCTGTGACATATCATTACAGTCCAAAATAACCAAAGAGTCTTGCTTTGTATTAGCCTGCCACATTGGCTATTTTTGGGCTGGACTTTGTAAAGCAATGGGGCCTGGCTGTGTGTGTGTGTGTGTGCATCATCGCATCTCTTACGTAATTCCCTCCAATGGGAACACAGAAATCAGGAGGAAAGTTTGCAGAGAGTCTCTTAATCTTACGTGGAGTTAATTGGAGACAGCTGGAGAACTGAAGGTTGTTTACTGTCCCAGCATGAGCGCAGAATGTCTAGATTCTTCCTCATGGCTCGTTATGGTTGATATGTCAGAGCAGCATGGAGGCTTGTTTGAGCACTGGAGGCAGTGCTCTGCTTTAGATGTTGATACTTTGTGGTGGTGTAAGCCTGATTGATCCATGTCAGAGGGGCTTCTAATCAACAGAAAGCCATTGATTTCCTCTCCACGGAGCCTACGAGGTGCCTAAGACACCTGCTAGCGGCCAGCTGACAGACACTTATGCCTGCTAACCAACAGCTGACACAAACTGATGCCAATGCACTGTGCTGGAGAGGGGTGAGTCACACATGCTCAGATAGATCCCACTCTCAGGGATGCTGGATGCTGCACAATGTGAGATCCACTGTACTGTCATTCTGAATCATATCTCATACACGTGGTATGTCACAGATGGAGTCTCGGTTAGTTATAGTGTTTTGTAACCAGGAAGCAGGCAGGAATAAGTATAGATGATAGGAAAATCTGCTGTGCGCACGCAGTGTAAAGCTGTCCTTCCTGTAACAAAACGAGCACTGTCAAAGCTAAGTATCATTGCGATCTTCAGCCTGATCAGCACAGTTCGTCTGTGGTGATTTCTATCTGCTGTGAGAGTGCTTCAGTAAGCAGTTTTTTCCAGCGGCAGTCACATGCTCCAGGGCCGGGGCTCACAGCCAGCTGTCCCCATCATCAATTCAGACAATGCAGAAGGCTGTGGTGAGGTGAGACTTTGGAGGCAGATGTGTGTGTGTGTGTGTGTGTGTCGAGGGGAAACTGATTTTTTTTCATCTTGCAAAACAAGGCAAACAACAAATACGATGTGCAAGCAACATCATGTTGTGCCTAGGAAGGTACAAGGGCATTTTTAAGAGGTGCCAATCTGAATGTGCATGAGGAGCCTGCAGGTCATTCTCAGGGGTGCAACTTTAGCCCGTACAGGTCAAGATTGGATAAACAGTCCATCACACCAGAGCTGAATCATCTAATAAATGATTTTTCAAGCAAAATGCTGAATATTTGCTTGTTCATGCTTCTAAAATGTGATGATTTGATGTTTCGCTTTGTCATACATGACAGATGTATGAATGTATTTGGGTTTTGGGATGTTGGTGGAATAAAAACAAGGCATCTGAAGCCGTCACTTTGAGCCGCTCTGACATCTTTCACAATTCTCTGACATTTTATACACAGGGAAACAAGTGAGACATTAATGAAACCAGCCCGTGCAGCCTCACATCACACATCTACTTTACTAAAATGACATTATGTTGGCACAGGACTGCTTTTCCTCATCACTAGTGTCTTATGCATGTCCAACAGTGTAGGTGGAAGACCAGATGTGACCAGTTAAGTGTAGGAGAGGCCTCAAATTCTACAGGCAGTCTGTCTGCAAACTTTTCTAAATATGTAAACGTCTGAATATCTTTGGCCTCATGATGAGAGGAGCTGATTACAACACCTCACACACTGCAGGAGGAGAGACAAACAACCTGCAGCTCCTCCGGAAATGCCCATGCAGTTGCAGTCCTCAGGGCTCCATATTCAGAGATGAGCGGAGAGACCGCATTGCTGCTCCGAGACTGAACAGCCTCCTCCAGCACCATCCTCCCTCCCTCCTCCTCCTCCCTCCTCCTCCTCCCTCCTCCTCCCTCCTCCCCATAAAAACACGCACAACCACGCCTCCAGAGGCACGCGCACAAGCGCAGGGCTCAGACACACCTCCTCCTTCCCCTCCATCACACACACAAACATACACACACACACACACACACTCACAGAAAGACATAAGCGAGTGTGAGAGCATCGCTGGGTGAAGTGGACAACATGTAAGGCAGCCATGAAGGACGTGCTCGGCTCCGGGAGGCTCACGGTGCAGGTGCGCTATGGATGAAGCTGCACCTCACGGAGAACACCGCGTCCACCGCATCCGATCAACTCACCGGCGACACGGTAAGAAGGTCCCCCCTCCTCCTTTCCATTCAAATCTTAACATTTCCAAACTTAGCCGAACTCATCCTCCCCTTTTTTGCTGCTCCTGTCCTGGCTTGAACCCGCTGCTTCTTTTCTTTTTTCCCACCCCGATAAATGATGTCATTTCGGGCTCCTCAAAGGCATTAGGTCAGCCACAAAGGATGGAGGGCCGTCCGTGCCGCAGCACCAAAATAAAAGAGGTGCTGGAGTGCGATGGAGCAAGAATTTGGTAACGCTTCAAGGCTTGAATGCGCCTCGGTATGGCCCCCGTGGGGAGGAGGAGATCAGGCGGATCTGCATCACATTTGTTATTGTCTGCAAAACCTCGAATACAAGTTGTGTTTTCACTCACAAATCAAGCAATCAGATGAATATGAGCAATGTGCAATAAAAAGAAGCAGAGGGAATGAAGCTGTTAGACGAATATCATCGCTGCATCCTGCGATAAGGTCAACATAAAGTCGCACTTGTAGTGTCACAGATGGATCGAGCCCACACAGAGAAACATTAAAGCAATTCATTTCAATCACGAGTCCATGTTTTCAGGCTGAAATTGTGCCCTCACTGTGCAACTCCAGGAGTGTTTCATGGTTTCTTTGCTGTGTGCTGTAGCCATGGAGACAGTATGTGGCATGTGGTTTTATACTTGTGCTAGAAAGTGTAGTCCCCCCCCACTCACACACACACACACTTACACACAGACACACACCCCCTATTGAAGAACCTCGAAGATGAGTAGAGGAAGGAATGCATTTAGTTTGAGCATCTTCTGTCCTCTAATTTAACAAATATCTTTAATCTTTAATCCTGAATCTGTGTGATAAAAACATATCTACACTTTCCTGCAGAAAAAAAGTGTGTCAGTGGTGACCTACTGTAGACCTACATAATAAATTCTAATATTTTATTAATCTCCTGAGGCGTTCATATCCTGTAACATTCCCAATGGGATTTGTATAGTAGCTGTGCAGGGCTATTTTTACAGTATCCTTGCAAAGCCATTCATACAACAATAGTGGGAGCTATTGTTCGTATCCATTAATGTACTAAAGCTGTTAAAGACAGATAGATTGTGGTAGTGAATTACTCACCGAACATTCACCTGCCCACCTTATTAGACCTATTTTTAGTCTGTGTAATAAAAATGAAGTCTCGTCAAGGTCCCTTCCAGCTTTGCTGACACCTCACCTCGTCCATTTAAACCCAGAAGAAGAGGACGAGTGAAAGCAAGATGGATTGAAGTGACTTCATTTCTGTTTAGTAGTTTAAATTTCGGTAGTAAGTGACACAGATTTGACGTAAGTGATTGTAACCCCAACGGTGATGGAACAGCCGGTAATAGTACAGCATGTAATCTGTATCTTTAAGAACAGCAGACTGAATTTACAACTGAAACACTCACACACTGTAACAAGGTAACAAGGAAAGCTGATATTGTATATGAAATTAATCATTTTGCCAAAAATACTAGTGGTCTAGTATTTATCTGCACTTATAACCATTCATGCAAATTTAGATTTCTACGTCTTTTTAAATCAAATAAATAATCCTTGCATGCAACTGTAGCTTCCGGCGTCTTCAATGCAAGGAGGCTGAGCGAAAAACAGCGAATAACAGTGCTGGTTTGTCTGTCGAGGTCGGTCGTGTGTGAACAGACGTGATATTTAGGTGTGTTGTGGAGACATGACGGGGGGAGATGGCTGGTCAGTCCTCTCTCTCTTCATGATGAACAGATGGTAACTCAGGGTTAGATCGTGGGTGGGTGCCAACAAGAAAGCCCATGTGTGTGTGACACATAAATCCATTGTTGGAATGGTTGGAATGGTTTTTGTCCGTAATGATATTTCCTTAAAAAAATACTTTGAATGTTCTCTAAGCTGAGATTAACAGCAGTTGTCTGTATATTATTTATTCATAAGAGGTGAATAATTCAAACAGTAGGAAACTGTTTGTTGCACTGCATTTTTTGAAAATTCAGAAACAAGTATAAAAACTCAAGTTAACTTTTTATATTAATTGTGTTCACATTGTGAGCTCTGTAACAGAGGTTACAGGATTTGATAATAAACCAAGACATATTGCACTAATGCAATAAAATCACTCTAAATTTGTCTCATGTCTTGAATTATATTTAATCAGAAGGAGTTTAAATATCTTTCATATCATTGTCTCAAATCTTTCCAAACATGTTTTTAAGTCAAATTAAATATAAATCATTTCCCCCCCAGAAATTTGGCGTAATGTCATGTGAGTTATGTTTTGCATTTCCCTGTAATAAAAAAAAAATCTTCTACTTGGCAGCGAAAGGGCACATGAAGAGCTAATTTTAGCTTAAAGTGTCTCCAGACTAATTAAAATGAAAAATGATGTTGTGGCTGTTGGTGTAAAATTAACTTGGTTAGCAAATGAACAACTACCTTTTGTTAAATTTCTACACAGTCATCACTACAAGTATCTGTGTCATGTGATTGGGTCGTTGCTCACATCTGACTCAGCTTTATAGACGCTTTAAAGTATTAAAAATGTGTGTTTAGAGATTTAGTTCACATCAAGTATGAACTGATCCGACTGACATTACTTTAACTCTTTATACTAGAACCTCACATACATTTAAATTGTTTAAAAGTGTATTCATTTATCTCTTTCTGTCCGCAGGCTGTGTGATCTTGAATCACACTGAATGGAGAGCATTGAAGTTCCTTTAAGATGACACGAACGCATCCCCCTGATATACTGGCATCGACTCTATATCGGGACTTTACTCTGAATCCCCTTACCGACCCCTCCATTTCTCTCCACTCCTCCCGGCAATGTGACTTGAAAATGATCGACAAACCAGAGATCATCAACAAGAGACACTGCCGTAGCTTTGACTTCATCGAGTCACTGGATGACCCGCAGTCTTTCTCTTCCTCAATGGAGTATCCATACAAGAGGGCTGAGCATCAGACATTAAACAAAGATCTAATGTGGAATGGACTAGATCAACCGGGGCACCTTCGCTTTTCATCTCCCGATCTGTTCAACACCAGGCAGTTCCAGCAGCACACCGCCCAGGACAAACCCAGCCATCTTACATGGTCAGATTCTAAAAAGAGAACAAGATCTAAAAGCGCTCCAAGAATTAAGGCCACCCTTACTCCTGTGCCCATCTCAGTGTCCCCTCCAGGAGCCAGGAAGGGGAGGGATGCACCTCAGGCTGCATCAGATACCTTAAGGACTTCTGAAACACATCGAGAATCGTACTCCTCGAACAGGCCTTTTTTGAATGATGTGCATCCTAACAAACTGCAGCCTCATTCTCCCCTCTATGTCTCAGACTGTTTCGAGGAGGATAAACCAGACAAACCAGCCATAACTCCTCATGTCAGGTGCCGTGTGGACATTAAACCAGATGCTGCTGTACTGCAGCACACATCTAGGCAGGTTCCCAACGTACGGACTGAGCATCTTTGGCAGAGATACTCCCAGGCCAGTAGCAGTAGAGGTTTGTATGTACCACGACAGATTGTCTCCTCACCAACGCCCACTCCAAGCGAATGCTACAGTGGAGATTTTAGACAAGGATACCACTATACCACCAGCATGTCTCCCATCTCTTACCAGCATCTTGACATGCACAGAATGCCGTCACCAACAGCACCATATCTAAGTCAAGAACAAAGAGCTTACTCAAACCCTAACATACCAACCAAGTTTTTCTATACGGAGGACCCTGTTCGGTATCCAGTCCATCCCTATTCTAGAGCATACTATCAGGATGATCGGTCCAGTCTAACCAGCCACGGTAGTACCATGACCAGTCAGTATGATCCAAGGACTCGATGGGTTCACACCCTTCCTGTCAGGTCATATTACACAGACCACCTTTCCAACAGAGAGCCAGCACAATCTGTATATAGTAGGCCTTACTCCACAAGTGAGGCAGGATCATACTTTTCTCAAACTCCACTGTCTAGGTCTTATTATGGAGAGGACAACCGGTTCAATCCATACCACATGAGTGGCTCAAGGTCTTTTTATTCCAAACCGTACGGCTCTCCTGAGGAGCCGTACTTTCCACCGAGGCCGTATCATACAGAGGGTCGTCGACGCCCTCGGATGTCCCAGGCCTTTTCAGATGACTGGTATCGCTCAAGTATATCTGGTTATTCTAACCAGTCCTCGCAGCACACACCACCAAGAGTAAGCCAAGACCCCACTATACCCCCGTGGTTTACTAACAGTTGTGTGGAGACAAGTAGACTAGGAGCAGAGGTCAAAAACCACTCCAAGTCTTGGGACAATATTCTGTATCCACGGCATAGCAGAGAGCAATCAGTGCCTCGTGGACGAAGCTATGAGAACCTGTTTTACCAAGCACGGAATGGAGCGTCCGCTGATGTTACATCTCAACCTGTAATACTGAACCTCTCGAGTTCACCAAGGCGCTACGCTGCCCTTTCGCTCTCTGAAACCTCATTAGAGAGGGGGTCAAGCAGTCCATGGAGGAATAGCAAGAGCGGGCACTGGTTTGTAACTCCTGAGATCACCATAACAGACAATGACTTAAGTGCAGGCAACAACAAGCGGCGTGATGTGCACTCAGTCAGCTGGGATATGATGGACGGTGACAAGACACCGTCTCCGACAGTGATGCATCAGAAGCAGCCATCCAACACGGAAGACATTAGCAAAGACAGGAAACACAACAACTTCTCCCTCCAGCAGAGTCTCGAGCAACTGGACGAACTCTTAGCTGATTTGGTCGTCGATTACAAACCACCAACTTGCAGAAAGTCAAGTGTAGACCTTTTAGACCAGCTAAAACAACTAATTACTGAAGACGGTGACAAAGACAGAGGATCTTCTGGACTTGAGAACTTAGGATGTCTGAACACACAGGTCCCGTCCTCTAAATCCAGCCCTGACACAGTCAAAGACCCTGATAGTGGATGTGACGCTTTACAAAGGAGTGCAGAAGAATGTTCTCCAGACCACAGCACAGACGAAGACGACACCATGGTGTGTGCTAACAAGAAGTGCAAACGGATTGAGAGCATGTTCAACGCCTGCTTATACTTCAAATCATGTCACAGTTGCTACACCTTTTACTGCTCACGAAACTGTCGCAGGGATGACTGGGAGACCCATAAAGAGACCTGTCTGTATGGTCGTGTCAACAGTGTGTGTCGACACACTCTTAAGTTCTGCAGAGAGAATTCAGAGATCCACAAAGCCTTCTCTCGCGTTGCTAAAGCTGGGTATCTCTCCAGAGGGAGAGGCGTTCTCTTTCTGGGTTTTGCTAATCCAGAGACAGCTGACAACTTCCTGCAAGTTGGGCTCGAGAGCCTCCTCATGTCTCCCACATACTTATCTCTCAGAGAGCTGGATGGCTTCAAGGACAACCTAGGTGAATACTGCAAGGAGCTGCAGCTCGCAGGTAATGAGTATGACCCCAATGAATGTTTCCTTCTGAATGTATCCGTAGCTGTTGGTGAACTAGTGCCTAACAGACCTTCACCGAGGGTCCAAGCGCCAACAGTTCGAAAATATGCAAAGGTGTCCTTGGCCTCTTCAAGCCCTGACAAAAAGGTACTCAAGAAGGATAGCGAAATGGAAACTCTCATCCTCACTCCGCCTCCAGGCACACCAGACATTGACAAGGAGGGGGAGGAGGGAAGAAAAGCCAGAGAGGTGTGCTTTGTCAATATCCAGCGCGAGCTCAGGACCAGGGGAGTCTTCCTTCGTCACGAGTACCCAAAAATCTATAATCAGCTGTGTGAGTTTGTGGAGAGCAACAAAAGATTCACCCCCACTACGATTTACCCGATAGATAAGAGAACGGGGAAGCAGTTCATGTGCATGATCATGGCTGCATCCGAGCCAAGAACACTGGACTGGGTGGGCACGCCTCATCTCTTGGATGATATTATATAGCATAGCACTAAAAAATAACGATAATGATGTCAGTCAACGAAATGTACATACTGTAAATACATGGTGTGGTTTAGCAAACTGAACATTGGTATGTGTATATATGTGACCAGTCTCTCTTTCTGTCTCTCTCTTTCTCTTATTTCTCTCTGTTTCCATACACAAACATACACAAACACACACTCTCTCTCTCTCTCACACCACACACACACACACACACACACACACACACACACACACACACTCACACACACACAGTATACACACACACTTTTAAAGGTTGCCCTATGTTGTTATTGGCTTGTTTTGATCCTGTTGCACTCAGAAGAGCTGATAGCCTGCATGTAGACTAGGCACAAACCCACTTATCCAGGTGTTTAAGATGTGAACATGTATGATCTGTACAGTTTCTGCAGACGATATATGAAGCACACAATATTTATGAAGTACACATCTCATTGCCACTACATAATAGTAGACACAGCCAGGTCTCATATTGTAACAGTCATCCACTATTGATTTCTCCAAAAACGTTATACCAGAGATTTATATTATAACTTGTTACAGTGGTTGTAATATTACAACTGTTTATTAGTACTTAAGTATTATTTCCTAAGTATACTGTAGTTGTGTGGTTATTTTTTTTAATTATTATTATTGCTATTAGTTATTGTTTGATAGACGAAGAAGTACAATCAAACCACCTATTTGTTTCCCCATTTCATTCAGAATTTTGGGTTGGAACTTATTTCATCTCGTGATAAGACTTGATGTCATTCTTGTATAAATTGCTTTGTTTGAAAGTGGCCTTCAGTCGAAAATAAAAAAAGCATTTGACACAAAGCAATGTATAGGTTTAGCTATTTCTAAAGGCTCGACAGCTCTTGACTTAGGTTGTTTGAACTACCATTGTAAATGAACAATTATTTTGCTCAAAGCATGTTATTTATATTCAGGTATTTTAATATCGATATTGCTTATAATTCAATTTATTATGTTAACGAGATACCATTTGATGCTTAGAAATGTAAGAGGTATATATATTGAATATTAGATCATTTGAACATCATGACCTTGAGACCTTATTGTAACTAATACCACAGTATGTTCTTAAACAATATGCAATAAAAGAGCAACCTTAACATCTATATTGTAAAATCCTATTTTATTATTAAGACTAATATTCCCTTGGAGCCGAGAGCTGCAAAGACTTTGTTTGCACTAAAATATAAATTATAAAATGAGAATGTTCCTAACACAGCTGCAGCACTGTACCCAGATGTGATGACATGCCTGCTTCCATTGCCATTGTTGACTAATCTAAGGTTGCTCTTTTACTTGATTATATATCTTTGTGCAAGACCTTCCTGAACTTTCTATTTTGTGATGTTTATAACCCATATATAAATATATAATAAATGGAATTTAACGAGTGATCTTGTGGCTTTGTGTTTCTCTTTCATAGCACTCCTTATCATGCAGTTAAACAGATAATAATACAGTTCCTATCAATAGGATTGATGGTGTTAGGGTTACATGCCTGAAAACAGCATCCTGTTTTTTTATGACACACATGCATGGAGTATTACAGTTACAAGAAAAATAAAAACCTATGAACCCCTTCCTCCTCTACAAGGTAGACATGGGACATGTATTTTATGTAAACATTCAGAATAACTTCATATTTAGCTTTGTATTTAGTCCAAAACCTATATATATATTTAAAGATATTTACACAGCGAGTCAGTGAGTTTATGACATAAAAACATTTTGTTCTTGTAATTATGTACTATACCTGTCCACAGTCATTATCTTTAACAGTTAATACAGGTTTGGAGCACATTTTTAGTTCAAGCTTTTAATGAGACGTGGCAAACTCATTCTGAACATATTTCATATGTACAAACCTTGTCTCTAGTTTCAGTTCAGGTACTGGTTTGAGTTTCAAATTGACTGTTTCCTGGAGATTCCCCCAACCCCACCCGTCTCTCTCTCTCTCTCTTTTTTTTATTATAGGTGTGCTGTAACATGTCTGATTCATGTTACTGTAACAGGTCGCTTTACAATAATTCCTTATGTGTCTTTCTTCTATGTTAGACCACCACCTAGTGGAATAATGCATGTATTACTTTCTCTTTTTTTGGAACACACACACAGTTTATGACTTGCTTTATGTTAATTATTCATTTAGACAGTGTATGTGCAGCATGACCACATTACTGATTGACTCAGAATGCATCTTTGTTCACTTCTAACGTATTAATATCCCATATTTCTGCATTCTGCTGTCTTCATTGACAAATTTCCAATCAATTTATCAAAATTAAACATTTGATGGCTTTTTGTTTGGCCTGTCTTTTTGTATTACATTATAATATTACAGTACTGTCAGGGGATGATGTTCAGCTAAGTAAATAAGTCCCTTTAACCAGGGTAGATCTAGATACTAAGTCAAAATGTGTTCCAATCATTTAAAATTAAATTAAATTTAAGGTAAATGTTGACAGCCATGAACAGGGGGACTGATACTGACACCTAGCAAAGCTAATTTCAATGTTTATACGGATAACTAATGATTGATTTAAGAGAGACTTAAAAAAAAAGGTGAAACTCTCCTTTAACAGCTTGAACGTTTTCCTGTAATGATCTCATCTTGGCAGCAGAGAACAGTAACAGAGTTACAGTGTGTGTGTCGCCATATCTTGAAATCCAGTTAAGTCAGCTTTATTTACAAGGAACATTTGAGAACATATTACGTATTGCACATTTTCAATAAACAAAAATACACAGTAGAATAATCAAATTATAAGAATTGGTCTATATGGACAAAATAAAACAGGAAGAATTCATGAGACAAACCATGAGGTATTATAACAAATTAGATTTGTCAGATGTAAAATCCAGAGAGAGAGAGAGAGTGAGTGAGCTATTGTTCTTTTCAGTGTTTCTCTGAGGGATCCGGCCCCTGCTCTGTTTAATCTCAGAAACATTTATTTCATTGTTTATCAGCTCTGAATGGTTGGCAGCATCGCGTGTCTTAGTTCACATTCACAATATCAGAGAGCATACAAGAGAGGCACCATTTGGCCAGGGTAATAATACATCAAATCTATTTTCTTATAAATAAAATAAAACATGAATCCAGTGTTACAAGATGAGTTTTGTGATACGGGATCCAGACAGATTTACACTTTACAGTATTCAGAGTCAAAAATCTCACTAAGTAGACAGAAATATATAAAGAAAAAACACTGATATATTCATGATGACAAAAAATACAATTAAAGGTCCAGTGTGTAGAATTTAGTTGCATGTAGTGGTGTGATCGCTGCATTGCAATCTCCTCACATCACCCTTAGCTTCCTTGTGTAAAGGAGAAACAAACACTTGAAAGGCTGTGAACAGAGTCACTATTTAGTTTGTCTGCTCTGGGTTACTGTAGAAACACAGCGTTTCAACATGGCGGCCTCCATGTAAGAGGACCCGCTCCCACTGTAGATATAAAAATACCATTTTTAAGCAACAAAATTAAAAAGTTCTTATTTTTAGGTGATTAAACATGCATGATTATTTATTCGGAAAATAAAGGCCCCAAATCTTGGACACTGGACCTTTAATGTGTACACTAATCTACATTTAAGCTACAGTGGCAATGAATCTGTGACTCATTCACATAGAAAGTTAATTTTAGATATTATCCAGTACATGTAGGAAAAGGTATTGTGTTATTTCTTGTAGATTTTAGTGATGTGTCGGTTGTGAACGAGCCGGTTCAAAGAGCCGGCTCCGGTACGTGAGCCGTTGAGTGATAGTAGAAAAAAAGAAGCAGCATCTGGACCCTTTTTTTTTTTTTTTTTTTTTTAAAAGATATTTTTTTTGGCTTTTTTCAAGCTTTATTTTCGTGACAGGAATGCGGGGAGAGAGAGACGGGGAATAACACGCGGGAAAGAGCCACAGGTCGGACCCGAAACGACACCCAGCATTTGGACCCATTTTAAAAAATTTGAAAACACAAAGGCAGAATGCAGAATTTTGCAAAAGCCCAGCTGTCGTATCGAGCAGGGTCCACAAACAACCTTCACAGACACATGAGAACTGTGCATCCCTTAATTTCTATGCTTTTTATAGTTTTTATAGTTGTGTCTATCTGCTTTGTGTAGCAGAGTGGTTCTACAAACACGTTAGAGAGTTACAAGGGTCTGTAAATGCAATGAAAACAATTCGCTACAGCAATTTATTGATATGAGAAAATGTCATTTTTTACTTTGGAATACTTCAGTACAAAGGATGTATTGAATATATACATGATATATGTGTACACATACAAATCATAAATCAAATCAGCGCTAAATTTGGCTGAATTATGATGAAGAGCCGTTTGGGAGCCGAAACAGCCGAAAGCAATCTTCTTGGTGAGTTGAGTCAAATGATCTGACTCCCTAAAAAGAACCGAACTTCCCATCACTAGTAGATTTCCTTTTAAAACAGATGCAGGACTCGCTAGAATTTGTTGTCTTACATAAATAACATGATGTTTTCTGTTATTAGTGTGAAAACTCCCTTTCTTATTAGAAGCCTTTGCGCATGCGCCTTGCGCAGGTCTCCTCGTGATGACAGCTAATGACAGCACTGCTCGCTCCTGCAGAAGCCAGTGACTGTGAAACGGCTAACCGCCGACAAACAAACCCCGCTCTGACCCGAGAAACCCTCTCATCAGCCGTGTTTAGAGACACCTAGAACGACCAGCGAACGCTAACCACGTCAGGTGAGTCCCCGAATGTGTGTTGGGCTTCACATTTTGGTCACTCGGGAGCTTTTTGCAGCCCGGAGCTAAGCTAACGCAGCTAACTAGCTTATCGTTAGCTCGACTAGCTTAGACGTTAGCCGAGTTTAACTTGGTTAACGCTAGCCTAGCTTAGCCTGGTTGAGCAGTTTTACTGGTCTGTGCTCCTTCTCCCGGGTTAAACACAACACTCCGTACCAAGTGTAGCACCTGTGTTGTGTGAGTTTCCTCTTAGCGTTGAGCTAACCTGACGTCAGTTACGTGCTTTATTAGATGCTGGTGGTTACCGTAAGTTTACCTCACGTTAGCTCGGCGGTTAACAGACGTTAACTCAACCGTACCTGTCTCTGTTTGTTGGCTAAAATCTCAGCTGGCACACCATCAAACCAAAGACAGTATTTAAGGAGTAACTTAACGTTAACAGCACGTTAAAAAAAGCTTTTTTTCGGTGTGTGTTAGGTGCCTCCACCCACCCATGGAGCCTGAGAGAGGAATGTCTAAAGTTGTTGCCAAATAACTTAACCATTCAGACAGAGAGAGTGTGTGTGTGTATGTGTGTGTAATGTTAAGGCTTATAAGGCCATGGGTTATAACAGCATACTGTCATTAAACATTATAAATATTTAAACACCATTAACTCCCTGTAGCACTGAAGTAAACATAATTATCTCCCCATCCTGTCCACTATTATTAGTGTACTAATTGAGTTATAATGCTCAATGTTTGCTTATTAAATCTGAGTTTTTGCTGCTTTTCTGTCCATTAAATGAAATGCTTTTAAGTTTTTACTCTTTGCCAGACAAAATAAGCTCATAAAATCTCACTTTTAGCATCTACTTTTGCACAGATGCTCATCAGATATTTCTTTACTCATTCCTAAACTAATTTTTTTCAGTGTTCCAAGTGAATCTACTCTGACACAGTAACACACATCTTGATTCTGACACCTCTGTAGTAATCTCACATATCTTAGCTTTCTTTTGAGACCAACATTATACACACAGCCCTTGTAGTTGTGAAGATATGCTCAATTTTTTTGGGGTAGGTCATTTTGGATAGAGAAAATAGGCCTGTTGTGTTGAAGAGGTTAAAGCTCAAATGATAAATAATGAAACACCTGTTTTTAATTGTGACACAAACATGCAGTCATTACCTCGATAATTGTGCCATAGTGAGCTGAATCCTGAATTATTAAACTCTATATCCGCTCAACAGCAAATCATAACTTTACATTACGGCTTCAGAGGTAAGTTTCTGCAACTCATGATTACTTAATCATAATCTGGTTGAGGGTAAGTCAGCAGGACTTTATTTCCTCCGTAGTGGTGACTACAGATTACTTGGAAATGAAGTCACTCCGCTTGATGTTTGGAAGTGTGACTGCGGGATCACACGCTTGTTACCGTGTCACTGGATTTATGATAATTCAAGTGGGTTCATCTTTTTCTCGCCAGAGCGCGCGCACAATACTGAAAGATGACAATGTGAGTGTTATTCATACATTGTATTACCACCACCTGTCTCTTTTCTTTCCAGCAGTGTTTATCTGATGCTTGGTTTATGTGCGGTGCAGTCACTGCTTCATTAGTTTCCTGTTCTGATGTTAACTCCGTATAGTTTCGGAGAATAAGATGAATTTGATATGACTGTAATTTGGTGCAAGTTTAGAGGATCTAAAACTGCAGAGCTAATAGTGTGTGTGTGTGTGTGTGTGTGTACTTCTTTTTGTTTTGGGTAAAGTGTTTGCGCCCTCATATTGCACACGGGATATCCAGTGTTTTCACAATTTCCTTGAAGCCTTTTCACTCAATACTCTAAGATTGAGTGTCTCGGGCAACGAGACTCGGCCCTGAAAGCTCGGCTGAACGTCTTCTCCTCTGGACGCGGTCTAACCTGACCTTGTTAAACACTTCTGATTGTAGGAAGTCGCCCCCGAGGCAGCAGATAAAGTGACAGCGCCCGCGGTGAAGTGGGTTAAGTTCCGTGATACCTGAGTTTACAGTACAAGTCGTGATATTTAAGCACATGGCGGACGACTGAACAGCGTTTCATGTTAAGAAAACTTCCATACACCACCACACTGTGATAAACTACATATCTAACCTGATAACAACAACAAACAGCTCAATATGATAAACAGGTCTTATCAGCCCTTCATATCGTGTTTGGTGTAGAAACATGGATTTCTGTTTTTGCCACCGTCACAGCTTCTTTCAGAACTGGTCCACATATTACGAGGGCTCAACAATAAGCACTGCCCGATTGCCCGGGGCTACTAAAGCGCCATGTCGGGCTCATAAATCTAGTTGTAAGTGAGCCATCTCGCTTCCCTCTTATCTCTGTTGAGAGTTGCACATGCTCAGTACTGATTATGGGTAAAGACAAAGTTTATGAGCTGTAACGCAAGCAAGTGTTTCAATTATCCTGGAAACAGGATACAGTTTAGTTGGGCTGCGTTAGAGGATGTGGGTGAAACTCTGACTATGTTAGCTCAGTTTACCGCAAGTTTGAGAGCAAGGGGGATAAAATGGCACGTCAGGTTGCTGGAGAGCTGACGGCATCTCACTTTCATGACAGCTAAGAGTCTTTGTTGTTAACTGATAACCACGAATAAATAAAAAAAAAAAAACCATCAACGTTAAACCCTGACATTGTAAGCGACCCTCAGAATTTGACCAAATACTCGATGTCAGCTCTCAGTTCTTGACAGTTTCTGATCATCGATGGTACAGAAACTTTCCAGTCAGTACTGGAAGAGTATTGAGGTTCAGTACCAAGCCCGAATGGTAAACCTCATGTACTCGGGTGTACAGTTAAGTATTTCGGTTGCTGAGCAGTGTAAGAAATTATCTGAAAAGGAAGTGTGAAGAGGATGTTGGCTCAACCGTGAATACCTTTTTGTAGAAAGTGAAATCCTTTGAATATCTATAAAAAGCACTTTGTTCCATTGGTTGGTGTGTGTTCTTGTGTGTGTGTGTGCATGTAGTGGGTGGAGAGGCTTTTTCACCTTTACTCTGCTGATATTTACTTACAGTTGTTTTGTAAAGGAGTTGTTTTGTGCTTCACATTTCAATAGTTTCAGATTTTATACATGACATTGCTGAAGTGGCTGGACTTGCCCAGACATTTGAAATCCTGTGTTTGCCTCTGCCCTGCCTCTCGTCTCTTACGCCACCTTGTTGTTATAATTACGGTGCTTACACGGATGTCACGGTTGAGCGCTCGGCCGCCTCGCGTCTCATGTGAACAGCATTCGGTGGCTACGATCGCTCTCACACATCTCCGAAGGTTGCAGATTATGTCTCTGCTTGCGCTGTCTGTTGTCCAGTTTCTCTTCTGCTTTAGAGTTCCTCAGCGCGCTCCACGACTGACTCACCAGGTAGCTTCATGCAGCGGATGGCGTTGGTGCTGAGGGGCACGGGGGGGGGGGGGGGGGGCCGTGACAAATAGCAGTTAACCTCTTTGCTGGCCACTTCAGAGCCTAGTTGCTTTTTCACTTCCTTCCAAGTATGTGAGGAATGTGCTTATTCAAGAGCACGAGCGTGTGCGTGGAAGTGCTCCGTGTGTGTACATGTCAGCCCGTCAGTTCTGACGTAAACTGAAACAAAAGAAACCAAAGAAAGATGAAGCATTTTTAATTAGCCTCAATCCAGATCTGTTAATCCAGGAAGGTCAACAACTTGAAGCTTCACCAGGTGGTTAAGTTTTAGTGCAGCCTGTCTGCTGTAAGTTTTCAAGAAGTAATAGTACTCAGATTGAGTTTCTGTTCTCTCCTGAAGTCACATAGTATTAGTGACTGTAATAGTAAACACTGGGCGAAAGAGCAGATTCAGAGGTATGGGATGAAATCATACTCAAGTGACAAGTGACGCATTTACTGGATGATTTATTGATTTGTTAATCAACAGATAATTATTGTGGAGCTACTTCCACAGTCGTTGAGTTGTTTCAGTCATTTCTGATGAAAAAAGACTCTTTCCAGCTCCTCAGATCTGAATATTTTCAGGTTTTCTCAGCATTTTTTTTGGCTGTAAACTGAATATTTTAGGCTCTTGGAAAAATGGTGATGGACGTTATCATGAATTTCTGTCATTTTATAGACAGACATTTTTAAGCAAGTAGTCTGATGATGAAAACAATCATTAGTTGCAACTCTAGTTAAATTCCAGCTCATGTCACCACCACTGACCTGCAAATTTCCAGATTGGGCCAAAACTAATAGTTATATTTGTAACATTTAGCATAATGGATGATTTATGACACTCTATGATGTACAAGCAATATTCCAAATGATTTACAAATCCTTTTTGACCAACATTAAACTGTATACAGTATAAAGACATTTAACACAGAATTAGATGCTTGCAACACGTTCCAAAAAAGTTGGGCCAGGTTTACTGTGATCACTGTGTTACATCACCTTTCTTTTTACAACACTTTGTGAGGACACTGATTGTTGTTGGTTTGAAAGTGTGTTGAAAGTTCTTTCCCTTTCTTGCTTCATATACATGTTCAGATTCTTCAGAAGCAGTCCGGGGTGTCTTTTCTTGTTTTTTGAGCTTCATAATGCCCCACATATTTCTAATGTGAGACAGGTAGGACAGTCTAGTACCTGCACTCTTTTACTTGGAAGCCATACTGTTGTAAGACGTGCAGAATACGTCTTATCACCCCTGAAGAAGACGTCGTCTGGATGGCAGCATATGTTGCTACCAAACCTGAGACTGAGTATTAATGGTGCCTTCACAGATGTGCATGTTGCTGATGCTCTGGGCGCTAACCACAGCTATACCATCACAGATGGTGACTATCTGGATGGTCCTTTTTCCACTTTAGCCTGGAGGACATGTCCATAATTTCCAAAACCATTTTTAAATATGGACTCGAGAGAAGTCTGCAAAGTTTCTAGATGTTGTTGATATATATTTCTTTCAACTGTGCGTTGAAATGTTCTTAAATTGTTGGACTATTTGTAGTTTCGACAGCTCTCCCTCCGATCACCACGTCCAGAAAGGCAGCGACGCAGCTCTGCGGACAGAGACGAGGAAAGAAGTGAATAGTTGATTTTAGGCAAAACAAAAGACGTAGAACAACTTCTTTCTATAAGCCAGGAGCGATGCAAACCTCACCCCAGTCCTTGTTTGTTCCACCTTTTATACCCTGTCACGATACTACTGTATCACCTGATACCAGTGAACCTGTTTACCTGTGGAATGTCTCAACAGGTGTTTCAGTATTTTGTTGCTCCTGTAGCAACTTTTTTGGAACGTGTTGCAGACTTCATATTCATCAGAATCAGTGTTTTTTTTAAAAAAGACAATACATTTGATCAGTTTAAACATTAAATATCTTGTTTTCAGTTGAATATGGGTCAAAAAAAGAAAGATTTGCAAATCATTGCGTTTTATTTTTATTTACTCTTGGCAGCAGTTATAATTCCTCCTGTGAAGACGCATTTTATGTTACTACAACTATGCTTTAGTATATTGCCACTACGGTTGCAAAGGGGTGGAACGTTTCCAGTAAATTTCCGGAAACTTATCAGAAACTTTCCATGGGATGTTAGGATAGGGAATTTGGGAAATAAATCCAATCATCCAAATCGGAAACGCCATGGGAATTATGGAAATTTATGTGAATTAACTGTAAATTGTGGGTAATTTAAACAAACTACCATATCCAAACATAAAAATAAACATTTAGTTTTGTCATAAGCAGACGTGCAAAATAATACAATTTAAAAAAACATTTATTTTAAGTAGAACTTTATCAAATTTGAATGATTTTATTGAACAATATTATGTAGTCCACAAGCTCAAATGTGTGGTTTCAATAGTCTCTGTGTGATCTGGGTTCTAAAGTGTGGTCCAGGTACCGAAATCACCTGTGCAGGTAGGGGGCGTGGCCTCAATAGCCCTGCAGTAAGCAGTGTGCTATGTGCATGTGATTGAGGAATAGCAGATATTCAAGTGTACCTGCATGAAATCTGGTTGTTATAGTCAAGATGATGCTGAAATATATTTTCCCACAACTATATTTAAGTTCCCTGTTAAGAGCCCACCTTCAATTTTCCCATAAATTCCTGTTAATTCCCATGGAAAGTTTCCAACTTTGAAAATTCCTGGAATTTTGCAACCCTAATTGCCACACCTGTTTCTCCCCTAACCATAAAATAACACACTGAATTAGTATTTAACTAAAATTGGTCTTTAAACTTGTTTTGTATTTTTTTATTTCTCTGACCAGTCGCAGTAATCGGAGATCAGTAATCACTGTTTATTCTTGGTTTGCTCAGGCAGTTCAGTGTGGAGTCTATCATTATGTATTTAAATCTGCATAACCAATTTGATTTGTCAGGCATATCATCTCCAATGTTGTGGTTGTCTGTTAGCCTGCGAGCAGCGACACTGCCTTGTAGTCATTCCCACTCTCGAGGCACTTTTCACCAGTCTAGTCTCATTCTCCTCCCAGAGCCATAACCCCACAGCTAAATCTGTGTTTGCTATGTTAGCAACCGGCCACAAAGAGGCTTTTGTGCCGAGGATTCACCAGGAAATCATTCAGATTTCATGCACTCAGCTTGGTTTGTATGTCTTGGCTGTGTATGTTTGGAAAGGGTGGGGGGGTGGATTTGCATATTCTGTGCTATGCGGCGTCTCCCGAAGAAGCTTGTGAAAAAACGTGCTTTTGCTGTTGTCGTTGAGGCCGGTGTGCGAGGCACATGGAATGCAAATGAGTTCCCTCGCATGACGCGAGCATCATGCATGAGCTTGTGTTCATCCAGGCCTTTCCTGTTTCTCCTGTAAATACATATACATTAAAATAACTCCAGGCATGTTGAGTAATACTTGGTAAATATTAAAGTAGCTAATAGTATCAAAGAGCATTTCCATAGTTGGAGTTCCCCTTTAACACAGCAAACTTAAACTTTGGTCTAACATTTGATAAAAGGTTATTTGAGCTTTTGTTCAGTTTCCCTTCCACATGTCCGCCTCATTCACCCGTTTCCATTTCATCTTTCTTCCTCCAGTCATTTAGCTCTCTGCCTGTGTGAGCCGGTGAAGATGGTGAAGCCAGACATCCACACTCTGGCCCACCACCTGAAGCAGGAGCGGCTGTACGTGGCGTCGGAGAAGCAGCTGATCCAGAGGCTCAACAGTGACGTGCTGAAGACGGCCGAGAGGTTGTACCGGGCCGCGTGGATCGCCAAGCAGCAGAGGATCAACCTCGATCGTCTCATTCTCACCAGGTCAGGCCTGCGATCGTGATCCATTTTTTAAAAGGAATAGTTCAAACATTTTGGAAATGTCCTTTCTTTTCAAATGTGAGATGAAAATCTGGATTTTATTCTCAGTACTAATATTGCATAAAGAGGAGAGAGAGCGCTAACAGCTCTCTCCTCAAACAGAAATGTCAAAATTACAATTTGTGGTTTTCGGGGGAGTTTTGAAAGTTAATATTTCCTGTTCTGCGTGCCTGTGATTTGTTTTTGTGTCCTTCAGTCAACAGAAAATGTTTATGAATAAATGACAGAGAGGAATTAATAATCAAAGAATAATTAAAATACTGGTAGATGCAAATATTTACAAGTTTAAAAATGGGTAACACTGCCTATGACACCCATGTGTATAATACATTATAAACGTACTTATAATGTGTTATATTGTGCAGTTTATTATGGGTTTATTAGCTATAAGCATTCATAAATATTCAATGCTTTTTTAAACAATAATCATAACACACTATAAAGCTTTTATAATGACTTCTAAGGTCATATAATGTCACTCACTGATGGATCATAGTGTTTTATAATTCTCACAGATGTAATACATTATTATATTTTATAATGGGGTTATAATTACTTTCAGATTATTATTTTTAGACCTGCTGCGTTTGTAACAACTCCTGTCCTACAGTGCCGAGGCCTCTCCGGCTGAATGCTGCCAACATGCCAAAATGCTGGAGGACACGCAGTTTGTGGACGGCTACAAGACTCTGGGCTTCCAGGAGACCATTTACGGCGAGTTCTTGGCCAGGTTGAGGGATAACCCCAGACTGGTGGCGTCCTGTCTGGTGGCAGGAGAGAGGCTGAACCAGGAGCACACCCAGGGGGTCATCCACACAGTCTTCACCTCACTCTACGGCAACTGTATCATGCAGGAGGATGAGAGCTATCTGCTACAGGTCGGGGGCCCGTGTCTAGTGTAATTCATTTGCAATTTAATAGCCTCTCAGTAAGATGAGATGTTTTATCTGCTGCAAACTGTCTTTCTCGCCAACTCCCAGGTGTTACGATACCTGATAGAGTTTGAGCTGAAGGAGAGTGACAACCCTCGGCGTCTACTGCGACGGGGAACCTGTGCCTTCAGCATCCTTTTCAAGCTCTTCTCTGAGGGCCTGTACTCAGCCAAGCTGTTCCTCACTGCCACCCTACACGAACCCATTATGCAGCTGCTGGTGGAAGACGAAGACCACCTGGAGACCGACCCAGCCAAGGTGACGGAGCGCCTCACTCCGGCCCAGCAGGAGCGCTTTGGAGAGAAGGGCTCCGAGGGCTACAAACAACGAGTGCAGGCGGCCGTGGAGGCCAACGAGGCCAAGCTGGTCGCTTTGGTCAACAAGTTTATCGGTTATCTGAAGCAGAACACCTACTGCTTTCCCCACAGCCTGCGCTGGATCGTGTCGCAGATGTACAAGACTTTGTCGTGTGTGGAGCGTCTCGAAGTGGGCGAGGTGCGCACCATGTGTACAGACCTGCTGCTGACCTGCTTCATCTGCCCAGCTATAGTTAACCCAGAGCAGTATGGGATCATCTCAGATGCCCCCATCAACGAAGTGGCCCGCTTCAACCTAATGCAGGTCGGTGGCACAGCATGTGTTCTGTTCACACGTCACACATGTGGGAATCATTCCACAGTGTAGACTGATATCGTGTGCTTTCTTCCTTCTACAGGTGGGGCAGCATTTGCAGCAGTTGGCCATGGCTGACGACGATGCAGACCCCAGACGGAAAAGCAGTTTGTCCAAATTTGATAAGGTCTGTGCACCCATGTGATGTTTTATTAAAGGTTATCTATGTAACATCAAGGAAACCATTAATAATGACACTTTTGGGCATGAAGTGAAATGCCATAAGCATCCTTTTGCTCGCGCTTGCAGTCTGTACGCGCTACTGATCATCAGCAAAGAGTGACATATATGAGACTGAACACTTGGAACTTTGAATACTCAAAAATAGCATGCTGTTTGCTAATCACCCCATCAGCCAGCACCACGAAGCAGCTAACGCCAGAGCCACCCAGAGCAGCCGAGCAACAGCCGGCCTGCCAACTCCAGCAGAGTTGGCAGAGGTTCCCTGCAATGCAAAGGCTCCTGGCTAATAGAAAGAAGTTCTTCTACGTCTTTTGTTTTTCCTAAAATCAACTATTCACTTCTTTCCTCGTCTCTGTCCGCAGAGCTGCGTCGCTGCCTTTCTGGATGTGGTGATTGGAGGGAGAGCTGTCGAAACTCCACCCATGTCCTCGATGAACCTCCTGGAAGGCCTTAGTCGGACCGCCGTCTATATTACACACAACCAGCTGCTCGTGCTGGTAAGCTCTTTTTTTTTTTTAGCTGATGTAAACAAATGCAACATTAGCACCACTTTAAAGTTTTGAGTTATTATGTGCTGCCACCCCCTTTTGCAGGGCAGACCTTGAGAACGACACATTCTAAAAACTGCCACGCTTGTATCTCAGGTACTCCCTATAGACAAGGTGATTTGATTTTGATTTAGAGCACCTTGCTGCAGACATTTGCATATTCCCCTGAAACTCCTAGAACTACTTAAAATGATCCAGTACAGAGGTCAGGTACTGCACAGGCGCCTAACAATGCTAATCTGTGCAGTTTGATGCCTTTTTTTTGAGACTAGTGATGTTGATTGAACTCTGGGAAGTTTTCAGGCGTAGCTTGTGGTGTTGTTGAACAGATATCTTCTTACTGCACTGTCCTCCGGTTGGAATGCGTTTCTGTGTTCCTTAACCTGTTGTCACATTACATCATTTTACAGTGTTTCCAAGTAAATTTCTTGCTGTATGTGAAAGCTGTAATAAACGCGTGACAAACTTCTAAGTAGCTCGTCAGTGCAGCCTACATACATCTGCAAACAGCAGAAATGTGGCAAGAAGAAAGGCTTATGTATTAACCTACCCCATGACCTTAGTGTGACTCCAGCGTACGGTATATGTATCAAAACATGATGATGTTTATGTCGGGACTTAAGGCAGCTTAAGTACCTTTTGTTTTGTTTGTGTGTGAGAGCTGTGTGTGGCTTTCTTTCCCTCCATTCATTGCAAAATACCTTCTCGTCAGTGAACTCTAATAAAACCGTGCGTAATCCCACAATCCACTGTTTAGATTGTAAATGTACAACGCGGCTGCGGCAAGCGCAAACTTGTCACCTCACGCCCTTCCTGAGAATAACCGTTGACTTCCAGTGATTGATTCATTCTGGTGATCTGAAGACTTAAAGCCTTCCACTTCCTGCACAGGTGGACTTTGTGCGGAGCGTCATGGCGGGGGACCATCTTCGGGAGGAAGAGCACATGGCTCTGGAGACCCTGGTTGCCAACGTGCCCCAGAATCGAACTGTGAAGAGCAACAGTCTGGAGCTGACTCCCTCCAACACCCCCCAGCTCTCCCCAGCTACAACTCCTGCCAACAAGAAGAACAGGCTCCCCATAGGTACCTTCCTCCACGGCCTCTAAGCCTCTCTCTTCCTGCTGCCACTCCGATTTTTAGAATATCGACAGAGTGATGCAGCCTCTTGTGATTTCCTGATGTGAGGATTTAGAGGATATTTTGCTTTTTATTACCACAATAAATTGGGACAAGAACTGGAATATAGAAGTGCAATATTTTGTCTAATGAGAAGCAAAATAAACAAGTAGAGTTGAGTGGTGATGGCTAGTGAAAGGCCTGTGTTTTATAAGAAGCTAATGAGCTTCTTCTCAGCTTGTTATAAAGATAATTAGCATGGCCTGGATTGAGGCTCAATTACAGAAATGACAACCAATTAAATTACCAAATATAAATGAACTCATTTTAATTGGAATGGATGGAAAAGATGCATAGACTACCTTCATTAGCATTCTCAAGACAAATGATGCTGTAGCAACACCCCCTTAATTAGAAATGAACCACTTGTGCTCGCTTCTCTGAAATATGACGTTTACACACACACAGTCTTGACTTGATACTTGAAATACTTTTTTAAATTCTAAGATTTGCTCTGTATTCTTTCTCCAACTCTCCTCTCCTACCCTTTGTCCTTCTCCTTTCCTCCTGTGCTGCCAATGAATGACCAGGACAACACTTAGCAGCTATAACATCCTGGGACCCCACAACCACCACTCTGTCTGCTCACATTCCATTAGTTACCCCGTTTGGTGGGTAGCCTGTCGGTCGTGTTAGAGCTGGAGAGAGCTTAACCGATGTGTTTGTAATTTTCACCCAGTCGCGTGTTAGATAACACTCATCCTAGCTGCACAGTAACCTCCCCGCCTCGCCACTTTTTTTTTTTTTTTTTTACCCAGCACTGCTGTTGTCCATGTTCTCTCACCACGCTTGCTTTGCCTTGCACAGTGATTTGGCTCATTATCAAGAGCTAAAAATGTTTCTCCACTCATTTCATTTCGAGTTTTTCCCCCTTTTTTTGCTTCCTCATTCAGCGGATTATGGCTTTTCATTACCAGGTAGAGTGAGGAAAATTAATCCACCTTCCTCCTTCTGGTCTGTGCTTGAGTTGTGGTCAAAGTAAATGAGACACTAGTGCAGTTACTCCACCACAGTGATGGTGTAGCATCCACTCATCTCTGAGAGAGCAAAGGCAGAATTAAATCTGACAGTATCAAGGAGGATTTGAGTGATTATATTTGCTCGTTGAAGGACGTACAGGGTTTTAAGACATATGATCAAACCAGCATCCTTTTTATGTTCTCCAAATTATTAATTCTCTCTATATGCTTTTATGGAAGCATTGTTCATATTAATCATTTGCATTGAGGAAGAAACTGTAATTCTCTGGAGATGATTGGAGAAGTTTAGCACCGGGCGCAGTGTCCAGTGGATGGAGCTAAAGACTCGATGTTCCAGCCACAAAAACACAGGACTGAAATATGTCTTTAGAGTCGTATGAATCTCATGTGCTGCTTGAATTTTATTACGTCAGGCCTGCAAATTTAATCCTAGAAACACTGGACGAAGGTCAGTTTGTATTCCAACATGCACAGTACTAGAGCTGCTGTCAACTGATAAATCGTTCATCATTTTTCTGATTTCAGCCTCTCAAATATGAATATTTTCTACTTTCTTTTGTCCTCCATGACAGCAAACTGAATATGTTTGGGTTGTGAACAAAACAAAACATTTGAGGACGTCACCTCTGGCTTTTTCAACATTCTGACATTTTTATTGACCAAACAACCGAACAATCATCAGATTAATTGCTAACGAAAATAATGGATTCGTTGCAGCCCCTCAGAGCTCCATGTTTCATTACAGATCATACCAAATGATATCAAAAGTTTCAGGTTAAAACGTGTACAGTGTTTTTTTCTATACACTCGTGTTGCTAACTTTATTTATATGATATAGCAGATCCGGCGTCTCATGAGCAAAGCTTTCATGTGCTTTCGTGTGTGTGTTTTTAGCTTGACCAGTGAACTGCAAAGTGGGCAAACCATTTTGAGATTGTCATGCTAAAAGACAGTTTATTATTTATTATTGTTACTAACCACTGTCTAACATGGAGACACGAGAAATAAACTCATCTTTAATGTCACACCAGTGTTAAAGAAATAATTGGAAAGGTCATTTTGATGTAAATCTGATGAATCTGTTGTGACTTAAAGTAAAGAAATGTCATTGTCATTACTTAATAAGCAGTTCCAGGCAACACATTTGTGTGACATACCAGATGAGAGTCTCTGCTGTTCATTTTTTACAAATGCCGTTTGGCTGTTTGGTGAAACATGCACACATAAAACCAACAACATATGCCGTTGTTTAATGTAACTCTCAGATAATAACACTGTCTCCCTACTAATTCCCTCCAACTGACCAACCAGCAGCTGCTCGCAGCCGCAGCCGTACCAACATAGCCCAGGAGGGGGAGGCAGAGGCCAGCTCCCAAGAATCCCTCCAGGAGCTGATGCCAGAGGAGGTGCTGGTGATTTCACTAGGAACTGGTCCTCAGACTGTCCCTGGGATGATGTCAGAGAATGAGGTAATGTGACTTGAATTAATGTGCTCATTTGCAGGAGAGATGATGATGTGATAAATTCAATGTCATATTTTTTCCCCTGTCACTGAAGACCCCTTAGAGTCATGGCCGTCGTACATTTTGTAGCGTGTGCTTGCAATGTTACGCAATTGATAAGAAGCTCCTCACTCCTCTCTTGCCATCTTTGAATGAGGTAATGCCTCTGGCGAGAATGACTCACTGCAGAGCAAGTTTGCAACCGAACATGAGTGAATTTCTTTTTTTATGTATTCACATCCTCTCCCGTCTGCTCTCTAGGTTTTGAACCTGCAGATGGCTGATGGGGCCCAGGGGGACGGCCATGCTGATGATACTAAGCTGCACGGTAAACCAGACAAAACCCTGCGCTTCTCCCTCTGCAGTGACAACTTGGAAGGCATCTCAGAGGGTCAGTGTGACACGTAAAGCTAAAACATGGCAAAAAAACAGATTGCTGCTGTGTTTGTCTTTTAGAAAATCAGAAAACTGGGAAAGTAAAGAGTGTTTTTGTTTCATGAAACATTAGAAAAAAAGGTTGTAGAACTCACTTTTATGCTCTGATACACACTTTTAAAGGTCACAAGGTCAAAACTGGTCGATGAGCTTACAGTAACTGAATTACTCACTGACCCTGTTACCTTGTGTGTGTTTTTATTTATTCGTTTTTTTTCCCCTCAGGTCCATCCAATCGCTCAAACTCTGTGTCATCTCTGGACCTGGAGGGAGAGTCTGTTTCTGAACTGGGAGCCGGACCATCAGGGAGCAATGGGGTGGAGGCTCTACAGCTTTTGGAGCATGAACAGGGTATGTGTGTCTGTGTATGTGAGTTAGAAGCATGAATATATCTTTATTTTAGGTAAAACAATAGATAAAAGTTACATGAAACACATTGATGAGCGGGCCCAGTCTAACACACACTGCATGTCTCCTTCAGCCACCACTCAGGACAACCTGGATGACAAACTACGCAAGTTCGAGATCAGAGACATGATGGGTCTGACGGATGATCGGGACATCTCCGAGACGGTCAGCGAAACGTGGAGCACCGACGTGCTCGGCAGCGACTTTGACCCCAACATGGATGAAGATCGGCTGCAGGAAATAGCAGGTGGGGGTGTGGCTGCGTTACTCTGTGTGTGTGTGTAGACATTCAGTCAGCGAGTAAATTGATTTGTCCGCACAGCCTGCGTGATCACGGCACATTTTATGAGATGAATTTGCTGCACGTGGAGACCTTCTCTGACTGTTGATTAAATAGATTTAGGGAAATGTCATCACCTTGTGGTGTGTGGGTGAAATGGCACCAAAAGACAGGTCTTTATATCATTCACATGGCACAGCACACATGCACTGTGCACCTTTCTTGTGATAAATAATGAACTAAAATGCATTTCAGCATTTAAATGCACGTCACAAGCAGATTTTAAACCTAATTGAACTAACAGTAATAAGACAGGCCGGTGTTTCATCGAGGTTTGCGAATTAATCTTTGAATGTTTGTCGTCATATTTTTACGACGTCATCAGCCTGAAAACAAAATCTTCATTTTTTACAGCGATTCATCAGATTAAATGAGCCTTTTTTATTAAATCAGCTTTCTTTAATGAATATAACTCGTCAGCTTCATCAACATAAATGCATGTTGGCAGCGAGCTAAACCAATAAAGACTTAAAATAATGATGAAACGCAGATCCATGATATGATCTCGATTTTGTAATAACTTAAGTAATTAATAGTGTGGGAGCCAAAATAGATGTTTTGTTACTGTAGTTATATAAATGTAATTTATGCTGCTGTTAGTTCACTCTGCCTCTTTTTGTCGTGACCGCAATGAAAATGTTTGTTTTGGAAGACTAAATGCCAACAAATATGGATTGAAGCAGAATATTTACTGAATAAAAATGATTATGTCTATCTTTTTATCAAATTTAATTAATCTAAATTGGATTTTTTTTTGGACTAAACATTAAGTTATTGGAAATGTTTGAATCACACAAGTCTGAAGCAATCCAAGATTCCAGCGACCGCTGAAATCTAAAATCTAATTCTACAAATAGTTTAATACTAATAATATTAGTGTAGCCTAATCTTTATCTGCAGCTGGTTTAAACAGAATAAATAGACATTTAAAAAGATGAAAAGCATTTAAATGTAGATTTAGATGCAGCCTTCATCTAGTTCAGTGTTAATAAAATGTTTTTCTAAGAAGTTCAGAGCTGTTGCTGTAATTCAGTTTCCTCTCTCACTCCCCAATCTTAACATAAAATGATGCTTGGTTTCAGTTATACAGTAAATCTCATATTTCTGATTTATTTCTGATAGTTGATAATATTCATCTTTTGATTCTGAAGTTTGAGGATGAAGCAAAATGTTTAATCTTACTCCACAATTAGCTTCCAGTCGACGGGGCACACTTGTGAAGTGGACTCATTTGATGAAAATAGGCTGTACGGGTAAACAGTCATTTTCTGCGTGTGTATCCTGAAGTAAGTTTGCATTATCGTAGTGGCAGTAGCTACATGCATAATCATAATATGCTGATATATAAGATAAACATCTTCAGCAGATAGCAGCAGGGGGACAAGTTCAGCCAAAACTGTGACAGTAAACACAGAATAGATAACCGCTTCATCTGATCTGAAGCTGGCTCTCATTCACACTCTTCCTCTGTCTCCTCTGCCTCAGTCTTTTTCGTCACAGCCTTCCCCCTGCCCATCTCTCTATCCTTCTCTCTCTCTCTGACATTCACTCAGTCCCCGCAGTCTTATTGACCTTGGTTCCTTCTCATTTGCATCCACCATTTTTCATTCTTCGGAATATGGCGTTGGGGGACTTTTCCATCATTAAGTGAATTTACAGCGATTTCCTTATGTGTTTTCTCCAAGGGATTGGGTTATGAGATGCACATTAAATATCCATTAATACCTCATTATCCCACTGATAAGATTACCATGATAATGAGGCAGAAATTCTAATTGTTTCACTTCTTGTTGTGCCACTCATTTAATCATCCACCTGAAAGACAAGTACTCTGCGCCCCTACCTTGAAGACTGTAAACACGGACAGCGGGATAGAGCTCTCCCGCCGTCGACGAGAGCCCTGCCCCCGCCAACATCAGCACACACTGTTGCCCGGGCGCTGGCATGCATGCGTGCTCATGGCGTGCCTGTGCCATGAAGTGGAAGCGCGACATACCAGGAGGGTGCGGCTACCGCAGGTCGACTTTTTGGTCTTGAGCCTTGGCCACTGACTCCCACTCACACCTGCTAGCTCCCCCCCCCCCAACACCTCCTCCTCCGCATTCTTCCGCCTTGTTAAGCCACGGCTTCCCAAATGGAGATGGAGGGACACTGTGCTGAGGACTTTGTGGGAGGGTGGGCGAAAGCGGTAATTTGGTTGTGAGTAATGCTAGGCTTAATCAACAGCTCAAAGTCATGGCCCCGGAGGCCGGGGAAGGGTGAGATATTACCATTAACCTCTGACCTTTGGCACAGTGGTATATGTGCCTGTGGGTCCCAGCATGAAATGCATGTGACCTCCAACTCTCTCTGTGTCTCTGCATGCAAAGCCTACTGACTCCACACAGCGTTCACAGAGGGTTTATCTAGTGTTTTTGCTTGTCTCAGGCCATTCCAGAGGGTTGTTTTGAAAGTCAGACCTGAAGGCATACTGTAAAGGTGACGGCACAAGTAGGATATAATGTATGAAATTAATACTGGAACACTAAATTGAGTGCATCCAAAGAAACTTTAATTGTGGATTTCAGCCATTCATCAAGCAAAAAAGCCAAAAATCTGCATGTTCAAGCTCTGATATGTTGGGATTTGCTACTTTTCTCTGTTTTATATCATAATAAATGTATTTTTGTTGGTTTTGAACAGTTTAAAATGATCAATTTTAATATTTTGTGCTTACAGGAGTTAAAATAGACAAACTAAATAATGTATTTTAATTGAAAAAACAATTGACAGACTAGTTGACAGTGAAACTCATCATTAGTTGCAGCCTCTAGTCGCGAAAAATAACATTTCACTTGAAGTATTTCATCCTTTTCCCAAAGGCGTCATTTCTTTTGTGGCATTCTCGAGTTCACATGTTGCTCATATCTAACATCTGAATAATTTATTAGAACTAATTACAGAATATGAATCAACACCAGCGCCTTAACAAGACATAGTCTCGGTAAAGAACACAAAGGTACCTTCAAGATGACTTTGTGACTGTAGAGGTGACTTCTCGCCGGTCCCAATTCTTTCCCAGACTGAAAAGGCTGCTTCACGCTGTGGAAGGAGGTTAACTCTTTGTCTCTCTCTCTCTTTCTCTGCGCTCTCAGGGGCAGCTGCGGAGAACATGCTCGGCAGCCTGCTGTGTCTTCCTGGCTCGGGTTCAGTACTGCTGGACCCCTATGGCTCCACCATCTCGGAGACCACGAGCGAGGCCTGGAGCGTGGAGGTCCTTCCCAGTGACTCAGGTATGGAGCCAGGTTTATTCACACACACCTTCTGACTGATCTTCTGCTTTGATTATCAGTTAATTGTGACATAATTAACAGGTATAATCATAGTTAAATGTATTTTCATGAGCTCCTACACTTCGTTTGAGTAAAATAAGACGATGAAGCGTATTATTTTTGTGTTATAATTGTCTTCATCTCCTTGACAGTCAGACATGTGTACGCATACATATTTATGTTTGTTGGATACAGTGGGGGAAGGGACCACCAGGTGTGGTCGCTCGGCATTCCATACCAAAAAAAAAACAACAAAAAAACGTGCGTGCATCTGTCATCGTATTCGTGTGCACTCGCCTGTCTTTCAGGGCAGATCTGAGCGTGCCAGTAAAAGGCAGCTCAGGGTTTCCTTAGAGGCGACCACCAGGTGTGTTTGCACCTGTGGTGGAGCGGCGGGGAGGGAAGCACGAGGACAGCAGCTGTCCTCCAGTTTTTCTTTACCCGGCTAGACTTTACGTTGCATCGCTCCGAGACTGGTGTTTACATCTCGGGCGTAAACGGGTGTCCGTTTTACGTCACCGTGCCAATCCAAGTGCTGGCACAGTCTCATAAATGATCATTTCTTTGTCTGTTTTTGCAAAGTGAACACACAATCCAAACCTTTTTTATTAATGAGAGATTATGTGCTTAACTCCCCCTATGAAAAGCAGTGTTTTGTGAAAATCAGCAGAGTGTTTTATTAACAGCGTTAAGTGTTTCTTTGAAAAGCCTGGGCCTTATGTTAATTGAAGTAGTACAGCACTTCAATATGTGCCGCACAGAAATGACATGCATGAGTGTCCTGATTGCTTTTTGTTCCGTTTGCTGCCCCTGTTCTGCTCGGTAATAGCGCGATCGGAGGGGCCCGCTTTGAGTACAGCGCTTGTTTCATGGCTAAGGCAGCAGAAAACTACACTCTGAAGAGCACTTCAGCAACACATTATTACTAACGAGCATGCAAATGAGTACTGCTGTTAGTATGGAGCCTCTGGGTTCGACCCAACAGCTCCATTGGGTAGCCAAAGAATTGGCCGTACTAGCTTTATGGTTTGGGTTGGCAGTTATAAGACATGATAATGTATGCTTTGTTTGATTTCATGCATATGTGCACACTTGGTTTCCCAATAATCATAACCGGGGGGAGGGCATCGTCTGTAGCAAACCCTGTGCAGTAGATTGTGAGTTTCTTTGAAATGGTCGATGACAGAGCTACACACTCTCGTCTCAAATGGCTTAAAGAGAGACGTCTTTTCCTTTTGGGTCTTTTTCGCAGAAGCCCAGGACCTGAAACAGGAGGAGCGTCTGCAGGAGCTGGAGAGCTGCTCAGGAGTCGGCAGCACCTCGGACGATACGGAGGTCAGAGAGGTCAGCTCGAGACCCAGCACACCAGGCCTCAGTGTCGTCTCAGGTATAACCCTAACGTATTCTGTCCCCCACATCGTCCTCTCTCTGAAACAATCGGCTCTATTTCTGTTCCCCCTTTTGTCTCCTAGTTGAAAAAGTCCTTAATTGACCTGCATTGTTAAATTCCGGTTTAACGGACAAAGCTGCCTGTTTCTCACCCTCCTTGATTCTGTGTTAGAGCGGTCATGTTGCTGCGAGGGTTGTTAACCAGTTTAATGGGGTCAGTGTGACTTTTTGTGCATGACACAGGCTATCGCTGCTTGTCTTTTTTTTTGTTTCCGTGGGCTCAGGTGGACATGCTACGTTGACATGCATGAAGTAGTATCCTAGATTAAGAAGCCAGCGGTGATGCTCCTGGCTCGGCTCACAGGAAAACGTCCCACGGGATTGGGCCGATGGATAGTCTGCATCTGATGATCACTCTTATCCGTGTCTTTGCCCTAACCCATGGGAGCTTACGCTACCAATTTAGAGTTCCCAGTGGGTTCCCATCTCAGGGAAACCATGCAGTGTAGTAAAGAGAAAAATATCCTCTTTTGTTTGAGAGACATTGAGCATGCAGGTTTTGTTTTTTGACTTCTGCCAAGCCCAAAGTATTTTACTGTATCGAGTCCTGAATGTCAACACGGATGTTTGTTTTTTCCGCGCAGGCATCAGTGCAACCTCAGAAGACATCCCCAACAAGATCGAGGACCTGCGGTCAGAGTGCAGCTCAGACTTTGGAGGGAAGGACTCTGTGACCAGTCCAGATGGGGAGGAGTCAGGCCACGGTAGGAGAGTGTCACATCCCCGCTAGGCTAGCTAAGCCATCAGTCCAGTGTCTATCTGGTCTGAACAGCACCGGCCAGAACTATCAATCCCTGTCACCTTCAGAGCTGTCACCAAGCTAAATCACTGTTTTAGCTCTCAACAATTGTCACTGCCAACGTAAAGTTAGAGTTAAATGTTATTTGTTAGCCTCACATTTGGAGGCCTGGCTATTATCTTTTCCAACTTCTAACAGCAATGTGCATTTGTGAATCAGTTGTTAATGTAGTAATGGAGCTCTTAATTGTCTGCTATCCTCTTGTGTTTTTACAGGAGCACACCATCTGACATCTCCACCTTCACAGAGCGATTCCTTACTGGCCATGTTCGATCCCCTCTCCTCCGGTGAAGGTAATTTGCACTTCCAGGCTGCTCTACAGCCAATCAGAGCCAGAAATGAGTATCATTAAATCCCTACCCTAATGTCGTGGGCTTCACAGAACAGCTTGAGCTCTGTGATATTAACCAAAAAGAGCGCCCCGCGCCCCCTTTCACACAAGCCGTACCCCAATTACTGAACTTATTATAAGTGCAAGTGAAATGTCATTTCATTTGGCCCATTTTTAATATCCCAAATTATTCTTAGCGGTCTTTGTCCCCGTGCGTTTTGTTTGTAGCGCAGGTGGAAAAGAGAGGAATGGTCGTGGCTGTGTGTCTGTGGCAAGGTGAAGGGATGACAGGTTGAGAGACCTCACCCCGGGCTCTTTGGCACTGTCCCCTCGTCCCACTGTGCTCATGGCACGAGGCTGCCATTGGAAGCTTTTCAGGAGAGAGAGTGTACCCTTGGAACAGGTGGCCTACCTATACCTAGGGCTCATCTCCCACCAACATCTCTCTTTAGCACTCTCCCCCACTTTTCTGCTGTTGTTTTTTTCTGCTGGTTTAATAATGTTGAACAACTACTCTTTAGAGACGAATGCGATTTAGTGGTACAGAACAAATTTCAGTATTTCATTAGAATATTTTTAAAAGGTTTAAACACAAATATCTTCTTGGGGAAAAAGGTCTTTGTGAAGTTGGTGAGTAAGTAACTTAAATGTTAGAGAGAATCTAATGAAACTGCTGGTACGAGGTGTACAGGGATGTTTGAATTTTATCTATTTCCATTTGGAAAAACTCAACAATCTTTCATTCTCTGTGTTTTATCACCTCAGGCTCCTCCACCGGCACAATAGTGAGGCCTAAAGTGCACTATGCCAGACCCCCTCACCCTCCCCCCGATCCTCCCATCCCCGAAGCCAGCGCCCTGGGCCCGGAGACGCGCCACTCTCTCTTCACGCCCCACTGCCTGGCCCAGGCCGAGCTGGAGCACACCAAGCAGCGCCACTCCTTCCCCGACAGGCTGGTCCGCAGCCGCAGCTCCGACATCGTGTGCCCGGGCCGTCGGCCCACAAGCGACCCTGGCCTTAACCGGCGGGTGGCGGTTGAAGAGCGCGACCCCGCCGGGGCCTTCGCCTTAGGACCGTCCTCGTCCCCCAGCAAGGACTCCCTGAAAGGAGAGGTAACCAGCTACAGAAACATAAACAAACGGCTTCCTTTGTGGTGAGTTCCAGCTGTTGTGTGTAATAATCTTTAATCCACAGGTCGAGGACAGGAAAGACAGCGACGACGAGAAGTCTGATCGCAACAAACCCTGGTGGAGGAAACGTTTCGTGTCAGCCATTCCCAAAGGTAAGGAAGCCGAACACTCGGCTCATTTGAAGCATGTTCTCTTTCCTAAAGTGAAAAACGACATTCTGTACATTTAAAAGTGATCCGTTTGTTTCCTGCGCTCTGTTTTTTTGTTTTTTGTTTGCGGTGGGAGAAAAAAAAAAGTTCTCTTAATCGCAACTGACAGGAAATATCACACTTTAAAGAGCCGAGCGAAAACCAATTTATAACGTGAGAAAGAGAATGATGATCCATGTTGTCCACTCCATTGCTGATGCTCCAGTTGGAAAATTACGTTTCTTCTTGTTTGAAGTTACTCCAGAGACGTGTCCGGTCCTTTTTTTCCCCCCTCTCTCACGTCTCACTGGCTGCAGATTCATATAGACTTTTCAAAGCTAATCAGTCATCAGAGGAGCTTTAGCTGTGTAGATTGTATGGCTGTAGCCCTCCCAGCAGTGCTGTCAGCCAGCGGCTAATGGTCATTAGATAGACCTTTCTGTCATCAGCACTGATAGATGACACATCTCTTGTTGCAGTTCTACTCTACAACCATCTCTCATACATCTGTCTGGGAAATAATGAGCTGTGCCCACACAGAATGACTGCTTATTACTCTTTGAGATAATGATGTTTCTTAAGTAAACATTGAATTGATATTCAGAAAATGGACGTCTGTGTGAGAGCAGTAGAGAACCACCGATCTCCTGCTAAATCTGTGTAGAGCCCGTTGTGTTTGTCCTGTTGCTCTGCATGGTGACGCACGGTCAGTTGTCCGGCAGAGCGGCAGCCCGTGTGTGAAAGGCCAACCCTGTCTGTTGTGTCCCTCACAGTGCTGTATTGGACGGCTGAGAGTGATGTCCCAGGTAACGCTTCCCATGCTGTCGTCATCGAGCTAGCTTGTACCGCTGGAAGCCAGCGTGCTGCGCGCCCATGCTGCTTTTGTAGATGTCGCCTTAGAGCTGTAGAGCTGTGATGTGACATGGTGTAACCTGAGTTCCTTACGCCCCCCCCCCGACCCCCACACCTCCTCATCCATGCATCCGTTTTTTATCACCCTTTTTTCCTTTGGCTCCATTTTACTGTGGAGAATACAGAATATCAACGTAACCCAACGTGTCCTGTGTGTGTCATCAAATCGTAGACTCCGTGTCTCTCCTGTTTGTCCTGTTTGCACCTCAGTGTTAACAGGACGAGCATCATTAAGCTTGTTTACATCTATATGACCAGGGATGGGCATGAGTACTCGAGTCCTCGTTCAACGTATCCAACACTCGCAGTTAGATCTGCACGTGAGCAGCAGCAGATAGCGCTCAGTGCTTTCAGTCACACATCACTCCTCTCGCGTGGAAATGGAAGTGCAGTGCACGCTTTGTAACATTAAACTTGTGTATCATAGATAGGGTTGAAAAATTCTGGGAATTTTCAATGGGAATTAATGGGAATAAACTGGGAATTTACAAAATTGAAGGTTGGCCCTTTAACAGGAAACTTTAATATTGTGGGGAAAATATATTTTAGCATAATCTTGACTATTGAGGCCACGCCCCCTACCTACACAGGTGATTTCTGTACCTGGACCACACTTTAGAGCCCAGAGCACACAGAGACTATTGAGGCCACACATTTGAGCTCGTGGACTACATAATATTGTTCAGTAAAATAATTCAAACTTAATAAAGTTCTACTGCTTATGACAAAACAAAATGTTTATATTTATGTTTGGATATCATACAGTTTGTTTAAATTACCCCCAATTTCCAATAAATTCCCATTAATTCCCATGGAGTTCCCAATTTTGAATATTTCCCAAATTCCCCAGCTTAACTTCCCATGGAAATTTTCCATAATTTTACCAGAAATTGTCCGAACAAGAATCACAAAAGTGGAGAAGATGTGTGAGGAAAGTGAGAAACTGAGAGCTGATCTGCAAAGTAACTGTTCACGGGCTGCAGATGAAAAAGTAAAGCAGCCACAGCCGTGTTAGTGAATTATTGCAACACCTTAAAGTTTGTGGACGTGGTTCTTCTTCATGTTGGAGGATAACCACACCTGCATTCTCACTTGTGTTCTTACATTTGAGAGTACTGGAGTATGTAAATGACTCTTAATGCCCATCTCTGATATCAACTGTACTTCTTGTAATGAGTTACAGTGGACCTTTGTGATATTCTGCTATGAACCAATGGTTTAATTCATTTCAATGTTCCTTTGCTCCTTTTCTTAGCAAACTTCTACACTAGACTTTTTTTTTTTGTTACTGTATGATCATATCATCCTATATTGAGATTTTTAAGTCTCAATACAAACCATGAAAACCCCCCAAAGATTTAGCAAAGTGGCTGTCAACCGGTGACTCATGATCAGCTTGTCATCCAGTGATACTGAAAGTCCCGTCAGTCCACCAATCGCGTGTCTTTCCTCCACAGCTCCGATAGCGGCGTTCAGGAAAAGGGACAAGCAGGAGAAAGATGACATCGTCCAGGAGCGAATCCCACAAGGTCTGTCCGGACAACATGTGGCCAGCTTTTCTTCTTCTCTCTTTGCATTGTGTGTTTAACCATTGAGTTTTGGTTTCTCAGATGACCCAGTGCCCAGACAAAGCTCTCAAGCACAGGCAGCTGAAGACATCCTGGACAAGTACAGAAACATCAAGAGGACCAGCCCGAGTGATGGAGCCGCAGGTGGAGCTTCTTATGATGGGACAGGAGGTCAGAGGAAGAACACTCTTTTATATACACACACTCACAGTCGATGAGTTTGAGTCATTCGTTTATTTTTGTTTACGATGGCAGATCTCTGCGTCGAGGACAACGTGCACGACTCTCCCAGAGAAGACACTCTGCAGAACATTTCCACAGACGACCTCCCGGACTCAGCCAGCCAGACAGCACAGCAGCACGACTCCAAGTTCTCTTTCAGGTCTGAAAGTCACAAACCTGTAGAAAAGCAAAGAACCCAACGTACAAAGTTAGTAGATTAGTCTCAACCTTCGCTGTTTTTGTCTTCCAGTGATGCAAAGAAGAAGCTGAGGTTGGCGTTGTGCTCTGCAGACTCGGTGGCTCTGCCCATCATGGCTCCTGCAACCACACGAAACGGGCTGCCCGACCACATGGACTCTGAAGGTACGCAGAACTTATACTACTGTATATTAGTGCTTGAGTTCAGAGTAGCCTGCTCTTTCACTGACTCTAGTATTAATGCACCATGCATGCAGTTAGATCTGGGACTGCATTTAAAGCTGAAGTAGCCTCTCTCTCTGCTGCCTTGTGTCTCGCCGCTAAGCCCCTCCCACCAAATGACGCTCCAAACGTAGGCGTGCATTTTGCTTGGCTTGAAGCAGAACGTTCGAGGTTAACTGTTGTAACGTGACGGTTTTCTGTAGTTCCAACAGCTCAACAGATTCGTCTTCTGCTGATCACCTTCTTTTTTTTTTTTTTTATGTATATATAGAGTCGCTGTGATTGGCTTGTTATTTGATATTTATTATATTATTTGGTTGTTTGATTCAGACCAGGTCCAGTTTAAAAAAAAAAAAATATATGGGAGCTCACAGATGCTTTTGAAGGATCCTTTCCATTAAATCTTGTTATTACATACAAAAATACTAAATACTTCAACCAAAATCAGAAAGAAATAATATTTCCTGCTGCAGCTTCAAAGCTGAATAATTTTCAATAACTGATGATAACAATTCATTTCAAACATGTTCAGAGTTAGAGAGTGTATTAATTCACAACTTGGTGCTAACCTACTAGACTTTAGGTATCTTTGTCACAACTCTCCACAGGGAGCAGGGTACAAGCCCTTAATGTTGGCACGCGTCCAACCTGCTGAAAGTGTCCTTAAGCAAGACACCAAATCTGTACCACCTTCACCTTCTGACTCGCCTTCCAAGGTTTGGGGCAAGGTTGGAAGAGTGGGGGGATGTTCGGAGAGAATTCCCATATGGTGTCAGTAAAATATCACATTATTAGAAATACTCGTGTAACCACGCAGATTCATAATTGTTCAAGAGAAAAATCTAATAAATGCAGCTTTCCTCACAGTAATCTGCACCATCACACCCTGTAGTGGGACAGTCGCATGCAGAATCAGGTGACATCCTGTGAAATGGTCAACAGTAAAACCATGACTCCATCTTTGTGGCCATCAGTCACATTGTCATGAAGAGGCAGCAGGTTGATCTGATTACAGCGGCCAGCCGTTCTTTTGTGAGCCGCGAGCAGCTTTGTCTAATGCCGCCTCTCCCCGTCGTCCTCCTCCCCTCAGACAATGAGATCGTCTGCTTCCTGAAGGTTCAGCTAGCAGAGGCCATCAACCTCCAGGATAAGAACCAGATGGCCCAGATCCAGGAGACCACGCGCTGTGTCAGCCGCTTCGACGCACGCACCTGCAGGAAGCTGCTGGCTGCCATCGCCGAGGATTACAGGTAACTGCGGAGGCCTGGGGAGACGACGCGAGCCCCGCTTACCCCATGGGTCTTTCATTTTGTTATCTTCTCTTTGCTCGGCGCATAATGTGGTTTGAGGCAACGACAGAGATGTAGCCAGTGGCTGTAATAAAATCCAAATGTTTGTGTGTGTGTGTTTCCTTTTTAGAAAGCGGGCACCGTACATAGCGTATCTAACCAGGTGTCGTCAGGGCCTGCAGACCTCGCAGGCCCATCTGGAGAGGCTCCTCCAGAGGGTGCTGAGAGACAAGGAGGTGGCTAACCGCTACTTCACCACTGTCTGCGTTCGGCTCCTGCTTGAACACATGGAGTCCAAGATGCTCGACTTCATTAAAGGTATCTCTACATTTGCACATTCAGCATGACTGAACTCATAAATACGACGGCCGGTTTGTTGTTTACCTTTTAAATTTGATGATTAAATGTCAGCTAATATGAAATATCTCCACATTTTGTCAGATTTATCAGTAAAGCTTTATTCCTTCTCTTAGTTTATGCCTTTAAGTCTCCCTTCCGAGCTCATCTCTCTTAAAAACAGTCCTATTGTTGCACAGTGGAGGTTGCACATAGGAGGTCTCGTGCCTGTGTTACATCTGTTGTCTCTCTGCTCCCGCTCCAGCGTTCCAGGGGTGCACAGCAGCGGATGACAAGACGGCAGCGGTGGAGGATTTTCTGCGCTACTTGTACGGTGCCATGGCCCGCGATGCCATTTGGCAGTACGCGAGCGAGGACCAGCTGCAGGACGCCCAGATGGCTATCGAGCGCAGCGTTATGAACCGCATCTTCAAACTGGCCTTCTACCCCAACCAGGATGGAGACATTCTCAGAGACCAGTGAGTAGAACGCTGTCTCACGAGGCAGCATTTTTTATTTCATTTAAAACTGACTTTGATACTTGAGGAGGAGTGTTTAACTGTGTGTGTTGATTGAGGATTTCAGCATTATGAGCTGATGATTGTCTTAAAGTGTCCGTTCCTCTCTTAATTTGCACTTTACTCATGCACGGGTCCTTGAAATCCTTGAAAGCTTGTGAATTTGAGGGAAATTTGGACAATTAGACAATGAAAGTCATTGAAGAATAAAAAAGATAGAATAAAAGAATAAAAAAATAAAGATGTTTAGTCCTTGATTTTGAGGGATTTTGAGGGAATTGGGCCTGGAAAGGCCTTGAAGTCCTTGAATTTGATGTTTAAAGAGGTGTAGGAACTCTGACTCTCATATCTTTGCATGTATAGAAAGTATATACAGTAAGGATGATGCTATAAACCATGAATGCTAATTTTAGCAGGCAGAATTGAAGCCACTTCATCACTAGAGAAGCAATAACTCAAGCAGACTTCTTAATATTTCTACAGATGTGTTATCAGAACAGCTGCTCTGTTGGATCGGACTGAGCGTCTCTCTGTCGTCTCATACTGAGTTGTTTTGTCTCACACAGGCTTTTCCATGAACACATCCAGCGGCTCTCCAAAGTTGTGACGGCCAATCATAAAGCTCTTCAAGTCCCAGAGGTATCTACTCTGTGCCATTTTCTTCTTTCCACACATCCACACAGTTACAGAGAAGGAACAGACTCGTCGGTAGACGTAGCTTCAGAAAGTTTACGTGTTCGTTTGACGGCTGAACTTTTCGTCTGGTCTGCAGGTTTACCTGAAGGAGGCCCCCTGGCCCTCCGCACAGTCTGAGATCAGGACCATCAACGCGTACAAGACGCCACGAGACAAAGTGCAGTGTATACTGCGCATGTGTTCCACCATCATGAACCTCCTCAGTCTGGCCAATGAAGACTCTGTCCCCGGGGCGGACGACTTTGTCCCCGTGCTCGTCTTTGTCCTCATCAGGGTGAGTCTGTCCTTCGTCCTCAGTCAGTATTAAGCTGTTTAAACAAAATCTTTAGTTTCTAAGATTTTTTCTGTCAGTATTGATCAATAATTAAGTTTTTACTAATGAAGAGGAAGAATAATCCAAATAATAACTACAAGGCTCCATAAAGACTACTATCTGCTAACCTGTGTGGATATATTTTACATATTTACATATTTATGACTGTAATCTGCACGGCGTTGCGTGAGGTTCTTTCAGCGGCTAATGTGAGCCCATCCCCGCATCTCCTCCCCTCCAGGCAAACCCGCCCTGCCTGCTGTCCACCGTTCAGTACATCAATAATTTCTATGCCAGCCGGCTGAGTGGGGAGGAGTGCTATTGGTGGATGCAGTTCACCGCGGCGCTGGAATTCATTAAGACCATCGACGATCGCAAGTGAAGCAGAACAGCCACCTGTATGGGCAGACTGCGGGGGAAGGAGCCGGGAGACTGGGAGACTTCCCAACCAACTGCTCCCTCCGCACAGCTTATAAAACCTGGCCGTCAGCCTGCTCCTTTATTTGTATAGCTTGTACATAGCCAGAGACGTTGAAAGATTACAAAATATATATTACTGTACGTATGTGGACAAATCCAGGTTTTAGCCGTGGTGGAAAAAAAAAACGGCCTTGGGGTAAGAATTGGCAAGATGTTAACTTTGAAACCGATTTTTTTTTTTCTTATCTTTTTGTCTCTTCATTAAATCAACCTAAAAGATAATCCTATATATATAAAGGGACCAGACTTCCTTGATGTGATCACTGATCTTTTTTTCCCCCCCTGAGTGAGAGGGAAGGGCTTCCAATTAAATTACAATATAATGTTCATTAAATGCATTGTAACGTGGGGATCTACGGTGTGTGTGATAGTTACTGATGACTCACAAACGCTGAGATCAATTCACAATAACCATAGTACTCATAAGGTTAGTGTATCGAACAGTAGGGCAGCTTACTTCATTGTTTACTTCATCGTATTCCCGAAAAAAACACGTGTGTCAGTGACGATTTGGACATAAGGGCCCACATATTTATATGAAATAAAATGTATTTATTTCTGTAATTCTATTTAATGCTTTGTTTATCTCATTTAAAGAAAAAAAAAAAAAAAAAGCATATCGTGCCCATTCGAGATGTCTGAGGCGTTATTGTAATAAACCAGTTAGAAAGGCACCTTAGCGACGAGTAGTCCATAGGTGGAGGTGTGAGGTGGGAGGGCGGAGGGCGGATGCTGGGGCGATTTGTGATGATACAGGGTCGACTCGTGCACAAAGTAGTGGCGGCATTTCTGGATATGTTGGAAAAAAATAGTGCCTTTGATGTGGGGCGCTCTGTACAGGTAGTTATTGTTTCTTTTTTTTTAAACCCAGCATAGGCATTATCCCCACCCAACCCCACCCCGCCCTCCTCTACCCTACACACACACACACACACACACACACACACTCTCCTATGGGCTACTGATTGTCATGGCTCAGTCCCTTTAATGCACTTGAGTTTGAACAAATAGTCCCCCTTTGGTATTCTAGATCCTACCTCAATAGTTGAAACCAATGAGCCTGCATCGGTTCACAACAGAGTACTGGATCACTTTGCACTGGTTTAAAGAAACAACAGTGAGGGGGGAAGGTAGGAAAAGTTGGACGTTGAGCTGCTGTGATGCTTGTCGTGGTCACATCGCCCTTAATTAATGAATTAACACAAGCCTTTGTTAGCAAACAAAGACGTTTTTAGTTTGAGATGCCACGTGTGCGTCCACACGTGGCAGACTAGTGATCTATTGGATATTAGCTCTCTACCTCCTCATAAGTTCAAGAAAGGGACTCGTGTTTATGTGCACTTATATTTCTTTTCTTCTTCTTCTTCTTCTTCTTCTTCTTCTTCCCAATTTGGCGTGCTGTGATATCCCGGTGTCATTGTAACTTTTCCGATTATAGTACGAGCATGTCTTTAATTATCCAGAAATGACTAAAAACTCCTCTTCTTCTCTTGAACTCCTCTGCTTCGTTTTTGTGCACAGACGTGCCACGTGTATCATAGTTTTTCGATAAATCCCACGACTTTTCACGGTAAAAACGACCTGACAGCACAAGAAACACACACACGGTAGGATAGAAGAGCAAATAATTAACACTATTGACTTGTTACTGACTTGCAGTTTATGCTTTAAAAAAACACAAAAAGGAAAAAAAAAAAGTGGTCGGTGTAGTACGTGAGTGTGGTTTTTATCTAGTGTGTGTGTGTGTGTGTGTGAGAGATGATTGTGTGATTGCTTGACCCCTCTGCCTCCTCTTGCATGAAGTCATTGGATGGTCTGTACATTCTCAATCATGATGAAACAGTAGAATAGGATTAGAATCTGCCACAGGCCAGTAATTGAACCTGCAAGAGGATGCAAAGCTTTCTCTCTTTGTGTCCGTGATACTTGCATATCAAGAACTCGATGATTTATTTTGCACAAAACAGATGTGTGTGTGAGTGTGTGTGTGTGTGTGTAAAACAAATTGACAGGGAGCAGTGCATTTCTTTTGTCCTTTTTACAGTCATCTCACACAAACACGATGCGATTTTAAAAAAAATCAATATTCGAGTAGCCAAGTTAAGCACCTGACTGTTGACGAAACATCCGCGCGCAGACGCGTTGTCTTTCGTGTCCGTCTGAACGTAGCGCACCAGATCCGTACGTGTCTGTGCAGTACGCCGCTTCCTTGCAGAGTCTGTGTGTAATCAATTTGATGAGAAAACCATGCACTGGAAAATCAAGTTGCAGGTTGCATCTATACTAATTAGGTTTATGTGATGTCACTTTAATTGGAAATACATACTGCGCAAATCTGATGAAATTATTTGGACCTGGCTTATGTTTCAGGGGTTTTTTATCCTCAGATGGCCGGTCGCAGCAGTCACACACACACACACACACACACACACACACACACACACGACCTCCCCGAGTGAAGTACACATATGACTGTGATGGCAACTGTTGTATGCAAACCACTGGACAGTGGTGTCAAGTTCTTCAAAGCTTTACTGCTCTGCTCCCTGTGCGATTCAAGTTGAAAGAGCGGAGGAGAAAAAAAAAAGAGTTTTACATCTTACATCTAATTTTACATTTAATTGTAAGCTTGCACAATTATGACATGCGGGGGAAAAAAAAGCCGGTTTGTCTTTACTGTGATTAATGCATTATGTAATTCTTTAAAAACAATAAAAGAAGCAGAAGTTTTTTTTTCTTTTTCTTCTTCTTCTGTGGCGTCTATCTTCTATCTGCTGTAACCACAAACATGTTATTGTGCGGCTCCTCGGGACAGTCGGAGGTCTATCCGGCCGACAGTTCACACAATAGAAGACATGTTGGGGGGGAAATTTATGCGTGGAATATAATTGTTGGTGGGGGCAGTGGAGCAGCATCATCCAATCTTAGCAAGCCACAAATAGCAACCTCTCAGCAAACATTTCATTACCGCTGACAAGTGTACGCTGGATTGTAATTGGAGATATCCCCTCATCTAAAAGCCCTCCTTACTTCACCGATTGCCTCCTCTCTTAATACTCATCTTTTTTTTCATCATAAACTTCTTCGCGGGGGTTGCTTTGTGTCCCCCGATGATATCTCGCAATTGTTAATTTAAATTCAAATTTTTGGCGTGCAGAGTTAATTAGCTTGCATAAGCCAATGGCTAAGATAGGCAAGATTTTTGGAGATTGGATCTTTTGACTATGTTGGCACTTGAGCTGATTTGAGATACAAAAGAAGCTTGCTGTTGTTTTGTATTCTGCTGCTTCACATGCTGTTTTATTACTGGCCAATAGCTTCTTCAGCTGGAGGTGTGATATTACCTCACTTTAAACAAGGTATCAGTGCAGTGGAGTTTTGTTTTACAGGTGATGGCAGATGGATCAAGTGAAGAGGAAGAGGAGGAGGAGGAGGAGGTGGAGGAGGGGGTTGTTGGGCTCATCTGAGTTTTCTATTGAAGACATAAACAGGCCTGAGGTCTCACGCAGATGGCTGTGGAATGACAGATGATCAGTCCAGCGGGGCTCGTGCATGACTTCACACGTTGGTCTGGTACTTCCTGGTTATGGGGGGAAACAGAGGAAGAGGCTCCCCTCCCTCCCCCGCTGCTTAATATGAAATCATAAACGTATCCCACACTGACGTCCTGTAGGAGAGACCGGCACACTTTTCTCTGGCGTCATTTCTGTTGTAATAATCCAGCTAGCTGTAAATGAAAGACTGAAGGAGCGGTGTGTTCCATCTAGCGGTGTAGTTGCAGATTGCAACCGCCTCATTTGACCCCCTCCCTTCCAAGCACAAAGGGAAAACTACGGTGGCCACAAAAAGCCAAAACCTAGAGCCAGTGTTTGGTTTACAAACATGGCGGACTCCGTCACAGAGGACCCTCTGTGTCTGTAGATATAAAAGTACTTCATAACAATTCTTATTTTCAGGTGATTATAAACAAATGAAAACACAGTTATAGTTATATTTATTCATTTACTGCCATATTCTAACAATGGAGCCAGCTAAATATTACACACTATACTGGACCTTTAATGTCAACACATGTTTTCTAAAATCAGGTGATTCATGATTGAAGTCATGTTGTGTGTTTGTGAGGTTGGTTGGCACAAAGTTTAAAATATTATTGTCACAAAAAATTAAGAAACAATTCAACAAAACTAAAAACACGAACATCAGCACATTTCAAATAATTCATCAGCAGGAATGTTGAATTACTTTTACTGCTGGCCAATCCAAAATGTTGATAATTAACTGACAATATAAATATAGTTTTTAATTGTACAAAAAGAGGTTTTAATATCTTTTAATATGTCGACAAATATAGCTCATTAAATAACAGTTATGAGTTGATGAACACTAAACTAACCCCGCTCACGTTCGACCAAACTTTGTGATGAAACTTCATTCAGATTCATATTTCTGTTCTATCTCTAACACAGTTTGACCACAGACCGCTTTTTAAAAAATATATTTGACACCATAAAACTAAAATGTTATCCTCACATAAAGTTTCAGCTGTTTGAACATGAGTGCAACTCAAGTAAACAAACATTATGATGTCTATGATTTTTGTTTCTGGGACCTTTAAGAAAGCAGGAGGTAGATCTTTGCCTCCCCTTGACCTCTTCACTGTATACACTAACTTCAGACAACAGCATGAAGTTATTGAACACTGATCAGCATTATGAGAGAACAATAAAAATACCAATCACGTCACCATGAGGAAAAATTCCTGGAATTCCTGGAAACAGTTCCTGGAATATTACAGATTAGATTTACATTTAAAGATCCGGGATTTCCATGCATGCAAACAAACACTCATGAGCTCTGTCACCCTCAGACACTCTTCTCTGTCTCACCCTCGGCGTCCTGCAGATGGCAGACGCGCCATTCCCGACGACGGTGTGCAGATCTGATCTGAGAGCGGCTCAGACAAAGAACACCACGGGGCACGACGGCGTGACATTTAAAACCGGTGGGACTCACTGTCTGGAAACTGGATCTGTTCCGTGTGTTGTGGATATTCGTCCAATTCAATTATTATTATTATTATTATTATTATTATTATTATTATTATTATTATTGTTATTATTATTATTTAGGCCTTTAAAACACACTTCAATCTAAATATAATATACTACTACTTTTCATTACTTAGCTCGCGCTCTTGTTGACTCTTGTTGAAGGCTCCTCGTGCCTTTTTTTTTTTTTTTTAAGTGTCTCCGAAAAACATCACACGAGCACGCGCCCTCCTTTCCTTTCCTTCTCCAGCCATCTCCTCACGTGCATCACACAACAGCATGCACATAGTTGGTCTAATCTGGCTGGTTGGTGGCGGGAAATCTTCACTGAAGAGGACAGAATAAACAAGGCAAGGCAAGGCAAGGCAAGGCAGCACGTCAATTAAATTAAGTGTAAAAGGGGGGGAGGAGGGTGGAGTGTGTGTGTGTGTGTGTGTGTATGTGTGTGTGTGTGCAGGGAGGATGGATGGAGGGTGGTGGTGGTGGGGGGGGTGTCTAAATGAACAAAAATGTCAAATACACATATTAAAACTTAAATGAAATAGCCGCGAGGATGCAGACAGAGGAGGAGATTAAAACTCAAAGGGGACACCAAGTCTCTGCGCCCCGAGGTGCTCGTACTGTAAGACATGCAAATAGTAAAAGTGAGCACCGTTCTCTGTAATCATTTCAAGCTTAAACTGCACAGACAAAAAGGAGTCTGCGAGGAAAAAAAGAGGAGATCTGTGTGTTGTAACAAATAAACAGAGGAGCTCTGCTTCATTAGAAGGCTGCTATAGAGAGTCAATATTAAACAATGGAAATACAGTAAATGCTAAACCTCCCAGCAGCATCACTCCGAAGGACAGATATGTGGACTGCTGCACTTTTATTGTGCCATTAAAACCTGCTGGCTTCACTCTGAAACCGTAGACATAGGAATAAATGACATTCCCCATGTTTTCCTTTACTGCTCACCACAAAGGATATCAATTAGGCAAAGGTGTCACTTACAATGGTGCTTCTGAGACCGACGCTCCTTTCCTTCCCTTTCCTTATATTGTGCTTATATCATTAGAAAAAGAACAATTTTCAGCCGGCGCCCGGCTAATCACCTACGAGAGAGAAAGAGTGGGTGGTGACATCAAATTGAACCGTGGAAATGGAACAGGAATTAGATGCACTTAGCCATCACATGTTAATGGCAGCAATCAACAGCCAATTACCCGGCGTACTTGAGTACCTTGACAAGTGCAGGTGTACCCTGCAACTAACACATGCGGGCCTCTTTCGGTGCATTTCCATAAATTCGACAGTAAACTCCCCTCTCCTGATTGAGCATGCATGTTTCATTGAGGTTGCAATTAAGCGGTATTGTTAGGGAAGTGTCAAGTGTGGATCGTAAAGAGGAGGGGGGGGGGGAAGAAAAAAACCCTTAAGGGCAACAATAACATGTATTTTACCTACATGCATGTAAATCAATAAAGTTATTTGTTTATATTAAAATGACCTTTGTTACCTGGAGTCGCCTGGAGTAATGTTCATATTGCTCATACGTGTTTGATTTGAATATTTTTAAATCAGTGTTCAGGAATGTGTCGGCGGGGTGCGCTTCTTTTTGCGTTTTTTTCAGCCCGGACAGTGCGGCGGTGTCACCGCCTGGCACAGCTCTCGTCGTGAACATGATCCAGGCTGAAGATCCGCTGCTGATGCTGATGATCTCTGTCACTAGGGTGGATTTCAGGGCCCAGCTCTGACTGCTGCAGCCCTGACACACACACACACACGCATTAGATGAACACATCAGCCCCCCCCTGCACACACTGTGAGGCCAGCGTCCCAGTATGACCCACTTTGATTATTCTATCCTTAAGCAACAGGTGATGCGGGGTGAGTGTGGGTGGGTGGGTGGATGAGTCGGGGGGCTTCCCCGGATGTCATCTGTGTCGTTGGCCCCTGTTCAGAGACAGCATTCAGGACCCAGGGAGAGCTGGCTGGCAACATGCCCGATCTACAAGTGAGCTGTCCTATCATTGACATCAAGTAAGCCGAAGATGTCATGTCTTCATCTTGTGAGAGTTCAATCCCCCTTTCAGGATGGATCAAGCTCTCTGTCGCTGGAGAGAGGCGGTGCAGATAAGTGTAGCGGGTCATACAGTACTTCCTCCGGGGAATGTCTACGAAATAACCCTTGGGATGCACGCATGCTTAATAAAGGCTGCTTTATTGGTGATCATGAAGCAATAAATTGCACCAATGTGTGTGTGTCTAGATTTGTGCAAATTCAAATCAAGTATCAAGTGTATTGTTGCACGAGTGTTGGCTGCGTCCAGGCGTCCAGGAATGTGTTTTTTTTGCAGCATGCATGAGCTCCGCACGGCCCCGGAGTTCAGGCTGCTGCAGTCCATCTGGTGGACAGCACCGTAAGCTGCAGCAGTGCCGAGCTCTGATCTCAGCAGCTGGCAGGCAGACTCCACACTGGAAAGGTTACCAAGATGTAGGAAGAAAGACGTAGGAAGAGAAAGTGTGGAGGCGTATCAATAATCTGATTTTAAAATAATGTAAATAAAATTATTCAAATCTGAGTGTTTTGAATTGAATTCTGCTCTGCTAAGATGTTTGTTTAACAGTCTTGGTTAAATAATAGGCAGCCAATGACTAATAGCACAGTCTTCACATATTTTATAATATTCGATATAGTACAATATGACCATTGACAGTCCATTAGCTTTTAAGAATGACCCGTTCCTTGCCTCCTCTTTCTCTCACTTTTGTTTGCCCTCCAGCTACTTGACTTGTTCTACTTGACTCCTGAACCATTTTAATATCAGGCTGCCGTGAGTTTCCTTCCTGTAAGCCGGCGCCTTCATGTTTCTGTTTCTGCCCTCCCAGAACCAGAGATGAAAAAATAAAAAAATACTAAGCATGCTGTTGCCGTACTCCACCAGCGTATATTAATAGAGTTAGTGACCCTGTTAATAGCCCTTTGAAACACCGTGGAGAGTGTGCAAGGAGCACAAGTGTTGAGAAAATATTTTGGATTAATTTGACGGTGAAATTTGTGTAAATATCTATTTTTTTAAAAACACCTGTGTGCTCCTGCTGCTGATGACAGAATGAATGTTGATTTCCTAAAAATCTCTGCACCAAGAGTTTGTTTCTTCACACTGTCATCCAGTCTGCAAAGACGTGGAGTAGAACTTACATTTGAATTAATTTGATGTGTTCAAATGTTGGAGAAAAATCAAAGAAATCAATATAATTCAGCACGCCGGCTCAGTTTTGTTTAGTGCTAAATGCAACAGCTAGTTAACAGTTCATATTAATCACTTTTGAAACGGCATCAATAAAGCAGCCCAACGGAAAAATGGCAATTAAGCATTTATTGGCCCAACGTGATCAGTGTTGTCAGAGGTCATGTGCACACATCAATGCCATTGTGTGTGTGTGTGTGTGTGTGTGTGTGTGTGTGTGTGTGTGTGTGCATGGCCCCCAACTTTTCTCTTTATGACAAACAGCCTCTATAAAAAAATGTCTCACTGCTGCAGCAAACCTCTTAATGCTCCGTCTCTGTGTCTCTGGCACTTCATTGCTTACTCACAGAGGAGTCCACAATGCTATATATTAATTAAGGGTTTCAGAAACAATAATGGTGACAATAAAGACAGTCCTCCCTCTTTGTCCTCAGCGTTCTGCCGTCAGACAACATTAGGAGGCATTTGAGAGGAGATGGAGGGGGAGGAGGAGGGGATGGAGGAGAGATAGAGCCCCCTTCCTTCTCTCTCCGGAATGTAATCTCCCTGATGTTACATGGTGCAGCCTAAACTGATAAATTGCAGATTAAATGGCGGCCACACTCCACTTCACCCTACAGCCTTACACCACACCCCCTTAGTTCCACACATTTTTGCTATTCACTGCCTTCTTGGCCTGTCAATTCTGCCTAATCGTGAGAGGCACTAAAACACCAGGTCTTGACAGAGCCAGATCAAGAATGATGAACATCTCTCAATGGCAAAAGACTCGCGCTCCTAACTCTACTAGAAGGCTCGCATCACTTATGCAGAAATCAGCGGCGTGCCAGCATCCAGGAATTATGCCTGCTGACAGGAGATGCATGAGGTACGCATTGTGCGGCTGGAGCAGCCTTGACAAGTTATAGTTAACTGCAGCGATGGCGACCCCGAACACAAAGGATACAGCGGCTTATTAATGGTGGAGCATCCATGTCAATAATCTCTGCTTTTGGGTTGTGTCCAGAGTCATGCATCTTGCCACTACAAGTGGCACACACAGCATACATGTACACACACACACACATCTCCTCAGTGTGTATTCTCTCTGGAGTTATGTGCTTTCTTTTCCTATAGAATGAATGGCACGGCATGTTGGAGGAGTGAATATAAATATCAATATATACACCTGTGTTTAATTATTTATCTGTTATCTCAAAAGGCCCTGCCTAGGGGAGGTGCCCTCGCCAACCTAATCCATAAGCATGAATACAAAGAAATAAGTCATTAAATTCCTAACCGCATGTTGCTGATGTCGTCTATGGAAATATTTGTAATGTATATTCTAATTTTTCTGAATAAATTAGGCAGAGATGCATTTCCATGTAAATTTATTCAAGGCAAAAGGAAGAGGAGTGTGGGGGGCGCGCTAAGATCTGCCAGATTATGCATAATTGTAGCATTGTAGCCCTCATTTCTACATCTAGCTCCGTATTGCGTGGTCATTAAATTCTAAAATAATGGCAAACCTCACAGCTCCTCCGTCCTAATTGCCCCTTCCATACAATTGCCTCCTCAAAGACAATATGATGAAGTGTGCTGTAGGATGTGTTAATAAGATGGCATTTCTAACAGAGGAGGACAACGCTTTGGAGTTTTGTACTCTCGCCGTGTACACACCAAGTGGAGTGGCTTCACTCACTCACTTGTCTTTTTGATTCGCTCACCTTTTCCGCCGTTTGATGTCTTTGAGGCAGAAAACAAGCGAGCTCACCGTAAAAGGCCTGACACGTCGGGGAGGAAACTGGGATTTCAGCTTGTCTCCGCTCATTTCAATATGTGGAGAAATCAAAGAGGGGGAAAAGGCTCATTAATAAAAAGACGTGTCTCTAATCCACTCAGCGGTTGGGAGGAAATTTCTTTAATGAAATGCAACACGTTACCTAATTGCGGCAGCCGCATCAGGAGCGCAGTATACATTTCAAAGGAAAATATGCATGAATTTCAAATGTAGTATCTCTCAATTGAGACCGGATAGGAGTGAGAAGAAGGGGAAGGAGAGATCAATCTCTGTGATGATGTGTGAAAAGGGCAAGCTCCTCGCCCAGCATGTACTTTTCCTCATTACCTTTCATTTGGAAACCGAGCATCTTCCACTTGATACAAAAATAAACAACTTGAATGCGGTGTGATGATATTCAGCCGTCTGTGGCCGCAGTGGAACCTGCATCTCCTCATCTGGGCATATTTTGTAAACACACATCTCACGCTGGAAGCTTTAGCTTGCACTTGCATGATAGAAGGTTATTATAATGTGTTTAAAGTGTCCCCCAGTGGACATTTTTTTGTCCACCACCACGTTGAGACTTGGTGGACTCATCACCAGCAGTTCACACACACACACACACACACACATACATACATAACACCCCCAGAGTGCTCTCCTCGTAGCCTAACCCACCTAAACATCCTCCCAGCTCACTCTGCCTCTGACGTTTAGCCATGCTTCATCTCCGCATCCTTAAAAGCAGAAATTAATGACAAGCACAAAGCTGCTCATTTATAATTGCTTCATTATACTGTTGTGTTCTCCTGACAATAATGGTGTTGCTGGTGTTTTTCTAATTATATGGCATTTTTTTTTTTTTTCTCGTTATCAAGGACTTCAGGTAATTGTGGAGAAAATAATGACTGCCTGCCTGCCTGCCTTGCTTCCTCCCGTCTCTCATGGATTGCACATCACAAACAGTCTCAGTGCAACCAAGAGCCTTATCAAGGAGGCTGCTGGGCTGCCTTTTTAAAGCCGACTCCATTTACACTGCTAGTCATCAGTGGCCCAGTGGCTCAAGCGTCTCTAATGAGCAACTTGTATTCGAGTGTTTAACTCAAGGTTTATGACAGATTACAATTAGCTTCTGTTTTTGTTGTACTTGAATCGCGGCCTTTCGTTCTAATTCTCGTCTCATATTTCTTCTCCTTGCCAACACCTCTCAGAAGATTTAAGGTGATCGGGACAAAATTACTCTTCTTTAACTATTTAGACCAAAAAAAAAAGAAAAAAGAATAACACGAAATTCATCAAAGCCCATCCTGCGAACACATACGTCTCATATAAGACGTCTCAAAATATGATTCGCAACAGTGACGATAACATCACTAATAATGCTGTCTGTGTAGTGTGATTTCATTCAGCTGTGGGGAGATTAGTGATTTGCATTTAATACCCGGTGTGCTCTGCTGTTCCTTTTTTCATGCAACATTGCTGGATATGGATGATGACATTATAATAATTAAAGAACATTATGGACAGAGGGCGCTTTGCTATTTGCTAAGCGTGGAGTGTAATGGCGGCCAACACTGTTATTTCTATTTGAAGAATGCATCCATGTGTGAAATAATAATACTCCCTCCAGGAATACCATTGTCATATTTTATTCGTCAGTATATAAAAAAAGATGAAACAGAAAAAAAACATAATATAAAAAAATGAACTCTCACTCTTCATTTTCATCCTTCTTCCTTTTGTTTTTTAATTCTGCTGTTGCAGCATCCAGCACCATTGCTGTCTGAAAACCTCAGAGGCGGACTTAATTAGTTGCTAAGAGAAAGCTGCCAGTGGTGGGGAGCTAAGAGAGTGGGGCAGATTTTTAGTTTGCTCTGAACTTTGCTAATTATCAGGTAGGATGTAATTTTCTTCGTTCCCAAGAGGCGCCCAGCAGAGAGAGCTGCACCGACAGAAGAAAAAAAAAAGAAAAGAAACAAGGCTGAGCCTGGAAAAAATATGAAATATTGAGAGTTCCCAACGAATCCTTTTGTTACTATTTCTCCTTCCAGGTCACTAAGAGTTATTCTTTTTCTGCCGTTTCTGGAGGTGTGATTATAGTCTAATGCCGTGACACATCGCAAACACTACCTGAGAGGGTGTGGGAGAGAGAACGTTTGCACAAAGTAGTGATCATGGACAGGTGGAAACAGGATGTAGTGTGGCTCAGACTGGGGAAGGCAAGCGCAGGGCGTATATCATTTATATCCAGCAATGTCTGAGCAGTGACAGGGACTGTGTTTAGCAGGTTCCTATCCCACATGCATCACATTATGATTCTGAAGTGCCTCAGACGAAAGAGGAGGTTGAATTGCCGTTGACCTGAGTGAGCTAAAATGACATAGATTCAGACAAATAGAGCACTGAGCTAAGCGGGAAAAACAAGATGGATGTCTAGTGGCAGCACATCTGCACAGGCTCCCTCTCTCTCTCCCTCACTGTGTGTGTGTGTGTGTGCGTGTGTGTGTGTGTGTTTGGTGAGCCCAAACTTTTGACATTTTCCCCAGATACACCACATCTAAAGCCCGTCTGGATGCACACTTAATAGGCTCGCGTTCATGCAACTTAAGACTCGAGGAATTACGCAATTTTTTTTCGCGATTCGCAAACACACATTTCTTTTTTAATGTTGCCCCGTGACTCAGAGAAGATCTTTGACTGCGCACGACTTGACATTAAATTCAAGGACTATTCAAAGAGATCTCTCTCTGTGTTCCAAAATGTCAACGTGAAGTTTTCAGAGCGGCTTTTACAAGCTTCCCAGTTTTAAATCTTGGCAGACTTCTTCTGTGTGTGAGTGTATCACCATGGTTGCAGCGTCTAATATGCACGCCCCAGTGCATTGAGAAAAGAGAGTACTTCTTCCTCACTTGGTTTAATTGTCCCTCAGAGACCTGTGGAATTGGAATCTAAGTGGAATACCAGTCTCTTTCTCCAGCCTCACCCCCGCCCCTCGACACCACCACCACCCCCACTTTCTCTCCCTCTCTCTGGGGTTGGAGCGGGCATTCGGAGACTCTTGATTTGGTCCTGTCTTTATTTCATCACAGGCATCTTCTCGGGCTCGCTCCACGCCCGTAGTGCTTTAGCACCACAGCGTTCAGCTTTATTAACCCCCCTAAGCAAGAAGTACCTAAGGGAGGTCAGACACTGGTCGTTAAAAATCTATTGTGACTTGTCTGAAAAATGAATAAATGAGCACATTATTTCCCCCCGTTCCGCAGCCCCGGTGCGCTGTTTGTCTAATCAAGTGCGGGAGCAGGCAAAGTCAACCAGGGTTGACATGCACATTTTATTTAAGTTTTTGTCTGTCAGAGGAGTTTAACTGTGTAATGAACAAAGGAGTGGTGATTTGAAATATAATCCCATTACACTGATGAAATTACAAAGACGGCGAGAGTTCACAAATCATGCTCATTGTTTTCTATCATGAGCGATGCCCCTGTTGAGGTTGTGGCGCGAGGAGGAAGGGCAGACGCTGAATGAATAGTGACAGCACTGTAAAGGGGATTGGGAGTGCAGCATGGCCCGGCCTCGCTGCACCCTCCCCGTACTGGGAGATGCTAAAGGGCTTTTGTTCTTTGCCTCTGCCGTGGCTCGGGATGAACCCATTAGAACCGACCCAAACACAAAATTACAGCTCGGAAAGAGCCGAGTGGCGGTCAGAGAGGAGGTGGACACGTTAAGGAAAAGATTCATTTGACAAACGAAGTGAAATAGTTTGACCCAGCATGAGCAAAATGTGATTTTTAACTTAAAAACTTAAACTGAATTGCTGCCTTAAAGAGTGAACTTCAAGCTTTATTTCAACTCATAGAGCAAAGTAAGACAAGTCGTTTAATTGATGATCGTTTATTATTTCAACTTGATACTCTGAGTTCAAACAACTAACTGTGTTACATTATACAGTCAAGAAAACTTACAATTCCTGTTCCTACTATGTCAACTCACATTTTCAAGTCAAGATAACATATGATATTCATACCAGCTACATTTTACAAGTTATTGTAAGTGCAATTGAACTTAAGTTTTCAAATTAAGTAGACTAATGTTGTTTCCTTAAAGATCACACTTAAACTGAAGTTAAACCTGAGTTTTAATATTGATAACTCATAAAGTTTAGTTGGAAATTAGTAACTTATTATGTTAAGTGGAAGTAACTTATAGAAAGAAGTTATTATGACTAATGCCAATCTCTTTATTTTGGTGAATGGAAGTTGAGATAGTGTTCACACTGTGTTCATCGCTAAGATCTGTTTACATCTCCACCAATGCTACCTTCAAGCAACTTTGAGGACGGACAGCATCGACAAATCACGATTGAACTGTTCGTTTCTCTTTTTTCGAGTCAAGCTTGTAAGATTTTGTCTTAAGGATTAATCTCGCTGTGTGTGTGTGTGTGTGTGTGTGTGCGTGTGTGTGCCGAAGCTGCAGTCCTTTGATGTCTGCCTTTGATAAGGAGGGTGCTAACAGTTAGGCCCATGGCTTAGAAAAAAGTTGCATCTAACTCTAGGAAAGAAAAAAAAAAAACATGGGAGAAACTTCTGCTTTAGTTTTCTGCAGCTTTAATTGGAAGCCTCATATGCCCCTTAAACAACATCATCTGAAGCTAATAAGACTTAAAAAGTACATCTGGCTCTAAAATGCTTACCATTTTTAACACTAATGAACTGAGGCGTGCAGTAGAGATCGCCAAACTGCGGGGAGATGTACAGTATATTCTGGAGAATTCCCCTGCTGCACAGGAGCTCATAAAACACATCTGAAGACAGGAACTTGTATCTGGTTATTCGTGTTTAATTGGAGGCGCTGAGTGATGCAAACTAGGTTTTAATGCCCTCCCCTGCTGCCTGACTACAAGTAGCATCAGTGTTGCCACCCCTCCTTTTCCATCTATCCTCGCAGAAATGACCAAACACACCGCTAACAACGTCTGAAACAAACTCTCCCCCTCTAAATGTGGCAACACAACGTGCAGATATTAGACGCTAAATGCATCTAAATGCCACAGTTTTGTTTCATTTCCTGGCGTGTGAAGAAGTGCAAAAGAATCTGCGACCATCCTGCCAAAGATACAGTCTCGTGACTCATGTGGGAACTTTATTAAATCATGTTTGTTTCAGATTATTTTTGGTATTTTTGAAGCGTATTAAAGTGCTGGGATTTTTTTTATAATGTGATACTTATGCCGTCAGTCCCGGGAAGTTGAGGCTTGGCTGTGCTCTGAAGCTCGTGGCAGGGGTGAAAAAAACAACATGTAAAGTGAGAAAGCTGGGTGTCACCCGTGTGATGTATTAAATCTCGACCCCAATCGAGTTGACAATTACATCATTCAAAACAGAACGACGGGGAGGCTCGGCTAAACCCGACTCCGACTGTAGGGGCCGTTTGATATTAATTTTCTTTAACTGTCACACGTGTTCTGTGGCGAGCTTTGTCGAATGTCCATTTTTTTTTTTTTGTAAGCGTTTGACACGACGCTCTGTCTCGCGCTATTACGTTCTCTTCGAGGCTTTGATCTTCTCCGTGTACAATATAATAGCTCATCCTGTAAACATGAGAACAGATTGAATAAAGAATACTTTGCTTTCCCTTGGCCCTGGAAAACAGTTCTGTCATGTGCTGTCCACGCTCATCTCGGCTCTGGGCTGGCTGTGGCGCCTTTATTCAATGTGACAGAGGAGAGCTGGGGACTCTTTCTCCTGGCACCCCGGTACGCGCCACACTGACACTCTCCTCTGAAGTGCCACATTAATTCTAATAAAGCGCTGCCTTACCAGGGCCCATGAAGACCAGGGCTGTTGGAGAGAGGGGGGGGGGGGCAGACGTTCGTATAAATACCAGGCTTAATGAAGGGAGGCAGTGGTGGCGCAGGTGGCGTGGCAGTGCAGGTGGCACCTCTCGCCCCCAGGCTCCTGGGTGAGTCCGCTGCCACTGCCACTCCAGGGGGCACAGCAGCAGAGATTGCATTTTAATTACCAGGTACACCTTGTCCTCCTGATGGGTCACCGCCTTGGTGGGAGTGAGTCTGCAGACGTGCCTGTTTTCAGACCTGCTTTATCTCTACCTGCATGTTTACAATGAGATACTCCCCTAAACGCTGTAACGTAACGCTCGAGCACGAACGGGGGGGGGTCTTATTGTTCATGCTTGGCCTGTCACCACTCAACATGACTAATAATTCTGTATATGGGAGAGAGCGGCATCTTCTCTGAATTATGTGCACCTCTCTCCCTGTGGGGAGGCATCCATCCAGCCCCAGTCATTGCTAACCCTCCCCTTGAGGAGCTCTATCCACAGGGAGGTCCACACCTGTTCCCCCCCCCCTCCCTTCTCATGCTGGAGAAATCATCTCTCTCCTTCTTCCAGTGGTAACTCAAAACTCTTGACGTCTCGAATGCTTCTTTAAGTTGAGGAGTTTTGTGCACGAGCTGCACGGCACTCATCGAGACCCTGTGCAGATGGGTGATGAGAGGGCTTGGATTGGGTGGAGGGAGGGAGGGAGGGAGGGAGGGGTTGCATGTCCAGGACATGTGAAGACACCACCCCAACACCCCCACGCTCTCTCTCTCTCTCTCTCTCCCCCCTTTCTCTCTCTCTCTCTCTCTCTCTCTCTGGGGACGCTTCTGTCAGCACACACCAGCACTCAGCAGCACAGATGTTGTTGCATTGTCTGGAGCACCAAAGCCCAGATCAGCCCAACTGGGAGCTTCTACTCATTAGCTATTGTCTCTGTGTGTCTGACTAGGCCTTTGATGAATGCAGCAGTTAGCCGAAGATCAGACAGCAGACAGAGAGAACAGAGAAACGAACCATCTATCCATCTGAAAGACACAGTTCAAACGTTAAGCAGCCCCGATATGTTCAACATCGCAGATTTTAGGTTTATTTCACATTAAAATTCAAGTTTTTTTTTTCAGAAATACGAACCACAGTTGAGGTGGATCTTCTTCTTGATCGTACAGTTTGTCTTGTAGCTTTTTCTGCACTCAGCAAACATACTATATCATCTTAAGCTTTGTATTTACCATAAAGAGCACAGGCTCTAAGCTCCGGAAAATAAAAGGGCACCGTGTCTGCCACTTGGAAACTCTGCTTCCCTCTTTGCTTACTCACCCAGAGAAAGGCCATGCTATTATTTATTTAATTCACCCCCTTCCTCCTCCTTCTCTTCTTCTCTCTTCCCCTTCATGCACCCAGTCAGCCAGCCAGCCAGCCAGCCAGCCAGCCAGCCAGCCAGCCAGCCGGGCTATGAACACATTGCGGGGCCTGAGGGCAGTACTGTGGACAACCTGCGCTGTGTTCACATGGCTGAGCAGAGAGCGAGTGAGGAAGACTGGCACGCTGAAACCAAACAGGTGTATGATTCAGAGGCGTGAGCTGTGAAGGGTGAATTTCTTATACAAGTCAATGTTGCTTTTGGAGCAAACAGCGGCTTGGAGCTGTCCCAGGAAACATTTACACGCATTGTGACTTTTTCCTTTCGTAAGCCAAAAAATGCATTTCTATTGTTTGAGGGCGAGCTCTTCAAAAGCTGCGAGGGATTTTTTACATTTTCCCCGTCGTGCTTTATGACAACATTAAAAATAAATATTGGCTTGGATCACATTCATCAGCGTGACAAGTAACAATATAAGTAACAGTAACACGATGCTAATAAGTGGTCAGTGCGGTTTTCTAACAGCGATCATGTCTGTGGATTTCCTCTCGATGAGTTCTCGGTTTGTGTAGGTGGGCCTCCTCATTTAGCCTCACACGATATCACACTTTTGTCACACTTCTGTTTCACAAAAAGTCCTCACTTCGTGTGCATCAGTGTAGAATTCTCTGGAAAGATCTGCTGCAGAGTTTTAGCTGCACGATGTCAAAGATTAGAAACATAAGCACCATTTGCATTTCGTCAAAAATGTTGGCGATAGAGTCTGATCAACGATCTGTGTGTGCAACACAGCACAGTAGTTTTACAGGAGACTCATTTCACCTCAACTGGATCCAAATGTCACATAAGCAACTTAAGAACTATGACACGAGATGATCCGTCATCTTTACTGTACTTCACAGGCAAGAAATGCACATTTCAGGTCATGTTGTAGCATTTTCACACAATTAAGCAGCAACATTTGTAGAGTTACATGCAGCAAATAGTTCAGGAGCAGAGTGTGATGATTTTGAGCACTTAATTAATTCCGGTTTATTACAACTTGAGTCTTATTTTTGTTCTTTGTGCCAGATTTTCCTGTGATTATGACAATTATTATATCGCTGAGATCTGGTAACCTGTGAACATCTGTGAAGTCTGTCTGTAAACTGCAATTGGTGTTTATAACGGACAGTAACGGCGGGAAATAATTTAAATATTTGGCTTCTTCCTCTTCCGAATAAGCTTTAGCTAACCTGGGATTGTTAATAATCTGTTACTGTTTTGAGTTTGTTTTTGTGTTTCCTGTTTTATTTTGTAGTTCCTCTGTCTGTCTTATCTTATTCTACTTCCTGTCTTGTTTCCCGCCTTTTTTGATTTGGCACCTGTCCCTGATTTGTTTCACCTGTCCCTGATTTGTTTCACCTGTCCCTGATTGTCCTGCTTGTCTATTTAGTTCCTGCGTTTCCTTTGTTTCCCTTTCTCTCTGTGTGTGTTTGTATCCTGTATCGTGTTCGTGTTCCTGTTCCTGGTCTTTGTTATTTCTGGATTATTTTGCCTTTTCTTTGTGTTTTTTGTCTGTTTTCCAGCCGCCTTTTGGTTTATCTGTTTTTTGGAATCCTGCTCCTGTTTCTTTGTGTTCATCTATCACCGTTTTGTTTTGTCATTGAAGTTAGCTCTTGTGCACCCACACCTGCCTGCAATTGGGTCCTTTCCTGAAACCCCCCCACTCCCACGTGACATAATCGTCTTATTGATTATATTTCTTAACCCATTGGATTTTTATTTCAGTCATGGTTAGTGTGATGTGGTTACAAAAAAGAGAACATGAAAGATGATTTTTCCCTTTAAGCTTAAAATCATGTAATACTGAAGTACATTTCATGCAGGGAGCCATTGAACTGTGAGTGTTAAAGTTGAAAAGGATATTTTTGGGTACATTTGTGTTTGAGTCGCTGAGTCTCCATTAGCTCTGTTGGATTGATTTTCAAAGCAGAGCTCTCACTGGAAATCTGATTTTGAACAGCAATAAAGTCGTAAAATTTTAATGCACCAAACTTATAATCAATGACAATCAAAGGGAAGTTATAGAGCAACATTCATACACTCATGCACGTCTACAAAAAAAGAATTGACCTGCAAACCGGGAAAGCGGCGTGTTTAATAATGCGGTTTAACAAGAAATCAACAGACCTCTCCACACTTTGGAATACAGAAAATGACACAATGTCCCGGAGGAGTCTCTAAGGAAGCGGACATAAATCTCTGCACAGTCAGTCTGTGAAGGCTAGACCTTGAGGTTAAGATAAGAGACCATGTTAGTGGTTATTAAGTGAAAGTTTCCAATCGATAGCCAGAGAGACGTAATCAGGGAGGGTTTAATTGCAGAGGGGAAGACATCTATTCACGTTATTGCAGCAGCTGTCCAGAAAAGCTTCATTTTTTATTTTTTTTGGGCCCCAGAGTCTCTCCTCCCACCATCTGACCCCGGCTGACCTCCTGAAAGGCTCACGCCGTGCAGAGGTGTCAGACATTTAGTGATATCACTTTAGTTTTTATTTCGTGACACTTGTATGAGTCATCTCTCCGCAGCGCCACGGCGTATCACTGACGTCAACGCTCTTCGTCATTACCTACAAACATCTTTCACACGAGAAAACACGAACGTTCTCTCTCCCAGACAGACTCCTCTTTGTCTCGAACGTGCATGGAGGAAGAGTTTATCAGCTTTCCAGCAGGAAAGGGAAAACTTATGAATACAACTCCCTTTTTTATGACTCTGAATTCTCCAAAGCATTAACCTTTAAATATTAGATTTACATCTGCATTTGTCAAGCTCCACCGGGTAAACCTGGCAATAAACACCTTGGAGACTCCAAACATCTCCCGTGACCTCAGAAAATATTTGACTCTCGTTATATATCAACCATCAATTACCACTCATAAAATGAATCACTGAGTACAGCAGTTAAGCCTTTGCTACATACCGTCCAGGACATCATGACTGTGATATCATACAAGCTGAAAGTGTTCTTTGAGCAATATTTCAACATGAATCACTTGAACATTCATTGTAGTTTTTTTGCTAATGTGACTCCCCTCAATAAGGTGCTTAAATATAAGGATTCAGCTCTGCAGATAAATTGGATTCTCACAAAGAAAATTGGCCACATCATTCAGTGCAGCTCCTTTTCTTATTCAAAGAGACTCTGCCACATTATGTTGCATGATCATAATAAGCATAAAAACCCATTCATTTCTTAACACCAGTCCCATTCGTGGTTCTGCAGCGGCAGCCTGTTCATTTCTGGCTCCATGTGCTGCTTGATCACCAAAATCCAAAAGGCGACTTATTGCGGGGGGAATTTCATGCCATGAAACGATGATGATGATGTGAATGGATGGCTGATGCCGTGTCAAATCCAGTAGATGTCAGTAAATTGGAACATATGTTACTTAAACTATAACATCATGATAATTCTCCTCCAAGATGGCTCATAAAACTGGAATTTATTAGCCTAAATCTAGGGTGATGATAACATAGATAATTTTTAATGGAAGGTTAATGCGAGAATCAAAAGATAAAAATGGACCCTTTGGCCTTGTATCAGCTGGATCCTACTGGTGCCGTGCTAAAATCTGAACAATTTTTATGCACTGTGGGGTGTTCCCCTTTCATTACATTTTATAGCTTAAAGCATAAAAATATACGGAACATTTTCATGGCTAATAAAATCCCAGATCTTTACATGATAAGCAGAATGGAGACACAGTGTAAAGGAAATCTAGCCAGAGCAAAAAAGCTTCTGCAAAATATTCCCTCTGCTATTTGTCCCACCAGAAAACGAGGAGTGTGTGTTCAGCTGCTACAGCGAGCCATACCTCCTCCCAGCGGGGACCTGGAGAGCCTGCTCTGACACAAGCGCACAGAGCGCTTCCTCTATTCCCACAGACGCACTTTTAAAATAGGCCACATTGGAGAAAACATGACTTTTCACTATTCTAATAAATGGGAGCCTGCCTGTTTATTATTAATGACATCCCAGCACACTTTTCAGATTTGGTTGGTGTTACGCCGTGTGAGTAATTTATATTCATGCCAGCGTGAGAGCCTGCGTGTGTATGCTTACTGTCTTTTTACTGTCAGCTATGTGTAGTAGTTCCATGAAATTTTAATGTTTACCAGGTCAGTCCTGACCTTCTTAATCCTCCTGGTTATTAATATGGTAAAGCCAACGCAGAGGAACAATTAATCAAAAACACCTCTTTTCTTCCCTTTCTCACCTTTCATACATATTAATTATATTCAGCTGCCTTTGGGCTGAGGAGTGCATTAACATGTACGTACCGGCGCAGAGAAATAAGTCAAAAAAAAGCAGAGCGACTCTGCCCCTACAGCGCGAGGTAGTTCCCCAGGATTAGCCTTATGAGGCTGAGTGGCAGGAACTTGAACATGACAGAGCACTGATACACTTTCTTGTCCAGACAATTATCTGTGCCCTACTTTTTAAAGCTAATTCTACACGGGCCCCCCAGGTTGTGTGTGAACCATCCTGGTGGTGGTGGTGGTGGTGGGGGTGCAGCAGCGGTGGAGGGTGGAGGGTGTCAGTCACACGAGGACCAGACTGCCCCGGAGCAAAGCTGCGGGTCCCCCCTTTCTCAGAGAGGAGAGGAGGGTGGAGGGAGCGGAGGAAGAGGAGGAGGAGGGTGGGGGTGCTGGGATGATTGAAATAGAAGTTGAGATGTAGGACACATAAATAAAGCGATTTTTCTTTTTTTTTTCCTGGAATACACTTCCCTCTCCTCACATTTACATAATACTCCACCATGCGCACCATCACTTCTATCAGCCCCAAGGTTTATGGTAGTCATGTGATGATGCATGTAGGAGCACGATTGGCCGGTAATTCACATCAGCTTCCTAAATATTAGCAGTGTGACTCCAAAACATCCTGTTTGCTGCAGGTGGATGTGTTTCTTTTGTTCCTAATTCGTGCTGGATCTCGGCTATTGTACGTGCACACTTGCATGACCTCCAAGGAGAGATGGAAGACAATGCGAGCGTGCTGGATGAAAGGGCATCGTAGAGCGGCCGCGTCCATGGGTGGGGTGTGGTGTGCTGTGGTGTGGTGTTGAGGGGGGAAACAGGGAGGATGGGAAGCAGATGGCAGTGGCTCCGTCCCATCAGCACAACAGAAGGGGGACTCAAGATGGCCACAGGCCCCCCTCACATTAACAGCATTCAGGGAGACGCCTTATCATCCCGCCAGCGTGATACGTTTTTAACAACATCCAACACCCACCCCCCCGTCCTCGCACACACACACCCCCCATCCAACCCCTAATCACACTATACGCTGAATCAATCATCTGGGTACTTACAGTATTACATTAAAGTCAAGGGTAGAGCCTATCGCGTATAGCCTAAAAATGGGATCTCGATGTGAAGAAATATATTCCTCAAAATGAGACGGAATAAAATCAGGTTTGAGATGACGGGGCACGACCCGCCTGATGTGCCTCGTGGTCGACTATGAATGAGGCTGCGGCGTCTCTGAGCAGCTTGTCTGGGAGATAACCTTCAGCAGCCTCCCATCTCTCGCCTCTCCTCGCAGTGTGAAGAGCATGTACTGAATAGGTGCTAATTAAGCTTTGTGAATATAAAGAAGATGCCATACTGTTGCAGTCAGGAAAAAAAAAACACACGCTTACAGTAACGCACACCAGTCAAGACATCACAGTTTACCCAGAACATCCAATGCTGCTGCACACATTTATTTAAGAAGCATCTCCCTGAGTTTTCATTTTTTTTGAGAAATGTATATGTATATAGCCACAGTAAATCAGAGGTTGAATCTAAATTGTTCATCTGATGACTTTTCCCCACGCAGCATAGTTCATCATACAGGCCAGCGACAGAGCAGCAAAAAAACCAAAGAATCATGCATCTTTGCGAGTAGAAATTAATAAAAACACTATGTCAAGGAGCGAGGAAAAATGGTTTCCCCTAATGGATTCTCCACAGAAAACAGCTTTTAGACAATCAATCTTTTCTTTGAAAGCCCAATTATTTAAGTAATTGTTCCTTACAATTGCCACAGGAATTTGTCCTCTGGACGCCGTAAAAGTAAGCATCTTTTGTCACTCGTAAAATGGCTCATACCATTTTTATTGTACTCATTTAATTTCTTTGCTACAGTTCTACTTAACACCCTTTGTCTACATTTATAAAACTGTTCATTCTCTATTTGTCAAAGAACACACACACACACACACACACATAGAGGTTTGCAGTATTATGGCATAATCGAAAGTCCTACACAGTGCAGTGTCAATCAGAGGTGGAGCTTTGTTTACAGTCTGCTATAAACACCTGTTGACTGACGTGCTGTCATTCCTACAGTGCATGGTAATGACTGTACAGCATGATATCATATCGGTAAACTGTTGTGATTTAACTGTGCCGTCATTCACTCAGCCTTTACGGCGCAAAACATATTATAAATCGAAAAGAAATGACTATTCATGAAACAATAAAACTCATTAATCAGATATTATTCTGCACAGTTTCAGCCTCTTACAGTTTCTTTTAATATTGGTGAGTTGAAACATGAAGTCTGGCAGTTAATGTCTGATATAAAACCAGACTTTGTCATTGAAAATTATAGGAACAAATCAGAGATTGCTTTATTTTAATAATTAAATAATCCCAAAGATGGATTACTAACTGGGCCACTTCCCTGGTCGCCCCAAACCTCCAGGGCCCTCCCAAAAAACTTCATATTCACTGTGCGTGGATTGTAGTTTTGATAAGTAAGTAAGTGGGTCTGGCTTTATTACCTTATGTTGTGACCCCCTGTCAGACCTTTATAGTTTATAATGTGCTCACGTGGTCCCGTTATTTCCAAATAAGGTTGTGTTTAATGAAATCATTGCATCTACAGGGGACATCTGACCATGTGGTCGCTGGTTATACACTGTCCAAATCTGAGGTAAAGTACAAATGGTTAAAGACAAGAATCAGGAATAGTTCTGCGAGATATGTTGAATAAAAAAAACCCTTCAAATGGATGTCTTGTTGTTACCTTTAAAGGTCCAGCGTGTAGGATTTAGTGGCACCTAGTGGCGAAGTTGCAAATTGCAACCAGATGAATACTCTCCCACGTCTCACGCTCTCCTCCTCAATAACGCATGTAAGAAAAAGCAAAAAGGCCATATCTAGATCAGTGTTTGTTTGTCTCTTCTGGACTACTGTAGAAAAATGGCCATTCAACATGGCGGACTCCATGGAAGAGGACCCGCTCTTACTGTAGACATAAAGGGCTCATTTTAAGACAACAAAACACAACAATTCTTATACGTGGGTTATTATACACTAATGAAAACATACTAATAAATATTGTATTCCATCCCTGCAAAGAAATATTCATTTACTTATATAGTAAAAAAAGTAGTTGTACTTGTTCAATTGCAGTATATAACTTTGTAGATAGCTGACTTCACTGTAAGTCAGTAAAGAGTCATGAATCCTGAGAGCTGTGTGTTTTCTATCCACATTATAGCCACCAAACTTCTGCAAAACAGACTCCTGTTTTGGAAAAGTGATCTGAAACCACACTGAGAAATACATCTAAAAAAACTGAGGACAAACTTTCAATAAGCAGATATTACACAGGCAGACACCTCAAACTGGTTTGGAAAGTCGAACACGAATGAAATAATTACCAGCCAAATACATTTTACCTCTCCCAGAAATGTGTAGTATAGGCCAACAGTCTTCTAAAAGGCTTTACTTGCATCATTATTATAATTTTGTTTTGCTTGTTAGTGTCCAGGTTACTGACAGCCTGCAAAATACTGTTACAATTAGGCCTGGCAGCAGTGCCAGATGTTTCTCTGAGAGGAGAGAGGGAGATGTCAAAACACCTGTCTGATCACCATGGTGCACATGCTGGTGCAACCAGCAACAGTGCAACCAGTCCTTGTTAGTTTAGTCTCCTCTTCAAGGCCCAGTCTGTGACTACACAATGGATACCTCTGCTGACAAAGACGCCGCGCATTTCTTCCTCAGCATTACTGTTCATGTGCAAGAGTCAGCCTGAGAGGCAGAAATTCATCTAGTATTTATAACACGTTTATTTGATTTAATCCATCTTCTCACGTAGAAATGTACTTTCTGAGCAGATACAGGAGCTGACAACAGATTACAACATATAGAATCATTTACCGTGTGACTCTGAACTTGTCAGCCTTTCAAAATAAACGTGAATATAGCTCAGGGATATCAAATTAGATTTCTGATAGTTAGCGCGGGAACATTGCCAAATTATAACCTGATGTAAGATGGCAGCTGAACATTAACACTGAATTTATTATTAACCACTAAACTGAGCTGAAAATACGGCGTGTAAAGTTCTCTACATGCCACCAACAACGTGTCGTCACCATGAAAGTTTGAGATATTAGATTTGTTCAGGGTGAAGGATTTACGCACAGTTAGCTCAGTGGCTAGCAAGCAGCAACTCTGAAGCCAATGTGAAAGTGCCAAAAAGTGCAGTTCCTCCAACGGCCACTTGAGGCTGGCTCCAAAATCTCGAGTTATGCATATTTAAAGCAACATAATGTGACTTTTCTACCATGAAATAACAGATTTTAAATCATGTTGATGCTACACTGACTTGTAATCAGGTGAAAGGCGTCTCTGTCATTCATACGTCTGTTCTCACACTGTGTAACTTTGGAGATAATGGCAGAGGAGAAGAGGACGAAGAGGACGTTGACGGAGGAAGCTAAGAAGAGAAAAAAGGAGAGAGTGAGCGAGCAAGAAGCCGCCAAACAAGAGTCTCTCTGTGATTTACAGAGTTTCCTGATGGACAGTGAAGTAAACGTCTGCCAACTGTAGCTGCCGTTAGCTAATGTTAGCTCAGTTTGTTAGCCGTGCTGCCTGAAACTGTGAGCTCAGAGCACCGGGGGAGTGTTACACAGGCAGTTTGGATATACTATCCTTATTTACCACAGTGGTATTACACTCTGGGGGGCGCTAAATCACAAAAAATACCAATTTCTACATAGCGTTGACACTTTGATTTACAGGTGGGTCACGTCACAGGAGGCTGGTTTCAGCACCCAGGCTTTATTCAGCCTGCCTCAGGTCCACCCGCGCTCCACTTCTTCGCCCATTCTTTGGATTAGTTAGCGGAGGCAGAACTGTCAAAAGACGACCAGAGCCACCACACTGAGCTTCACGACGCCTCTTCAGGGTGAATGTCACAGAGACTACATCCTTACATGTTTCATACAGTCCATGGTGGCAACTTTCTCTTTCTTTCCCTGAACTCCTGGTCATGACTGTGGGATCTTTCTTCATATATTATTTGGGTTAAAGTCTTTTATTATTTAAAATTAAACCAGGTTGTTGAAATCTTTCAAAATCCTGCCATTCCCTGGCACGATGATGATGGTGTTTTTCTTTTTAAAATCACATGATGCAGAATGTAATATGTACATTTCTTCACTTTCATATCTGTATATAGCATAAAAACTGCAGGATACAATGATTATGAGCGTTAAATTATGTTTTCATGCAGAATACATTCCTTTTTGTGGCATCCAGTGTAAAATACACAGTAATAGACCATTCAACTGTGAACCGGGCTGACTGATCCAACCAAAAAATATCAATTTGAAAGCCCAATCTTCATGTTATAATGTTCACTGCTTAATACTAAGCATTATAACCACATTAACCCGACATTACGTCAAGCTTTTATTGGTATATGTGTTCAATAAATTCTTCCAGTAGCTTGTGGGCCAATATATACTGTAGTGTTATTCATCCTTTCAAGTGTTCAGGTCAGTTACTATGGCAACCTGCACAAACTGGGGATGAGATAAGGGCCGGAGCCGTGGCCTTGAGGGAGTCGTTAAGCATCTGTCTCCTGACTCCCCCCTTCAGTCTGTGTATGGAGGAGGCTGCCAGGGAGGCAGCACATAAACAACAAAGGTGGCTCACCCCTGCTCCCTCTCCAAGGGCTGACCATCATCACGCTGAGTTAACAGTGCCACCCATCACCGCCGAGTCCGACCGGGATGAAGGAGATAATGTTGAGGAATCAGAGAGTTTTTTTTCCGTGCTTGTAGTTTCTGGAAATCGAAGGTGCTTTTTACATAAAAAGATCATGTCTGCTTCCCTTTGATGTCACACTCATTCCTCCTTTTTTGTATTTAAACAAGAAAAGCAGAAGACAGAATAATGGCTCTCTTGTTTTCACAGTCACATTTTGTATGAGTTAAAAAAAAAAAGCGTGACTTTTTTGTAATTACTTTTCAAAGTGAAAGCAAGTGAGAGACGTCACTATGGATACCTCGGGCGGCCAGGAATCGGCGGTTAACTGTTCATGAACCCGCGCCGACGGCATACGTGCTGAAAAATGAAATACCGCTTTAAATTATTCTGACTCCATCGCCGTACAAGTGTGAAGACAAGAGAGATGTCAGAGGCTAAGTTCATCAGTGGATTCTGATGAGGTTGGTGCTGCTGCTGCTGCAGCGAGCGAGCACGCCTCGCTGGGTTTCAATGCAGCTGCGCTTTTCAAGATGTTCCAATCAAGATGTTACCGTCTCCTTTTTTAGAAAAGTGAGTTTTGTAACGGGATACAAGACCCCGACTTTGTGCTAAAAAGCCTTAAATCGTGCGGCTTGGGACAAAAGATTCATAAAAAGACAGTTGAAATGTGATATTGAAGATATGTTCTTAATTCTGCAGAAATTCACTGACCCACAAAAAAACATTTCAAGATTTGGAATTATATTTTACTTTTAATATTACGTCAAAGACTTTTGACATAAAGGCAATGCACACTCGTGCTCGCAGCCTTTCTTTTTTCGCTCGTCAGCATCTGTCTGTGGACTGAATCCAGCTTTTCTCCCTACTGAATGAATTAATCATTCTCTAAACACACAAAACAGCAAGAGTCAGCTAACAAGAGGCCCCTGCTGGTTGACCACAGCATGTCAATGTCAATAACAGCAACATTTACTGGACTCCAACACCACCGCACAATGAGGACTACAATTTGGAGGCCTGATACCCCTTAAGATACTGCCACTCAGGGTCTTACAGGGTTACCTCTCATGTTAAAGTGTCATGTTGCAGCTTCTGTTTAAACTCCGAGCACAGAGCACCAAGGCTGCAGTCCACCTACAGCCTCCACCTAGCAGTTGTGTGCGGACGTGAAGCAGCCAGCCTTGCTTTAGAAACAGATGATAAATAAATCAAAGTGCACTAAGCACTGCTTCCACATGGCAATCGCCTCCTTCATAGCGTCTGCACCTCATCAATCACGCCATTGTCTGCTTGAAAGGCGAGCCTTGTAAATGTCATATCCACTCAAACCCAAGGAGAGGCGGATCAGAATGCGCCTCCGTTTTTTTTTTTCCCTTTTTAATTGGATAGTGTAATTAAACTAAAAAACCCTGCTAGGCTGCCTTTTGACAGGACAGATGAAGACCCCTTTTAATAGGGCTATGAAACATATTTGTTAAAAGGATGAGGCAATATGTACCATATGATTGGGTGCCCTTATGTGTCATACTTTTCATTTATGATTAAAACGGCAAAAAGGTGTCTTTATGAAAAAAGAGTGATTCCTAAAAGGTCTCAATATATAAGAATAATTGATGAAATTTGCCATCCAAATTATAAAATTTCTTGGAACCAATTGAAAAAGAGAGCCCCCCCCCACCCGCCACCACCGTATATTATATACACCAATCAGATGCATATATCAAAGCATATGTTCTGCAGCATTTGTGCAACATTCATCTTGGGACCGAGCGATTAAGAGAGGTAGAGCTTGTTCTTGATTAAAGTAACAACCGAGAGAGGCCAAGCTATAATATTGATTACATGCACAAACGGGATACGGGTCACTTTGCTACCCACACATGCTTTCTATTTAATTTCATTAGCGGCGTTCTTTCCTGATGTACTAATGTTACACAAACACCAGAGGAATACATGCACGCATACACTAAAAAAAAAAAAATCTTACTGTCACATGTCCGGGGTCATAAAAGCAGTGACACACACACACAAACACACACACACACATGCACATTCAATATCCCAGTGCTTTGGAGTTGATTTTGATAGTTGCCGGTGAGAACCTGGCTTGAGAGGTCTCTCTTGAGAGGCAGAGTAAGGCCTCCGTACGAAAGATCGATAGGACAGGGGTGCACAAATAAATCAGCATGCTCTAGTGACGTCTGTCATAAAGCTCCCACCACAGTTGCAGCTCTTAGGTTTATGGCGGCGTTGAGTGTTATTGCAATCTTTTGATAGCTTTGGTTAATTTATCTGATTACAAGAGCACCCCGAAGAACAAGCTGCATGCAGTCAACCTTTCACGAGTGTTGCATCTAAGCAGTTCTGAGGGGTTTTAGTGTATACGCAGCCATCAACGTGGTGTGGCCATGGCAATGAGGTGTGCTGCTCTCTCTCTCTCTCTCTCTCTCTGAGGAAAAGGACATCACATTCCTGCTTGGTAAATGCAGCTATGTTGTAGAAGTGTCAAGCTGCTATAATCAATATTCTTACATTAACAATGGATCTAGCGAGTGAAGGGGTCTCTATGAAGAATCCAAAGGGAAATTATCACCCGACTCTGCAGTTTCTCTCTGCTCTATGGAGCGTTTTAGTAGCTTTTAACTCACTGGTTTGATTCAGTCTTAGTTTCTCATCAGGCAGCTGTTTTCTCTGTACTCTACCATGGATGTATTATTAGAAGTGGATACCGGACCCAAAGATGGCACCTATTTAGTCCAATGAGAATTGGTGCATCCGCCTAGAAGATTTATAGCTTCCGGGTTTACCTGCAGCTCACAGAATATGTGCAGTAGTGTTTCTCTCACTCGATCATAGACTTTACATTTTTAAATCGCTTGTCTTGGTTCGAGGAAAATCTTTCGCTTAAATACCACGAGTGGCCACTAGGCAAGAGTGGAAGCAAGGTTGAGTGCCCCCGTCGTTGTCAGGTCTTCCATGTACGCTTCCTGCAAAACACCAAACAGACATATAAAGTTAGTGGCTAGATAGCTAGCTAGGTGTTTGTGAAGGCCAAACCAGCTAAAAGGAGAGCGAATATTTAGATTTACATTCACCAAGTGGCCAGAAACACGCCTCCAAATGAACGCTAACGCTGCCATATCAACGTAAGACGTAATAAAATGTTCCCGCTGTCGTGGCCAAAAAATTAGTCAATGCAGATTTAAGATGCTTCAAATTCTCCAAGACTAATGGTACATTTAACGTAGGTACGACCCAGAAATTTATATTTTGCTATTTAACCACAAAATACACTGTGATACCTAAACAGAAGAAGAACAGAATGAGGGCTGATGTCAAAGTGAACGTTTTAAAACAGGTCCACAGGCGACTCTATCGCGTTTTCTCTGTTAAAGGAACTATACAGTTCTATTTTTGCTTCTGCTTTTACACCAAAGACACATTTTCTGCTGTTATTGGTGGCTCAAGATGAGCAATGAAACCCTCTCAGACAACATGAAAGTGAAGACTGTAGACCTTATCCAAAGGGGCATTTGGCAAAAGTGGATGAACACGTCAGCTACCTCATGGTTTTAAATGAAACTGCATATAAAGGGTTGCCCTGCCATTCTATCTACTGGCAGCCAGTGTGAATTGTGCTGGAAAATCTATTTTGGAGAGCCGGGCCTTTCAATTCAAAGGGAAAAAAGACTGACTGCTGTAGCGACATCAATCAAACCAGGACGCCGTGGTGGCTTTGCTACACAAGTGGAAGGTCCAGAGTTCACGGGTTAAAACAGGCAATATAAAAAAAGGTGTAGAGAAACAGCAGAGCTGGGGGCTGACTGTTGTTGGTCTGTGCTATCTCCTCGGTGGAAGTGTTGGAGAGGTACCCCCCCTCCTGTATTAGCTGGACTTCATTAATCTTCATGCCATCTTCTTTAACTAGTCATGTAGAACGGCTCAATAGAAAGCCGTATAATGGGGAAGGCCCAGTGCCAATTACTAGGTTAACATAGTGTTCAGCCCCAGTGCAACAAAGGAATGAGATGGAGGAGGAGAGCTGGCTCACAGGGAGAGATGCACAGCATTTGAATTGACAAGAGATGCAGAATGGAAGTTCTTGCAGCGTTATTTGACCTGTGGAAAAAAAACTCAAAGGTGCCAATAAAAATATCATGCGAGTATATATTTGTGTCACTCATTTCCAATAAATTACATAACAAACAGAATGTCAGGCTAACAGGGGTGGTTTGACACTCACGTTTGACATCACATTGTTAAAATGGAGGTGATGATTAGAGCAACAGCAACGTAATGTGAAAATCACTGACACATAGTAAAAAAAAAAAATACAGCGTGGTCTCTCAAACTCTTGCAATTTGTGACAGGTTGGACCGTTTTTATCGGATTTGCCAAATAGTTGTTCAACAAACTTGTAGACTTCACCGTATAAAACATCATGTAGGAATTTAGTTGAATCAATTTATCTTTTTGAATTGATCCAATGTAAATATAGAAGTTGCATTAATTCAACTTAAAATAGCGACTTTTTGTTTAATATTATCGTTATCATTACAAACAATGCAGCAAATTATATCGTGACAAATAATGTGAAAGATATCACTCGAGAATTATTACCTGACTCGGTTTGCGAAGCTTTATAGGGAGTTTCAACTAATTGTTTAGCTGCCCGGACAGCAACTTTTCTTCTGCTTGTTCTGGTTCTCTCTCGCTCCTCTCTCAGTGTTGTTTTCAGCTGTTTCTGGCAAAGAAGCTCTAAAAACTCACTGCTACAACAACAGCAACAACAGCCCGATATTTCCCTCAGGAGTCGATAGAGACCAATAAATAACCGTAACTACTGGATGTGTAAGCAAATATTTGCTAACAAGCTCACCACATTAGCTCAAATTTGTGTAAACATTGCATTTTAAACTTGTTTGCACTGCCCCCAAGTGGCCAAAAAATCTGCTACTGCAAGTTAAGTTGCTAAAGAGACACAATTTGCATACAGTAGCTTTCTGTGTTTACATGTTAAGATGTTACGAAGAAGTCATGGTTGTCTTTGCTAATCATGATTTCAACAACTCATCAACCAAACTTGAATCAAATATGTAAGTTTAGTCCAGTTAAATCACATTTTTAAGACAGCAGAAAAATGTATGTTTTAATGTTAGACCAGATTGAAGGTTTAATATTTAACATATTTGAATTAAAATGTCTAAAAGACAAGACTTATGTTATATATATTTTTCGTTGTGTACTTACATTAACAACTCTAGTTGCTAGAACTTCTGGGGAAACATGAGAGACATCATCAGAGAGTGAGAAAGGAAGTCCTCAAACCTTACGTGAATAACACTTCATTACGTCGTCCATGAACGTGATTTGACTGCCAGTCACATTTGATAGATTTTCATCAGCAATGTTATTTCTGTTATGTTATTAAAGAATGAAGACAGCAACTCCCATGATCCCACGGTACTTCACAACAACGTCAACTTTTGATATTGTTTCGATGTGAGAGACCCCTGGTGGCAGAAATGTTCAACATGTTTTTAATGTTGTAATCAGAATTATTTTGGCTATGACGTAGTTTGGTAACTCTGCTCTACAAAATAAAATAACTGTTTATTAAAGAATAGAGGAGCAGAAAAAGAAAATAATAATAAAGTCAAATGCATCTAATAATATAATAATCAAACATTTCTTTCACTTCAGTTCTCAGTAATAGTAAGTATCACTCCTGTCATCTTCAGCCTTCATTTACTTTGTTTTTATTCTTTATTTGACTAGAGGGGAAGTTTGCTGCACAAACTACTTGTCATGACTGCTGTCAGAACAAGTACAGTGTTAAACTGTAGTTATTTAATTCCATGTGATTAAAATGGGACTGGGTCCGTTTGGGAAGGGCCTGTAGGCTATGGTTTTATTTAGAGGACCAAGATTAAACTCGAGTAAAATGGAAATGTCACACCGTCATGGAAGATGCTGCGGGAGTTGTGAGAAGGATAATATTATTGTGATGTGAAGTGATAATTCCGCCCTGTCCACCCTCATTATCCAGCAGCCTAGTGTATTTCTGGCTCGCAGCTGTATGTGTGTGTGTGTGTGTGTGTGTGTGTGTGCAGATGCCCTTTCCTTTCTCCACACACTCACTGCAAATTCACAAAACAGGAAACATGGGGAAACACATTTGGCATCTTTGCATTTTTATTGTTGTCAAGGCGCTCCAAATTGGGGCACAGCGAGGACACGGTACATGTGTGTGTGTGTTTCTGTTTATGAAGGGTGTGTCCCTGCGTGAGCGTGATCATTGTCGTGTTTGCATAAACTCAAGTACACTCAGTATCATGAAAAAGTAGTCCCTCCCCCCCCCAACGCTCACCTCACCTCCGCCGACAGCCACAATGACACAAAACAAAAGCGGAAGATCCCGTCCTGAATTACATGCAGAGGAGCAACCCAACAGCAAAATAACAACAGCAACCAACAAACAGCAACAACCTATCCAGATGCAACACAAAGAAATTGAACAAGAGGATGATCTGGAGAGGCTCCACATTCATGCAGACCCCAGCAGTCTGAGATAAGGTATATTTTGTCTGGCAAGATAAGGGAGAGAAAGCAAACATATTACAGGGCTCAAAATTCTATATCTATAGCTCCTTTTCGTGAGTCCAATAATTCATTCATTCATGGCCTCTGTTTCCTCTGCCTCTTGGAACATCTGCCTCATACATACATCACCGCACTGATAAAGATCGCAGACAGAATTGGTAATACACTGTGAATGGGGAGACTGCAGCGCTGATTAAATAACTTTGGTGGCACACTAAAATTGAAGCGGCCATGGGATGAAAGGGGACTTATCGGGGGCTTTATTAAAGGCAGCGGAGGATGATTTTAGGGTTTAGGGTGATGTACACAATTTAAGACACAATGTCCTGCAACACTGCCAAGGGATTTAAAAGAGAAAACAAAAATGGCCTTTTTGACCTCTGTCAATGTATTTCCCCCCCACACAAACACACACAAACACACACACACAAACACACACACAAAGGAGGAGTAAATATTATCCTATATGTGCCGGGAATGAAAAGAAATGTAATGTTACAACATGTGAATTTAAAAAGTTTTTCTAGAGAACTCCACAACATCTGAAAGAGTTGATTTTTGCTCTCTTACAGCTGTTTTCTCAAAATCATATTTTTCTTTATAAAAGTATAAAAATGTCACGATGATGCAACTATTATTCAAAAGCAAGGAGGTCCTTAGATGGATGAAGGCAGACTCCTTCTCAGCTCGGATCTTCCTGACGTATTATAGCTGCAGATGAGGACAGGGCTGACCAGCATCTAATCTACTCTGCTAATGACTCTTTCACTCAGTCGCATTGTTCCTTCAGTGCAGCTCTCTGTGCATATGGAACACTCTCAAGCTGTCAGGAGGCTTTACTTGAAAAGGTTGATATCGAGCATCAATGTAAAACAACAAAAACACAGCATAAGGATTTGAAGATGGCCCCAATAGATCATAAGAACATGATAATAAAGGCAAAAAAATCATATTTTTTTAAAATATGGAAATAGGCAAATGAATATAAAACACTGTTATACACCAAATAAAGAAATATTTCATGCTTTATATGTTTTGGGCCATGCATGATTGAATATATGTTTGTTTTATTTGCCAAAAAGTCACTCACAAACAGAAATCTACACCAATCACAGATAAATTAATTACTTAATTAACTGTATATAATCATATCATATCATATTACAGCTGATGTCTATGGGACACACTTTAAAACATGTCATCAGTTCAAAAGCAAGTAGGGAAAGTTCTGAAGGTGATAAAACAGCGTTGTTCTTCAAGACCCAAAAAAGAACATTAAGCTGAACGTGCATTGATTTTCTTCATGTTTTCTATAGTGAATGTGAACTATAAATGTTGGAGCATACAATGTCAAGTCAAGGTACTCTTATTTATATCGCCCCAAATCACAAATTTGCCTCAAAGGGCGTTACAACCTGTACAGCAGATGACACCCCCACTTGGGTTTAGATGAGGAGAAACTTCCCCCGAAAAAACCTTAAAGGGAGAAAAAAGATGCAGATTTTTGAGATCAGCTGTCAGAGAAATGGTCGAAAAGTTTCATTGAGGCACAATTTATGTGAACGAATTGAACTTAAAACATAAAACATTTGAGTTTTTCTTCTTTTTCATCTTCTTTTTTTTATATGGAATCAAATCCCTGCAGAGTTCCTGACAAACCATAAAAGTTTTAATTTCACATTTCTATATATTTTTTTTCTCTCTGCACTGAGCCAACGTGTAAAGATTTCACTCAAATCAGATTCTATTTACATTTGACTCAGAGAGAAAAGCCTCGGTGGAATTTACCCGGCGCAGTTAATCTACACTGATGGTCTAACAGGGATTGTCTGCACAGTATCTCCACAGCCAAATCATACAGTATGAAACTGCATCAAATGAACAGATGGCAGTGACACGAATTAAAAGCACAGAACAATAGTAGAATATAAACCAGAAATGACACCCAAAGTGGCTGTTGATTTATAGCCGTAGCGAGTTTGGTACTGGGCTTCCATGTATATTAGTGCTACAAATCTGGGTCCATTTAGCAGGGAGATGCTCATACATACATCACCGACTCCTGCTCCAAGCCAAGGTCAGTCCTTATTGCATCAATCTTTTCAACAGAGGCTACTCCACACAGCAGCAGTTTTGTAACTGTCGCAGCTGTAATGGAATCTTTTTTCTCGCGCTTCATCTTTCTCTTATCACATGAAATATATATTCAACTTCTTCTTCTTTCCCTCTCATTCTCCAGATTCTTTTTATTTTATCTGTAAAACATTCCCCGGGACCTCATTCCTTTTCTGGGGGGGTTGTGGGGGACACACTCCAAGTAGCACAGATTTTAACCCTTTCAGGTCCAGATCGGGGAGCAGGGTCACTCACAGATATAAACAATATAAACATAAGAAAATGACCACATTATGGAAAAAATAGATTTGAGTCAGCGACGAGACATTTATTAACAGTATATATTATGCACAGACTCACCTCCCGAAAGGTTTGACAGACATAAAAGCACTTAACATCTGTGCTCCACTCAAAGAAGAAATAGGACGTTTCTTTTTTAACAACACCAAATGTCACTTTTCTTAAATGTTCATCTCCTCGGTGTGTGTCCAAAACGCTCAAGAAGAATCCGAGCAGCTGAACTGTGAGGTGCCAGTTTTTTTTTTTTTTTTAGACGTTCATGCTGAGTCAGTTTCTGTTGTCCTGATTACTCATGCTACAGCCTCACGTAGTACTTTAATAAATGAAGAAATAATAAAATCAATCATTTTAAATAGCACCGGACCATTTACAGCGAAGGCAGAGAGAGGAGGGAAAAAAAAGAGTAGACTTTTAATTGATGAACTTGACCTGCTTTTCCCTGATAACAAATTTCATTTGTTCTATAAAAATTATGCTCAAGTGACATTATTTGACGGGATCTTTATCACCTGCAGAGTAAATAAGAGTAATTTATGCTGTTTAATTCTGAGCATGGATTATAAATCATAAGCTGTATCATACATTATGGAGCTTGCATGCATTGATGAGGGAAGTGAGAGCGGGGGCCAGCTGATTGGGTTGTTAAGGTAGCAGTACAAAGCAACAGTAACAGCAGAGACTCATTCTCCCAGCATGGGTCTTTACGGCCGGGCAGATTGATGCGGATGATAAATGATGATAAACACTCAGCACAGCCAAGTGGTGAAAGATAGACTTTTAAATAAATTATAAAGTATGCATCATTAAAAATCAGACAACAGCTTGATGCAAAAACAGATTACAGGTATGTATATTGTCTTCCTTGCAAATAATGCAGTTCAAGTTAATAATCATCACTGTAAATCCACTTGTGTGTTCATGCTACATTGCTTTCGGAGTAATAACAACGTGATCAAATGATACAATAAAGTGCAATGCATAATGATAATAAAAAAAAGGCTCGAGATATATTGTGATATGACAAAATGTAATGTAAATTAATACAGGCATAATTCCATCTGCAAAGGCTGATTACAGGCATCGCTCTGCTGTAGGTGAAGCCTCGCAGCTCGCTGGAGCAGTCATACAGTAAGCCGTCTCCTGGCTGAGAAGACCCTCAGATCCTCTGTCAAAGAGATGGCTTCTGACAAATATCAGTCTGCAGTGATGAAGACATGACAGCTGTCAATCATCACTTAATAACAGGGGGGTGGAAGCAGAGCAGCTCGCTCGCCGTGAGTTTGACCTGTGAGGCCACGTAGACACACACACACACACACACACACACACTTTGATTTATCTATCTATCAGCTTTTATTAGCAAATATAAAATAGCAGGGGGCGAAACATGAGGAATATTTAAAACAGCAGTGGAGCAGTTAACATCGGCGGATAATTTAATTTTACATGCCGAGGCATAAAAAACAATCTGCAGGATACGCTCAGAGAAATATTTTTGACATTTTGGAAAATATGCTTATTGCCTTTTCTTGCCAAGAGTTAGATGTGAAGATACTACTCACATGTGTGCGCAGTAAATATGAAGACACAGCCAGCTGACTGTTAGCTTAGCCTAGCATAAAGACTTGCTTGCGTGTAGAAGGAGGTAAACAGCTAGCCTGACTTTTAATCTGTACAAAAAAACAAACATATTGTAGCTTTATGGTTTTGTTTGCTTCGTGATTTAGTGAAGTTAAAAGCAAAATCATCTTTTATTGCTCATTATATGACGATATAATGGTTATTTTCCTTCATTCTGATGACTTAATAATAAAGAAAACTTGTTTTTGTAGAGCTTGTTGCAGGACACGCAGGTCTTTGTTGCGATATATTCTTATGTGTAGTAAGTTTTGTTCTTATCCGTACAGGCTGCAGCCAATCCCAGCAGACATTGGGCAAGAGGCGGGGTACACCCTGGACAAGTTGCCACTTAAAATATTCTTAAAGGTCCAGTGTGTAGAATTTAAGATACAAATCTAGTGATGTGATTCCTGCATTGCAATCTCGTCACATCACCCTCACCTTCCTAGTGTAAAGGGGAAACAACACTTAAAGGGCTCTGTCTAGAGTCAGTGTTTAGCTTGTCTGTTCTGAGCTACTGTAGAAACACGGTGTTTCAACATGGCGGTCTCGCTCCCACTGCAGATATAAAAGAAGAATTTTTAAGTAACACAAACAAAAAGATTCTTATTTTCAGGTGATTATACATGCATGAAAACATAGTTATGAATATTACCACGGAGTTTCAAAATTTGGTGTGATTAAACGAACTGGTGCAAACTCCCTCTGGTGGTACGCAGAGGAATCTGCAAAATATTTTTTAAACTCAAATAAGTCAATGTCAGTTAACATGTTACACCATGAAAACAATACAAACTTTAAACTATGAGATCGCTGAAATATAATTTAAAATAAGTTTGACTTTTCTTTTAATATCAGCCTGCTACATAGTTACATTCATGCAGGTAGTGTGCATACATACATGATTACTTACAAGCTAAAATGTGATGACGATAATAAGCTAAGGTCCAATGAATGGTTAAAAAAACTACAATTGTAGTTTCAAATGGGAAATATTAGCACCAAACACCAAATTAGCTCTGGTTCCATTCAGGATTCAACAACACCGACAATAAATAATCATCGTATATCGTAAACCTTCCTCCTGTGTAAACTGTCCATAGCTGAACTGGTTTGGCCCATCCTACTGTATTTTAATTTCACTTGGAGAGCCCAATATTTTCTTTCGATGGTGTAAAGAGTTTGAGAAACGCTCGTGTAAATGATTCTGTTGCATTTTGAAGACGAAGCTGTAAATTCGGCCACATCAAACTAAAGTTTACTCCCAAACTCCTTTCCTCCTCTTCTATCTGCCTTCCCAAAGTGTACGCCATAAACAACGCCGTCTGCAATCAGTTAATGCGATGCAGCGAAAAAGCCTGGATGCCGTACAGCACACAGCGTCATGTATTCAGATGAAAAAGGATTAATAATGCTCTTCCTCCTCTCGTCTCATCCTGCAGAGCTTTATGAGTTCCTTCGATCCCTGCTTTCAGAAGCCATTAGCACTCTTCCTCTTGAGAGATAGAAGGCGAAGCCCGGAGCCATAGTGAGAGTCCTCTTCCTGCTCTAACTAGAAATGACACAATGTCAATAAGTATACTGATTATTCTGCCCATTTGTTTTGCGCAATGCAGTTAACGAGCTTTATTATACAAAAGACATTGTGAAAACCCAATAACCATTCTTTATCATTTGTTTTGATGAGAGTAATAGAGTGGCTCATGTGGATGGGCTGCTCTGAAGAAACTTCTGTTAGTGGAGGACACAATGGATGATTTCACCCATGTGCAGCTGTTGTAGCAGGTATATGGAGGGGTGAGCCGTGGAAGAAGAGCCCACCACAGTGTGCAGTGGGATAAGGGAGACCGGCCTCAGTCCACTCCATCGTCTTGAAGTGTTTGTGTTCCTACATCAGCTGTCCTCCCAATTCACCATTTATCTTCCCTGAACTGTCCTAACCTTTTCAAGCTTTCACTTATGACAGATTTCAGATACATTGGGCCCAGCCTCACTTGGAAGCCAGCTACAGTATCATACACACAACTGTCAGTATAAAAGCAGGCCTACACATGGCCTGGCACACTGGATTGGCCTCTTCCTATACAGCCACATAAATCTCAGCAGCATCAGACAGGTGGGAGGAGGCTCTGGCAGATGTAAGCCATGAGGAATGGAGGTAGTGATGCCTCAGACAGGTCCTCTTCCCAACCTCTGGCCCTGTTACGCTGCAGAAAGCAAAAAGGGTTGTGGGAGTCTGGAACAAAGGTGAGTATTTCTGGTGCGTACGGAGGCAGGAAGCTTAAGCACCACCTGTCAAAAGTTTGGTCACGAAAATAAAATTAAAAAGAAGTTATTCATAAAATTAGGAAATATTTTGCTTTGATCATACAGGAGAGAGTGTTAAATACAGACGTATCTGAATTTAAGTATTTTTAAATGTTCACATTTAGCATTTTTCACCTTAATTTAACAAGAATATACAAACATAAGTAACTTTTTGACATACAGCAGCTTTAAAACTGAAATATACATAAATTAAACATTATCACTGCGAGGTGTCACATCCCACATAATGATATTAACATTAATTATATCAACACGGCAATAAAATCAGCATTAATGCTGAGCACCACGATATGTTCAGAAAGAATGAGAAAAAGTTCCCTCCCCTGCTCTCTGAAGAAATATAGACTTTGGTCGTCCAATAACGTCGTCCATAACACTTCAGACAAATATATTAACATTAATTAAACATCAACACGGCAATAAAAATCAAATACAGTTCTGGATTCCCATTTATTAACGTGGCTTACCGAATATTGAGTCATAAATACAAGAGAATGAAGCTTGATTGTACGGTGTATTAATCTAAAGGTCTTTGTCTTGAACTAAAAATGTTTTTTAACTTTATTTTTTTGCACTTTAAACACGTGTTTGTGCTTGCTTGTCTTCAGCTGAATTTGAGAAGCGTTTGAGAAGAAACCCGGGTCTCTATCTTCGTGTTACAACAAGCTCAAGGAAAAAAATAGAAACATGAGATCTCTTCTTGGATTTGTGCTTTCCTGTGGGGATAGCTGAGAACGTCATTTCTAACCGAGAGCCTTAAATGAGCAGTTCTGAGGCGTACTTGATTGACCGAACCTTACAGCTTGTCATCTAATCAGCGAGCTAACCAAGTCTGTGCTGTACTTACCTTGCCATTCACTCTCTGTTGTTGTTGGAAAGCTGATGGACCAATTCACTTCTCTTTCCTTCACAGCTACAGTAACAATGCCAAAGCACACATTCAGTCTGAGAGGTCTGGATGACTCACTGCGCTCAATGAATGTGTACTGACACTTTTTTTTTTTTAGTTTGTGAATACTTAATAAGTAGAAAAATAAATAATAAGAATAAAATGAAGAGGGGGAAAATAACATGTTCCAAAATATACAGGATGTTGATGTGTGCGGTCATGAAATGTAGTGCAGCTCCGTGTCACTTACATTTGGCTTTCACAACATGGCAACTTGTCATGCCACACAGCTCCAGTCAGTCACATGCGTGGTCTCTCCTCCTGTGGGGCAAACAGCGAGCGTAATGTGGGTTAGTTACAAGAAACTCTTGGCTTGTTTACTTATCTCTATATGAGCGATGTGACAGGCCGAGTGACGATGATCTACTGAATTTTGTTGGCCGTCCGTTACCATCCGGCAAGTATCTGACAGTCTTGATTAACATTATTACGCCCTGCTATTGGCTTTATGTAAAGCACTTGGCATGTTTACGTCTATGTCAGGATGTAAAGAGATACTGTAAGTGAGACCAAAACACTTGCCCACAAGCATCATAAAGAGCAAACCTTGCCTCCATCTTTATTTTGTTATATTTTCATTTGAAAGTGTTGGTTTCTTTGTCCACTGCATTAAATTTTCATTTTATATTATCCTGTCCTGACTGAGTGAAGGACTGTCCAGAAATTATTGGGGTCGAGAGTCGGGCTGAATCTTTTATTTGTATTTTATTTTAAAAAGAAAGCACTACGCAGAATTATTAATATTTCCTCTGGACTCTCTGCCTGACTTAGAAAAAAAAAAAATGCAATACCCTCCCCCCAATATGTCAAAATGATATATTTATGGCAAATATAACAAAACAGTGAAAATACAGCCACTCTGTCAAATGGTTTGGCCTATAAAAGCCACCGCATGAGTGAACTGGACGTTACTCTGTTTAGTGAAGATGGACTTAAAGTGCTGCAATATTTTTTGCCTCAAAATAAATGAAAAGTATAATTCTGGGATGAGACAAAGTTCAAAGACAGTCCTCTGCTCTCACAAATAACAGAAATATACAGTATAACCAATCATCTTTTCTTACCTAAACACTCCGAATTAATAGTTTTAGTATATTCCCTAAATTGAATTCACATAAACATTCTGTTGAGTTTATTCATCATAGGAGACATAACAGTTTTTCACAGGGTAATGCTTTATATTTTTAAGACAGAAAAATTGATCATGCTATCTCCAATCTGTACTTTAAAAACCTGGTCTGCCTTTCAGGTTGGGGGTCTGGGGTTACACTTTTTTTGTGCACTCATGGTTTTTAATAACCTTTCGGAGGTAAGTAAAATTATGTACACAGGTAGAGTACAGTATGGTGTGCCACAAGGCTCTGTTGTTGGTCCCATTTTATTCTCTCCGTACATGATTAATGATAATTAGATGATATGTCTCTTCTTCTTCTTCTTATTGTATTCTTTATTTGTTATATATCCTACTAAAAGTAGGACTTTTCTTTGCTAGACTTAAGAAATGCATATTATAGAAATGTCTTCAAATGTTAAACACCCAGCTGAATCCTCTTACTTACTTTCAAGTTATCAGTCAATTACACCATCAGAAATACCTAAAAAACACAGAACATTCCACCAAAAGCAGCTAATTAACAAATAATGTGATGGGTTTGTCTTTAAAAGTGGAACAAAGCTGCTCTTGTAAATTGCCCTTTTTGATATATGAAATAATGTTAATAGAGAAAGCTGCATTAGCTCCACACAGCAGCGAAGGTAGCAGGTTAGCGGTAAGGATGTTTGCTCTGAGGCACGGCGGGGCTGGCTGGGGGGGTGGGGGCTGTTTTCAGCCATCTCCTTGATGGGTTTGCATTTCAAAAGACCTTGGTCCAATCCATTAGGGGTGTAGGAAAACAAGATGTTCCTCTCCAGTTGGACTAATTAGGTTTTTTTGAGGGAACCTTCCATATCCTTAAATTGCTGTGGGGATCCAGATGTGTAACTAGGCTAATGACTGACTGGCTAACAAAGAAAAATGGGCTTTAATCCTTGAGCAGCATAATAAGTCACCTTCTGTGAGGCAGCAGTGAATAGTCATTGTCCATGTAGCGCCGTTCACTGTGCAAACCTGGAGTGTACAGCCAACCTTGATGTACTCTGGGGTCAAAGCGTATGCAAGCTTCCCCATTAGATACACTCTAAATAGAGTGATTACAAGTCCATTTACATGTGGCAACATCCTCTGTGCTGCGACAGAAGAGATGAAAAGTGACCACGAGAGGAGGGGAGTGGCCCGGGGGGTTGAAGGGTGAGAAGGCGCGGCAGTGTTGTGTTGAAGCCGCGTGTCTGCTTTGAGGAGGAGTAGAGCTGACAGAGGCCACCTCAAGAGACTCTTCACTCTCCATCAAAGAGCTGAGAAGAAGAGGCAGGGTCTGTCAGGGGTTCCCAATTCCTACAGAGCACCCACATGCTGCACCTCCCACCCTAAACACCTTTAGTCAGTCTCGCAAAGGCTCCTCGCGCTGCCACAAGCCTCCAGATTCATTGTCAATGCATGACCAATCCCCAGCTCAACCACCCAAACATCACCAGAGTTTAGCACTGAGAACATGACAGACACGTCCGGGGGGCTTCATTTCCACACAGTCTGCAAACACTGGGATCATATGTAACTCAGCATGCAGCGTGCGATAAAATCGTATCACAGGATAAAATGTACAGTACTGTTTCACAGCACAATTATCAAACAGTATTATATTACGTCTGATAGAAATCCTAAACTATTGAGACAACTAAGATAAGATTTCCCCCAGTGGAAGCAGCCTGACCATATCTGGACAACCAATTTGACTTGTTCCCCCTGCAAATTGAGATTCCTTCACCTGCCCCTCCCACCACCGCCACATTTGAACAAGGGCTATCAGTTTTAATTTTCCAAACTTTCTCTTTCCCGTCAAAATTGGGTAGGTGGAAAAAGGGGGAATATAGAGGCAGAGACCACCATTCCAAGTTTTATCTGGTCTACAAAATGCCGTTATCTTAGTGCGGTGTCAAGAACTCTATCTCTTTTTTTCCAGGTGACAGGCACAGACGAGAGATAAGATTGGAAAAGAATCCCACTCCACTGAGTAAATAAATAATCAATACTCATCTAAATGTAAATGAGAAAGTAGCCCCCTTTGATAGGAGGGTTTTTATCAACCAACCAATTTTCTACAGGCACTCACTGGGCCTCAACCAAATCACCATCATTCAGCTCCCATGTAATGGATAAGAAAAGGGGGTGGGGGGTGAGGGTGGAGGGGGAGGCTATGGATGAGGAGAGGGGGGGAGAGAAAAGAGGAAGGGTCATCTGAGATCAGCCACGTTCAGAGGGCTGCATCAATAGCACAGTCCCACCGACTACTGTATGCACAAGCTGAGGCTGTTAAATACACATTTGAATAACAATTAATGCTGCACAGGGTTAATAATAATGCACATTTCTTATGTTGAAAAAATAAGAATCTGCAGCATGATTTGATGGGTTTATTGTAAAAAAAACAAACATTCATCTTCAGTGACCTTCCTGGGATATTTTATCAAGGTTAAATATGAAAGTAATGCTAGAGACAGCTTCTTTTTGCAAGCAATAGAAGAAAAAATATCACATTAACTTTCTGTACCTGAATAATCTCCATGTTTGGTGAACGTAACCAATCAAATTCACGACTGTCAAGTTAAATTCCCTCCCAAAAAATCATGAAAGACAAGCCTGTGGACGCTGTGATTATTTCTCACGCTCTCTCTCTCTCTCTCTCCCGTGTTAACATTTCTGATACCTCTGCACTTTTTTTTGTGATGTTTTATATATACACGGGGCGAGATTAGCATTTTATTGTCATCAGAATACACTGCTCTGACTTTAAATTGATCCAATAAAAACCCTCAAATACTATTTTCCTCATCCTCATTGCATTAGGTTTTATTTCATAACTCATAGATGTCAATAATGGAAACCATTATAAAGCAGTATACTCAATAACAGAATTTTCCTGCTTGAAATGCATGCAGTATTGATTTCATGTTTTTCTGGGTCCATAAGGGCAAGTAGCGTGGCGGAGGTTGTTTTACTGTACTCAGTCAGCAATGTAGAAAACAACATGGGGAGAACAGTGAGAGGTTCACTGATAAAAAGTACAATAAGAAGCAGACTAAGAACAACATGTTTATTCCCCTTTAATGTGTGAAATAAAGTCTTTTATTTTAACACAAAAATGACTGTTCATGCATGTGTTTCAATGCAATAATAACAGCAATAATGTGTTATTCTAGATCTAACATCTTATCACATTTAAGATTGCTGTGGATGCAGTGTGTGAGCTCTGGGCTGCTGCTGCTGTGCAGGGAAAAAAAATGCTTATTTTCCAATGATAGTCCATTGTTTTATAAAGTCTGAAATGAATCTGGACAGCAGTATTTTTTACAACAGCTGTATAGTGTCTGAGGCTCGGTACTGTACTGTGGAAGGCTCCAGGTGAAGCTGTGGTCTGTGGCCAAGCTGCGTTTGATTTTTATTGTGCTGAATTGGAATGACAGAGCAAAGCATTTCACAGAGTGTGTCTTCCATTTCTTCCCTGGGATCCCTCCAAGCTAGCCTCTCGCGTCCCATGGGAAACAGACCCATCCGGCTAATATGCCATAAGCTGACAGCCCTCCTCTGAAATGTGTGTTAAAGAGCCGGGTTTGGAAACATAAAGGCATTCTTCAGAAGCTGACGCAATTCCTTTTAGAAAATCACACCTCTCAGTACATGCAGAATGCTCGTAGCTCTGAACTATCCACATAATGCAGCGTATGAAATGCATGTACATTTTCTATTAATAACAAAATGATATAAAGAGACAAAATGCTTTAAGATGAACTTCTAAATTCAGCACAGGGAGGCAACAAAGTCACAGAAAATGGACTTTACGGTATTATATGCCTCTGACTCACTGATATCTATGCAATTTAGCAAGTACATGAAATTGCCCCAAGTTTTCCAACCTCAGCTGTAATCCGCTCAAGGAGGATTTGCAGACTATTCCTCCGAACCATTTTAAATCAGCCAGAAATGCGAGGGGGTGAAAAAAAAAAAAAACACTTTAAACGGAAAAATCTTGACAGCATAGTGCAGCAGTTGATGTTACACCACAGCTGCTTTTGTTTAAATCCAGCGAGTTCACACCTCCTTAAAAAATATTGCATCACCGCTGTTTTTTTTTTATAATCTGTATGCAATTTCACTCTTTGATGGTCTTAAAGAATAAAAAGTGCCGCTTCTTGACTTATTTTCATAAGAATTACAGAGCGGCTAATGCGAGCATTTATCACGGCACAAAGGCCGAGCTGAATCGCAACATTTAGACGATATCCACACACCTACTGAGACTTCCTGTTGTGCCTTGATTCAATTTACACAAAAATATTAAAGCCAGAACTTTTAAGTACAAGAGGCAATATTGCTGTTTCATAGAGCAATCTTTCACAAGCACATTGTTCAACAACAGAATCACCAGCCGTTTAAAGACCAATACCAGAGACCATAACGCCTTTATAGCTGGTGTTGTCAACTCAATTTTCAAATTCCACCCCACACTCTGGCTCTCCTATTGAAGTGTCATCTGATCTGCTGAATTACTGACAAGGCCACAGTCATCACCGTATCGCTCTCTGCCTTTCTCTCTCCAACAAACACCCATCAGCAGCTGCATTACATTCACCTTAAACCAGGGAAATAACAGCTCTGTGGAGGGGGAAAAAAGCTGCTCGTAGCCGCCGTGCCATCAAACTCTACCAGCACCGACGTCTTTTATCTGAAGGACTGCATTTCTGCCTATTGCTGTAGTACAGCGCTGCAGCTTACAGTATCACAGACAAGTGTTTAATTTATTTATTTAGATATCAGATCAAGACTGAATTAAGTTTAAATTCTCATTGATCGCGCAGTAGGCGACAGTGGCAGCCGACCAATAGAGAGCGCGCATGACAAACTACTGCTACAGCAGCCAGCGTGCTTCTTTCAGAGTCAGAGGGAAGTACTTTGAAATATTCCAAAATGAAAAATGATTAATTGTTCGATTCATTTTTTAGTTTTAAGCATGTCTATTAAAATTTAATCCTCCTTTTTAAAACTTATTTCTCTAATGTGTGTCTTCCCAGCTGCTCGGATCATAACTCAAATCCAGTTCTACCTGTTCCCGCCCTTATTAATGTAATATGATTTTTTTGAGGTCATAGTTTGGAGCCGTATCAGACTACATTTTATTGAAAAGGTGGCCGTGGTATTGTGTTGCGCTGTATTGTACAGGTGTATCTAGCCTAGAGTCAGAGTATCATCAAGCAGAGGGGACAGCGTTAAGCAGAGGAAGTCTCATACAGGTAAATAATCACTATCTACCATTGTTAAATGAGACATTTTTCACTGAGGTCAACAGAAATGCGTTCACTTTTGCAGTAGTAAGACCAGGATGACCCACAACACATCACCTCACAATGAAAGATTCAGCAGTCTCACCTGAGACTTTGGACCCAGGGGGGCAGCAGAAACGGCTGAGGGGAGGTCCTCTGGGAAAATAACGAGCTCGCAACCAAACAAAAACTCAAGGGCACAGAGTATGGAATGGAGAGGTTGCCGATATGACCACTGGGGTAGAGGAGCGACAGACAGTCAAGGCAAAAGAGGAAAGGTACTTTGAGCTGGCAGCACTCACTGCTCACTGTAAGGTTGTCAAGCACTTGCTGAGCTCCGGTTTCTGACAAGGTCACCGGGACACTGTGTGTTTTTTTGCTGGTCAGTGATAGTGACTGTTTTTAATTTCCCCCTTTTATCATGCAAGAGAATGCTGCCATAATCAAAGCTGCACTACTGGGTGCTACAAGGTAACTTTGCACCTTCTAAAGACAGTGTGGGAAACTGTAGACCGCACACACTTGACCTACCTGCTGCTGCTGCTGCTGTGTGGTTGCTTTGTGCCAAAAGGGCCTAGAGAGATGAGTCTAACTTTCACTGGATGGAGCACTTCCTGTCTAGGAGACAGTTTGTATTTTATTCTTCAGATTTCCACTTGCCATTTCCAGCGAAGTAAAGAAGCATCCCAAGATACAACCACACAGTTTCCATCCTGGAAAACAGGTTAAATATAGTCTCAATTAGGGTGAATGGAACTTTGCAACTCTTCTTCAGAGAAGAAAAATAAGTCTCACACATGGACTTAAATCCAGCCTCTCCTTGTGGTAATCTCAATGTTAGGAAGCTCCTCTGTGCTTGTTTTTTTTTTCTTTATCAAGTAATTGCGCTTTCTGCCTCAGGCACCAACCATCACATTACAGTTCATGGGGAGACGTATGTGACTGCTACATAGACTTAAGCCTCTAAAAGACTGTTAGCACCTCTATTATTCATCATCAAATGGCCAAGTTGAATTTGGATGCACTTATGCTGAGAGAGAGTACGGAAGACTTTTTGACCCGCAATATGGAGGATCAAAATAAATGCCCCAAATTCTGTACATGCAGCAGCAAAGCCTCTTAAAGTTTCACAGTACAACACTTTCCTATTTGGCTTTTAGTTTAGGGCTGTTTACATGTGCTGCAAGAAAGCAGAGGTACTACCTATATGCTGATGACATCTAATTTAAAATGGCAGACACCACACTGGATCACTGGGAACAACCTTCATTAGTCGTGTTTCTATTCATGTATTTTGATGCATTTTGAAGTATTGCATTAGGTTTGATGGAAACGGCAAAATTTTAAATGAATTTAGCAAAAAAAAGGGTTTTACTTGAGGCAGACTCTTTTGAAAAAGAGTTCATGCTCTGAATGGGAGATGGAAACACTTATTTCAAATAAGTTTAAACATTTAAGTCACATGACTGGTCAGCTGTTTCCGCTTCCATAGTCTCATTGTGGCTCCCATGGCTGTATAATCCATCCATGATCGTTTCCTTGCATTGTTTTAGACCTGATGAGGTTCTAATGGTGCTTTTGTAATTACGTCACCTTATCGTGCCCTCGTCTTTTGGTTTTCTGTGAACCAGCTCCTAATATTTGCAAAACAATAGTGGATTTAAATGAAGAGAAGAATGAATTCACATTTTCTTCCTATATTCCCTAAATTTACTTAAAATTTAATGGAAACACAACTATTGTTAGTACTTGCTTAAAGGTACTCTGTGGATTTGGATTTGCTATGGATCAATGTTTTTATGAGTGAGCCCTGCTCTGTTTGTCGTCACATGCAATGCTACATTAAACAGTGGTTGGACAGTTGGCTGGAAAATGTATCCAGTGCTTGTTAGGCCTCAGTGTATTTAGGAAGTATACACATCTTTAATACACCTTTAATATATATATTATTTAATTTAAAGGGTCAGTTTCATGTTTCATGAGGTTCACAGAGAGGATTTCTGGAGAGAGATGTCGCTGTTGAGTTTTTCAAACCTAATTTTTCAGTTTGAGCACAATAAATGATATTCCATTCGCTTCCGTTGTATTAATGTGGTGGAAGAAGACTCTGTGGCAGTTATCCCAAAGCCTCAGCTAGAGCATGGCTCGATACCACTAGTGTTAATTGAGAAAATATGTGATTCTTTATTTTTTTTTATTTGTGATTTGAGTGGACTGACCCTTTAAGTGTGTGTGCGTGTACAGAGCTCGTTTTTACAAGCCGGCCCTCCTCTACACAGCTGCTCCTGGTAATGCCGTCTCCTAGCAGCATTCCTGATGCTCAGGTGAGTGTTCTCCTGGTGTGAATTGCAGACCTTGTGCTGAACATTGATGCACTGCCTCCATTACCGCCCTGCCTCCTTCCGAGGAGTCGACGCTATTGTTTATGACACTGACACATGCAGTAATGGGTATTTCACTTCTGCACCTATACTGAGCGCGTGTTGAAACTGGAAACACAGATAAATATGGTGCGTATCCACAACATCAGTAAATTTCTATTTCATCAACTGAAGCATTAGACTGATCACTAGAAAACCACAGAGTAGTGGAAGCATCACTCGTTGGGTGCGCCGCTATTAGAAACTGAAATCATAACGTTGTCTTAAAAGAGCTGAAATAATCCCATGGGTAAAATAGTAGCTTCTACAAATTCTCTATCACTCTGCGTTTGGTCTCTCTGTTATATAAACGTTCTGGGAATTCAAGACGCAAAAACTTCTGAAAAGATTTAACTGGAACCTCTCTTCGGGAAAATCATCAAACATGTAAAGATGTGTCTCAGGGGATTTGAGCAAACTTCACACGTACTGTACAAGTCAGATGAATCCTCCAGTACACTACGTCCCTGCAGACTGGAGAACATGGCAGCTGTCACTAACAAGGAAAGTCATATGCCACTCTCCTCCTTTATGTTCAAATACAAACACAGGCTCTGGTGTATTAGTGCCAGATATTTTCAATTATCTCGTGTCAACCTTTATCTCTTCACATTTACTGCCGCGCAGCCGGATTGACGCCTTCCTTTTTTCATATTTCAAGCACTGTTGTGCTTCACAGAAGGAGGAGGAGGAGGAGGAGGAGGAGGAGGAGGAGGAGGAGGAGATCACAACAGTTTCATCCAACTTTTATGTAGGTCTTTTAGATTCTGCTAGCCTCGGGGTATACGGTGCACACTGTAAAAATTCTTTAACAATGCTTTTAGCCCAACAATGACTGTAAATAAAAACGAAAAGGCTCCAAAGGAAATGTTTGTCTTGAAGAAATCTTGTTCGCCAAACGGGTCATTCATTTCAAACGCAGATAAAAGACTGATCAAGTTTGCAGATACAGAAAAAAGAAAAAATCCAGTGTAGTCACAGTGTTGACGGTATATGTTTGTATTACAGAGAGCACAGCATGGTTTTCACATCTCCTCACTAGTTTTCTATCACAGTATGACAAAAAGCCTTTTTCTGTTTACACAGCCGGCTTGCATCAAGTGGAGGATTGTGCACATACAATTACAATAATAGGCGGCCACCGAGTTTGCTAATGTGCCTCTCTGGATGATAGGGCATGCAGAGACTTGCTGAGGAACAGACAATGAGGCAAAAACAGAAAAAGCCCCTTAGTATATCCTCATTTTTCCAGGCCCTGTTTAGTACATGGGTGTGCAGCCACCCCAGGAGCAGAGAGGTTACCCCACATCTGGAGAAATGAGTTTGACCCTCTCAAAGGGCACAGGAAGTTGCCCCTGAAAGCTGCAAACAAAAGCAGCAGTGGCGAGCAGGAGCCCAGAGCGCCATTCATCGCGGCTAATGACTTGTTCATTAAGAGTGATGATGGATAAAGACTTCTCACGCTGAGATGAAATCAAGATTTATATGCGTTGTTTCCTCACCCAACTTGTGGGAAGATCATCATCATTTAATTCTATCTCTGCGGCCGGTGATGGGCATCCAGAGAGCGGGCTATCAAACGGTGCAGTCAGCTGGCAAAATCCAAAACGTGCCGTTGGCACATCTGGAGCTTGCCGTCGCAGCTGAGGGTGAGCAATGGCTGCTGGCGGGTGGCCAAATTACAGGCAGAGACGCTTCAGGACTCCACAGCCTCCACCCTGGCTTCTCCTCGTTTAGATCATCATCATTATTTATTTGCTTATTTATTATTTTTTCCATTATGTGTGCTGTGTTGCATTTCAACAGCACTTTTTTTTTTTTTCTTCTTCTTCAGCATCAGCGTATTATCACACTGCGCTAGACCCTCGACCCACCTCTCTCTGTAGGTTCTTATCTCTAGCTGGAAATAGGCCCCAAGACACTTCATCAGTGTCCTTCACCCAGCTATCTGCTGCTCCCAACTTTTATTAAAACTTCAGCCTTTATCAGCTCCTGGGTAATTCAGGCATGACAAATTGGGCACCAGATGCCACCTCCATTTGAGGCCGCTGTACATCTCTTGCTCCCCTATCAAGACAATGGGAGGTGGCGGGCTGCAGCATTGTGGGATATCCACCTTCAGCCCACCACATCAGGTTACTTCAACAAACTTCCTACATCCATCTGAATGCTGGAAAACAGTGTGTGCCATTGTCAAAGTTCTCTAATATGCAGCTCCTCTACAAATCTGTGATCTCATAAAGGAGAATTATATACATACATACTGGATGTCTTTTCAACAACCAGGTGCCAGATTAGCTTCTTTTCTGCTTTGGTTCTGTAAAATATAAAAATAATCTTGTTGTTACACAATTTTATTTTCTTAAATCTCGTAAAATATCAATATTTCTGAACACCAATGATTTGTGTTCTTGTATCCTACAAATAAATTACTTATTTTCATTCACAATTAATATAAAATACAAAGATTATCAAGTATGTTTTTCCTAGTATTGAAGCTACGTCATGCCTCCATGGCGACCAATCTAAATGTGTTATCATGATGTATTATTTGTAAGTTATTACATATTCCCTGATGGTTTCTGCAGTCTAGAAAAATCAACAGCAGTTTTCATGCTGAAGGGTGACAGGTGACTTATTTAGCCGTGTCAAAATCATTATTTTGTGTTCGAGCGCCCATGCATTACCTTCTTAGCATGAATCTACTTTTGTCTTGAGAACACAAGCTGCATGATCATTAAAAAAAACAATAAATAAATACGAGAAAGAATAATATTTATGGAGGATTGTGTTTCTGGGCCAGAAATGCACAATTAGCTTTCCATGGTGCTTTTGAATGCACTCATCTTGATGACATGGACAGGAAGAGCACCGGACAGCTCATATTTACTGTCTCCTCCTCTTGCACATTTCATTTTGGGCATGTTTAAAGATAGGACATAATTTATGATGCATTTAAAAAAGAGGGAATGTGGAGCAGAGTTGTACGCTCTGTTAAATAAAACCACAGCAGCTCCGGGATATAGAAAAAGAATCAGTCAATGCCATTAGTTCATTTATATCACAAAGATTAATAATCTGCAGGCTTTTTAGCTGACTGTGGTTCCTGAGACAGACAATACGTGTCTACTCACATGTGAGATAACCTAATTCTGAAGTAAAAAAGCTTGTTAAGTTGACAGCATTCATTGCCCTGCACATATTGAGGATAGTTGGATCGGTTACTGGAACTCTTGAATAGTATTCATAGTGATAGGGACAGTATTCATGGGATATGGTCTCTACCTAGACCTGCACATCATCTGCTCCTCAGGGGATTCAGTGAGGGTCCTGCCTGTAAATAAGAATCCATGATAGAGGGGCAGCAGGCATGAAGCATGAGATTGGAAACCAAAGGCATCACACTGGGCTCTTGGATCTTAGTGATGTTTAGCAACACATAACTCTACACATAGACCCTGAATTTGGCATGAGCTAGTACACACTCGTGCACACACACACACACAGGGGCAGCCATGCATGTGAGCACTCTCTCTCTTGCACACTGCATTACAGTGAACTCGCTCTTTCACGCAAACATATAACGTCTTTCAAATTAGTTTGCAATAATCAAAGCCTGCATTGCTCCTGCAAAGAGTTGTTGGTTCAGACAGGAAATGTGTGTGTTACCTCACACACCTCAGCATAGATCCACTCTCATTATTCCAACTGGGTTCCATTTTAATTTCTCTCTCTCTAAACATCCACGTTTGGTTCTTTCCATGCCCAACACGGCGGCGCTGGCCAAGATGCCAGCTGTGTTTCAGGGCTAAAATGTGTTTTAAGAGCTGCTGCAGGATGGTAATGTGTTGTGCAACCTGCCAGCCCATGAGCATCCTGAGGCAAATGGGAGAAGCAGTGGTTAAAAAGCAGGCTTTTTTTGGGCTAGAGCCAGGGAGTAATCTACCACATAAAGGCATGGCATAACCGGGGGCTATCATATGGGATATGTTTCCCAAAAGACACCATTTTTTTTAATCTAGGAGACCTCCCATTATTTGGTGCCAATGGAATTTGGCACCGAAAGCCTCTTTTAGTCAATTAACATTTAAAATTAAAAAGCACTTTACACGGCCGTGTTAAGTAAATTAGCAAACAATAGATTCATTTGTCAGTGATGTTGCGAGCATCACGGATCCACAGCAGAGAAAACACTCAGTGTAAACAGGAAATGGAGGACGACCATGAAGACAGCACCGAGGTGTGCTCTTTTTTTTTTTTTTTTCTCCACACATTTACCTATTGGTTTGAAAAATATACCAATTCCCCGGCTGAAAAGCCTTTCATTTTGGCAATTTGTTATGTCAAATAAGTTTGCTGGGTAAACTGGACTTGGGTACAGAAGCCCGTGATGAATAGAATCCATTAAGGTGGAATCTTACAAACCTTAAAGTGAAAACATACCTAAAACAAGAGCATCATTAGGAAAATGAGCAAAGACCTGAACCTGGAGTGTTTCTGAGCAGAGATGAATGATGGCATCACACCTCGGTCCATTATAGACTCTATTTATACACAGGGACACAGAGGAGCAACACTAGTTAGAGGCTTCTCTCCAATTAGGTTATTACTGGTCTGGGAGCCTTTCTACTCAAGGAAATTTCAGAATAGAAATTGTGTCTTTAATCAAGCATAAGGAAATCTGTCACGGACCAGCTCACGTTTCTTACCTTCCTAATGCTGCAGTGTATAAGTGATTATTTTCCAATATTAAAGGAAAGTAAATATGCTACTGATCGTTCGCTCACAACATGAGGAAAAATGTACGGCTTGAATGTTATTCTTATTTCTCAATGTGAAAGATAAAGAAAGCTTGAGATTTTTTTTGGTGTGATCATTGCTCAGTTATGTCAATGAAACAATACTTACAGTACTTCTCAGTATCCCTGGGAATTGCATAAATATTGGAGGATGATGCACCTCATGGTTTATAACAACATCCGTCGACTTTGCAGGAAGTAGTGCCCTTTATGTAGCGAGATAGAATGTAAGGGTGTGGAGGACGGGGTGGATACAGTCTGACTGTTATACATCTACAATAAGTCACGAATGAACAATAATAAAAAAAAAAAATCATAAGTAGAATCTTTTCCTAATGTTGTCCAAGTGTTTCAGTTGTCTAACGTTTCAGTTGCCCATCCGTCACCATATGATATCCATAGTTTATCTGCCATAATTACAATATTTCCCTAAGTTTAAATACACCATATTGCAATATTAAAGATTTTCTTTTTAACTATCAAAACACAGATATTGAACTTCATCAAGTATTGCAGCTTGGTCGGTGGCCCCTCGCTTCAAACGAGGATGCTGTAGGGTTAGTGTCATATCTCGATGCACAGGGCTCCGAGTTAACGAGCAATATGCAACACCTGGTTAGACTTTCAAAATAAACTGAGCAATGTTTCAAATGACTTGGTTAGGTTCAGGAAAAGATCGTGGTTTACGTAGTTAACACAATTACGTAAAAAGAAGTCAACATCGGAACACTAACAGTGGTTAAAGTCCTGTGTGTGTTTGACACGTGCATCCACCCCAACCTCCCCGCTATGTGGACGTTCTCGCTCTTTATCCTACGTCACCTGACTTCAAGTGACCAATAGTAACGAAAAGGACATTTATTTATATAAACATGTTATAATTCAGCTCTTTGCTCAACAAATCTCATGAATCGACCAAAACAAACACCAAAAGCAGTCAGCCCCGAGCCCTTTGTTCCCCACTGAAGATGCAAACCTTCATAAAAAATAAAAAAAAGGGTCACGAATGCTTTCATTATTAAAAAAGTCTCTCTCAAAACAGCTGTATTTTTTTTTAAAACAAACATTACTCAAACAGAATAAATTCTGCATTTGTCAGGGACTATTTTCAGCCGTGAATTTATATGCACTTGTGGGCATTCATGGCATTTATGTGGGATTGACTCAAAATGCACTACAGTGTGAGTGTCCATGATAATGAAGGGACGTGTCACCGAGTGCAACAGTGTGAATCATTGATGTTTTGGACAACAATGGAAGCTCCACGGCACAGAGGAATAAGATATATCAGACTCTGAATACCTGACGATAGGATCAGTTCATTTTTGGTCTTTTCATGGCGTTTGCATTAAGAAAAATATGACAAGTCACATCCTTTAACAGCATAATCTATGCATGTGCTTGTTCTGAGGGGTTAGCATAAGGGTTAAGAGCACCAATGTGTTGCCAATAAACCACGGGGCTAATGTGAGGCATAGTGTGGCCCCCTTTGCACACAGCCTGAGTGACAGGTCAGCGTACAGCCCTGGAATTCCCCCCGCGCTCCTCCTCATCGCAGGACATGGTGGCCTCACTTGAAGTCGAGCGAGGAATAAAGGATTGCCTTCTGTATTTTTTCATTAGACTTTTCTTTTGTTACTGAATACATAAATCCATTGTGGCAAGATGCAATATGTATCATGGCGCTCCACCTGCGGACGTCTCATAATGGCTGCCATGTCCCTCCAGTCAGGGATGATAAGTGAACCCCCCGTGAATGTTAATGATAGTGATCATTCTGAACCAGCCCGCCTCTCCGTCTTCGCTCACAGCCCGGGTGTCACACGCAGGGTGGCAAGGTTCAAGGGACTAAAATGAAAACAAACACTGGAGCAGATATATAAATAAATAAAGACAGAAATGAATGAATGAGGGGCTGAATGAATGCATGCACATAGCTGCACCTGAGAGAGAGAGAGAGAGAGAGAGAGAGAGAAAAACAGGTTTGAAAAAGTGACCATATAATGCAGTTTGGATTACTTTTACTTTATGCAATGTTTTGTTTCATAATGTTGATTAATTATTGTGTCATTTAATGCAAAGCCCGTGCTGCTGTAATATTTCTTATGCAGTAATAGTAATACGCTGGACTTATTTCATTATTTACGGGGCCAGTAAACACTGGGGAGCAGGTGGGTTCAAACAGATGTGGCTGTTTACATGAGCGCAATAGTCTGGGCTTCATATCTGGTCATTGCTCGTAAATAGCTTTGACAACATGCACACTTGCATGGCCAGACAAAGGCTCAACTCGGCTAATCAAAACTGACAATAGTGAAATCACGACGAGCCTTTTTCTATCAAGCGCTATGAGTCAAATGGGAGGTGAGCTTAAGTATCCCAATAATCTTGAACAGCACCCGTTCAACAGAGATAACCTGCATGAGTGCTACCTTGTTACAAAAATTATACAAACAGCTCTGCAGTCTAACGGGAACCTGGTTTAATCACATTTTCACCACGCTCTCTCTGCAAACTTTCTCCCCGTCTCTCTCTCCTTCAGCGTTCAGTGGATTGTTTTGACCAACACAGCAGCCTCTCCAAGCAACACGCCCAGCTCAAGTAACAGGCAGGGGAGAAAGCAAACACAGAGTCCATGCCAGCTCATCCCCCTCTCTACATCTCACCGCTTCCTCCTTGTCTAACTTTGCCAAAGTCCTTGGAACTTGCCAAATCCGGTCATGCCTGCTTAGCTTGCTGGACTGATTGTGCCAGAAAAGAAAATAAGACACAGATGTATACAAACTCTTGGTGGTGCCAGTGGAGAGACAGCTAATGGCTTCATCTCGACCCTCCCATTGTAGCCGGGCACAGGTGGGGATAATTAGAGATCTCTCTCTCTCTCTCTCTCTCTCTCTCTCTCCGCTCAAAGTCGATTCTTTTCCAGTTGTGACAACAGAAAAGGAGGTTAGGATGCTGAGCTACGCCCCCCCCCCCCCCTCCAATCATCAACCTCCTTACCCCCATCACAGCCTTGGTAAGAACAACAAAACGTCACCCATACTGCTTTCTCCTTTATAGTCAGTGACACTGCTGGACCCTGCCTATTCCAGTGGTTTGTCTTGGCAACAATGGAGGAAACTCTGAGTTTTGCAAATAGACACCAAGAAACATCCCGCTGGAAAACAAAAAGCTCCTTCGCAGACCTTCTCCTGTCAGGCTGGGGCTGTGTCATAGCAGTGGAAGAAGAAGAAGAAGCACAGAAAAACCATAGGCAGAGGGACTCGGGGGGGGGGTTCATAGCCAAGACTAATCTACTGCTCCAAACAGCTCAAGCTCGGTAGACGTAAAAAGTTCAGAAAAAAATGGCAAGAAATATAATGTTTTTCATCCTTTGGAAATTGAATACCTCCAAGTGTACCATGAAAAACAGTTAGGTGTCTCAATCCAGATTGCTGCCTCATTTAATAATTTATGTTCCTGAACTCCAGATGTTTGAATGAGCTCCAGAGTGTGACCTCTGTCCTCTCTCTGGGAGACTCGTAATGAAATAATCCCGCATGAGCAATTCCTGATGCAAAGCGGAGCTCCATCATATAGCCGAAGCTCCAGCGTTGCTTTCAAAAGGCTCGAAAAAAGCCCTTTTTCCTCCGTTAGCCTGAGTGACAGCAGAGAGACATGTGTCTTCAGATGAGAGGAGGCGAGTCTCATTACGCCGTATTTGGTTGACACTGAGTGATTCAAGTGTTCCTGGACAATTCAGACACACTGATATAAAACACATTAAATGTCTTTCACAGCACTTTACCTGACACTGTTCATCTGCGCTCATCTGTTATCCCTGACGAGCCGGCTTTTGTCGCTGCTTCAAGTCTGTGCTGAGAAGTGAGTAAAAAAGGAGCTGTAATGAAACACACATACAATAAAATAAATAAATCAATCAGAATTGGAGATCTTAAGATGTGAAAATATCAAATCTCCCTTTGAAATTCGGTTTTCAAAGATGTTTTGCAACTTTCATGTTGCTCATAAGTAGGATGTTATTTTGTTCATAAGCATAATATTGGTGCTATGAAGCCGTATTGCAAATAAGCCGATACAGACGGACGTATGCTTTGTCATATTTGACAGACCACATGCAGATAAAAATCAAACACATATTGTAATCCTAGCTGGACGTCTGACAAGGTAAACCTTCCTAAAAATGATATTTCTTGTTGCACGGTAATCATACATGACACGCCGTAATATTATTTTGACATCGTGCATTTAAAAAAAAAAACAGAGAGCAGTAATACAAGCAGGCATGTATATGATGTACAGCTCCTCGAGGAGTGACAGGCATAGAGACATGATGACACAGTGAACTGAGCAACCTGCAAAGACAATCACTGTGACAATGACGATTTTGCAGCAAGACGAAGAGGAGGCTCCTTCTTCTACTATTCAGCAAAAGTCAATGAATGAATGAAGGTTGTCTGGCTGCTTTCCAAGTGCTACGTGGCTGTGGAATGCATGCAATCACAAAAAGTTTTAAAGACTACTACTTCCATGAAAAAACTGCATTCTCTGTGTTAGTCACTTACGTTTAAAGTGAAGGTTTGTCACTTTGTCAGACTGGGAGAATTATCAAAAACCAACAAACCGAAGTCAGCCCCGACCCATACTTGTAAGTCCGCAGTCAGAAATTGTTAGCTTACATCTCCCCTCTTTGACACCGAGGCGTTGATCCTCATTCTTGCTTGCAAAGACTTTGAGGTGAGAGCGAGGCGAGGATAGAGATACGGTGGAGGCGGTGATAGGGCAGGTGAGCGGAGAGGATGCCAAGCCCAGTGGTCAGCGGGTAACAGAGAGAGGGCGGCTGTCACATCCTGCTGACTTAGCCAAGACAGATGAGACAATCAGCAACCCAAGGCCCGGACAGTTCTTCAACCCTGTCTGCATCCTGTGTTTGAGGGCAGCTTTCCACAACATCTCAAAGCTGAACTCACCTTTCACTCTGTGACGATGTGGAGGTGAGGCCGCTGCTCGGGAACGTCCTCGAATTCTTGAAATCTTAAAACACGCTGCATATGATGTACTGTGTTGGCGATGCTAATGTTTTAAATAAAAACAATGGATCAAATGACTGGGCGTAATGTTTAAGGGTTCACAGATAATTATCACCAGACTCTGAGCTCATATTTTAACTTATTGTTTTGTCTTTCTCTCCCCTGTAACTTTACTGTTTTGGTTGACCTTCATTGACCTTGTTTCCAGCAGCAATCTGCTGACAGATAAAGTTAGCATGGTGAACGCAGTGAAGCATTTAGCAGCTAAAGAGCCAAATATTTGTTCTCAGGAGTCGGTGTAGAAAGCTAACCCAGAAGTTAGCATTTCTCTGGTTCCCTCGACGGTACTCTAACCCTGACCCGAAAGCCGTTGGGATTTTTCTGTTGGATTGTTGCAGAAAAAAACATTTATGGCACACAAAAGTTGATGATACTTACACATTTTGTTCAACAAGATAATAAAATAGAGAGATAAAGAGATAAAAGAGATAAAGAGATAATGTTAGCCTATAAAGAACTACACCACGGGTGCATGACTTCACCACGACCATGTTTAATATCGCCAACATCTTCTGTAGCCTCATTTTTAGGACACGTAGAAACTTCACAATTCATAGGTGGGATATGTATTTATTTTATGTCATAGAACAAAGCATGCAAATATCTTAAAGTCTGTGTAGAGTAAGAATTAATGTGTTCTGAGTTTGTCAGACCAAAGAAGAAAGTGCCATTAACCACCCAGCCAAATTTGAATGATTAAAAATATCGACAAGTTTATGAAATTAGGTGTCAAAATCAGGTAAAAATGAATTCTCAGCTCGAGGACTGTGGGGGCGTGTCAGAGCCATTTTGAAGCGACTGAAACGTGTCAGATGAGTTCAGAAAATGACATGACTGACTTTGAAACACTCTGAGCATCTCTCTGCTCAGGGTGGCCTCAGCGTGTCATCGAGCCACCCTTTAAGGACCGCCCACAAAATCCTGAGACTGAAAACTGGTGAAAAACTGTTTGAACCTCTAACTCCACATTTCACTAATATATCGTTCAAAGTCTTTTCACGTGTTTTCAGCAACTATTTTACAACATATTTAATGTATTTTGACGCGGACTTTAAGTTCCTGTTAATCCTTGTTTTGTGCATCTAACCAAAAACCCTTAGACTTCCAGACAAGTTCAGAAATGCAAACTCATTTACAGGTTTTATGACTCTTTCCTGCAGCACTCTATTAAGAGTAATATTAATAGTTAGTATTGGCCAGATACACAACTCTAAGTGAATGCTAATGTTGCTCCATGTCTGTGTATATGTGAATGTTGCTGCAAATCAGTTATTGCTGCTTCAACTTAATTGTTCTGCTCAAAGTTTTAACCCCATCTGTCACATGTTACAAGTCTTTGTGAATTCAACAATGTACTGTATATATAAATATATATACTGTATATATAATGAACATGTAATCTTTCGCAGTGTTCCTTGTTGCATGAAGCACGAGCAGGTTGCTTTTCGCCCAACACAGACAGAGGTAAAGATTCCTCTTTAACAGACACTGGACAGAGTGAAATGCTGGTGGCGACATATAAACCTTGAACCAGAGCAGAGGTATCAAAGGGGTTTATGGGGGATGTGGTCTTAATTTTGATAAACGCTAACATCAATAAAGGTGGTGTGAGACAGGGGGCAACCAATCATCTGGACCGTTGTCTCATTTGTTTGTGGTAATTACACCGAGGTGTCACAATTAATTTGACAATGACATACTGATGTTTAAAAAGGTAACACGCTGCACCTTTAAGCAGCGCTTCACACATTTTGCTGACTGCTTCCTGGACATTCAGTGTTCCTGCCGCTAACGACGACCTTAGTATGTCCCAAATAATAAAAGAAAAAAAGTTTTGGAGTGTGTGTGCGTGTGTGTGTGTGTGTGTGTGTCTGCGTGTGTGTCAAAAATTTCCTAAAGACCATGCTGGACCCCAGGCCAGCTTCCAGCCTCTCTCCTAATTGCATTGATTTTTAGCACAGTAAATCTAGCTGTGTCACAATCTGCACTCCCCAGGCATGATGTACTGCTCCAACGCCAGCCTGCACGTCTGCTCCCAAATTTGCTGGCTTAAAATTTGAACTGTAATGGCGTGATTAATGGTTAAATTAATTAATTGCTAAATGTATGCTAATTGTTTAATTGGTTGCCTGATCTATATAAGATCATTTATAAATGAAATGAGTTGATTTACAAAGTTTATTGATTAAATGTGACAATGAGTTATACGGCTGACTACCTGATTTGCAATTTTACCAATTAAATTCACAAAGTATGGTTTTGCAAAGTGTGCCCCATCCAAGTGATCTATACCAGAGCTGACACTGCTGTACTTATTTATGAAATCAGACAGCTGATAATGATGCATTAATATTAATGCAAACTGTAAATTTTCATATTGCTCCGCAGAAACCAATCCAAGAACATTTGTCACTGTAAATCCATCTATATTTCACATTTTTAATGCAAATTAAAGTGGAAGTCCTCGGTAAGGTCAAGTATCTGGGAGGAATCTGATTTTTTTTTTTTTTTGGTTCCATGAGCTACAGGTGAATTATCTTTGGAAGACATGTGAAGGACAATGTGAAGGAAACGTTCACGAACGAGCTGCAAATTGCCTTTTTGCGGTTAAAAAGTGCAACAATAAGTAAAAATGTGTTGCCTAATGTTTCATACATTACTCCAGGAAAGACTTTAGAGGAATGCCTCAGCATTTGCGGCATAATAAGTCCCAAAACTGTTCCTTTAAACAAAAATACTCAATGTGCTCAGTATTTCTTTACAAGGCTCGACAACGGCGGATGTAAATTTGCCCCGGCTGCATCCTCAGCTCTGATTTATAAGAGCTGTTTTAAGATACAACACAGCTAAGCTCTCAAAGTGTTTAGATCGTCTCAATAAAATAAAAAATAAAATAAAATCCACAGAAACAATCACCAGTAGTCCAGCGCTATATGGCACTACACTCCACTTCCTGTCTGTGAATTACCATTTTTGTTGTTTCTCCCTCGGGGCCTCGAGGACATGCAGGGATGATGGGAAATATGGCATTATGGCAAACCAATACAACTGCCCCTTTAGGCATGATAGTGGGGGGATTGTGTATGTGTGGTACCACAGTTCATATATATTATTTTTCTCAGCAGGGTTTTTTACAAAAGTCTTTTAATGTAAAGCGTCAGTGTTGTTTCGAACACATAAAATGTAGTTTTAAACAGTTTCAAGTGATTATTAATATATTTTTCAACAACTATAGCTCCCATAATAACTAATTACTGACTTTATTTGATAATGTTGTGTCTCGTCAAGTGTGTTAATGTTAGTCATGTTCATGTTCAGTGTTTTATGTTTCAAGCACTTCCTGTTTTATTTTGTACTCACCTGTTCCCGCTCGTTTCAGACCCTGACTTCCTCCCTTTGTGTGATTTTCCCGCCTTTGTAATTGTTTGCCCCGCCCCTGATTGGTTTCACCTGTCTTCACTCACCTCATGTATAAATAGTCCTTGTCTCCCTTTGTCTTTGTCTTTGTCAGTTCGTCTTGTTCAGTTTGTGAAAGAGTATAGTCAAGCGTTTCCAGCTCAGTGTTCAGTTTTTTTCATGTTCTGATTTATGTTTTTGATTTTCCTTAAGAGCTTTTTTGTTTGAACTTTGTGTCCTCCTTGAGAGCGCTTTTTGTTTGATGGTTTTGTTGGAAAAATAAATATCTTTTTGTTACGTCTTCATCAGCATTTTGAGTCCACCAGAAATGTGTCTGAGGTCGTGACAGATAAATACACAGATGTGCATGTAGTACTAAAATTCAGAATATCACAATTAGGGTTGCCAGAAAAACTGAAAAAAATAATGCTATAATTTCATTAATGTTTTGCTGTTATTGTGTGTTTTTGGCAAATGAATCACACTCAATTATAACATGGCAACCAGCATTAAGGTTCATTATCTTTTACAATGTTGGAGTGTAACAGGAAGAAACTAAATTTTGTACGAGTTATCAAAGTTTAATTTTTAAATATCACGATTATTGTCTATCGGTTTATCGCGACACACCTGATCCTAATAAAGTCACATGACTTGTTCCCATTGGTGGGAAAAAGGAGTGACATAATATCCTATTTTTATCAAACAATCATGAAAATAATAAAACACAGTCCTAAAATAGATGTTCCACTGTCCAAACTTACCCAGCATGCGGCTATTTTAATAACTAATAACACAGTTTGTTCTGAACTTTTGAAGTTTATATTTTGTTCTATAGTTACATCACTGTACCAGCGTATGCAGGTGTAATCATATGGCCATTGAGCTAACGATGATGTTAACACACTCTTGGTATGATGATGATTCATATAAAGCAGGAATCATGTTTAATTGTCCACTTACGTAACACGTACACCTACATTATTAATTAGAATGTTTAATTAATGAATACATCAAGTGTGTTTATATGTGATAATAAATGATTTAGTGTGTATTATAATTATATTTATTAATTATTAAGGATTATTTCACTCTCATGACAGCTGAGCAAACTGAGGCAGATGCGTCTGAAAGCTTCAGTAAGTGGACATTGAGGCAAAATATTATTTCCAAACTTTGAAACTCAACATGTACACACGAGTTTTGAACACACAACGTCACCAATGTATCAATAAATATGATTACAGCTATATGATACTGCTCTCGATCTTTAATCAGCTGTTATAGATGCTTCATACGAGGAGTTGTGATTCTTAACAAACCCTAACAGTTCTTATATCTTCTTATAATAGCATGTATTAGCCATTTATTGAGTACATAGATGCTAAATAATGCTATGAAGCTAATGGGCCGGCTCCAAATCAAAGGTCTGAACTCATCGACGTGTCTGAACTCAGAATGAGCAAAAACAATCTGTTGATTCCTCGTCTGCCGCTCTTCCTGAGCTTCCTTCCATCTTTTCCGTGTTAAAAGGTTTTTTGGCGCCGTTTTTCACGATCCGAATCGAAGGACAGAGGCTGTCGTACGCCGGACAGATTGTAAAACCTCTCGAGTCAAATTGTGATTTGTGACGCCGGGCCGTACATAAATAAAATCTGACTTGACGTGACGTGTCACTCTTTTTTGGTAATGGGCTTCCCTGCTTGAAGTTAAGTTTAGCCATCAATACACAACTGACGCGTCATACTTTTTGCTAATGTGAGCTCATGTAAATATTTTACATAAATACTGTATGTAATAAATAAAGCGGTGGTCCAATCTGGCCTCCTAAGCTCAGCACTAGATTGATGGGGAAGGTAATTTACAGTACTGGCCTACAGGAAAACACTTTGAAATAAGTACATGGTGTGTGTGTGTGTGTGTGTGTGACACAGTGCACAGGGCAGCCACCGTCTGCTGCAGAGTATCCGGATGGGGTGGCAGCGTACGGCAGTGGGATGCAGCGATGGGGGCCTCCCAGATCTGAACTGATTTAAGTACATTTCTGTCTGTTAATTGCATACAGTATACAGTTGAACTGTTCTAATTTGGAATAATCCACAAGCATTTGTTTCAACTTTGCAATCAGCAGACGTCTGAATGAATTACTGGATCAATGGATGTCTTTTTTTTTTTTACCTCCATCCTCCATATTCACAGTGACCCAAGCTGAACCTGGCAGGAGAATCATGATAAACAAACGTATGCTCAACAAGAGAGTGAGAGAGAGTTAGTCCACAGTCAGTTTGGCTTGTTTCTGGTGGTCTATGGCCAAAAACTTCTACGTGTAGAAGTCCATGTTTTGTCTGGACAAAACACTGGAAGTCTTTTTTCATGCACAAACAGATAAACTCCAAAAATGTAATCCAGGTTTCTCGCTGAATTCAGAACTGCCAAGAATCCTACCTTTCAGACACATTCATCTTCTTCTTTGTCTTGTCTCCCACCGTCTGTTTATTCTGGCATTCATCAGCGCCATTACTGCCATGCCCGTCAGATCTCTTCGAGGGAAATGAAAAACAGCAGTCATTTTAAGGTGCGGGCTAAAGGTTAGTTCATGTAGTGGGAGTCTGGCACATCATTTCTTGCGTGCGTATCGCTCTCCCCATGCTGGTGTATTACTGTATTGTATTGTGCTGTACATACCAGAGCAAAGGGTACAATGAAAGTTCATAAAATGCCTCTAAAATTTGGTGTCTGGCTTTGAAAAAGGTTAAAAACTGCAGCAATAGTTCTGAAAGTAACAGACACACGGGATTCGATTTTATAGGCTGTCAGGATTAGTTGTTAAAATGACAAAAAAAAAACACATAAAACGTGTCCTCAACTTTGCACTCGACACTTCTGAAGAGATTTACTTTTTTTTCCGTGAGAGAGACACATTTTCCATCTCAAATGCCTCATTAGATTATATCCATCCCCGCGAGTAAATGAAGAGCAATTAGCTCTGTTAAATTCTCCAAAAGGCCACAATGGCAATAAAAAGGAATGATTGTACAGGTGGCAAACATTCCCCTTGTCTTCAGGAGAGGAATGCACTTTTACTAATGTTGGTGGTGTTTGGTCCAGAGGTTACACGAGTAGCTGGTGGTGAATTTTTTTTTTTTTGTGCTTTTTTGTAGTTCCTCGGAGGTGATGAATGGCAATGGGTATAGTGCCAGTAGCGATGTCTCTAGAAGTAGCTTATTCTGTGCTGCCAAGCATGATTTATGACAAGAAAGGGAGGGGGGAATCTCTGACTTCACCATTTGCCCTCCTGCACTTTTCCATATCGTCCAAGAGGAGTTTGGGGGTATTGGATTGACACAGCAACTGCACACATCTGGTTTGGAGATATAGGCCCCGGCCCCTTTTTTTCGAGCCAACAACCATTTGAAGGAAATAGGTGGAAATGGGGGAAATGGAAATATGATGTGGCAAAAAAGAGGGAATAGTCTCCATGACAAAAATTATTATTGCTTTTTTAAAGGTTCCATGTTTCCGCAGGAGTTTGTTGTCAAGTCTAACTCGGAGGAAGAAGAATAATGCGCCTGTGAGCTTTTTTTCAAGTAAATGTGGATTTGAGAGAGGATGTATCTTTTAAGCATATGTTCTCACATGTAGAAATATTGGATGCTGACTGGTTCAAATAACACTGCTGAGTGCAGGTTTTCTGTAGGGTGTGTCATTTGAAATATTACTGCAACCTGACTGACTGGGAGATTTAAGTCTTTTTTTTTTTTTCCTCAGATGGAAATCACGTCAAATTGTGATGCATTTACGGGAGCTGGAGTTAATCTAAATCAACAGGATTTTCCTTTTTTATAAAAGAAAAGCAGTAACGCTACTGTTGCGATACATTTTATTGAGAGAAATTTAAATAAACAAAAGCAACTCCACAATGATTTTTCTATTCTTTCTCATTTTCCCGCTCTAAAGTCTAAATCAATAAGAACTTCATAATAAGTTTCTTTTCAGACCAAATGACTTAAATTGGAATGAATCAATCAAAATTTAAACCAATCTTTTTTTTCTGATTAGTATAAAAATGACAGTACAGTTATAAGTGCTGTATCACACACATACATACACCCTTAGAAATAAAGGTTGGAGTCATGGTGACGCTGTATAGGAACCTTTTGTGGTTCTGCAAGGAACTTTTTACCTGTTGGTTCTTCAAAGAATTATTTATTATCAAGCTCTTCCCAGAATTTAGTCTACATAGTATTAGTCCAATAGTTCATTCAAGATACAATATATAATCATTTAATTAAAATATTTATTTTTAAATGCAACACTACCTCAAAAAAGTATTCAGTGAAGTTATTTGTTACTTCATATAAATTATTATCACATTACTAATTGCTTTCTAAAAGGTAGTTGTAGAATTTTCCCTTTTATAATAAGAAATGTCACCACAACAATAATTTCTACACACAGCCACAAGTTAGTCTCTATATGTTAGGCATATAGCAGCCACTAGTTAAAGCCATACGTACTCCAGGTTCACAGAAAAGGCTGTTTAACTGTGTTCAAACTGTCCCTTTGTACCTTTTATCACACTGCTGCAAAGGGTCGACTTAAAGAACCAGTAATCAGTACTCCAAAGAACATAAAAATGTTCTTCGAAGCACCAAAAGTGCTGCAAGCGTGACTTAAAGAACAATTTTTTTTTGCATTCAGCTCTACAAATAACCATAAACGTGCATGACTTTTCTTTATGATAACATATTTGCACATTGTATTATTGCTATCTTTAATTATACTTTTACCAACACTGGTAAATTAGTCATAAAAGGTTTCCATTTCGACAAAAAAATCAGATTAACTTGACGTTATGTGCAGAGGAAATAAACGTCACGAGAGCCAGATGATAGAGATGTGTTCCTCGGGTCAAGTGCTGTATTCAAACTCATAAAAATATGGTAAATACTATAACCTGTGATGCCAAAGAGCTCCTTATCTGCCCCATAAACTTTGCACTTTAACAGATTTGTAGCATTAAAGTAGAATACTGTGTCCCGGTAACCTCAGGCCATTAGTCCACTCAAACAGGGGTCCAGAATTTACTTTGGTTTGTTTTTCCCCTCGATCATAAAGCCGAAGCATCAACTGACCACGTTCCAAACAATCCATTATTATACACAGCAGCTCTGATAAATTCAATGCTAATGATGGAACTTCAGTCTCAAGTAATTCTGGCTGAGCATTTTATTGTTCAGACACGCTTTTAAGGACCTCTGTCTTCCTAAATAATATTCATATAAAATCAATGCGGTTAAAATGTTCAAGGAGGATTTTAGCACCATAAGGATGAATTAGACATTCAGAAACTCTATTAATTTCAGCAGTACGTGGCGTCATATTTAGATTTAATAGAAAGTTTTTAATGAAGCAGATTGGAAAAGGGATCCTTGCCTCCATTACCGGATGATGGATAACTGAGAAAGGTTAGCACCAACTCATTAACACTCTCTTAAATTACGAAAGTACTTGCCGCTTTTTTTTTTTCCACCTTTCATTTTTTCCCTTAAATGAGATAAAATAATATTGAGAGGATGAGCGTTGAATCAAGTCCAACCATAATTAAATACACTGATGGGGTTAAAGTGTTCTCTCGAGCTGGTGGTGTTTGAAAATGTTGCTGTGAGTTAAGATCATGTGAAGCACTTATGTTTGAGCCCGCCCGGCTGTCTGTGGGAGTGTGATGGATAAGTGCAGAGTACAGATCTGTGTGCTGGAGAAGAAATATGGGCGGAAAAAAGAAAAATAAAGTACACACGTGTATGTGTCGTTAACCCTTTAATGAGATCATCCAGAATTTCTTCATTCCTCTCAGAACAAAAATCAGCTTTTTCTTCAACTGATAATACTTTTTTTTTTGTTATGAACCTCCAACATGTTGTCCATTTATTGTAAAAGTACAAGTAAGACCACAATTTGTGTTTTTGTTCTCTTTCCGTTCATCAGCATTCTTTCGGTAGCTTCAAATGTGGATGTATCGCATATTTCTAAACAGGACTGTTTAAAAATGAAGATTTATTTCATGTGAATAGTTAGATTTAAGATGGGTTATACTCTATATATCTATATCTATACTACTACAAGTAGAATTTAGGTTCACTTAGAAAAGTTGTTATTTTATCAGTATTCTGAAGGTTTCAAATATAATCGCTCATTATAAAGCATTACACAACAATAATCACTTTTTTTGGTGAACTATGGACTTCAGTGTTTTTATTTTGAATGACTACAATCACACATTGTGTATTATGTGAATTAAAAGCATCGTAACCAATAAATAACTATACAGTGAGTTCTTTACAGTGTCACTTATCAAGTGTTACTTAGAAGGAGCAGAGATATTATAATAATATGTGTTGATTGACAGTTAGATAGACCAATCCATGTGCTAGCTTCACTTAAAGGTCCTGTGTGTCAGGTTCAGACAGCTCTATTTACAGAATATGGCAGAAAACAAATAAAATATGCATAACTATGTTTTCATTAGTTTATAATCACCTGAAAATAAGAAACATTGTTTTTGTTACCTTAGAATGAACTTTTATATCTACAGTCACCTACATCTGCCGTGTTGATTTATGTTTTTCATGCATAGTTTCATGTTACGAAAGAGAGAGTAAGGCACAGTTAGATGCCACTTCATCATGCACACTGGTCCTTCCACTTGGACTGACAGGGTTAAAGCTAGGGTAGGTAATGCTGGAGAAACTAGCAAGGGAGAACTAGATTTTGAGAGTTTCCATTGGAAAAATTCCTCTCCCTTCCCTTCAGACTTCTATCCAAAGTCATGCCCTAAAAATGTGCAATGCACAGGTCAGACGGGAAGCTAGGCTGCCTGAATTTATTCATTTCATCCTGCCCGAATAATGATGCACCCTCTTTTTGTCATTTGTAAAATAACATCTCTGATTTCTTATAAATATTTCATCTAAACTTCAGTCTCGATGCAGCCTTTGGGTAGGAGTTACACCGCTACAACATCACCCTGTATTTACCTGAACAATTACTGTATTTTCATTGAAAACATCAAAAATAAAACCATACCCAGATAATAACTTCAGGAAATATAATGAAATAACATTCGATTTATCACACAGACAAGAGTTTATGATCAGAAAACTGCGTTCGTAATCATGATATTCAGTTTTTGTAAATGGTAGAAGACATTAAAGAAAAACTGTGTTGCTTTTTGAGTCAGCAAATGGACTCATCTGCTCCAAATGAATGTAATCTGCTAAAAAAAAAAAGGGGATGAGGATTTAATGTTTTCTATTTGTAAACTTTCTGAATATATACATTGCATAAATTCTCACCTGTCAGATTTATCCTCATGGCAGGTTAAGAACTACAGTGGATACACAAGAGGGAGACAGGGGTAACAGAGCATCTGATAAAAATAGAGGTCATAAGGTATTCTTCATTTCGCTGAGTGCTACAGAATTGGAACCACTTGGGATGTTGGTATATAGGACACCCGCTGCTAAAACACCGCCATGCAGCACCATGATTACGACTTGATCCTTCCTCCACTGAAAGCTCATGCTGGCGGAAATCAAGTACCCCGAGGCGTACAGCACGCAGCCCAAGGCCTAAAAGGTAATAGCATGAAATATAGATACGGAGGTGACAGATGTTTACAGTGCGTCGCGAGATGGCATTGAGACACAACACAGTGGCTCCCTCCATTGGAGAGGAACCTGATGAGTGGTATAGTAAAGAGATGGAGTGATATAGGAGGTGCTCCGGCAGTGTTTGCAGGCAGATCATTAGGGCCTCTCTTTAACTCAACCCCCAGTGACAATCTATTGCTCTCCTCCCCTGTCAGCGAATCATTATGGTCTGATCATTAGTGACATCGCCACATGCCCATCACTCAGGCTGGTGCCATATTGGCAGATGAACAGCCTCTGCCCCAGGCCCACTAATCTAGAGACTTCAGACAGGGAGGATGAAGGAATGTTTGCTGGGAATCAGAAAGGCCGGACTCGCTGCTTTCACTCAGATCTAATGTGGACTTCTCAGCACCGATGTATGCAGAGGGGAGCAATAATAGGAGTGATAATTAAAATCAAGTGCTCTTAATTAATTACGTCTTGATTGTTTTGTTTTTGCGTGATTCTTTTTTTTTTTTCCAGTAATTTGCGAGCCATCCATAATAATCACTGCCATCCAGATATCCTTTACCCTCATCATACAGACTAATAGATGGGACTATTTATTGAGTTCATGTCTGCTGTGGCTCCTAAGTATCACTAACTGTGAGATCTGGATATGGGATCACCGCTCAGCCTTCCGTCCAATTTTGCCCAGTGGCCGCTCGTAGTATTGCAGTGAAAAATTCCCCTGTAGGCCAAATAGCATTTTCCGGAAAGACCACCAGATTTTGACTCCATGACATAGCGGGCAAACCTTACAATGACATCAAAGGTGTCCGTCACGTGATGGCCAAAAAAGACTTTTTGTGATCTTACATTATGAAAGATGCATAATTTTTTTTATGCTGACAACTGTACACAAAATAATTTGTGTCACGGTCAGAATTTGATAAATTTGGTCCAATTACATTTGGAAAGTCTAGAAGAGATGCACAATTATAAATCATTTTATTTCCATTTAAGTTAGCGGAGGGCTAAACCTGAAACAAGATCAGTTATGAGCCTGTCTATTATCTATGTTGATCCATGGAGGTTTTATATTAGTAAAACTTTCCTCAAGTCGAGAAAAGCTATTTAAAAACCTGTGAGATCATCGCAATGTGAAGTATGTGGGAAGTAATTCAAATGTTTTTGGCATATGTGACAGGTGAGCAATTCTCATCCAGTTCTTTAATACATGCACAGGGTCATTGTGAGGGAGAAAGACACAGATTCCCCCATGTGCTCTGTTGTCAACCCCAGATTCTGCTCTCCCTATAGTAAGAGGATGTTGAAAGTCAACAATACAATGCAAAATGTTTGTTTCTTACAGTAGTCTGTTCTTTGGGAGGGAGCCCAGTCACTAGTTGTTGTATGTTATGTTATGAAGCCTCTCTCAGGTTAGCTCTTACTGTTTCTCACATCAGAAGAAGGATGAAACTCATAAATTTTATTTGAGAAAAACAGAGTTGATGAATTTGTTAAAACCCCTCAAACTTCACCGAGCCCCCAGAATTTTATTTTAAATCCTAGAGAAGATCCACAAACACTGAATGTGTGAGGCTTTAAATCTTTAAAAATGATGCACAAGAACTCTGGGAATCCATTTGATGTTTCCATTTGATGGGATGATGCAGCCATAAAACACATGAAGTCTTGGCTTTTATTATATTTCACTCAGTGTAAACATCACATAGCTTCAGTGAGGAGTTGATACAGGATATATAAATATATATGCAACGCTGTCAGACGTCGTGGAATAAGACGATTTTTCCAACTTTAAAGCTGCTTAATGGAAAAAAGGGTGTTAAGGTGTTTTAATCATTCTTTAGAACTCATTTTTCTGTTCATCACTTTGATTTGCAGAAGTTTGAGTGTTGATCATTTATCATTTGCAATGCCTCAAATCATAAGCAACAACATTTATTCAAGTAACTCACCTGTTCTGCTTTTAGTTCTCACTTTTTGGCTTTTTTTGTCAGGCAGTTTCAACGTCTGCATGACAGAACAAAGTAAGCAACTCCATCTCACAAAACTTTTCTTTTACAGACTCTTGATGAGGTTGATTATTGCATAAATTGTCTTCATACATGTTTGTTTGGGAGGTGATAACCTGAGCCAAGTCATACCGCAGGTCAGGTTTAGGACTGACACACTGACCAGTGTACTGTACTGCACAATTACACCAGTTAATATGTTAGCATGTCGCTCTTGTTGCTATTGTTTCATTCAATTTAATAATTCATGTAATCAAAGAAAAAGCTCAGATAACAGTTCATGTATACTTTTAATATCTTTGTTTTAATCAAGCTGCAACCTCCGTGGCTGTGAAGTGAAGCCAACACAGATATGCCAAAAACTGCAGTTCCTCAAACGTCCACTTGAGGCTGGCTCCAGAAGTGAGTCAGTCTCCATAAGTCCCCATGTTCAAATGTCCAACTTCACAGCAGAAATAAACATGTTTACAGCCTGGTACAAAAAACAGTTTTGGTATCTATAGCTAATTTCCCCGTTCATGACAACTGTACTGAGGGTGAATTTATATACAACTCACCTGTTCAAATTATATTAAGGCTTAAAGTTATGCAGAATTAAGAGCGTGGACGCTTTGACTGACAGGTGGGTGCTGTTACAAGTGGCTTGTTTGAGCAACCAAGCGTCCTTCAGCCTGCTTCAGGTCCACCGATGAGCCACATCTTTGTCAACACAACACTTTGATTCTTCAGAAACCTGTGGGTGACCTCATGGATACAACGTCCATATTTTTACTGTCTATGATTTTAATACAGTCAACGTTGCATACTGTACACTTTGTAATGCACATATTATGTGTGGTTGCTTCTTCCTCTCATCATTTCACATTTAACACATGCTATAATTAAACAGCAGAAAACACAAATCATGCATTCCACTTCAACATGCATACAAATACCAGCACAAAAAAGTAATTAGTTTTGAACATAGTATGCATGTTATGATTGATTTCATGTGGAGGAACTCTGGAGATGCTCTCAGCTCCGCGCTGTGCGTTTTGAGACGATGATGCAACGAGAACAGAGAATGCTTGGCCTCTGCTCTGTGACCTGTAAATAATTGATAAATCAATTTTCTCGACTAGAACACCAAATAATGAAGCAATGCAATTCTTATCAATTACATTTTCGTCTTAATTGTTGACTTCACTTAGCACAAAGCAGCACAGCGAAACACCATGCCATTTTTCAATTAAAAGGTCCAGATGTTTTTGGAGGCTTCAGTAGACACAGGCAGTTGTGAGAAATGCTTTATCTGCATTGTAATAATCACTAGAACATCAGCTCCAGGCTGCATTTACATACTCATGTTTTATTCCAGCCCTCTTTCTAATGCACCGCTTAATTATACCGAGCGCAGACAATGTCAGACCCCCATAGCCCCAAATTTATTATTGCACTGTGTGAAGCTGCAACCATCAAACCTCGTGCCCCTCATCACAACGCACCACACTCATCACTGCTCTTGCACTATGAAATATATATCATGCTCGCAGTACTGAACACATATCACAATCTCTGATTCTGATTTTCCTTCTCTTATATGGAATATGCAATGTTGAAAAATGATTTCAGCATCACGCATTCAGAAGCACAACAGACAGATGTTACTGTAGAGTATTCAGAGGTGGCAGTGTTGACCCACACCTGCAAAACAGGAGAGGTGTGCTCCACGATGCACGGTGCAACAACACTGTTAGATAAACACACGCTCATTAATGTCTGAATAATTCCTGTTAAGAGTTTGCTTTGTTAACTGCACGCGTTGCGTTCCATAAGAAAGATTGCGTTGTTACGAGACGCATGATATAAATTGGATTCAAGATGTATAATCATGAGACCTAATTACTTTCAAAGGCCAAATAGCAGTCCGTCATAAAGAACATCTGCCTCGGAACTATTGTCATGTTTGTTTCAATCGTTTCCTTTGATGGAGACATTTCTGTCATTAACGGTTCATCATGAAGAGGAGGAAGCATTCACATCCTTTCATAAAGTACAGCACAGCAAAAATACTCCATTACAAGTCAAATTCCTGCACTGAAAAATATTAGAAGTAAAAGTAGTCAAAACACTTTGATTGTAACATTATTATTATTATTACAGGTGCATTCATATGTAAGGAGCATTTTAAAGTTGTAGATATTAAAGTTGGAGTAAATGTCTTGTTGGAGTTTGATCTATAACAATAGATCATAATTGGTAAAAATTCAAATCATATGACTCGGTAACTAGTAACTAAAAGTCTCAGATAAATGTAGAGGGTCAAAAAGGTGCAATGATGTGTAGTGAAGTCAAAGTTAGAGTAAGATGAGATTTATTTTATAGATTACATGATTTCTTGGCATAATTAATAATAACTATTTGTCTTTTGTTGTATCATTTAGAACAGGAACTATATTTTATAGTACAGTATAGTATATATACAGTATATACAGTACACTGTATACAGTACAGTATATACTATATATACTGTACTATACATAGTTTGCCTGTAATATCAGTGATTGTTAAGATTGGCGGAGTGATATGAAGTGTCGTCAGCGTTGCGTTGTCCTACAGTTGAAGCAAACATTAAAGTAACTAAGTTACGCGTGCGTTTGCTTGACCCACAGCCTGACGCATGCTAATGTAACCCGCGTTACGTTAGCATGGAATGGAAATAATCAACATTGTACTGAAGTATTTTGAGTGCTATATAAATTAGACATCTGTAAAGATGTTTGAAATTTATTTCAAGTGATTTTAATAAACATCCTCTCCTCTGTGGTTGATGTATATTTACTTCAAGACATCAGGGGAGTATAATTCCATATGGGTTCATCTTCAGAGACATAAATCAAATCTGCCGTGCAAACAAATAAAAAACTAAAAAGACAAACTCATACTCTAAGTACAGTCAGTTTATATAAAAGGTTGATCTGTGGTTGGGTTCTCAAACAGTTTCTCATATCTTAGGATAAAAAAAGACATCCTAAGTGCACAGTACATAAAAAAAAACAGTTCTTATAGCAATACAAGCCGACATCTCCAGTTTGGTAAGGTCACATGTTCCGTCACAGTGAGCAGAAAGTGGACCCCACCACCCAACCACCCACCACCCAAACCCCCACCTCGTACATCCAACAACTCAGCCCTGCTGCACACCAATCCTTCTGAGAACAGCCAAGCATGGAAGAAATATTCTTATTTAGATGAGGGCTCTGCGAGGGGCATAGCATGGGATAACAGAAGAAGAATACAATGTACTGTGGCATGCATTGAGAGTGACTCCAATACAGCCCCCTTTACAGAAGGCAATCAAATCTGGCAGTCATGTGTAAAGATACTTATCTGCCTGGAGAGGATTTCAACACCATATTTCTGCGAGAAATGGAAATCAATGCTGACAGCAGCATGTCAGTGTTATATATTCAGTACATCTGATCTCAATAGAGAAACTTCCTTGAGAAAAGGGGGAATAATGAAGAGATATTTCGCAGTGAAAGGTCAATCCTACATCGTGAATAAAGTTAAAACACAGGGCAGGAGAGGATCTGCTCGTGCTGGAAGTGTTCAGTATCCTGATGAGAATAGATTTTTCAGGACAACACACTGATCTCACAGCACGCTTTTTAACACAATTTCCTTTTGTTTGTTTTTCTTTGAAATTTGGCTCGTTTCATTCCAACATATTTCTGAATTCATGCCTCTCCTCTGATGTGGTTTTGCAGATATGTTGTTGTACCGTGTTCCCTTGACATATCTATAAATTTAGCACCAAAACTAACCACGGTGTCTCCTTCTGGGGGCTCGTGAAATACGAGAATACTCCAGTAAAGAGAGACTTTGGCATGGACAAAGGCACTTTTTATGAGCTGGTATTCCTGCAAATGTGGAATTATCGCCCAACCAGCGAAACGACTTCACAATTCCAGCAAGCGGCGTTAATCAGATTTTCCCTCCAGAGCTGTAGTTCATTGTCATTGCTAATGGAGCCTCCTCTGCAGGTTGTTGCTCTTCACTAAATTAGTGTGAAGTCTTATCCCAAAAACATTGACTAATACTGCAGTTAATCTTAGAAACTCTCAACTCCCGTGAAAAATCTCATCTGGAATGACACTGATGCATCGGAGCGTCGGCCCGCATTGCATTCATCATGTTCCTGACAAAATTAATCTTGATAGACTGAAACCAAATTACACCTGAGTTCACACCCATTGCTCACCACAACCGCTGAATAAATATTTATTGATGATATGTGTAATTTCTCCCCGCAACATGGTAAAGTTGTTTTAGAAAATAAAGATGAAATAAGAAACTTTTGAGAACAAAATGCTGTAAATATTTGTGACGGCTGGACTCGGATAAAGAAGATGTGCTCAGGCGAAATGTAGAGAAAGAGCCACGGGCATTTCCTCAAGGTGGAAAACTTGAAAGACTTCAGTGAAGGGAAGTTAAAACTGAACAATTAAAGGCTCAAACACCGCGCTGTGCCTTGACCATACTGGATGTTGCAGTCATGAATTATTTCAGTAAGAACTGGCCTCTTAAGGCAGCGACTTTTACCTCGATGCTGCTCATCGTGGGAACAGAAAACTCCAAAAACTTTCAAAACTGACAGAAACAAGTTAACAGAAGGATTACTGTCACATTTTAAGCAGCATTGGACATGATTACAGAGCACATATGGCAATATTTTGAGAATACTTCCATTAAATCCTTTCCACAAACATTTTATTTGCATCCTTCTCCATAATTTTATATTATTTATTATGAAACCGTCTGTGTTCCTGTTTAAGGAGCTTCGTAATCTATGCAAATTGCGCCTCTCTCCTCTCTGTGAGAACGGGCTGAAAAACACCCATCTTTAGCCCTGCCAACCAAAAACAGACATGCACAGCTCACGTTATTTATCTTCCAAATGAACTCATTTTTCACCACTAATTAAAACATGTTGAGATGAGGAGGAACATGGAGGAAGGGAAGCATTTGTTTGAGAACTGCACAGTCATTCATTCAGACACGTATGTTTGGCTTCTGTTTAAAGAAAGCAAAGTGATGTACGAACACAGAGCAAGTTGTTGTCACTAATAGCGGGAGGGAGTCGTTTGTATTGTTGCGGCGATGCTGACGCACCAAACGGATTGACAGGCCTTAAAAAAAAAAAAAAAATATTGGGAGGTTTGCCAACCTTTTTCGGTCGCCATGTTTTAAAATAGATCATCTCGTCGCCTCTTTAATGTACCTTAATCTATTAGGTACACAACAAACCAACAAGAATATTTTTAGATGATGGGGTTTTTGGCTTTGTGTTGGTGATTAATTGAATAAAAAGATGGCATTTCACAAATCATCCCTTTAATTAGTCTGTGAGCGTCAGAGTGACGACGCTGCCTCTGTCTGAAAACACCGAGACGGGGGCTCGAGGTACCAGCCAGAGCTCCAGCAGGGGCCGGGGGGCCGTTAGGGGGCTTTGAAGGCGGAGGTGGTGGTGGGGGGGCGACGGGGAGTGGTGGTGGAGGGGTGGGGGAGCCAGCGCAGCCCCAGGCAGCCTGTGCTGCACACCCAGGTGCTGTTGTCAGCTGGAGTCCTGCTCCAGCTGCTCGCCAAAGATTGATTTAATTATTTCCATTCCCTCTGTCCCTGTATTTCTTAAATTCTTTGTCTTCTCTACCTTGTTGCCTTTTGGCTTCTCTCTCCATGGCGATATGAAAAAAACCTAAAGGTCTATTGTTGTCAAAACAATACGTGATATATATTCAAATCCGCGCATTTAATTTCATGCAGATATATCATGGCGGTCCTCACGTTTCAAAGCGGCGCGTGAGAACTGAAAAACACTCGATAACTCACATTTTCTAAGCCAAATTTTGACTCTCGTATCACTTAATCTAGTTCCTTTCATTCGGTTCATTTTCACACATAATGAGACAGATTCATTTTATAATTACAGATGTACTGTATTGTTACAGTCCATAAGTGCTGAAGGAGATTTCGGCTCCGCTCGCTGAGTTTGAGGTCGTACGACTCGTGTTATCAATTCTCAATGATTTAAATTACCAAAGTTCTTTTTCTCTTATCTGATCTTTTAAAGGGCAATGAAAAGGCCCATCTTTTCACTGAAACCCGTCCTCAATCACTGTTAATGTTAACTCCATGTACACATAAGAGGGCTGATAAAGAATCATTAGTCTCGTTAATGGAATCACAGGTCCAATCCCTCTATCCTTTTCTATTGAAAAGCGCTCTTCATTTCAAAGTTGTTCTGCTTTATTAAAGCTCATTACCATTTCTCTTTTAATAAGCACTCTTTAAAGTCATTACCTGCAGTGGAGTTAAAGGCTCAGCTATTAAAAGGTTACTTTAATGTGAATAATGGCCTCCCGATATACTCAAGTTAATTACTATTGGATACTGGATCTAGTTTAATCTAATGCTTAAACCTTAATGAAAGATATGTCACAGTACAATGAAATGGCAAAAAATTGTTCCCGATCAACAGAACTATTTGTGCTATCTCTCCTCACACAGCAGGCAACATTCCTCCATCTTCAGCTCCAAAGCGGCCTTCCAATACTATGAATTACAACGTGCACTATTTTCTCGGAATATCAATAGACACACGGTTAGCATGGTTAATTGCAACTGAAGTCAATCTTATTAACATTGTCTTCATCAATCACTCGTTCTAACGTTACGTTGCAGTCAGTTACCGCCCTTTCATGTCATAATTTTTCATTTTAAAAGCACAAAAAGCGAGCCGACATTGCAGACGGTGTGTTCAAAGGCACAATGTTAGTTATTTTCTATTTTTAAAGCATTCCAAAAGGTGGACTGACAATAAATATATTTATATAATACAAATATGCCTTGATCATTTTGGCCCAACAATATTATTTAATGAGGAAACTTTCTTAATAAATATTGTATAATAATATAATATATAATAACAGTATATCTGCTCAGTCACAAAACATGTTTACTAATGCGTTTTCATGATTGTATCCGCCCTAAAGCATGATAACACTTTTTTGAAGGGTACATATCGTGACTCACAACATTTCAAGCGGCTGTAATAGATATATTTTTTTTATTTTTATGTTAGATTGGGAGGTATTTAATGGATTTTTATTATTTATAAGTAAACAGGTCGTAACCTCACTTAAAAAAAGAGTCCAACAGCCTCTGGAGTGATCTATATGTGAAGGACTCGGGATGAAAATGCAGGATGTGAGTCCAACACCAAGTCCAAAGTCAAAGCTAACATTAGTGCAAAGCATGTGAAATATATTGTGACTGTAATTTTAACAGGCTAAGTTAGTTTGCTTGCTAACGCAGATAAATTACTAACTAACTAAGGTGTATATTATCAGCCAGTTCCAGACTCTCAGGGCTCATCTGCTGGTAAAGTTACTGGCTTGTTGCTTGCAGACTTAGTCAGCTGGTGATTTTTGATAGTCGGATACATGCAGCATTGCTGGGTTTCAGCTGGCTGCTTACCTTTACTGTCTAATGTTATTGTTAGCAAAACATCATGCATGTTATGTTATAGCTTGCAAAATTACTTCACCTGCTAACCTGACCAATGATATTAACATGTTGTAAGACAAACGGTGTTAATTTTAGACAGCTAATGTCTAAATAAGTTACACACTGCAGTTCCCTCAGTTTTGCATCTCTTGTTTTGATTTTCGGCCTGCAGCTTGACTGTTTTGGTTCCCTCTCACTGCTCTCATAGCAATATTTCAGCCAGTTCTTTTCAACCAAATGGCTCCAAAAAGTCACTTTACACGACCTGCCAAGCACCAGCTGCACACAAACATTAGCAACTAGAGTTAGCAGAGAACAAAATTATTTTTTCTTTCACTGGATATAAACATCCTCAATTATATATGCAATTATATTTTCCTTAAAACGTTACTAGGAACATAAATTAGTAATATTATATACATGTAATTTCTAACAGACAGGATTGCAGCCAAGGCAACAAATGAGTGCAGAATGAAAGACCCGCTGAGTACACCGACATTTCCAAGAAAAGCAGTCAAAGCCCAGAGTGAGCACATCAAATTATTCACCGCTCAGAAGTCACTATAATCCAAGCCCACCTTTGAACTGTGTTATCTTCCTCTTTTGGGGCAGGGGGCACATGGTCACATGATGAAAGCTGACCTCTTCATTTCAAACAGTTTTAATTCACATGTGAGAGGCCTAATTGCTGCGATCCGTACAGAAGGCCAGAGGTAAACGCTCCGGAGAAACATTAACCTTGAGAACTTGATTGTTGAAACACTTTCCAGAGAAATTGGCGACTGCAACTTGGGGAGAAAATTGGGATAAAATGTGGAACAAATTTTAAGACGTCAAGTGAGGCTGATGTAAAATTCACAACATATCTATCAACAGTGTTGTTAAAACAAAATCCTGACATCTTTCTTGCACGCTCACTAACTTTCCACCACCCCTCTTGGGGACCGACGTACACATACGCAGTATAATTACTGAATTCCAAGATGCTCTCGCTGACACACACTGAAAACCTTTCAAATCAGCATTTTTTTCTAATTCGCATATCATCACAAGAAAAATAATTATAGCCGCGATGATATCACCAAGTTAACAAATTACGTGCAGTCCTAATTGCTAAAGAGCAGATCCCCTTAATGTTTAAGATAGAGAAAAGAACGCATCACTCTAAAGCTCCATTTTTATTTTTCCTGAAGTGAAATATGCGTCGTATTCATGCACAGAATTAATGTGCACCAAATGCACCACATTAGCATTTTCCAGTGATACGTTTCCCTCTTTCTTAAGGTCATGTGGCTTTAACGGGAGGCTTAAGTAAGACTCATGTGCATGTGTATGACCCATTTCATAAATCCCATCGCCTTCTCAGTGAGATAGTGGATACTAAATGTCACAAACCAGTGGGTCATCTAATCCCTTCTCCTCGACAAACTGCATTAAAACAATGATAAGGAATAAGCAGCGGTTGTGTTGGAGGGCCTCGCCGTGCTAAAATACTCTGATGACAACAAACATTTTCCATCATGTCAACAACAAACGGTGCATTCATGAATAGGTTCGTTGAGATGTGGTGGACAGATGTTGTTCTACTCATTGGTCTCCGTGCTTGACAGATTATTTGCAGAACTTCAATGTATCTTTGAAGCCCAGGGGTCGCCCACTGCCAGCCAAACAGAAATGGCACTGACAGAGAAAGGATGGACAAGTGACTCGCAGCAAAGAACGGCATGATGAAAAGACATGTTGTTTCTTGATCAAGAGCATGAGGCTTCTATTGCATTGGCTTTTAAGATCAAATATTTCAACGGAAAATTGGCTGTAGGACAGACTGTACGGTGGTGTACTTCATAAATATTGTACTGTATGTTTCACATGAATGCCTTGCTAACAAGACGAGCGGGACACAGACAGCCATATTCACCTGGAGATGTTTGAAGAAGGCTGACAATAAAAAGTCTAATGACTTCATAGAAGCTAAAAATAAAGAATTTTGCTTTTAGCATTTATTAAAATTCTCCTGATTACACGAACCAGGCTGACTGCTGAGACGCTCCTGATCTTTCTCTTGTTTTCATTTTCCTTTTCTTTGAGCTCTCCGTACAGGACACACACACACACGAGAGGAAAAAAAAGACAGCTATTGGTGAGTACGGTCACATTCGCACCACTACTTGTCAGCATCCAACATTAATGAACTCACTGTTGAGTTGTTAGGTACAATAGAATTATTTTCTATCTGCCGTGTTTTCATGAGAAATGAAAGATGACAAATGTTTGGAAAGGGGAAAAACAACTGTCTTCACTGCTGCCTGACTTGTGTGTCAGCGTGTCAGAATGAAACATTAAAAAGCAAACCTCTTTATGACTGAAAAAGAGCATTTGAAGCTTAGATTATCTCTGAGTCTCTGTTTACTTACATGGAAAAAGTTGTTAAAAGGGCTTATTTTAGTTCATCTCACAATTGCATTGTAGTTTTTATGCTGCAGAAAATAAAAAAAGAATAATTACACTTGTTTGCTTTCTTTTCCAAACAGAACAGTTAATCCAAAATACATGCTCATTTATCTTTTTAGCTGCTATTTATCTATCTAGATTGTTTTGGTGTGAGCTGCCCAGTTTTGGAGATATCGGCCATCGAGAACAAAAATCTTCTGCAGAAATCATGACCAAAGTTTACCGACCATCTTAGCAACTTAGCATTACATCTTGTTGTTTAATCCTCTGTGTAAATAACATGCTTCACCCTGTTTTTAGCTAAGATACTGTAAACTGAGTAGTTTGTTTACAGTACAGACATGATGGTGGTATCTCTCTTCTCATCTTCCTCTTGCGAAGAAAGCCTCCTTTCTTCCTATTTCAAAATACAGAAAAACAGACAAGCTGTCAGTACCTCCATATCAGGCATCAGTTGTGTATTGTGTCCAATTAAAACAAATTTAATTAGCACGAAACAATTTGATCCTATCAATTATAAAACCTGAAGTTCTCATCGCGCTGCTTTGCCCACAGGTTTTCCCAAGTGTTTCTACCTGGATAGCATCATATCATCTGCAAATCGTCAACGCTTCTCTACTCAGGCTATTTCCCAAAGGCCCGGAGTAACTTAATAACTGCTGTTATTAAGCCGCAGCGCTTTTGTTTGTATATTTTAAAGTCAGCAGTGCTTTAAGTGGAAAAAAATAAATGCCAGTATTCCCCATTCACTTATACGCTGCTGTTATGTATATATGGACAGTTGTATACCTTCATTTGTTTTGATTACATTGCTTCAACTTTGCTAACAGCCAAAGACAAAGCAGACAGCTACTATTACTTACTAGTCCAACAGCAACAAGCCCAGCTTGGTGTCCACCATTCACCATTTTATTTCATGAAGCTCCCGCTAACAACTACAAGCTAGTCAGAGACATCGCTCTGAAAACCTTCCTCCTCCTAGCAATCCAAAGATCCTGTTCTACCAGTGTAAATGCAACACTCCTCCAGCGGAACCGAGCAATCTGATTGGTCAACTAGATGTTTAGAATGTGCTGAAATCAACATGACAGCACACCTGACTAATTAATAAAAATATTACTCTGCCATCTCCACATTGTCACGTCCTGAAAATATATAACATGTAAACGAATAGGAATAAGTCCACTGGAAGTACTTTAATAAAGTAATACATCTGAATTTACAATTTCAGCTTTCTTTAATGAATATTCTGTGTTACGGAGCTGCTAGACCACCTCGTTAATACAGGTGTGTACCTCAGAGATCAAACAGTTCAGTGACAGAGAAAATATTTTTAAAGACTTTTAAAGGTGGACTAATGTGGACTGAAGAGGAATATTCCTTTAGATAAAAACATGTTGTTCATTTTGATTCCATCGATCTTTGTTCAACACATTTTGACTTCTGGACTTTACAACGCTGTGGAGTTACTGGAAATGTTTGGATCGTCCTCCATCAGCTGTGCCGGTGAGTCGCTGATACGACGCTAGCTTCAAAATAAATGTGAAGTTAGGAGGCCAATCTGTCCATGGAAGAATCTATTTTTCAGCAGATATCTTAGTCACTACAAGACTGAACCAGCAAAGCAGTTTAGTGTTTATCTGTTCGCTAGTTATTCAGTTTGGGAAACGCCACGATCTCCATGAGCTTTGATGGGACTAGAAAGTTTCTCCGTTGTTAGGTCGTTACTAAGGTGTGGGCTACTTCCTGGAGTAGTGAACTGTGTTCCATTACATATAGGAGTCTACTGCTGTGACTGATTGTTTTTTCAGGTATTAGTCATCTCAATATCACAATATTACACTTGAGGGTGTGCTTTAACTTATTATTGGCACTTCAGTGACGCTAACGGACTTCGGCGCAAGCTCCTCGGTCCTGACAGCATCACTGTCGTGCCACTAATGAGGTTAAAGCACACCCTCTCGTGTAATATTGCTTAATTACATAATGTGGCTTTAAGTATATTACATTCTGAATTTCTACAGTGAATAAAAGATACTAGGAGTTCACAGCTGTTTGAGTGATTAGATTAGAACACTAACTTTAGTGTGGTACAAAGAAGTCATCAGGCCCGGGATGCCCTTGTATTCCGAGCTAAATCCCTGGATACTTTCTCTTCTCTTGACTTTTAGTGTGTCACACAAGTGAAGCACCTCTGCATCACCATTCTCTGTGTCCAGCTGTCCCTCAGGCTATCTACACTAGCTTTAATTTGACTTTCGAAGCTCTGTCATCATCTGACTCTCTTCGTGTTCTCTTTGTGCCCTTTTGGAGCTAGGCCAACATTACTGTAAGGTTAATGTCACGTTACTTAGACTAGCTGCTGCCAACAGAGAAAAATGGGCAGGTGAGAGTGGGATTAGGTGAACGCCATGTAGTTCTAGTGCCCCCTAGGTAATTCAGTTTATTTAGGGCTATTATGAATCATCCAGAGAACCTGATATGGAGAGGGCAGAAAAGAGTACCGGCAGCTTGAGAGAAGTGCAGGCGTGCAAGAAAAAGTCACGGTACACCAAAGAGTAAAATGTAGAGGTGCTGTCACTGTTTACCTCTGAGTACTGGCCCACTTTGAGCACTGTCAGTCATAATTTCAACCAAACCATAACACAGAAACTGCTCTTGTTAAGGTTTTCAATGACACCCACTGAAACACAGACGGCGAAAAGTTTCATACATGGCGTTACTACGTATGTCTTCGTGCTATATTTGACGTAGCTGACCACAACATATTTAGACAGACTGGAAAACTGGGTGGAGAGATTAACTTGTTTTAATTCAACTTAAAGAACAGGGACTACTTTGTGTTGATTGGTAAGTCAACATCTGAGGTTATAAAAATGACTTGGAGTTCCCCAAGGCTCCATTCTTGGGCCACTTCCGTTCTACTACATTCTTCCAGTAGCAAAGATCATGAGAAACAGCAAAATATATCACCATAATTATGCAAACAACACACAGTATGGTCCCATACAAGCAAGTGTATCAGCCTTGTATCCCCTTTACAATATAACAAGAATTTAAGGACTTCAAAATGTGTCCATCTTCAGATCTTCAGATCTTTACACTGGTCTCTTGTGTGTCACAGAATTGACTTTAAAATATTGCCGGTTTATAGTTTTTAGAAACTTTTAGAAACAAATATTCCTTCACTATCACTTTAAATCAAAGTTTAAGACTTTTCTATTTGCCACTGCTTTCTATTAAATTAAATCTGGGACTACTGATTCATATTTTGCACTGTACTGTAGCTGCATTTCAATTTTTGTTCTCCTGTTTTATCCTATTTTTCGCTATTTTATCTTATAGTTTATTTTACTCAATCAAATTTAAATGTGACTTTTGAAAGGTGCAATACAGATAAAGCTGCCTTGTCTTGTCTTGCCTAACTCTTCGAAAGTTGAACTGTAACTTTAGACTTTGTCACGGCTTAAAAACATTGTCAGGCTTTACATGCAAAATATCCATTATGTCTCCTTTCGCTATTGTTTCATTAATTTTCCATCCAAAATGTGATGTTTGTTTGCGGCCCACTATTCTTTCATGCACCAAAGATTTTCAATATGATGACAGTTTTAGATAAGACAAGCTATTTCTGAACAATGCACAATACACCGCTCATACGCTCTTTCCCTCAATTGAGAAAAAAGATAGCAACACTGCACCTCCATAAGAGCCTCATAAAAATAATGAAACTCCGATGCTAGCTGCTCTCCCTGCTTCCAGCAACACTACATTTGAACTGTATGTCGACAAAGCAACAAAGTCATCACTATCTACAGCGGGCGCTTGCATTTTGCTGATGAATGGAGAGCCCTGCCAGATTACTTGATTTGATAAGTAGTACAACCCATCGGTAACATAATACATCACAAATTGTTTTGTCAACAATTTATGATACCATTTATCAAATGACCATCGCAGTGGGCTGAGTTATGGTGTCATAGCTGGCATAATGTCAATACTCAAGCTGAGTTGAGGGCAGTCTGGCCACAGTGATTTAGACACGCTACACTCTGACCTCTTTGGAGATTTTCCCTTCATTACCAGACAAATTGATGTTGAAGGGAGAGAAAAAAGTTGTAAAATTTAATGTTTAAATCTTTACAATTAAATATATGAAGGAGATAAAGCAAGTGAGATAAAGTCCAAAGTCAATGTTGTGCAGGCCTGCTGCACTTCGATGAAGACTTCACAGAATGGGAACTTTAGAAATAAAAGCTCAGAATAAATGAACATTAAATGACTTAATTGAACACTAGTTGATATTTATGGTTTGCAAGACAATCTTTAATTTTATCTGAAGATAACCGAAGATATTTTTTTACACTGTCCGTCCATTTTTATGGCAGCTGATCTGCATCAGTGTCAACAAGACCTTTCAGACATCCCTCTTCCGAGCAACATCATCCAGTTTTTTGCCACATAAAAACTCTTTCAACATCTGTCAAATGAATGTGAATTTTTTTGCAATGAAAACGCTGCAATCAAGGTCTGATTTAATTCCACCGAGAGAATCAATTTGGGCTGCAGCCTGGATGACAATTAAAATGTAAGGCCTTAAAATGCCTCCTCAAGTCAATCCGTGTCTCTGGTATTGACCACGGTATATGGCGCGTGTCCAAGCCGCCACCACCACCACCACCATCACTGGCTAGCCAATCTTAAAGGTTACTGCAACCACTACATGTACCCACATTAGCAGGACACTCACCTCTCTGGGTTTATGGCCTGTGTAATAATTTTAAGCAAAGAGAGAAGTGCATTCAGTGGAGACAGTAACAGCGAGAGAGTCGAGGGAGGACAAGTATAGTATGATTGATCGTGGTGAGCAGGATAGCTGTGTACCTCTCACCTTCCCCCCCTGATTACTGCCTGCTCCTGATCTCTCACATCTGTCTTGACTTCCTAAAGAAACAGATTCCACAGATGTGATACTTCTCACTCCTGGGATTAAAACTTTGTCAAAAGGTTGGCTTTTTAAGGAACATACCGCTTTATATTTGTCCATTTATGTATTTAGCTGTTAGTCGTTCGGGGGAAAGGACACGTCTCCTTTTGGATGTTTATCCCTGCAAACAAACTATAAAGTCACCGGCTAAATTCACGCCTGTCCTACCAACATGTTGGAGATGTATCAAGTCTCTAATTGTGCATTTACCATTCTTAACAGTTTATTAGTTTACCTCCCACACTAACACTTGAAATGATTTAATAACTGCAGGGGGAGTTAACAACACTCATTAGCAGATGCAATATTTCCTACATAGTTATCTACCTTTCAAGCACACAACACTGTATGTGCAATCTGTGGCGGGAAGTATAATTTTAAAGGTACTGTACTACAAGTCAGAGGGAAAATATTAATATTATTACTAGTTACTTTGCAGATGAATATTTTACATGTAAAAAAACGTGATCAACTAATAAAATATGACACATTTCTGCAGATTAAACCGCTCAGCAGTATGTATAGTATTAAATGTTAGCTCCTTCTCAACCAGCTACAACAGTAAAATGCTGATTACAAGGTTATGCATCAGTAAACACAACGAATACATTTAGCTGATAATGCACTTTATTTGTAGTAATGTTTTTTACGCTGTAGTCGTGCTGCTCTTTCTTAAAGTGACATTATGTAACCTTCTACCTTAAAATAACAGCTTCAAAATCATTTTGATGCTGCGGTGACTTGTAGTCAGGTGAACGGTGTTATTCCCTCTGAACTCCACATGCCTGTTCTCGCTCTCAGTACGGTAACTTAGTTGATCTGGGTGCGATTTTCCCCGCAAGAAGTGTGTCTCGCTTTGCAACACGATTATTTTGATGAAATTGGATCGATATCTTCTGGTTTTCCTTTTGTGATTTTTCCAGAGTTTCCTGATGGACAGTAAGGTAAACTGCTGCCAACTGTAGCTGCTATTAGCTAGTTAGCTCAGTTGGCTGACTGGGCAGGCTTGCTCGGAGCACCGGGGGAGTGTTGGTGTTTATATTGGTAGTCAGGATCTTTGGACTGTTGCAAGAAGGATGTTTGCTGCCCGGGACTGGCCAGCTCCATGCTAGCGGAGAGCAGCACTGGAACAGTGGCCTCTTTGGCAGAGGAGAAGAGGAATTTGACAGAGGAAGCTAAAGAAAAAGTGACTTAAGTAAAACTGGGACTGACTTTTATTTGTTGGCGAGAGCTTCATGAAGTTGTCCGCTCGTTTTTGATGAAGTGATGTAATCATAACAGACGCTGTGTACAGCTGTCCGTACTTAGAGCAGCACCAAATCGTGCCAAATTGCAAAAATACCAAAGCTTCATCCACCACTGTGTGCAATATGCTACTCTCTGAAACATACATCTGAATATTTACCATTCCTCGTATATCAGTTTAATACATGAAACAAAGCAGCAGATTCAACAGATATTCATGCTACCTCTCTCTGCATTCACATGTGCAACTGTAATGAAGATGAAGTGCATGCATGCCAGCGACAAATACCAGGAAATAAATAAGAATAAAGTATCCAAACGAAATGAAAGACTGTTCATAATTGGGTTAGTAATGTCTCTGGCACCGTCTGCTCGGTCATTTCCTCCAATCTCCCCGAGCAACAGGGGATCATACAGGCGACACTCAAACCGGGAGCTATGTTGCTGCCGTGTTGACAGGCTGCCTTTCACCGGGCTCCAGCATTCTTTCACCGTCTTCAGCGCCAGTTCTGATAGAGAGAGAAAAAATAGAAGAACATCGCCTTCAGATGGAAAAACACGCAGCGATTTCACAAATCTTTTAATGATTTGTGACCCCTTTGTGGACAGCGAAATTGTGAAATCATGCACCCATAACTTCTCACTTAATCTGTGTTACTCTCATCACAACAGAGCAAGCCACTCTATCAGTAAATGCTAATCTCCTAATTAACAAGCTAATTAGGCAATTACAGCTTTGCAGAAGGATGCCTAAATGAAATATGACAACACAGTCACTTTCTACAGCACCTGTGGGTCTTTTCAGATGTCACAATGAGAAGCATGATGACAAAGTGTTGTCTCTACACTCATAGGTGCTAATTCCTGTGCCTCGCTTAGCTCATTTGTAAAAATATTGTCATTTTATTTAACCTAATGTACAGTGCATGTGGAAACAACTTGTCGAGTTGCATGTCATTTATTTCTCCTCAAATAAACTGACCTGCAGCGTTTTTTCCGGGGACATTTTTACAGCATTATGATTTTAGAAACGAAGTGCACAGAAAACAGTGAACAGCACAACCTCTTGGTTATGTAAACAAGGTTTGGTGAACTAGTAGCGCCACGGAGTCTCGCTGTAAGGAGCTGTCACATACGGAAATGAATTATGTTGACATATGGCTGAAAACAACGGCGAACAGGCCTGCTATGCAATGCAATGAAGAATCATGCACTGCAACAGAGGAGAGGAGCCGGAGCTGTACCTTTGAGCCCTTCTTGACAGGTATGTAGTGTGACTTGACAGCTCAGTATTTCAATGATAAATGCAGTAGTCCTGGGACTCCCAGTCACTAAACTCAAGAGTGTGTTGCTCCGTTACTTCAAGGTCAAATGAATGAGCAGAACCACACAGACCGCTGAAGACAATCTGGAGTGAAATCTTGTCATTAACACATGCAGATGTGTCCTCACATTACCTTAATCATCAAACATGATGCTGAGATTTGTATTTATAAAACTGCATATTTGCTCATTTGGATTCAATCTCATTTAAAACTAAACGTGCCACAATTATCGTCACGTTAATCCATGTTTATTTTTGGACATCTTTGACTCATCCTCATCTAGTGACTCAAAACTGAGGAGCAGACAGGAAGCAGCAGGGCGGTGTTCTCTTTCTTTTTCTAGTAAAATAATCAAGCGTTTTTTTAAAGTAGTGACTCACTGTATCGTGACTGCAAGGGAACTTCTTTTAGGAGAACTTTCTTCGATTTCTAATGATTAATCCAGTCACTCGGTTCAGACTCGTGAAGATGAATCACGCTCTATCAACCACTGTTGGTACCCACCAGGAAGAACATACAGTATTTGAGAGGATCGTTATTTTAATGAGTAGGAACATCTCAGCATCCTTTAGAAATAAGATTTCTGTAATAATGATGATCAAAATCATCACGACTGGGCACTGTGTCATCTGTTACTGAGAATATTGAGTTAAAGGGTTAACTAAAAACTATGTGTTACATCACTGCGTACACCTTAGAATGATTACTGTAGAGAAAAAAGAGCTTCCGTGTTGGTGTTCATCAAATTTAAACCCATATTTATCTTCCTGTCATGACCATGTTGCTCTACTTGCACCTAATCTCAGTGTCACGGAGCAAATGTACAGTATTTTAGCTCAGTTTTCTTTATTTTGTAACATTTATTCTTCTTGTACAATTCTTTCTTTTTGCTTTAAAGCAGACGAGCATGATTAAAAGTCAGATCTGACCCAAAGATGTCTGTTAGTGATAGTGTGTTGAGCATAGCAGTGAAAACGTCACATCCTTGCATGTTAATAACATTTTGTGCACACAACAATACTCAACACAACAACAAGACTGAACTGAACACTGAAGCTGTTTCTTCCCCAGCAGATCAGATCAGATCAGCTTCCTCAGAGCACGGCGTCGTCCACGAGGATGAAGTTTGTCAGGACTTCACTCTCCGTTTGGCTCGTCAAAAAGAGAAGACGGAGACTGGAATTAAAAACCGGAAAAGTGGAAAGTGTTGCAGACAGTTACCGGCTAGATTTTCCAGAGATAACGCTGACCATCGCACATTTCTTTTTCTTCTTCTTCTTCTTCTTGGGTAAGTCCAGACTACTTAGAGGCCACAGTTTAACACGTGTATTGATTATCTGGTTTTGTGAGAAATGACATTGACAGTGGTTATTTTGGCTGCAGGAGAAACTCTTTTGTGAGGAAACAGTGCAAAATACTGTTTATGTTAGCTTTTGAACGTTATTCCATGACCATCATCAAATCAGACAAACTCCTCCTGTCAAAAGTTGAGCATCGAGGCCTCGTGTTGCACAAAGATGTCTGTCTTTCTCTCTTTATTTCTGCATTAATACACTGAAACACCCCCCAAAATGAAGGCAAACCCACTATTTTGTTCTCTCCCTTCATAAATCCGTGATCTAGATGCTCACTGTGGAGCTCCACAGTATATTTGCTGCCTTGCATCCAGCTCAACAACTTGTCTGCTGCCATAGCAACTGCGGAGGAGCACAGAGCAGCGCCGCCTGCTTGTGCAATGGATGTCACTCGTAGCAACGACCAATCAGAAGTTCCCATCCTTTTGTACAAGCAGTGTGAAGATGGAGGGATGGAGTGGGTGGGCTTTCGGCATCATGCATCTGCCAGCAATAGGACACGCGGATCGTCAGTCTTCGTCATTCTGTGCTGGGATTGGTCGAGGAGCTTTACTTTCCAATAATATAAACATGTCTACTGCTCGCCTGGCTTGAACCAAGGCTTACAAGGGACTATGCAGTTCTACATCAAACTGTATAAAAACTCTCATTATGCATTTGCCTGTGTTGTTGCAGGACTAAATCTTTATTATTGGTAGAGAATATGCACATAGCTGCACGTGCACGCGTGAGGAAACGAGGATACCCTGCTGCCGCTGCTGCAAGAAAGAGAGAGGGGGACTCTGGCGTGCTTTCATCATTATAATCACCATCCTAAGTACTAGCTCTTAACATTTTGTTTTTCGGTGTTCAGGCGAGAAGTGACAAGAATATAGACCCCTCCTCTGCAGGGCGGAGCGTGCATTTTCATTTCGTATTTTGTATTTTTTATTTTTTTTTCCTACCCCTGTTCCCTGCTCTGACACGTCTGCACTGAGTGAGTGGCATTGGCACACTGTCAATCGCTCACTACCGCTGCCATCAAACAACATAAAACACACACAGGCAGAGGCTGGAGCTCATAAATTTCAGCAGGGCAAGATATTTTTTGCGCATCGCCTTTATACAGCGCTGTGTCCTCATTAATTTCTTCTCGTGGTTTGCTTTTTTTTTTTCTAAACAGAAAATCTCCCAACTTTTTTTTTTTGTACATTTCATATTTTTTATAGTCACATTTGGACACCTTATGCCGCAGATTGTGTATTTTTTCTAATACTCTCAGTTGTCGCGGGAATCATTTCTGCACATTTATAGTTGGCAACACCTGCAAGATTTTTTTTTTTTATTATTTGTTTACACGTTTCCACATTGGATATTTTTTTTTTGGTTGCCGGTGCTTTCACGAAGAGGATTTGGACATTTATTTTGGAGAGGAAATGCGCCGGGAATCCCATGAAGAGCGCTAATAAATGAGAGATCACCAAGGAGCGTTTCTGTCTCTACCAGCCGTCAAATCCCAGAGAAAAGACAGATTGGCATGAGGATTCGTGCGGGATACGATGGACCGTCAATTATGACAAAGAAGTGTTGAGAAGAAAAATAAGAGATTTATGCATTTTTCTACAAACACGCTCGCGCGTTTTGGCACTTTGGACCGCGCGTAAAAAAAAAAAAGAGGCGAGAGGACAGCGAGAACTTGGACACAAGATTTACGCTAAAAACATCTTTTTTTTAAAAATACATCAGAAACGTGTGTTCTCTTTCTCGGTGAAGAGCCACACAGCCCGTTCATCCCCCCTCCTTGTCTGCGGCACATGTTGTAGCCGATTTCGTATATGAGTTTTTCAATTTGTGTGGCTCAGTGCACAGACTCTTTAGCGGCTACTATGGACGATCAAGCCCGGATCATGCAGTCGATCGGCGGTGTCAGTCTGGCCGGCCACTCGGTACAAGGAGGCATGGCACTGCCGCCTCCACATGGACACGATGGGACAGACGGAGACGGAAGAAAACAAGACATTGGTGACATTCTGCATCAAATAATGACCATAACTGATCAAAGTCTGGACGAGGCGCAAGCAAAGTTGGTTGATTTATATGTTTTATTAACTTCGCCCCCCTCTTCTCTCTCCCTCTCTCCTTCCCTCCATACACAAAACGCTGAACGCATCATTATTGAGATGTGGCCCGCTTAACTTAACTCCCCCATGTGTAACAATAGGCAGGAGTGGCTTTAATGATAATCTTACACTAAGGTGTATTTACTGCCTCGCAGAGCTTTAACACATGAGAAAGTTGTCACTGAGGGGAACAACAGCGTTTTTATGTAAACTGTGTGTGTCTGAACCTGAATGAGCTCGTTCAAAAAGTTTGGTGTGGCACACATGTGGTGAAGTAAACCTTCATAAATCTGCAAAACTATAACTGATGCTGAAAACATGAAATTCATGTCAGAAGGCTGATTATGTTAATTAGTTGTCACTGGGCATTTTGTCTTTAATAATCACTCCAAAGTAATTCACTTTGATTTTTTAACTTGGAGCTGTAAGAAATGAACTTTTGAGAGACGTGTGTGAGTTGGCAGGACATAGTGACAGCTAAACTTTGACATCTTAAATAATCTATACACCTGTTAATATCTAACATGTGATTTATCAGTGAATTTATTTCAGTATTATGTCTTGTCTTATACTGAAACAGGAAACATGGGCTGAACTGTCACAGAATGAAACCAGCACTCTTCAGCGTTCTCTGTGAAATCAAAGAAAAGACAGGTAAGATCTTTGTGTCCAAATAATACTCTCACATGAACTCAAAAAAAAATAATATCAGAGCATCAATGCAGAACGCACACAGACATTTTTTGTCTTTGTTTTTTTTTTTTACCTCATGGTGACCCGATGGCAGCCTGCATCCAGGTTACAGGAGACCTCTGCCCAAATTAATCAATCACTTCTTTAAAAAAAAAATAAATACATGTCATTGTGCCACACAGAAACAGTCAGAGGTGTTTTAGTTTCACTGAAGATGCTTCTTCTTTCAGCATCTTTTCCAGCACTGGTTGCTCGGATTTTAAACAGAAAAAGTGCGCTCAGGCTCCAGCTCGAGCTCCAGCTTTCACCCTCACTACCCTGGCACTGAGCAGGATGGGGAAATCCCGTAGCATATGCTCTACATAGCTGAGATCACAGTGAATTCATGCTTTATAACCTGATAACAATAGCTACGTTTTCAACATTCGAAGGCGAACACACTCTCTGACACACTCAGTCAATAATTGGAGTAAAATTACACACACACACACACACACACACACACACACACATTTATACAACAAATGAGGACAGTCGAAGGTAAAATGCAAATATCAGAATCAGCATATTGAAAATTATTCAAAAATATAATTTAGAAAAAAATATATTTGTGTTGTGTGTTGTCTGCAGATTTGTGAGGGAGAAATTCTAGTTAATGTTTCCTCTTCTAACTTTCCTGATAGCTCAAACTTGGCTACAGACAGATTTCTGTTTCTGCACATAATAAACTGAACCCTTTAAACTCTTAACTGAAGACATAATTGATTTTTAGTTATAACAGACCATGTTTTATTATGCCTTATAAACCAGGAAGAGAACAGATGCTTCAAATATTCAAACTACCGCTCGTCGCTTTTTATAATTCCAGACTAATATGTGTATTTGTAAGTCCAAGAAAAATAAGAACACAAAGCAAACAATGCTGAGGCTTTGGTGTAATTTACCGAACCTGATGCCTTGTCAGATTTGTGACCTTTGTGCACTTTATGAGGAAACTGGCTTGGGAGAGATCATAAAAGTTTATGAACTTCCCCCCAACACAGGTGGCGTCCACAGAGGCAGGCAGAGAGGAGGGGAGGGGGGGTCCACAGTCTAGCCGAGACGCTCTACTGTGCCTGTTGAGTTTAGACAATGAAAAGAGATATAGAGGATGCAGGTCACACATCACACACACACTTTTTATTTTGTACGCAGCCGTTGGTTTCATGTGAAAGTGGTTTTCAGTATAAAAGCATTGCTGCATATGCAGAATGGAGACCTTTATTTTATAAGTCATATTCAAATCCTGCTCCAGAGTCAGGGTTAACTCTGCGAGTTACTTTAATCAGATGTTTGTTGTGTGTTTCTGCTGTTCTCTGAAGTTTAAATCAGCCACTTAATGAAGAAAAAGCATGTGAAAATGACAAGATTTTCAAATAAATATGTACATGCACTGTGGAATAAGTGTGTGTGAGAAAGAGATGAGATGGAGGAGGAGAGGGAGGACAAGCATGTGTGTGTGTGTGTGTGTGTGTGTGTGTGTGTGTGTGTGTGCATGGTTAACCTGTGGTTTAGAGTCACAGCCTCCCCCTCTTAGCCATTGACAGAGCTCAGCTGGTCTGGTGGCCTTGTTGACCGGTCTGTTTTTCCAGCACACAGTGAGCCTTTCACTGGCTGCTTGTAGCATCGTTCACAGGGGCTTCCTTGGCCCTTTCATGTCCGTTCAGATGGCACAGGGGAGGAGGGGGCCGCTGTCTTTTTAAACCATGGGATCCACCGATGGCTGAAAATGACTTTTAATAATAAATTTGAAAGCGCTCCAGGAATCATCGGTGTAATTACCGCGCGCATGTATCATGTTATCCCGACTTATTGTCTGGTGTGGAGATGAATAGCGAGTGCAGGGTTCAGCTTCGAAGCTTTTGCAAAGCGTTTATGTTAAAAATATTATTTTGTGAGCACAAAATCAAAGCGGTGAGAGCGACCTTACTCTTGATTTTCTTTGTTTTTTTTTGCAGAGGAGAGATATTCTAGATATTTTGGAGACTTTTCAGGGTGTTTAGAAGTTTCTGGCACTCTTCTGACTGTTATTGTAGAGCCACAGCGTATTTCTGCATTGCTAATGCCCTAGAAGTATTAATTCACTTTGATATGCTAATTAGAGAGCATTATGCAAGAAATGAGATTAAGTGGCAGCATGAAGTCATTTGCCTGTCACTAAATTGAGTGTTTTTAGCAGGAGGGATTTTTCCCCCCCAAAATTTTCTTGGTTTTGCATTTAGATAAGCTAAATGTGAGATTCGGTTGGCAAGTTCTTTGTCCTTCATTGTGTGATGTTTTTCTTTTGGTACATACATAAAAAAAAAAAATGGCAATTAAAATGTTTTATTCCCCCGTGTTTCTGGCTGTTTCAGGACAAAGGATGCATTCATGTTGTACCTTTTTCCCTGTAGGCTGCATGAGAGGACAATGAATGCATTGAGTGAAAATTGCCTGCGATTCAGATGAGTTTTGCAGTTATTCCTCTGTGCTGGGTTTGTTTTATCCTGCTGGCTACTCCCTTGTCTTGCTCTCATGCTTGGAAGAGAGGCTCTCAGCAGCAGCAGCAGCAGCAGCAGCGGGAGCGGCAAGAATAACAAAGGTGAAAGATTACCTCCATATGGTATTTCTGACCAGGAAAAGAGAGGTTCTGTAGCAAGACTCCTCTTTGATGTGAGGTTTAATCAATAGAAAGAGATTACAGAAAACTATTACAGGCTAAATCACGGAGTGCCACAGAGAGGCTTAGCCTTCTCCACAGCTCTCTCAGCTGCATGGCGCTTCTTTTGGCTGCGTATTGACTTGTTGTTTTCCTGACCTTTGACTCATCAGGTTCAGAAACAGGGGGTCTGGAGAGGTAGGGGAGGGAGAGAGAGAGAGAGCGTGGCAGATTCAGGCTGATAAATGCTCCAACCCAGCGTTTATAGCAGTGGATTAGGGAGGGACTACACTCACAGTCCGAGCCAATGTCGGTGTTTTGTTGCACATGTTTGATTTGGGCTTCTGAGAGCCCGCCAAACATGCTTTCATGTGTGTTTATCGGTTTGTCTGCGATATATGTAATGTTCAGCTCGGAAAGACTGTGTTAATTAAATACAGTTCAGGATGAGCCTGTAATTAACCACATGCAAGGCTGACTAAAAGCATTACCTGGAGTAAATAGAGTTAGGGCTGAGGAGGTAAGCATTTCTGAAATCTACAGGGAACATTAATTTCAATGTTTCCTGACAAAGTTAATGACCCCTCTCATTCCAATTGGGTTATTATTATTAATACAAATTTATTATTATTATTATTATTATTATTATTATTATTATTGTGGCAGCTGCAGCTAAATTTTAAGATTTGTTCTTGCAAGTCTGTGAATAAAAATATATTTCATTTTATTTTTCTACCTTGTGATTTCCTTTTTTTTTCGTGCTGAAAAAGCTCCAGTAAATGCATGACAGAGAACAGAAAGCTATTCAGCAGGAGAGACAATTGACTTTGGCTGCTTTTTGTCTCAGAGAGCCCCAGTGATGCGGCTGCACTGACTAGATAGTGTTGTGCCGAATAGCTCGCGCACAGCTGGGTTCCTGACTGCCTCAATGGCAGGGCCACTAGTGCTTCCTCCTCCTAAAGCACGAGGGGGACCGGGGGAAGATGTGGGCTATTATCTAAGTAGCTCCCAAATACCCTCCATTTCCCCATCAGCAAAGATGAAAAGAAGGAGAGCCAGACAAAAAGGAAAAGGAGGGAAAAAACAGGAGTATACATATCAGTTTCATTTGGAAGGGAAAATGCTTTTGTGCTGTGGAGGAGATAGATGCCTGTGCACACCGGTGCTGCTGCTGCTGCCTGGTATCTGCACACACGGCTCCTCAAATCTGTTTTTTTTTTTCTTCTTTTTTTTGTACGATGATTCAGTGCTGTCCCTCCATCTGCACACACGATGCACCCATCTTGCAAACGTCTCCCTCGCTCCCCCCCTCCATCGCTCCGAGCGTTTTCTGCGGGCTCCTGCGCGATCAACAGCTCATAATTGTTTTTTGCACATACGTTATGCAAATGAGTCTTTATGGCAACTGGCATAACAATTAGCATCCTCCAACAATATTTTAGTAGGTTAATTGCGAAATTTCTGAATTGTACATCTGAGTTGTTAATTAGGCATGACAGAGGTGGTGAAATAGTTATCTTCAGGCGGTGGCAGCCAGCAGAGGCTGCTTGGGATGCAAAAAGGAAGGATTGATTGAAATTAGTTTACAGCAGTAGGAGCGTGGCTGTTGGAGACATTGCCCCTCTTTTTTTTGAGACTTCTGTCTGTCGCTGAATGTGAAAAAGTGAACCTGAAGCAGCAGAAGAGGGAGAAGCTGTGACCCCCTGTGGAAACAGACTGCACCTTTGTGTCCATTTGAAGAAATTATGTAAATAGAGACGTGATACGATACAACTTGTTGTCTTGTCAGCGTGAGTTAGCTTTGATTTTTTTTTTTCTATGCATGACGGTGCTTCACTCTTGTCAAAACAGAGAAAGACCTTTGACCTTTCCAGACATAGTTAAACCAATTTTATTTTATTTTTTTTACAAGATGCAATGTGGAGTCTTCACTGCTTTCACACACTTTATATTATACTTATATTTCTCTTTTTATCTTCACAAAAAAGTCAGATTTGTGATTTTTTTTAGGCGTTTTTGGCGCCAGAAAAATTTAAAATTCTATCAACCCTAATGAAACACACAGTTGCAAAGATTTTAATTTGATAATAAAACTTTGTAAGCACTTATGATTTTGAGAAACAAATGTGTTATTATGTATTTTTGTTTGACAGGGCTGAGGTTAAGTTTGGGGCAGTGTGACTTATTTATTGATGTAGCATAAATGTATTTACAGCTACAAAAACAAAAAAACAAGAAACCACTCAGAGATTTATTTTTTTATTTTTTTAAACATGAACTCTTCCCTGAGTCTCCTGTGTCATGATGTTCATTACCGTGTCAGTCGATGGCCGAGTCCATGTGATGCCCATGGAGCTGGTTATTAGTGTAAAAAGGGTTAGAGTGAAAGACTGGTGCAAAGCAAGTCCTCTCTCAGTAATGACTCTGCTATTTATAGGTCCCTATTTCATTAGCTCTAGTGTTTCAGGGAAGAGTTTTCCTCATGGGACAATAGACACCATGATGTTCATTTACTCTGTACACATTACATGTGGACAACTAAATGACCTATCATTTGTGAGCGCAAGAAAACAATCCTGCTTTTGTCACTATTTCAGTAACCTTTCACTGTATTTAATCTTTTTGATGGATATATTGTTAGTTATATTTTTGTAGGCAGTTAAATGCCTGTGTTTTACATTGTTTTGTAGTGTGTGTGTGTGTGTGTGTGTGTGTACTCCTACAGGTGATGTATTTCTGTAGATAAAGTGATGAAGGAATTAGAGGCAGAAGTCAGTAAACGTTCACATTTTAAATCTCATTTGTAATATTTTGACACTCTGGCAGTCTGTCGCTTGTTCCCTGACAAAAACAGAGTGATACATTGTTGTCACCTTTTCTTTTCTTTACTCAAGATTGTTTTCCAAAAACACAGAGAGAGAGAGAGAGGGAGAGAGGGAGAGTGTTGTCTCTTCCCTCATTTGCAAGCTTGAAAATGAAGCCCCTCTCCCCCATTGTCCCATATGCCATTGTTCCACATGTTTCATACATTAGAATGATATATTGAAGGCAGAAATGGGAAAAAGACTGCAATGCAATGAAATTTTAATCAGCGTCTTCTGCTGCTTTAATAAGGCAAATAATTCTTATTGGCTGCTGTGTTAAGATTTCTAATATTTAATTCATAACAAACCTTGCATTATTCTGCTTTAGCCCTGAGACAAGCTCCACTCTGCTGCCTGCCAAAAGGAAACTACAGTATGGGGAGGGAAAGAAAAAAGATATAAAGGGAACTGCACACTGAGCATTTTGTGGCATTATACTATCACAATGTTGTGATATTGTTTGTGAATATTTTGAATAATTTTAAATAATCCTGTCAGTGGAGCAGTGATCAGCGTGAAAACACCTGAAAATCCACACACACACCCCCTTTGTGATTTTGTCAGTGGTCAGTGAAGTATGACCATTCTCTACCATCCTTTTTATTTTCTTAAGTCCTTGAAGTTCATTTTTGTGCCTGAAGTAATGGAAAGATGGCGAGGGGCCAGCAGCTAGGTGCTGGCTCATGTTACAGCGAAACGGCGGGCCCTGTTTTCGTCTCTCGGTTGAAATGGCTTAATTGGTGTCAGAGCCCCAGGGATAAAGGCCTCTTGCTCTGAAACACAGCCACACAGGCCCCTGTCTTCCCTCAAACCAGGAGGAACGGCCGGCGTCTGCTGGTGAATGAGGACTAAGCCGTGGCATAACAATACCAAATGATGTTTGGGATGACAGAAATTAATATGCGCTTGCTCCCAGAAAGCTATGATTAATGACGGCGAGCGGGGGAATGCTGTCCCTCCTTTTTGCTCCTCTTTGATGGGGATTGAAAAGCAAAAAAAAAAAAAAAAGGTTTCTCCTCTCTTTAGAAAGTGGAGGTCATCCAGAGTACATTACTGCTATTCTTCTCTTGCTTTTTTTTTTTTTCTTCTCGAGCAGGAAGCAGGAAAGGAGTGAGGAGCTCTTGTAATGAATTTTGGAATGATTCACTAACATTGTGAGCCAGCGTATTGTCCCGTGACATGCGGCTCAAAGAGACGCATACCTGTGCAAAGACATTCCCACACTGCTCATATTTTTTACCTGTTATAATTAATAGCCTGAATATCACACTGATAATTACAGATTTCTTTTTGTCGTGAACTCGTGCATGAAAAAGAAGCAGTTTTAATAATCTCCTTTTTACACACACACACATTGATTCGGAGCCAAACGTGTGAACAAAATGGTGGTGTGCTGTTGCCATGATAATGATCTGTATCTGTTGTGTCCTAGGAGGAGACACATGAATATTTAATTGTGTCTGCTCCAGAGATCCCCCCAGACCCTTCTGTTCATTTCTTACTTTCTCTAATGTGTTTCCACCCTCCCAGGTACTTCCTCTCTAAGTAATGGAGAATTAAAGCGTGCATTAAAATGATATAAATTGCAATGTAAGGGATTTCTGAGGACATTTGTCTCTGTGCAATATGGTTGAAAATTCAAATGGCAAGTTTTGACAACGGACATTCTGCTGACACGGCGTATTTGCCTCACGTTGGGCTCCTCAAATAAGCATTTCCTCTGTCAGGGTGATTGATATGTATTAAGCATGCACTTTTTACATCACGGCGCTCTGGAAAAGATGATGTGGGTGCACAGATATGAGTTTTAAACAGTGAACGAGTCCCCCCCCTTCATATTGATCTATTTGTGTTGCCGGAGTGGCAGGTGCTATACGAAGACTGTGTCAGCTTTGATTGTTTGTGTCAGTGATCCGAGCCGACACTGAGCTCTCTTACTGTTCGTCACTGCACTTGCTTCCTTCTTGATGAATGGCAGCACGCGGCACAGATCCTCCAGAAAAAACTCATGTCTAACGCTGTCTCGCCAGCGCTGTGAATCAGCAGTGCTCTTCAGAGGTTATTTAGACACACGTGTAGATTTCTTAAAGCAAAAAATTGTGGAACGTAACAAGGAGACGTCCCCGAGGGTTGTTGTTCTCGGTCTTTTAATGCAATTATGTAAAAGCTTTCCACGTGAATGTGAACATCAGTTGTGGAGAGACAGGAGGTGTGGTTCCTCTCCTTCTCTAAATATTCAAGATTAGTTCTTAACCTGTGTGTGTGTGTGTGTGTGTGTTGGCAGGCCTGCTAGGTTGTGGCGTGAAGGTGAGGTTGCGTGATGCTCGCAGCCTCTGTAAGTATGCAGAGCACGGCGGGCCTCTCGCGGGGTGCTGAAGGAGAGCATGGAGTGGCAGAGTTAATTTATTTAATGACTGAGCGTCTTATATCTCCCCAGCCCTGATTAGAATCCATGCTTGATGAGGGAAGCGATAGAGGGGTGTGCACTGCCCCTAGGCCCTAGCACGTACGTTCATGGTTTTTCTTTTTCCCTACACACACCCCCCCCACACACACACACACACAATCCACCGGGTCTTACACAAAACATAAAACAGAGGAAAGAAAAAGGAAAACTGCACCACCGGAGAGGATACTTTGCGATTACGTCTGTACGTGTGGTCATTTCGTTGAACGCTGACAGGAAATGCAGCTCTGAGGCTGATTAAATGTGTGTGTTTATATGTGTGTGGGTGTGTGTGTGGCGTGCCCCCGTGATAAAGACGAAGTGCCGTGGAGCTCTATGAACGTGGGAAAGCCAAACAGAGTGTGTCACTTTGGCAGCACGGGCTGTCAGCATTGGGGGAGCTGCAGTTGTAAAAACCATGACCTTCCTCTTTGCCAGCATGTCTCTCGCAGAGCCAAAGCGCTGCCCTGTAGATCTGGGGCTGGCTTGTGGGAGGGAATACAAACACAGAGAAAGGACAGACAGTGGAAAAAACCGGTAAGAGCCATAATTGTGAAGAGGGAGATGGTGGTGGTGGTGGTGGGGGGGTCGGTGGTTGAAGTAATGAAATACTTCTTGGAGCTATCATGACTGAGAAGGTGAGGGAGGGAAAGCGAGAGGACTGGCGAAGAGGGGGAAAAAATACTCCTCGGCTTCTAACATTTCCATGAGCCATCATCAGTAATGCCGCAGCAGCCTCACAAACCAGAAATTATTTCTTCAGGCGTCGCTGTCAAGTGTTATTCAAATAACACCAGCCTCACATTTGAATAACAGCCGACATTTTGAATTAATTAATCAGACAAGATAGTCTGGGCCTTTTCTCATTAGTCTACAGGTCAGGCTGGGGAAGATATATGCGCTGGTGATGATATACTTGTCTTTAATAGTGATTTATGGAGATTTTGGATTGTACTCGATTTGTCAAAGGGCCCGGTAGCAGAAAAATAGGACAGTGCATATTTCATTACCTAATCTTTGATACGTTCCATGATGCTAAAAGATACAATCCTGTTGTTTAGATGCACAGGAAGCCTTTTTTTATGTCGACACACACTCATTTCTTGCACGCACACACACTCATTTCTTGCACGCATGCACACACACACGTACACACGTTTAATCTCCTCTCATAGACCTCTCCCATTTTACTTTTCCTATGCAATTAAGCGAGGGCTGTAAATTATAACTGTGTCGTACTTTAATTATCATGGTGTAAAAATAGAGTTCCTGTCTTTGAGAGGATTTCATTAACTTACTCAATATTCCATGTCAGCTCAGAGAATCACAAGATTACAGTGAGGTTTGTGCCTAACGTGCTTCGAGTCACGTGTGTTATTTATTTCCAAGATTTAAACTCTGCAGAAAGGTAAAAAAAAAAATATATATATATATATATATATATACGTACGTATAAATGTGTGCTGTATTTTTCCATGACTATTTGTGGATTCGCCTCGGTATATCATCTTTGTATAGCCTGCTGTGACATCTTCTGTTGGGTTCATATAGGTGAGTGTGTGTGGTCACGGAGGTGTAAATGGAAATGTATATTTTTAAAAGGATAACGAGTGCTAACGATGTAGTGTCACCTGCTTTATTGGGTGTTAAATATTAATGAACACATTCAGTTTACCAACACTCTACCTATTTATATTTTTTTTGTACATGCACAAGCTTTTAATTATCCAAAGTAGACATGCAGCACATGCAGTATGCATCTGTGATTTTGTGTTATCCGTGTGTGTGTGTTAGAGAGTGTATGTGTGCACAAGTGTCAGGAAGCTACGAGCTGTTGCCATTCCGGTGAGCAGCCCACACAAAATGCACCAACACCAGTGTGACAAAACATTCAAATAAATTGCTGTCAGGCTGCCGAAACACCAAGTGCAGCGATTTTTATCTGACATGTGGAAGACCCAGACATGCAGTCCTGACAAGTAGCGCCGGAGCACCTGTGAGAGACGGGCGATAAAAATCAGGATATGCCTGATCCTCGGCATAACAATACCTATCATTACTTGATATTATTACTCTTCTTTAAAGAGAGAGCTCAAGATGAAAAGATAGCACGCACGTGTTTTTTTAAAAGTCTCGATAATAAATGAGCTGAGGCCGGTGTTTGTGTTTTTTGTTTTTTTTTGGTGTAGATGCACTTAAAAATTTGCAGTGAAATTGAATTATGCAGTCTGATGGCATATCAACAAGTACTGAACTGGCTTTTATATTCATGCAGAATTGTTTATTACTCGGAGCAAACTGCCATGTTTATTTGTCTGCAGGCTCATTGTAAACAAAGTCCAAGGTTAGGACATTTATTTATTCTGGTCCAGCATCGTTGTTCACAGGTGTATTATAATTTAGAGAACACAGTCAGAGTCATATGCACAATAACAGTGTGGGATTTATATTTATATTTATGTTCAAACGGCAAACTTTTCACTTAGAATTTTTCCTGCGTGTCGTTCACGTGATGATAAAATCCACTTTCCTAAAATAGAGTCCAAATTCAATACGACTGATGACACTGATTGACTTTGTTTTGCTCTTTAGAGCAGCATGGAGGCACAAATAAACACTAAGAGAGCTCGTGTTGCTTCACTTATTTTCATTGAGTCCACAGAATTGACTCAGTAATTCTTAAATCCAATTGAGAAGCGTAAAAAAAAAAAAAAAAAGCTTTTCAGAAACTCAGAGACAAAGGACTCACTGTGGAATGCGCCATCCATTCTCTACTGTATTGTTATTTTCTCCCTTATAGGTTACTAATGAGGAATCGGCCCTCATTATGATTTTAAGGATGAGAGAGGAAAGCTTTTAATTAATGATATGTAAATGGTTCTGAATTGATTATGTTAGAATATCAAGAGAGATGGGTAGAAGCTGTGGTGTAATATATTTTAATTAAGAATTAATTAAAAATGATGGCAATTTTATAGAGGCTCACAGAAAATAGAAGAATTTATTCTCTGTCACAAGTAAATCAGCCCTTGATTAAATAAACAGACACATGCTGTATTCATTGAGGAGTTATATTTATACTTTGCCAGGAAGAATTATCCCGATTATTTAAAAAAAAAAAAAAGAAGATCAGTGCGGCTTGTCAGTGGTCGACCACAAGCTGGGTTCTCTGGGGTTAATGGTGATTTATCTCATTCCTAATTCATGAGATCCTCCTGGTCTGTGTTAGGTGGATCAATAAAGCTGTGTTTCCTTTTTGAATTCAGTGTCTACAATTAGATTTGCAACGTGGAACACAATTAGAAGTAAGACATGAATGCGTGTTTTTATCACTTGTGGCACCCCCCTAAAAGATATCAATCTGTTTATGAGGTAAAAAGATTTGTGTGAAAAAGATGAGTTGTGACTTAGACGCGGACCCCTAGTTAACCTTTTTAATTGCTATCTGCTTTCTTTCATTCATTCTTCAGGGCGGAGGGGAAACACAAGACGTTAGCTGCATTAACGGCGCGCGCCACTATTAAAGGGAGAGAGAGGTCTTTGTTTTCTGCTAACGGTGGCATGCATGCTCTGTGCTAAACTCCGCGATCAATGGCAGAGAGGCTGCTATCACAGCACTCGGTAGCAGGCGTAGCTCAGGGGGGGGAGGCAAGGGAAGGGAGGGGAGGGTTGGTAGGGGGGTCCCTGGTGGTTCATTTTGATTGGAGCGCAGAGTTTTGTGTTGAAAGGCGAGGGAGAGACAGGCTGTTGGAAGCAAATCCCCCCGGATCAGTTAGAGCTTTGCAACAAAAACACCTTGATATTCCTGGGAACATTTGCTTAGGAAAAAGAATGAATTTAAATAAACGGGGCAACGAGAGAACGAAATGATCTAAAGCATTTCTGAAGGTTTGTGTGTTCAGAGAAAGCTTGTGTATCTCAGGCTTAGAATTAATTTAGAAAGCACATTTCAAATGCTGCAGAGTAAAAAAGGAAAAAAATCGATGTGACTGTATTTTGTCGATATGTTGTTCCATACTTCCTAAAGAGCTTTTCCAAATGAATGAAAATGCATGTTAAAAGATGGTGTGATTATATTACAGGGTGACTATCACACAGACGCAGTGTGCGTGTGTGTGTGTGTGTGTGTGAGTCAGTGAGCCTTTATGAGCTAACCAATCTGTTATGGGCGGCAGGGAGGATGTGCTGCTTGAGATGGAGGGAGTGTTGAATGGATTATTAGTCCGAGTCCCCCCGTAGCAGGTCACATGTAAAAGCTTAGAGGCATCATGAACATGTGCACACACACACACACACATCAAATGTCTGCACACACACACACCCATGTACACATACATGATGTGCAGAGGGATGCACGTTCGGAAAAACATGCAGAAAGGAGGGGGGGTGGACACAGACGTGTGCATGCATGCATATATACAGTGCATGGACGCCAATGGCTGGCAGAGCATCTTCTTTTTGACACCTGCAACTAGTTGCAATACATCACTGTCAGTATCGCTTTCTCCACCTATCCGCATTTGTGCGTTAGTTATCCGCGGAGGCCTTCGTCAAAAAGTTGAGCAGTCTTGACATCAGCTCCCTAGTGGGAGCGGGGAAAAGGTGAAGTTGTGCTGGGAGGTGCCACGTTGGGTGTCTTCGTCGGCTGCACTCCTCTTGCACCCAACAGCATCCTGATGACAACTGAAGAGAGCGATGACGCTTTAACATACAAATATTATGCCACAATTAATTCTGTAAATGACACGTGAAGAGGAATTCCGAGCGGCAAAAGCAAACATCTCGCTTTTGTTGCTCGTATTTATCGTCGAGTCGCGCGGATAAGCGCGCCGTGCGCGCACTGTATTTATGAAACGAGGGCTGAGGAGTGACATAACACAGCCAAGGTTGAGGTTTATTTTGTTCAGGGCCTCTCGTAGTGAATGTTTGTGCTTATGTAATTGACAGTGAGTGTAGCTGTTGAGGAGGAAGTGAGGGGCGCGGGCGCCTCCTGTGTGAGCTCACTGTGGAGATGAGGAGAGTCTGCCAGTGGCACTGCTAGTGGTGAGCACCAACAGCTCCGGCCACGACAGAAGAGAAGAGGTGGGGAGTAAAAAAAAAAAGGGGGAAAGGAGGGAGGGGGTCAGTGTCTGAACTGGCTGATGGGAGCCAGAACATGAAACAATGCCGGGGGAACGTCTGGTGGGTTCGCTGCACAGAATTACAAGCGAGGGAGCAGGCCTGCTGAGGCAATTACAGCTTAATGGGGTCATTTGGAAGGCAATTGCCAGGGGTTAATGTAGTATGGAGAGATGAGGTGAGATTGAAGTGAAATTTTTGGCTAGAAAATGTGTTCAAATGAAAAGGGAGCAGGCAGACAAGTTGTGCTCTGATGGGGTGGGAGGTTGATTGGGGGGAACTGGAATGCCGGCTTCCACTGCCACACAGAGAGACGCGAGGCCCGGTCACTCACTCGGTGCAGGAAAATGCACGTGAGCACGTCCACACAGGTGCTTTTGAGCTCTTTCTCAAGCTCGTGCACCATCATCCGGCCTTATGAGAGCTCTGTTTTACTCACAGACATGCCCGGCGGTGGTTTTCTTTTGTCTTGAATTACCTGTGATATCATTTCCTGCATTGGGAGCGCCAGTCAGCAGGACACAGAATAGAAAAGCAAAGTGATACAGAGAAAGACGTGTCAGAGGAGCTACAAGAGGCACCTCAGAGAAGGAGGATAAAAAGGATCATTATGCGTTGTTACGTTAGCCAGTTCATTACCTTAATTGCCCAACATAATCCGGTGTTGGAAAGGGTGCACTGAAGCTTTGGGAAGGAGTCTTTGCCAGGACCTCCTAGTCCAGGTCTCATCCCTCTGATCCCCCCCTGATCTGCAGCAAGCAGGCCGATCGTGCTAAACTTTGATCAAAGCCAAACTTATTTAAGGTCAGCCATGTGAAATCCCCCGGGAGCCGCCGTGTTCGCCGAAGCGGACTGCAGTATAGGAAGTAGTACAGCACTGTGCCTTGCTGCTGCTGCCTGTGACCGTGCTGGATCACTGGACAGCAATAGCATTATCATCAGCCCCTTTCAAGTCTTCAGCATTTTTACGCGATTATGCTCAACAGTGGAACTTAACATCGTCCATGGGTGGAGATTCCCTGAGAGTTTGCTCTCTCTCTCTCTCTCTCTCTCTGTCTCTCTTACCCTTCTCTGTCTCACTCTCTCTCACTGCCTCTCTCGCTTTCTGTCATCTCTGTGAAGTCTGAGCGCCCACCCACCCTCCTCCCCTTCCCCTCTACACAGGGTTTTTGGCCAAGAGCCGGCCACTTCACTGAGGCAGATTTTCCCAGGCTCCCCAAAGGCTATTTTACCAGGATTCCCATTAGGTCTTTACCCATTACCAATGTTCCAAATCATTTACAGAAGAATCTATTTACTTTATGTGGTAATGGATTCATTTGACATGGCTTGCTCTGAAGAAACTCAGCATTTAACATGCACTTTCCCTCCCTCCAATTGAATCTTTTACTGTATTTTTCTCTGTTTGGTTTATTTTTATCTGTTACAGCAGCGATTGTCTTGTATGTGCCTTCAAATCATCCCCACTATGCTTTCCATCACAGTACAACATTGCACAATGTCGAGGTGGTGGAGCATTGTGTCAGTGCTGCAGGAAAAACAAGTATGATGCAACTCTGTTGTCATTTAAGAGTGACAAATAGACAGTGGCAGACCATCAGAAAAGGGGGAGAGAGGCGGAATGGTGTCGTTGACAAACTGCTATGACCTTTTGGGTCCTCTGGCCTCCAGAGTGCAAGGCACATACAGTGTTTACCTCAGGTCAGCAGCAGCAGCAGCAGCAGCAGCAGCAGCGGCGAGAAACGTGCCGGTCCCGCATCGGAGAAAAGCCAGGCCTATATTGCGCTCATCACATTTGAATCATCAAAATCAATAATCAGATAAGCTTCAGTCAAATTGGATGCATGTGTCTGGAATATGATGAAAAATACGGAGGATGCGGAGTCTGTTTACGCTTTAAAATACTATTAGTTGACCGTGCTAAATCATACTTAATTCACAAATGCTCCATAAAGCAAAAGAGAAGCATATCGCCTGAAGCTACCGCGCACTTCTCCTGCCTCGATTCCATGTCACCAAAGCATCCCATCAAAGCCTGCCTCCTTCCTGTTGTAAGGTAGGAAGAAAAAAAAAAAATCAATGCCGCAATCTTTTCTTTTTGCCTCCTCCAATCCGTAATTGAAATGGAAAATCAAATGAACGGCAAGCAGATAATTGTTTTATCAATATTCCCTGCCTGCCCTACAAGGGTCAGTGCAGAATGATCATGAGTCGGGGATATGACGAGGACAAAATGTGAAATTGAACAGCTAGGAGGCAATAAATCAGCCCTGACAACTAAGAGTGACCAGCATGTAGCTGCAGCAGGCAGCTCTCCCTTCAGAATTTGTCCTAAAGCTGTCTACACTAAATGGGGGAATATTCATCTCATTATTGTTGCACTTAATATTGCTATCAAATATTATTCTTAGAGTCCAGACGGGAAGTCAAGGTCACCGGTGCTATTATTGTTGTCATTGTTAGTGTGTGATATTGAGAGTATAATAGAGGGCAAAGCCGTGGTGTGGTCTGCTGGGCTTATGAAGAGGCAAAGAATAAATTTAGTCATTTGTTAGAGTCGAGGAAAGAAGTGCTTTGCTGTTTTGACATGTTCATGACTATTGCTGCTGCTGCTGCTGCTGCTGCTTATAAATAGCTGTGAAATTTTGTGAACCAACATGATGTTGTACAAAAACACTCACTGATAGTTGATGCAGTTGCAGGTTTCACTGTCAAACTGCTGATGTGTGCGGTATCGTGTGTAAGCTCGAGTCAGAAATAAGAATGAATGAGTTAACAAATGACTGACGTTGATACTCTGATGATCAACAAAAGTGCCTCTGTGCTTTGATGACTGTAGACTTATACTCCACACATATTTTAAGGAGATGCAACCAATGATTTTTTAAATTATTCATAGATGCCAATTAGTATGAAATCTCAGAAAACAGAGAAAACTCGCCACCCCACCATCAGTCCAAATAACTTTCTATATAAAAGTTCCAGTATTTTGTGAACATGAGCAGTAAATAAACATTGAATGGTTGAAAACACACTCTAATGTAGTTGTAAGCAGATATAAGTGCTTATTAATGTATTTGCTATTGACTATAACTCCTGTGGAGGCTGGTGTGTACACAGTTCATGAATATAGTATATAGTAACTGTAATAATTAGAATATGACTTCGTCGGAGAAGTCATAATTATTAGACGTCCTTATATATATGCTTACAACTACATTAGAGTGTGTTATAAACAATATATATAACCAGAAATATTCAATTTGTTAAAGTATAAGACAAAGAAAGCCGAAAATCTTCATAGCATTTAGCTTTGTAGCTTAAAAAATGACTAAAATGATTAATCGACTAGTAAAATATTTGTCTTTTCTTTCTCTGTCGATCAGCTAATCGATTAATTGCTAATAGCTTCAGCTCTGTGATAACACACGGCAGCTTATTTTTGTTTCTCCTCTGTTATATGTCTTTAAATAAACCCATCGTGCCAGCTTCCTAAGTCTTGTAAAAACTGCAGATAAAACTGTTGCCAGAAAATCGACATCCTAAATCATGTGACGTCCCTTCCCATCTGGCTCATCCAGTTGCAAGGCATTGACAAAAATATGAAATTGATTTGGTTGAAGGGTGTTAAAGAGCCGACAGGAGAATGTCACAAACAATGAATGGTCACAGCTTGGAGGAAAATCAATGACAGAGGTTGAAGCCAGTCTGGAGTGCTACTTGGCAGCGTTGCACTCTTCCTGGAAAAGAGCTGTCTTCTGGCCTGTCTGATCAAAAGGAAAACTTGATAGGTTTAATGAAGGAGGCTACGACGAAACTGACAAATGAAATACAGACACTGAAGCGAAGATTGTTTGACTGTTTCGCTGTTTGAAATTCATTTTTAATTTGCTGCTGACATTTTATATCCGTACTTCATGTGTATACGGGGGGAATCGCGGTGACTCCCTTTGCTTGTAGGGCAAGAGTTGTCACCTTGTAAAGCCTTTATGTGCTATAATGTGTACATATCATTAGAGTGTTTGCAGTACAATTTAACATTTTGGAGATATGTAACAGCGTTGTCCCATAAATCACACTAGCCTGGAGTCAACAGATGAGAAAAATGTCTGCGTTTTACAGGAGTTATGTTCATTTTACTGTATAGATTATGATCCTTGGAAGGAGAGAGAGAAAAAATGAATTGGCAGAGCGTCTTTCAAGTGGACAAAGTGATGAAAATCCCCCCTACTTTGTTGGGATTGCAGTTGTAAGCTTTGCACCATATGCTACTTTCCTCTTTAGCTGGGATTATGCCATCATTATTGCTGATAAAAGCTGTTTACTGCCTTGGCTCCAAATCGATGCTCGGGGCGCTCTGAAACTGGCATTCCCTCTCCAGAAGAGTTCATTCCATGCCAGCTGCTCAGGATTCAACCCCCTTTGTTTAAGATTTCACAGTTTTTGTAATGTTTATTTTCCATTTAGTTTCTACCCCCACCTCCCCCCTCTCTCTCTCTCTCTCTCTCTCCCTTCCCTCACACATGAGGTTTGTCCTGCATTAGCATATGTTTGCAACAATTTGACATTCACATTTGATTTGCTTACAGCAGATTGAAGGTGTCTGCAGACGTGGTTATACAATACTCTTGGAGCTAACGGTGCTAGTTAACACAGCTGAGACTGTAAAACATAAATAATAAGGCCCCGCTCGGAGGAGATGTTTTCCACGCCAGAAATGCAATCGTGACGCTGGAAAAGGAACTGAATTCATATAGCGATATCCTAAAGGGCTCTCCCTTCTCACAGTGTTACCAATCAATGGCATAATCAGTCAATGCAGATTCAGCCCGACAGCTGTGTTAAGATAACAACTGGTTCTCATGACTATAGCGGCCCCGATGACCTTGTGTGCCTCAAATTAATAATGTAAAATCAACACAAGACAACCACCCCCCTGGTTCCCATGCAGACAATGATGAACTACCTTTTTGCCTTGCCATCAAAGGCCACTCAGACTAAGCCATGTTTCAAGGCATACCACCATAATGTCACGTTTTTTTTTCTTTTTTCTTCCATGTCCCTTAAATAATGTCTCTCACTCTTCCTCTACAGCTCCCTAGTACCCAGGGAAATCATACTGATCAATATTTCCCATTTTAGAGGAACTGCAGCAAACATTCACACAGGATTTACTGTAGCCCTCTGTTAGACTTTAATCAAGCTATAATTTAGATCCAACAAACAAAAGGTTTTGTTGAAAATAAATGGAAAGTCTATTTGCAATTTTACGGATTTTTGTGGTTTATTACCTTTTTAGTTTAGTCCCTGTTAGCCTCACAGATAGGGTTTTATTTTATTCCTTATTTATTTCTTTAGCCTCACAAACACAAATATCTATCTATCTATCTATCTATCTATCTATCTATCTATCTATCTATCTATCTATCTATCTATCTATATATCTATCTATCTATCTATCTATCTATCTATCTATCTATTTTTACATCTACTTATTTTTCAGCAACCGTGTGTGTGTGTGTGTGTGTGTGTGTGTTCATGCATGTGCTTGCATGCATTCATAATGTCTTCACAGGGCATAAATCAGAACATGCTATCTCAGTACTTCTTTATATTGGTCAAGGGCCATTGAGCAAAACAGCTTAATGCGCCCTTAACCGTTTCAGTCGTGGCAGGAAGTGGAAAGACTGCTGACTGGCTGACACTGGGGCCGCCGACACCCTCTGCAGTCTGTTTTTTGTTTAATAAAGTGTGTCGGATTTTGGTGAAAAATGCTCCACAATCGCATGTTGAAAGAGTTCAAAACAGAGATTGGAAGAAATTGAATATTATTTGCGCAGCTATGTTTTTATTAGTGTATAATCACCTGAAAATAAGAATATTTTTGTTTTTGTTACCTCAGAATGAGACACCACAGGTCCTCTTTTACGGAGTCCGCCATGTTTCTACAGTAGCCCAGAAGGGACAAACTAAACACTGGCTCTAGATAGTTAATTTCATGTTTTCTGCACGTCTTGTGGCCGTCATAGTTTCTCCTTCACGCTGGGAATGTTGCAACGACACCGCTAGTTGCCTCTAATCCACTATTTTTATTTTTTGTAAGCTAGCTGATTTAGCAACCTAGCTATCTTAGCTTGCTAGCACCCATTTGCAGCCTTTTATCATATCATGGGCTACCGCTAATGCTAAAACTATGAACAGAACAAAGCTCGACCACCTTGTTTCCAAATCAGTGTTAAATGTCGGTACATTGTGTCGTGACCTGCAAAAACAAAAAAAAGAAACTTAAAAAAAAAGAGTGAACACTGATAAATGAAGTGTTTATCTGCTCCTCTAATGCCAAGGTTTTGGCAGTTGATATTCCTTCCATACCTCTTGGGTATTGTGCAGCAGCTCCTCGTTCATGCATGACTGTCGGCACACAATCTCGAGCTTAACCCTATCGAGGGGAGAGAGAGCTCACAGAGACCTCCCAAAGGTTTGGAGAGCTCAGACAGGATGTGGAAGACAGGAGTGGAGCTGAGGCAAATCCATAACGAACACACAGTCACAATTTCATGTGACACATAGAGTCGTACATATGCAGGTAGAAGGAGAGATCGGAGATATGTACAGCGAGGAGGAACCAGGTGGAAGATGTGTGGAGGTACTGCTGTGTGCGCTTACAATATTAGCTTGTTAAATCTCTACAAACACACCGTGCGTGTTGTTTAAAGTATTTCATGACAGGACGAGAGGATAAGATTTGTCTCTGCGATGATATCTATTTGAACTTGATGATAACTGGATGACCACAGTGCAGACTGGTGTTGACTGTTCTCCATGGCAGGTGGTGACAGAGCATGTGTGGTCCCCATCACAGGTGTGTGCAATTAGCCTGACAGCTAGTCTTGGATTGCCGTGAAATAAGACCTTCAACTGTTTATGTGAATGTGTGTGTGTGTAAAGTGTTCTGCTCGCGGCGTGCTCGTACGTGTGCATACTAGTTACGGCCAAATATAAACTGCACAAAATCCCTTTAACAGAGCGATGTGGTGCAGCGGCGTTGCATGATGTTATACAGTATGCACGGTGTAGATCCAAACTGTGTGGTAGGAGAATGTGTGTGTCATTTATTCAGCCTCCTGTAATGGGGAATGGACTTGGAAGAGAAGAGAGGGTAATGTATTGGAAAATATCCCTTTCAGCACCTCAGCATTACTTGTCATAGGTCAGGCTTAAAACGTAGCTTGATACAGTTATTAACTCTAATCCGGGCATAAACACAAATCCTCAAGCACCAGCCCAATTAATAATTTGCATAATTAACATGCATTTTAAATAGAGGCTGGTCTTGTCGTTGCCAAAGTAGGGATGGGGGTAATTAGGGCTAACGGAGCAGCGCCTAGGGCCCTCGCCTGCGGACGTGCTGCAGTCGTTTCCAGCTAAGGGATTGACAACTGCAAGACAAGCTCTCTCAGCTTAGAGCGAAACCCCCTTTGACAGAATTAATAGTTGACAAACTGCTCCTAAAGCCCTGGCATTGTTTCTGTCAGTTGTTTGGTTTGATGTCACTGTTAGACATTATAAATCAATAGTGTCAGGATTTAGTAATGTTTATCGCCATCCATGGTTTATTATTTCATGTGACTGTCATGGACAAATAGTATTTATCATAGCTGTCTATAAATTACTGCAGACAGACTGTTGGTTTACCCAAACCCACTCTGCTCTTACAGGGGCCCATTCCAACGTCCACTTACATATTTAGAGTAATTTATTTTCTCAGCCGTAGGCCCACATTAACCCTCTGCTTTCTCACACTCCTCTGAGACTTATTGTGGCTTGATTGCTGCGCCTCCGCTGACACATTAACACATCAAAAAAGCTGATCAAAGCTCGTTCGGAGCAGCTTGTCGCATCTATTTCGAGGACATATTTTATCTGTGAGTTTGTTTACAGAAGGTCTTAAATTATGACTAACAGAAGTGACAGCGAGTTCTTTTTTATGTTTTTACAGTACGCTCCGTCATTGGCTCCTCTGTCCTCGGCGTAAAATGGTGATTATATAGTTAGTTTATTCAGAAATAAGTCTTTAAGTGTTGTAGTAGTGGGAAAGTCCGGTCCTGCTCCATCAGCGTCACACTTTTAGGCAACAAATTTATTAACGCGTTCGTCGAGCAGCCGGCTTTCAACGCAGCAAAATGGTCTTAACCTTTGCATCAGTGCCACACTCATCAAAAACAATTAGAATCATCAGTTTTAATGAGATGATTGATTAGTCAGCTCTCGCAACACTTTGTCAACACAGAGCAAGAACACAATTCAGTGATTGATGCTATCAGGTAACATTACTTACATTAACACATGGATTTGTCTTGTTTACATTCTCCATCATAATGAATACGTAACAATGAGGCTCTATTGACGTTATTGTGCTTTGTGTTCAGCCGCCACCGCCGCCGCCGCCGCCGCCGTCGTTCAGGTGTATTGATGAGCTTCAAGCTTGTTTTTTTTTTTTTCATTTAGACATGAATGTGTGACTCATCTGATAACCTGGTTTCATTTTGTATTAAACTGTCTTTGATATCTTTTCTAAGGCTGTGAAAAGGATTTCGGTGGAAACTAAAAAGAGAAAAGAGAGGGTAAGCTGAGCTGAAGCGGTGGTATTGATCAGCTGTGCCATGGATTATAAGGTCCACTTTCAGCAGGGAGGTCATTAGTTACTCCTGTGTGCTAATTCATCCCCGGGTTGAGGCGTATCCGTTAGAATGCTAATTCACTACTATGATCTGACAGCTGGGGTAAAGAAAGGGGCAAGCAGGCTGCCGCAGAGAGACGAGAGGAGGGGGGCTGCTGCTGCAGCGGCCTTGTGGTCTGGCTTATGTTTGGGTAAAGAGGAGGACTCCTGTACATGGGATGTGGCGGAGTGTGCACAGGAAAAAAAAAAAAAAAAGGGGGTGCGGAACTGACCCCTGCTGTCTTTGCCCCCCAGCACTAATGATGTAAAAGAAAGATGACATTTGGTGTCCACATTTAACTTGCATTTGCAGTCCACTTGAGAGGTCCAGTATGCGTGACCTACCTTGATTAAGCCTGGGGCTTCCTAGGACTGTACCCTTTAGACTGAAACAAAAAGTGGAAGCTCACAGGAGAAAGCTGAGCCTGTATAATTGGGCCAAGTAGAGCTGCGGGAGGCAGCCAGTCTCCGCTTTGCCTTTTGTATATTCATGACCCCCTCGACTTGATTGATGGAAGGATAGCATTTGGTGACACTGTCATTTGCAAGTTGAAAAGGTAGTGCAGTGGCTGGAGCGGCGCTGTGGCTGTGCCTTAGAAGGGGCATCGAGAGGAGGCTCATTTCTATGCTGATGATATCCAGCCCCCTCTCATTTTCTTTGTCTCCGTTAGAAGGACATCTGCTGACAACACAGAGTTTAAAAAGAAGCAAGTTGAAAATGAAAAGAGGGGGGAAAGAAACATACATCTGCGTGTTTGCATGTGAAAAGCACATGGCTGAAGCTCCATTTTAATCAGCTCAGAAGTTTGCCGTTTGATATCTGCATAAATGTGTCGTACATTTCAGTGAGCGAGCAAGCGAGTATTTTGAACAGAAATATCGTAATGGGACTGTTTTTTTTCAAGTTTTGGCTTTGAACTTGTTATTTTAGCTGTCAAAGGATCGAAACATTAAGATCAGGTAGCTTTGATTTTGACAGATTGAAATCATATCTCATTAGTTCTTCCTATTTTGTTGTTGTCAAGATATTTAATGACTTAACAGAAATATGTAGAATGAATGAAGAAATCTGTGCCATTGTAACCACCATTATTAATAATGCAAGCTACATGAACAACTTGTTTTTATTTGGCCTTCTTATTCAAGGTGACTTGGTGATGTATGATAACAATTTTCATAATAATGCACATCATATTTGTTACCTTAAACCATACAGGGTTGAGTAACGTCGACGTGCACTTCTTGTTCGTTTTACGGCACAACTTTTTGAACATGGCCATAAATATGAAACATATTATTAGTTTTATTATTATTAAAGTCAGAGGTTAAAGTCATTTTTAGGTCCTGATCACGTCATGATCTAGATCAAGACGTCTACAACACAAAGAAAAGAATCACGGTTGTTGATGTCTTATTTTCTGTTTTTTTCTCTCAGCAATGCTGCAACTGAGGCAACTTATCACGTTTCTACTCCAAAGATAGGAAAGAATAACTCACCAGAAATTAATTTCTTGTTATTCTTATTCTTCAAATATATGCATATTGTGTTTGATTTAATATTATAGAGTTGCAGATCTGATGGAAATGCAGAGCCATACATCCTCATTTAATGCAGAATGGAAGCACTCCCATGTCTTGACATGTAAATTGACAAGTTGGTCTTGAAATAGTAACCGTGACATTTGACATCCAACGGTAAATGAGACTTTCATAGCCAGGCCATGCAAAGAATATCTTAAGCTGTCCAAATATTTTTCAAGCTGTACTGCGCTTTGAATGTGTAAAAGAAGGACGAGGGCTGGTGACAGAAATATCAGTTTCCTAGAGACACTTCTGCATCCCCTCAGCACTACAACCCACACTTATCAGAGCCACAATTTATAGCTGCCGTGTGAAGTGTTCGCCTGCAACTCCCATCTTTGTATTTACACCAATTAGCACATAAACTCTAATTACCGAGATCAAGGCAGCCGGGAGTCCATAAATGCAAAGCGACACGGAGAACCAAGTCAGCTGACAGAGAGGGAAGGTGACAATAAATAGGGAAGTATCAATTAGGCATCAATGACGCGATGATGCATGTGCGTGCTGGGAGGTGTCACACAGAGGGGAGGTGGGAGTGTGAAATGTGTGGGGGCAGCACGGTCCACAGAAAGTTGCACAGGCTGTGGGGTCTTGTAACTCACAAGCTGACACACAGCGCGGTGACACGTCGACTGTACAACACGTTCCCATATTAACACCGCGGCACAATCAGGCACTTCTCTTGTGTCTCAGTGAAAAGTAGCATTTATCACAGCACTGCACCGCTTATAAGGTAACAATTAACACGTGCTAATTTAAGGGGGCATGCTGCAAAGTCAAAAGGCATAAAAGTTAGCTCCAAATAAGAAGAAATGAATGCATGTTACAGCAAAGGGTCATTAAAGAACCGTCATAATTGGAGGACAGATTTGACAGTTTAAACTTGTGTTTAATTATAAGGACTAGAAACTCAATCACAGCTGGAGAAAATAAGCGCTTCTAATAATGACTTGGAATGGATCATAGACCACGCTTGAACCTCAGGTTAATCCCAATAAATTGAACTTGATCAAAGACTATAGCAGTAAAAAAGTATGGCTCTGCACATTAATCTAACAAACACATTAAACGGGACTGGCTCAGCTCTATAAATTAAACTCTGGCTGCAATAATGCTGATCAGGGGAAATTCTGCCAGCATTGGCTCAAGCCGCCTCTGTATGTCTGAAGTCTTGTTATCCCCTTGTCTTGATGTGGAATGGTGTTATCTGTTCCCCTCTCCTTGTGCAGCTTGGATTTTTTCTTTTGCAGGATGGCCCAGTGATGGATTTGCAAAGAGGCTGTTTACAAGAGAGTGTAGAGCATTAAAGAGCTGCCAGAAGGTCCATTAACATAAATGTTTAAATCAGACACACAAACTTATGCACCCAAAAATGAAGATGTTTGCAGCATTAATCTGCCACAGCTGCTTTTGGCCCAACAATTAGTCCCCTCCCGTCCCACTCAGTGACCGGTGTTTACTGAAACAAAGACTTAGCAGCAGAAATTTGGTGCACAATGTCAGTGCTGAGGCAGCAGCTTTCAGAGACCCCCACCAGGATTCAGAAAATAATTGTCAGTCTTGTATATTATGATGGACTTTGTGGCATTACCGTGAGACCTGACTTGAAGCAGCAGACAGTTTACTTCTTCTTTTTTTTTTCTCTCTCTCTCTCTCTATCAACACATGGCTCCACTGCTGATTTAGAGCCTTGTAAAAATGTCTCATTTTAAATACTGTTTGCATGCGGGCCCCTGGAAGACATTTCATACTCAGCAGATTTACATTATAGCCATTATTATGATTTTATGATGCTGAAGCCTTAAAAACTATTTCCCCAAAAATGCTTGGGAATCGTCGGCGTATTGGCGAGTGTAAATATTTGCCTACATTACATCTGAGGCTTCTTTTTTTTTTCCCACCAAAAGCTGGAAGGTCCCAAACTCAGACATCACCGGGCTCTTTTGTTTTTTCAAAAAGATAAAAGCCTCTGCATGCGGGGGGAAGAGGTTAATGACATGCTTCTCCTTGACCCAAAATCAATCTCTCAGGTTTAAGTGGACTTCCCAGAATTTGGAGAAACAATAAAAAATAAAAAGGAGTGCCACATGAATAGATTTCCGAGGAAATGACCTTAATCATGACAAATTCCACTTGGGTTTCATGTTCCTCACCTCTCTGCTGTGATAGCAGATCAGATGGATTCTTATGCTGCTAACAGCAAGGATAAGATGACAGGAATAGATTAAAGCAGAATTAGCCTTCACTTATCCTTCCATTATCTTGTGTTTCGAGACATCGCATCCTTTTTTTTTTCTTTTTTATCAAAACTTTCAGCACGCTCCACAGACATTTTTCTCTGTCCGCTTCACGTCTTAGAGATCCTGGAAGCACTATTGGAAGCGACCGAATGTAGCTGAGACGAATAAAGCATGTGAATTGATTCCTCCATCACCTGGATAGGCTGTTGATTTTGGGGAGAGTTATCGCTGTTTTCCTAAGTGTGGCGTGGAGATTTGCTGGAGGGCTGAGTGATCGATTCAGCAGCCTGGAGCATCCTAGTGTGTTTATACATGGCTTGTATGGCAGCTTTCATAAGACATTTACCCCATGATTTGCGATGAGCTTATGTGTGAATAATTAATGGCAATTAATCCTTAATTACAGTAATTAGGCAAGTCACAGGAAATTAGGCTGCAGCTGGAGAAGCCCGTGCCTAGGAAAGGGAGGACTGGGGCTGAGAGAACGTGCCATTTAGTGACAGTGGAGCCGTGGTACAGTGATTGTGTGGCAGGCCTGCACCAGTGTGCTCGCTTGCCAGCAGAGATAAGAGTGCAGGAAGACACAGATGCTGCCGGCCAGTGAGCCTTTCATCGGTGAGCCAGGCCTGGAAAGCAATCACAGGCACAGAGCACCAACACACCCAATAAAAAGCAACCTATAAAAGTCCCAGCAAGGTGACCTCTGACCTTCTTTAGTTTGCTCAGAATTACACGCTAAGAGGTGGCCAAGCACTTCAACAGGTTGTGACTGATGAGCTAACGGTAATTGGTTAATGCTACACATCGAGCTGTTTTTTTTCTCACTTTTATACAACTAGATTTACCACTTATTGAGGCCCCCGAGGCTGCAGACTTTAGCACCCAATGTGCAGTTAACACCAAGTTTATGAATCTGCTGTGGCTGGAAGGAGAGACGGTCCAAGAAATATTTATTTGTTACCTCTAATAAAACAATTAGTCTGCTTAGAATTATTAAAGGAAACTACAGCGGGCAGAGTTTGTTTGGTGGCTGATTTCATTGTTTGGTAATGGTAGGAGAGATTAGGTGGATCTGTTCTGGGCAGAGAGGGGGAGCAGAGGAACGGGGACGAGGCTCTCTGTGTCTCGCTCGGAACTCATTTGTGCTTTTTCCATGCTTGCCTTGATGAATTTCCGCTTCTTTCTGCTCCTGTTGCTTTCAATTACACTCTTATTCACAATCCTAATTGATATGCCAGTCTCAGTAGATGAACCATGGACTTTTTACAGTCCATTTTTCTATTCTTAGACTAACGTTTCCCCATGACAAAATGAGACTATGGATACGGCAGATGTGAATTTTTTAGTCTTTTGTTTTGCTCAGACGTTATTTTACAACGTTATAAAGAGTGAAAACATTTAAATATAATTTGCTTTTAATCTATCAGACTTATTCTCTTACGGGGCCCTGTGAGATATTACTTTAGACTTTTTTGTGGTCCTTCTGCCGTCATTGACTCCCACAATCGTCATCTCCTTCCATGCATTGCATACTTTGTCTTTTTTTTTTTTTCTTTCCACATAAGGACTTTTAAGCTAACAGGGAATGTAAGTGAGTTGAGGAGGCATCCAACTGTGATATTACATTAACCCATAGTGCTTGGCCATGTCTGTCAGTGACTGCAGAATAAAGAGAACATGCTCTGCTCTACTCTTTAGCCTTCACAAGTGCTATTAGAAATAATGAGGATTTATAGTAAGATAAAAGACGCTCTCCTTGCTTCTGAATCCTGAATAGCCGGTCATACTCCACCACCAAAACCCAAATAAGGCTCATTGGTGATGCACAACCATAGTAATATGATTAGTGTTGGTATTATATTATGTATCGCATTGCCTCAGAAACAAGCACCAGATACGTTCAGAACCAGATATTGCATTTTGCTACGATACGCGCTCGTGTAAAAAAATCTTTTAATCAGAGCTCAATGTGCATGTTATGTTGCTCAGCCATTCAATAAGCAACTGTTCTGCTGTCACACTCAGAAGCCCTTAGTCCCTCCTTTATGTATAACACGAGCAGGAAGCCACAGAGCGGTTTGGGTAACAGTACCTGAACACCAGCAAGGCTCCTCACTAGCACAGGGGGGGGATGCTGCTAACAGTGACAAGGTCAGCATGTTCCACAGGCCTCGCACATACATTCCTCACTATAAGTAATATAAATGAGGTTGTGTTAGGCGTAAACTCACAGCGTGTTGCCTGTAAGCTAAAGGGTAACTGCGCAAGAGCAACGCCTCCAAATCTCCTCCCGAGCAGCTCCCTGACTTTACATGGGAGTCTGCGGAGTGAAAGATAGAGCCACCTGCTCGAGTCGCACCTCAGACGTGAAGGTTTTTGCAGGATCGAGCGAATCACAGCCATTCCAGGGAAGTTTTTTTTTTTGCCAAACATAGTTATAGAGTATGTGCAGAGAAGCTGCTGGAATTTATTTCCATGATAAATGTGACAGAATACAGTTTATATGCAGCATTAGCATGTAACTGGAAACTCATCCAAATGTGTTGAGTGTATACAGCTTTAAGTGGGAGCAGCAGTTTGTGTTGTTAGGGGCATTCTTGTATCTACAGTGGTGTTTACTCACATTGGCAATTAATTATTAATGCAGAAGCGCTGAGAGGTTACAGCGATATGGCGCTCAGGCTTTCCAAGCACTGTCTATATATGAACAGTCAACATAGTGAGAGCTTCAAAGAAGCCCTCTGAAATGTTTCAGACTCTCATGGAGAAAGCTTATTACAGTTGAAATGTTTTTCTAGGAGCCCCAGATATTCTTTGTGAATGCTGGAAAATATGGAGTATTTTTGTTTGTCTATATCAAGAGACATGTGAACAAAGAGACAGTCAGCATTTGCAGCTTACTTGGCGTGAGTATTGCAGTTCACAAGCAAGAACTTGTTTGTGCAAAAAAAAATTGTTTTGCACAAAAAAAAAAAAAAAAAACTGTGAAGATTTGACATGCAGCAAATATGTAGGATTCCATTTAGCGACAACTCATCACACGTGACATGTGCACAGTGCAAGGCTAATCAATTTTTCCCATTAATTTCAGAGATCATATGTCCAAGTAGACGCCGGCTGTGAGGGTTTTAATAATGAGTCTGGAGATAAACATCAATTGGCAATCTGCTCTTTTTTGAGGTGTCTTTGTTGCCTGCACAGCCCTCCTGATGACACCTCTGTGGATCTGCTAATGGAGGAGGACCTGTAAGGCTATCCCCTGGCCTTTGTCTGACCCCTTTGTGGAGCTGAATTCTTCAGATGTTTGCAGGATCAAGTCACTTAATCTGTAGCACAGACTAGGGCCAGAAAAAAAAAAAAAAAAAGAGGACAGGAGAGAGAGAGAGAGAGCATGGGAGGAGAGGAGGAAGGTGGGGAGGAAGGAAGGAAGGAGGGGAGGGTAGCAGACAAGCGCCTCACTCTGTCTGAGGGCAGAGCATTCAGCGCGCCGGGTAAAGAACTGCAAATGTCTGCCTGTTCTGTTATGCACCATTGTTTCATACAGAGCTCGAAATAGACAGAAACAGTGTAGCAGGCGAGCTCTGGCAGGCGCTGCGTTTTATTACCGCTAGACCATAGACTTAGACATTAGTGAATATGGCTCATTAAATGGCATGGAATGTTACCATTTTACATAATTCCTCCTGTATCGTTGTTGTAAATGAAATCCTGTTTCTGTCTCTCACTGCACTCCAGTCACTCAACAGCCATTACAGCTTTCCCATCAGACCCTAGCACTCCTTGAAAGCTGCTATCTATAATTTCAGGTCTGTGTCACACACACACACACACACACACACACACACACAAAAAAAAGAAGCCTGCTCTACAAGCCTAATGGTTTGGCGTGGCTGATGTGGAAAGGATACAGCGCAAATAGGAGGAAATCTGAAGAAATATTTGAGAATTAGGCAATGATGTATTCAGATGACTGGAGAGACTAGGGTGGGCAACAAATATAAATAATGTATGTGGCAGGAGCTCCTAAACATAAGCTGGAATTTGCTGCCGCACTTTTTTGTTCTCAATCACCTTGATGAAACAATCCCGAAGCGATGGCTGCGTGAATGAGACCACTGACAAGCTGATTTTCCACCCCTGGCATGAGGCTGCTTTCTCCACTTAATGTTCTCCGATAAAGTGTTGCACAGAAGTAAACTAGAAGAGCCTCCACTCCTGACACATGTGACAGTATTTGCATCAATTATGCAGTCTACGGCTGCGGCAGGGAGGGGGGGGGGGAGAGAGAGAGAGAGAGAGAGAGAGAGAGAGAGGGGGAGGAGATAGGAGAGAAAAGGGTTTGTGACAAGATGCAGAGGCAGAAATGAGAATTTCTCTTTTAAAATGCATTCTTTAGAAAATAACATTCAAGATCATTTACATGAAAGCGTCCGTGGCGGTGAACTCGACAAAGCAGCAACAAAGTCTGCGGAGCGTTTTGACACTAAAGACTTTGGCAAACAGAGTACAGTATAATGGAGAGTTCTTTGTCTCCTCTGTATTCACTGTACTGCTGAATATCTACCCTGAAGAGTGCTGGAGGAGACAGTGAAATGAGGAGAGAGAGAGCCTGAGAGGGAGGCTTGAGTCCCCCCGTATTGCTTAAGTTCAACCAAAAGAGTCGGGTTTAGAAGGCCAGATAAAGCAAATAAACTGCGGTCTGCAAGGGCTGGACTTAGTCTGGACTGAGAGAACACACACAAACACACAGTGTCATGATCAAGAGTCCAAAAATCTGTTGTTTTTTTTTCAGCATACAGAATCCAAATGCAGCAAGAAAAGAGGACTGTGTTTGTTAAAATAATGCGCTCGGATTGCATTTGACAATTTCATATTGTGCTGCCGAACAGCAGAAATTCAGAAATGTGTGTGACAAACAATATTAGCAAATCCATGAGCTTGTGATTCCCTTTTAAAACCAGCAGCAGCAGCAGCAGCAGCAGTAGAAGGAGATGCCTGCTTATTGGCAGAGGGAATAACTTTTAAACCGTGTCCCAGTTTCAACAGACTCCAGCACAGCATTTTATGTCACTGTGTCCAACCCTATTTCACATCCTAGTTAAGTACACTTACAAATCTGCTGTGCCATGGTTTCTAACCTCTCATACACATGTGAATCCACACTAGCACACACACACAGAGTCACATCACTAGGCCTGTCACTGCCTTTTATCCATCGTCAACCTTCAGCTGTATGGTTTATCCGTAGTGACACTATAGCAAAGTGCTTGACTGCTTTTTGCCAACAGACTGCAACACTTTAACTGTACTTAGTCATGCATCATTATGGCAGACTCAAAGCGGTGTGTCTGGGAACGCCTGCAGATGGTGGAGGCTGAACCATTTGGAGAGGAAGCCTCTGTGACAATGATGCTTATTGCATGAGTAAGTGTGTATGGACACAGGAGTGTGTCTGTGCTGGGATGGAAAGCAACAAATAGTGTTAATAAAAAGAGGTGCTGCTAATTCAACAGGCTCGAGGAAAAGCACTATCTGTTTGCGTGATATGATATATGAAATCTACATGCAAGTCTTTGTTAGGAGGATCCTTTTATGTGTGTATTGATCAGCCATTGTTTACTCCAATCGATGCTGACTTTGTGAAATGCACCCTCCTCTGTGTTCTTTATAGAGATTTAACCCTCTTCACGTTGCATTCTGCCTCTTTGTTCTCCTCTTCAAACCTTCCTCCGGCTGAAAATGTGATAGCGTTACTGTCACTTGTCACTTTCTCTTTATTTCAACAGATGACAAAGCTTCTTCTTTTTTTTGTACATTCGGTATTCTGCTCCACACGTGGGTATTTCCAACAGATCTCTCTCTCTTTCTGCTCCTATTGAAAGATAAATGTTAACTTCATTCAATAGAAACCTCATTCAAGGTTCATTCAGAGCTGACTTCTTTATTCTTTAAGGAAATGAAGAAACCATTAGCGAAATATTCACTCACGGAGAAAGAGAATCTTATCTTTATTCCGCATGACCATGCAGAGCCATATTCCTTTTGACATCATTATGTAAAACCAATTTCTCTTTCATATCATTTCCGCTGTGCTGCATTACCACATCTATACACTCGCTATTCTTTATTACAAAGTAGGTGGCCTAGAGGAAAATATATGCATTCGTTCCCTATGGCATAAAATATGCATATAGGTGCCTCATTTCATCTCCAATCTGTGTTATTCCTTTAAAAATTCACCACCGCCTGCAGTCCCTCTTTAATATTTAATTTGACAACTTTTTAATCTGTCTTTATGCGATGATGAAGTAATCGTCAGCTGTCACAGAAATGATTGAATTATACAATGGGATTGAAGTGACTCATAGGTTTGTAGGCTTCATTATTTGTTTTGCTTCAGCCGTAACGTGAGCTTCGGGGAAAGAATATCCTTTCACGCACTAATTTATCTTCCGTCTTTATTCATCTTTTCTCCAAGGCCCCCCCTCCGCGTGCACGAAGCAGAACTATGTATAACATTCATACATCATTCATACTTTTGTTTGCTGGCTTTTAGTTTGAAGCAGATGAAAATACACAGAGCCTGTTGGTGTTTAAAGACAGGGCCTGTTTAATTGTGCCTACATGCTACTTGCTGCTTTTCCACAAAGCCCTTCACTTATTAGTGGAGCAAATGATAATTACTCCCAATCTTTTCTTAGCTCTTCTGATCTTTAATGATCACAGATTATCCATCACGCTAGCTAAATAATTAGCGGGAGTGTCTCGTGAACCGGCCGCCGACAGATGCTCCGACAGACACAAGGTGAACGCGGGTGCGCGGTCTCCTCGGCGAGGTGACCAGAAAAGAATGGTTTGGAAAAAAAACAAAACAAATAGATAATGGAGCAACTTAAATGAATGTTGCAGCGGATGAATGATCAGCTCCTGCTTACTCTGTAGCACCACCTCTGCTGGCCTCTCTGGCAATCTGGCCATGTTGGGGCCCCCACTGTGGAACAGCATGGCACTGGGAGTTGTGGTAGCCAGTCCCCCCATAGCCCCAGGCTGCCTCTACCTTTGGTATGCTACTCAAGGTTAAAGGGATCCCAGTTGGGTGTTTAACAGTGTTGTGCTCGGATCCGAATGGCTTTTTCTTTTTCTTTTTTTGACACTATCTGCACTGTGGAGAACTATGCAGAAGTGTTCATCTTTGGAGGCTTTTTACATCTACAATGTAGATCCTAGTTCACTATTCCAGCTGTAATATCTCTATAGCAGGCCCTTTAAATCCCTACACCGCCGTAATACTCTTATGAAGTAGCAGGGGTAAGTGATTCGAACTGTTTTACTGTGAGGATCTGCTGTTTGCCGCGTACACGTGCAAGCTTTTGCTGACATTCATTTTGAAACCACTCGCAGCACTTGCGCCTCAGAGTAACAATGCTGAGGGAAAAGTGCCTGCTGAGCTCTACAGTGAATATACCTCTGACCCAGACCGAGGAAAGGGAGATTTATGAAATCCACATGTTTAATACATTTCATTTTGTCCAAGGGATTTGTATTGCTTACCACAGTATTTTAGGGTTGAAACATTCTGTATAGTCACAGCTTGTATTGTCTGAGGAGAATAAACCCTGTCCGATTCTGGCTGCTGAAGATTTGTTTTATAGCACCTCCTTTTGCCTCACACACATCAGCCTGTCTGAGGTATTGCATTTTTTTGTTGTTGTGCTGAGGTGTTAGCTACACACACCCTTAATCTTTAATGCATAATCCCTGCGAAATCCTGCTACGTAAATGAAAAAGATAACCCTCATATCAGCGCGGTGACAGAAAAGAAGATAGTTGGGTAATTTAATAAAGGATTGATGCTGGCCCCGGTGTGATACGGTGTGTGACCTCTGTGTATTCATTGTGTAGCGTGGAGCAGGTGAGCCACCGCTTGTTGGACGAGTAGTTCTTCCCATTCTGAAAAAAGCCATCCTGGGAGCGTAACATCTGCGGTGACAAACAGAACACACCATATGGATTAAAGCGCAAGGAGGGTAGTCACTGAAATATTTGCTTTCCCAAAGTGTTGACACAGTATGAAAAAAAGCAGAACCACGGCCGTGCTTCCCCCCCTCCGCTGTAATCAGGTAGCAGTTATCACGGTGAAGTGTTTGCCTACCTAATGGTGTTTCCATTTTGTGCGAGTCTGTGTCATCGGCTTCCCATTTGGAGCACGGGCAGGAAGGATCTAGCCTTCTCTTAAAGCGAGCGCCGACCTACCGAGGCTTAGCGTGTGTTGGTGGTGTTTGCTCAACAAAAAGACAAACTGATGAATCGAGCGAGGACACGTACACACACACACACACACACATCATGAGTAGGAAGCGTTTAGTTTGATTAGCAGCTGACCACATCACGTCATAAATAGTCCTCCCGGGGAAGCGCTTGTTTTACATCTAAAAATGCACTTGAGTGTAATATTGACAGATATAGCTTGTGACGAGTGATAGTCAGAATGTATGAGCGCCCATTATGCCGCTGTCAACCTCTGGTGCCAGACTGAAAATAAGCAGTTCACCTCTGTTTTCATTCAGGAGAGTGCAGCAGACAGCACCGGCTTCTCCGCTGTATTTATTGACTTGTTTTACTAGCCTGAAACAGGGTGCTTTTATACGGGGGCCTGCTCAGTCTTAAGACTCTCCAGACATTTACATTATTCCTGACTGAGTTACACACACGTATAAAGGAGCACGTCCGCAGGCTAGGTTAGATATATGCTCTCTTTCCACCTCTCTTACATTCATACACACTCCATGCACCATTTTATTACCCCACCATTTTAGATATTGTTACACAGTGCTTCTCTTCTATTACTGCTTCATATCTACAACATTGAATGATTTTTTGGTTGTTTGTACTCTGGCTAATTAAATGGCTTTCTCTGTTTTAAATGTGTATAAAGAGCGAGCATTCTGTTTTTTTTTTCCGTATATTTGAATACTGCATCCTGAGAAATATGTTTCTGTTTATGCCGCGGCTGATTCTGTGAGTATAAAAGCACAGATTTCACGAGGCTCTCAAAAAAAAAAATCATCTTTCGCTGACTAATCTGCACAACTGCAGCGGAAGATAATGAATGCAACACCAGAGTCACAGCCGACACTATGATCCCCCCCCCCCCCCCCCACCCTCCCACCACCACCCGGGCCTAAACCTCCTCCAGTATTTAGATGATATTTCATTTTAGAATAAACCTCTTTTCTCTCCCACTGTGAAGATATTGAACTCTTTCACACAGATGTCATCTTAACCAAAGCTTATTAAAAAGATGGACATCAAAGTTGTGGGTGCCCATTTATCTTATAGCACTCTAATTGGCCACCACAGGCAAGAGAACAACTAACTCCAAAATAGGAGGCGTCGAGTGGTTGGGCTAAAGAAGAGGATGTCTAAAGACCTCTCAGTGGATTCATTGCCAATAAATCCTCTGGAATGAAAGCAGGGCTTTTCTAGGGGGGGATATGGAATTTCGCAAATACATTATGAAACCTGATACGCTGAATTAACTGAACACTTATGGCCACAGGCTTTCGCTTTCTTTGTTCTGGTGTGTTTTCGTGGCTACATTTGTCCTGCGCCTGACCTGCAACTTTCAGTGTTAGCTTGACATCGACCATGAGGCGATAGGCTCTGAAAAGGTCACGCGGCGCGGTAGCCATGAGTGAGCTGTGATTTAATTTTTTGCTAACTCCATATAGCATGCTGCATTGTTTTGAATTAACCGTTCACCACGATGAATGAAACTGATTCTTCAGCCAGAGTCACCGCTACTCCATCAACCGCCACACACACACACACGGGCCTGAGGTGAATAATGTATTATGTTTTCCACTCAAGTGGGCAATAAAAACACAAAAACAAAGTCATTAATTGCCCACATACAGTAACCAAATGCCATCAAGAGCCTGTGCTCTCATTAACCTGGCACCTAATTATCTGCCTCCAGTCTGAGTCCTGACAAGCCCCGCCGTCTGAACCCTCAGCTCGGTTGTGTTGTGTTGTGTTGTGTCAGCACTCGCCAACCGCAGCCAAGGCACCATTAGGTACAGAGAAGACAAAAGCTTCTTGCAGCAAAGGTTCCCTCTGCACACACCGCCACAATGTTCCTCCTGTTAATGCCTTCCCTTCCAATTAAATCTGCAACTGTTAATTATTGTAATTATGAGAGTGAGCTCCCAGCTCTACCCCCCCCTCCACCCCTTCCTCTTCTCATCCCCACTCCAACCCCTCCCTCGCCGGTGTGTGTGTGCAGAGACGCTACGGGAGCTGTTGTGTTGCTTCAGTGGCGCCTCGTCTCTGCTCCAGTGAAGCCCTAGCAGGGAATTGGATGCGGAGGGGGACTCGGTGCACATGACAGGGGTGACGTGAGGGAGATTGCACGGTTCATCTTGGATAACTGGGCGAGCAAGTCACAGCCAATGGCCATGCCTCCAGTCTAACTCATTAAATGGTGTGTAAAGTACATGCTGGGAATAATTAGCACCAAATAACCCTTTTTTTTGCTACCTTGTTCACACATCAACAATAAAAAAAAAGGTGGAGTATCATCTGTAGGTGTACAATAAAATGATTCAGCGGGTCAAATGATCTCCTCCCAGCAGTCATTCACTCATTTGCTTTGAAACCTCCACAGTTATTTCGCTTCTTTCTTATGGTAATGTGACACTCTATTCTCGCCGCGTTCTTTGAGAGACACTCGCGATGGATCCGAAGTGATGTGTTGAGTATAAGGAGAGCTGAAAAAGAGTGGATGGCAGGCCGGCTGCCTGTTAAGTCTCTGCATGTCTCAACATCCTCTTTGGCCTGCTTCTGTCACAAGCTGTTGTTTGGCCTGGACCTGATCCGCCCATCCTCTCCTTGCACCTCCACTCTGCAGCACCTATAGCAGTAACCTGCAACATCAGGCTCAGGATGCTTGCAGAAACAGCGCTCCTTATTCAGGTGCGTGCAACTGGAGGTGGATGTGTCTTCTTTTTTTTTTTTTTTTTGGGTGAGAGATGCTCTGAGAATCAGCACGTCAAGCGCAGTCTTATTCCAGTGTCATAACCTCAGTTGCCTCGTGGCAGAGTCCTTACACGCTAGCACAGCTAGCAAAGGATTCTGGCTTTACAATTTGGAGCTGAATTCTCTTCTATAAAAGACACTGAAGGAAAGAGCAGCTCCTTCTGCTTCAGGCAATGCAGCCTTTTCGTGGATACACTGCAAAATCTAAATGATGGACTGTCAACTCTCTTGCAGAAATGCCACTGCAAAGAATAATCTCTCTGGCAGTGGATCATGGTTGGCTGTATGCTACCAATGCCGTTTCTTTGTTTATGCAAGCATGTAGCCTTCACACGCACGCATGCAGACATGAGCGTATGCACATGTACACACACACATATACAAAACACAAAATGCTTCAAGCCTAAATCCTTTCTGTGGGAGCATACAGTGAAATATATGGGATTAATAACCTGAATAGCATTATTTTTTTTCACCTCTAGCCTTTAAAATAATGCATGCTTGGCTTGGTGTCTGGATGAAGTTTTGCCTGCGCACTGTATTTGCCTGGTTATCGGTGTGTACAAGACCTGCTGTGTGACCTGGTTTCATGCAATCTCCATCTTCTAATTAGGAGGCTGCAGAAAGGCTGGAACGAGAGGAGGAGTGATTAGTTGCCTTTGGGTATTTCATAAGTGGCTTTCAGTGCCACATTTGCATTATTTGCTTGGGGTCTGAATAACAAATCAGCCTACCTTTGCAGCAAAATTGAGGCTAGCAGCTAGACCATCAATACATGAAATATAAAATGAAAGTGAAGAAAAGAAATAAGCAAAACATGCTAACACAATATAGGCGGATAAAATGAAATATTGAAACACAGGACACAATAACTGTCTCAGAGGGTCTACGTACAGCTCAGAGATTCAAATATTCTTTGACTCTTCGACTGAGTATATTTTCCTTTATGTTCATCTCAGCTCTGGGATGTCTGCCTTAATAACACACGAGTGTCTCAGTGATCGCGGCTCATTCTGTGACCAGCGGACCATGTGAACCATGTGAGCCCTACGTCGGAGCCCCATGCTGTATGTGTCCTGTAGGGTCAGTCAGTGTGCTGATCTGTAGCGGAGGTCCTGTCCACTCATTTGGCCAGTCTCCCCAACCGCTGCGTGCGGCCGCCACCGCCAGGCCTGGTCAGCCATCACTACACCACTTGGCCGTTTGCCCACATTGAGTCTTAGAGGGCAGGAAACAAAGCGGGCACTCACAATGTCCACATATAAACACACACATACACACACACACACACACACATGATCACAGCGAGTGACAGTGGCTCTTGTTTACCCGGCCCTCCCACCCTCCCTCACTCTCCTTTCATCCTCTCCCTCTAGTCTGTCATGTTGTGTGTCACTTCCCACAAATGTCAGTGCCACCATGGGACAGTGATTAATTTTGGTGTGCTTGGCAAAATGTCTTCAAGATGTTTGTTTGGGTTGTCTTTTCCCACCCCCTTTTTTGCCCACCCCCGCTCCCCCCGCTCCGTGTCTTTGGAGTCGTGGGTCGAGAGTGGCAAGCCCTCCCCCACCCCCCCCACCAACCTCCATCACCTCCTCCACATCCTCCTCCACATCCTCCTCCTCCTCCTCTCGCCCCCGCTGTCACATCCTCCTCCTCTTTTTTTTGGAGGGAGGTGGGAGGGCTCATCATCATCGAGGGACAAAGGCTACCTGAACTGACAGAGATCTTCTTTTCTGACCAGAGCCACTTTTTTTGTCACCCCCACCACCTCCATGCGCTGTCTGTTTAGTGTGTGCTGGTGGTGTATGATGGGAGAAGTCTTGACCCAGCACTGAGGGGCTGTAACACTTCACTGTCAGCGCGGCTGATTAGCTTATCACTCACCGCACTGGGAGGAAATACATCATCATTCTAGACAGGGATTCCCCAGTTTAGGGCTCACTCCCTGCCTCCTTTTACTCTGCATTTAATCACCCGACTCTCTGCCCCCCCCTGTATTTCAGCCTCACCTCTAAAGTCAGTCCTCAGAGGTTTACAATGAGAACTTTTGCTACAGCTACGTTAGTGTGCAAAACCTCTCGTGACACTGATGAGCAGAATCTTCCCTAATTTTTCCTCTTTTCAGCTTCTCGACAAAGAAAGTGAAACAAAAAGTGGCAAATGTGTCTCGGCTTCCCCACAGTGTGGTATCAGGTATGGTAATTACTCTGCCATTAACATTGGGAATAGTTAATGTGTATTAATGTGTTAATGGCATGTTAATTACTGTACATGCTAGAGAGAGAGAGAGAGAGAGAGCCCGCAGGCATTCTCTCAGATTCTTTGTGCCATGTGGATGTAGGCCAAGCTTAAAAAAGCCTTTAAGAACGTCGATGAAAGAGGATCCTTATGTTTCATTTGTCAGAACAAAAGATTTTCAATGGTAATTTGATCCAGCTCCCTGCTTCTGGAGCTGAGAGTCACTGATCCAGGCGCCACGACAAAGGAGATGATATGAAGTCAAAGGAGACGTGGAACGCGGCTGTAGTGACACTGGCCTCTTTGTGAAATGGATACTCTAAGCCCTCTGTAGTCTCTAGTGTGTTGCTTTGGCAGCGGGTTTTAATAACACGGTGGATTAGAAGCCTTGGATCCTGAGTGCCAAGCCAGAGTTAAAGCTCACCTTGGACGAGCCTCAGTAACAGGCTAGATGCCACGGTCCTCCTCCTCCTCCTCCACCTCCTCCACCTCCTCCTCCGAGCCGCCTCTCTGCTCACACCGTCTACTCGGCGGCTTTAAGAGAGATGACCTTTGCAAATATTGACAGAAAATAAATTCTGTTTCGATTAGTTAGCTTTGGGAGACCTTTGCGGATCAATGCAATTAGATGAACAGAGTGTCGATATACGTGGCCGGAGCTGTTCACTGGAGGCAGTGGCTAGGAGAGGAGCTGCACGAGGTCAGGGTTACTTGTAATGAACAGGATGTTTTGGAAACAGCGGTGGAAGTAACAGAGTCGCCAGCGTGTATCGTGAAAAACACACACGCTTGACCGCGATGCACCTTCTGCAAGCTGCACACACCACTTCACCACCTCTACCGCGAGAAAAATATTACATAAAACGAAAAATCTCTGGCTTTATCTGCAAGAAGCGTTACTCTTCAAGTGCATTGTCTGGTGTCTGACAGTGCAGTCAGTGCAGCAGAATGAGGTGGAGAAGCCCAGAGCCACCCCTTCCCTCTTCAGCAGGCCACATTAACCCAGCAGGGCTCTGCCTTTATGGCTCTCCTGCTCACACTTCAGTGATGAGAGTAAACAAGCAGCGGGCCAAAGGTCAGCTAAGCCCACAGAATAAAAGAGGGCACAGGGGGGAAAAAAGAGGTGGGAGGAAAGGAGAGCGGCCCTGAGGCAGTGCTCAGATCACTGTCAGGGCTTCAAGCAGGGAATGATGTACGAGACAACAGCCCAGGACCGGAAATGATTATAAACAGAGAACAGGGGAGAGTATATGAGAGAAAGAGGCTGCATTGTCTTTATCTGTCAAATTTGTTACTTCCTCGGATCTGATACCGACGGTGAAACCTGTAAAAAATGAAAAGGAGAACCACCTCTGACTGATAGGGATGGATTAATCACAGTGTCTCCTTTTGTCTCCGTCACAGAGGAGAAACGAGGAACAATCATATAGGCAAGTGCTTTCCCCCCCCTCAGCTACTCCACCTGTATTGTTGAATGACAAATGAGGCAGATTAAGGACATGTTACGTTATTATTACGATTTCAGAATTTTTCCTCTTGCATCATTAAATTCATCCTGGTAATTAAGCGAGCTGGCATCATCAGAATTTTGTGAAATAACTTAGACCACATATAGATTTTTCATTCTTAACTTCCCGTTGCTCGCAGGCTTTACCAAGGTGACACGACTCCCGCACTTTCCCTTTTTGCACTGAGATTAATCCCACTTTGACTGCGGAGGTGGATTAGAGCTAAACTCGGGTGCCCAAACTTGTTTTAATACCCATATCATCAGACAAAAAAAAAAAAAAGACGGGATAAGGATTTGAGCAGCATCGCAGTGCTAGAATGTGACTGTGGCTTTGCAAGTTACTACACAGATTTGTCAACCGCACAGCAAATTAAAGATATTATCTCGCCCGAGCCTATTTTGTGGAAGTTGTGTGATGATGCCGAGCTTAGACAGCGAATCCGCAATCTTTAGCTGCTCCAACAAAAGGTGCACGGAAAGAGACAGCGAGATACATTGCACCTGTTTTTTTTTTCTCTTCTGTAGGCTATGTGTTTTTTTGTTTTTTTTTAAATCTTTAGTATTTATGTGCTCGAGACAGACGCACCATCCCTCCCCAACATGTGTGTTATGAATGGCCAGCCGTAGCCGCCGTGGCACAAATACACCCTGGTGGACTCCTGCAGGGGCTGCGTGCTTCTCGGGGGCAGCGCTGTAATCATTTTTATCCTGCTGATTTCCCAAATAGAAATGGACACGTATGATAAAAATGTCACGGCCACTCCACATGTCAGTGGACTAACAGGATTACATGTCACTTTCTAATGTCTCGCTCTGTTTTTCCTTTGCCCGTGAATGGCCACATTATTGCACACAGGAACTTTGTGGTAATATATGGTAAGAGACTAGTAGCTGTTTATGGCCCGTGATTATTTAGTTTGAATGAAACCAGTGATTTATGCCCATTTAGCTGAAAAGCCCTGTAAATTCCCCCAGCTGCATTTCCCCTGGATATAGAGTGAGTGGAGTGAAAGTGACAACTGGGTTTGGTGTGGAAATGTACGCTGCGTCCCAGAGTTATATTTAATATACCTGACATGAAAAACATGCCTACCTACTTACCACCACCCGCAGCACAAAGGAAAAGTGCAGCCTGCTGAGCTTGTGTTGAATCGGAGAGTGGGAGTAAATACTGAATTAGGAAAATATGAGCTGTAGTGGCAGACAAACCACCAGCTATTAGAGCATGTTGAGATATGTAGCCAGGCATCTGGTCGGTCAACATTTGAATCGTGTGCCCGTTTTTTTTTTTGTTTGCGCCGCTCACAAACTGGAATAGAAACAGTCGAGCCTGTCCAGAACGAGAGCTTTGGGGTGGAGTTGGTGGTGCAGATGCAGCGTGATGTGGATGAGGGTTAGTGGAGCAGCGGCATATTGTCCACATGGATGGCTTGGCTCCTGCGAGCTCTGATGGAGCCTTGTCCAGCATCTCAATGTCTCCAACACAAATAGCCACATTCATCCACTCCTCTCACACCATTACACCTAAAAGACTCAAAGCCAGCCGATCCATAAATAGAGGCAAATTTGTTTTTCAGTGGCACTGCAGCCGAACAAAACACCAACAGAGGTGAAAACATCAGAGGAGTGGCTACAATATGATGTGTTTCCTATTTTTTTGTTTTTTTATATTCAGGAATGTGTTTTTATGAGAAAGAAGAAAAAAGTGTGTTTACTCCTGCGCGTGGCGTGCAGGGTCAGTCGGTCAAAGCGTGGTAAAAGGGCTCCTATGATTGCATGCCTACTGGCTGACACAATAGAGCCACTAATCTTCTTATTTAGAATCCAGAGGCTGGCCATATCTTAATGAAGCTGTAATGAGCTGTTGAAAATCCCTGAATTGCGGGAGGGATTATTGAATTGAAACAACTCTGGTAATCATAACGTTCGAGTAGCCACTCAGTATTTACTGCCCATTGAGCCACATTTTTATCCACTTATTAGAGTGGATAGCTGCGGCTTGTTTTTGTTGTAATTCTGACCGGCTTTTTGTGTGTTTGTTTATTCCTCATGAAGCTCTGGCATTGTGGCGGTTGCATTGCCGATGCATCAAGGTGTGCACGTACGCTATCTGCTGGGTGATTACGACTCGCTGACAGACCGGCGAGACAGAAAAAACCAAGAGGAAGTAAACAGCAGGGTCTCCGAGCATGTTACATAAAATTGACTGCACGCTCCTCGTGTAGATTCTTTTTATTACTTCTTAGTAACACTGCAAAATCGCTATCGTAAAATAATACAAGATTCAAAACCTTATGAGCAGATAGAAAATGAGGAAAATGGTAGTAACTTTGCAGGAGTTCCCGGCATTCACTGTGTCAAAGACAGAGACACTTACTAGAGGTATAGTTTTCTGTTTAGCATCCTTTCACAGAGTAGAAGTGCCACTTCACCATTGAGCATTTGTCAGTTTATGGATGTTGCTGTCATGTCAGCCTTCCCGTACACACAGTGTGCAGCGCAGTGTGTAAATAAAAGAGAACAGGCATAGACACGGGCGACAGGAACACAGCACATACACAAGGAGGCACCCAGTTCATACCTGCAGGGGAAACATCACTCCACAGCAGACTACGCAGACATAATGCTTTTAATTGCACTTAACTATTCAGTCTGGGCTTATTTGATCGTTTGTTATGATTAGGATGATTTTTTTTTTTCACAGTCCTTACATGTCCCTGGATTAGCATTAGCTGACCGTCTTGTTCATCTTTGTGTGTCGCTGCAGGTCTCAGCATCCGTGGCGCCCAGGAGGAGGACCCACCAGACCCCCAGCTCATGCGTTTAGACAACATGCTGCTGGCGGAGGGCGTGGCGGGACCAGAGAAAGGCGGCGGATCGGCCGCCGCCGCAGCTGCAGCCGCCGCCTCGGGCGGGGCGGGCGACAACTCCATCGAACATTCCGACTACAGAGCCAAACTCACCCAGATCAGACAGATCTACCACACGGAGCTGGAGAAATACGAACAGGTGAGGTTAAGATGCGGTTTTCCTTTGTGCGCTTTTCTTCGACATCCAAGAAAATAGGATCAAGGAATCTTTATTATCCCAGAGCGTCTATTAGTTTTACATTTAGGTAGGCCGAATCTGGGACCTGACGGCAACAACGTAATGCTGCTGTTCAGGGGCTGACCTGGTCGGCCAGGACTGTCTGTGCTCTTATAAGTGTCCTAGTCTCAACCCTCTCACACTCTATCTATCTCTAACTCTATCTATCTAAATCTATCATCATTTCTTTAGTTTTGGCCACCTTAACGTTATTAAAACACGACTTACACCACTCAGACTTAATGATATGTCGCCTGGTGTGTTGGCTTTGGCACAAGTTTGTGCATAAATAACATATTTTTCTCCTTTTTCGCCAACCAAAGGTTAAAATAAACACGTGACTACTAGCTGTTTGAAATTTCAAGATATGAAAGGCACCTATTAGTTTGTACTTCATACTCAGAGCACCCAGAACAGCTCATTCTCTCTCTGCATTAGCAAAGAATATGCACGATGAGGGAGAATGTGTTATCAGCCTGGAAAAAAAAAATGGCAGTATTATTCACCGTGTTGTAGTTGATTATAGAGATCCAGAGAGAGTGCCTTAGTCATCTGTGTTAAATGAAAGTATGATCGGCTCCTTCACCTAGCACTTTGAGCCTGCCATTAAACACAGAGGCATTATGGGTGAAAATAGAAGGTGTAACAGTGATGCCTCAGCAAGCCATTGAGGTAAATTAGACTAATTTACTCCGTGCTCTCTGAGAGAGGAGGTTGGGTATGCGGGGGCACACAACACTTCGGCTGGAGTAAATGCATCTTTCTTAAGGGTGTTTCCAGGTTTTAATTATCTAAATGTAAATACTTAACGAATTTTACTCAGAGTAATGAGCTAAAGTGTGCACTACGTAAATGAGTTATTCTAATTAATCATGTATGAACTACTGGTTTAACGAAAAGCTGTTTAAATTCGCTCCGCATTAGGGCCGAGCCAAATTGCAAATCTGCATTTATATTCAAAGATGACTTCACCTATTATGTCATCAAGGTAATATATAAACAGCTCAGTCAGTTGAAGCTTTTAACCAAAAGAGCTTGCATGTAATGGACTCATTTCTTCTATGAAAAATGCAACTTTAAGATATCAGTCAAACAGCTTTGGTGAGTTGCTGCTGTGATTTGGGACATTTACTGAACTCTGGCTGTTTTTTTTTGGTCTCTCTTTTTGTCACTTGGCAGGCATGCAACGAATTCACTACCCATGTGATGAACCTGCTGAGGGAACAGTCTCGTACGCGGCCCATCTCTCCCAAAGAGATTGAGCGCATGGTGGGAATCATCCACCGTAAGTTCAGCTCCATCCAGATGCAACTGAAACAGAGCACCTGTGAGGCTGTCATGATCCTGCGCTCCAGATTCCTTGATGCCAGGTCAGTGGATCGTGTGTGTGGAACATATACTGTATGTATATGTGTGTGTGTGTGTGTGTGTGTTTGGTATCTAAAAACTTTTATTGCTTCCGCATGACCCATATAACCAAATCCAGTGGGCGAGGTCATTTTTAGACTGTGTGCAGGTCTGAAGTTTTGTTTTTTTTCTCCCACTTTTTCTGGCACAGCACACAGTATGAGCACTGCAGAGATGCATGATTTTAATTGTGACCATGTTCCCATGCATTATCCATTTTCAAGACAATCATGCCCCCACACCTGAGAGCAGTTAAGACCAAATGAAATGGGTTCCCGAGTCATGCGTAATGGATGGAGGGGAGGTCATCAGCAGGTGTTGTGGATTACTCTAATCACTAACAGTGTGGTGCAGTGTGTGGAGCTCTGCCGAGTGCGCCACAAGTTCGGGGGGCCAAACAAGCCAAGTGGAAGCACATTTGCTGCCCACTGCCTGTGTGAAGCGCGGTAAACAAGGCAAAAATAAGCAAATGCTCAACAACATGATAAGTAGTGCCCTTGGGAGGGAAGGGGACCCAGATCTAGTTAGAGTTTGCCTTGTTTCTACTGGAGATCCCTGGGGCTGTGGCACTTCAGGAACAATGCTCAACTGTGCATGCCGTGATTTCTATAATGTACCGAGATGCACTCCGACTGGGCTTTGCGCTCCATCACAAAGCCCACCCATCCGCTGCACTAAACTCTACACATTACACGCTTGGACTGGAGATTGGAGACCAACAGACCAAATTAAACACTGTATGTGTTTTGTGACTGTTTGTTTGTGTGTGTGTGTGTGTATGTGTGTGTGTGTGCTTGTCAGTTCATCGGTTGGAGTCTGGTCTTCTGTGTGTTGACGAGACTCTTGGAGCAGGACACGATATTCTGCTCCTGAGGGGCCCTTAGAGCCCATTCCTCATTATTTTCACCATTTATGTGTGAGATTGATTGTGCAATTTGTGCGATCCAAATGGATGAGTTAATGCTGGTCCCCACTAATAGGCTCACTTGGCCTTTCTCTCGTTTTGCTCCCCACTCAGGCGGAAAAGGAGAAACTTCAGCAAGCAGGCGACGGAAATTTTGAACGAATATTTCTACTCGCACCTCAGCAACCCGTACCCGAGCGAGGAGGCTAAAGAGGAGCTGGCCAAGAAGTGCAGCATCACAGTTTCCCAGGTGGGTAGCTCTCATCTAACAGTAGCTGGTGGGTAATCAGGGTGGGAAAGGCTAAAGCCTAGAGGGATAGTTACCGTAGGTCACACCACCAAGACACAATGTCCTTAGCTAACCTTGACATTGTGGCTGCCTAATGATGCTTCAGTCAAGGCTGGTCCCAGTCAGTCAGAGCAGGGCCACAGGGAGGGGAGGCCTATATCATCTTGGCCTCAATCAAAGCACTATGCTGTCCTTCCTTAGTCGCCCCAACGCTGGGTCCCCTGCCATTTTTCCCTCTCATTCCCATCCACCATGTGTGCTCTCTCTGTTGCCTGGTCAGTCGCTCAGGTCATAATGCTGGGAAGAAAAATGGCATCATCCATTACTTTAAGAAAAAGCAGTTAAAGTCCGGCGCTTCAAAAAAAAAAAAAAAAAAAACACCGGATGATGCCGGCTATTTATTTGTATGTTTTGCTGTCCATGTGACCTTGCTGGGCTCTTGCTAATTCACAGTTATATTTTTTAAAAAAGATGCGACTTTCCCACTTTATATACAGCACGGCCTCCTTGTTGGGTAAACCTGAAGGCAATATCTCTCACACCTAACCCCCACATCCAAAGTATTATTATCCTGTGCTCTCTTTTTCTGCTATGACTGTGACTACTATCTAAGATTTTTTTGATACTCTCTCTATTGTTCTATGGTTGTCCTCATGAGACACAATATCAGAGAAACATGAATCTATACAATAATCTGCAGTGTTTTTTTCTGTGTGGGGAGGGGGTGTTGAGGGGTATATTGAGTGTAGTCATGAAGAGTCAGATACTGTAAAAGCCCATTCTTTTTTGCCTTCAGGGGGTGGGAAGCACCATCACAGTATCACAGGTATGTCATAACTTCTCCTGATCCACTGTTTTCATTTTTTTGTACCTCCTTTGTTTATGTATGTATAATAGCCTCACAGTTTTCCACTGCACAGAACCTCCCTCCCCTCACACTACTGGCTAACTGCTAATGCTATCATGAATTGCAGTTTGAATTTTACATTTAAAAAAAAAAAGAGTGGATAAGAATTTGAAGCATTTACATCCCACCAAGAACATAACTTTTTAAACTTACACCCATGTTTATCACCATATTCTGTGTGTACAAATGTGTCACATGAAATTTTACTTTTTGGCTATTGTTTACCACATTATTTATTTATTTATTGATTTATTGATTTTTTGTTTGTTGTAGAGCGTCGACTAATTGTGTGGTCTTTTGAATCTTCAAACTGCGCTCTGAGTTTATCTACACCCCCTCTCTCGCCCACCAACCCGTGATCACTGTGTGCTTTAAAGTCTGTGTAAAGTAAGAATAAATATGTGTTCTGAGTTTGTCAGACCAAAGAAGAAAGTGTTATTAACCACCCAGCCAAATTTGAATGATTAAAAATATCAACAAGTTTGTGAAATTAGGTGTCAAAATCAGGTAAAAATGAATTCTCAGCTCCAGGACTGTGGGGGCGTGTCCTCTGAAGGCGCTGAAGCCACGCCCACTCGTGGGAGCAGTTGAGCAGCCATTTTGAAGTGACTGAAACGTGTCAGATGAGTTCAGAAAATGACATGACTAACTTTGAAACACTCTGAGCTGAGATGAATTCATCTCTATCTCTCTGCTCAGGGTGGCCTCAGCGTGTCATCGAGCCACCCTTTAAGGACCGCCCACAAAAATCCTGGACTGAAAACTGGTGAAAAACTGTTTGAACCTCTAACTCCACATTTCAGTAATATATCGTTCAAAGTCTTTTCACGTGTTTTCAGCAACTATTTTCCAACATATTTAATGTATTTTGAAAGAATTGCCTTTACACGGACTTTAAAGAAATGGCCACCGACCCTCACAAATGGAGCTCCGCTCGGTGTTTTTCTGAGTAGCCCACACCGTGCCGGTTCCCATGAGAACAAATCAAGTCTGTGCAGAAATTAGAGGGCTTTTAAAAATTCACTTGAACTCATCTCAGGCCCCATTAGTGGCGTACTCTTCGACAAGCGGAGGCCACGGCAGACATTCTTATTGACTTATTCTTAATGCTTTGGCTCATTTTAAGTGAGTAACAAAGTCGGAGGCTCGACATGATGCCGAGTGCACCATAAGTGTGTTATCCCTCACCGCGCGGCCGGCCTTTCAGGAGTCACAAACTCGCTCGCCGTGGCTACGCCGAGGGCCTCGGTGAAGTCATTTTTCAGACACCCCCCCAAAATACTTTTTGCAGGGCTTTGTTGATTGCACAAGCAGTTCATTAAGTAAAAAACCATCCGTCGTGAATGGAATGCCAATATCGCGCCGCAGCCTTGCTCAATACATCATCGCTGACGAAACACCCTGCATCATTTTAGCAGCAGCACCAGTAGCAGCAGCGAGTGATGCACAGTCGTGTTCCCTGAGAGCAAAGTCGGGAGATTCCTGCACTTCTTTTATTCCTATCTAAACGCTGCAGTCATAACCTTGAACAACAAAAATGTAAACGTTATCTGACTATGTCGATGTGTGTCTGATTTGATTAATACTGAACCCCGCTTGTTTATAGAAAACAGCTTAAGTGCAATGAGCTATTGACATTGTTAGGATTAAGTGCCTGGGAATGCAGGACGCCGTCTTGTTCCCTCTGTCACTTTGCATGCACTGTGCTGGACCCCTGAATGAAGGCATGGGATTGGATGGCTGTGGTTTGTGTCAGGGGTTAACGGGAGGCTATATCTGGTATCACGCGTGTCATTTAAGGCATAAATTCCTTTACATTGCTGACATTTTTCTTCTGACTGACACTTTTCAATATTTCAGATCACAGTGAATTTAGAGAAGCCGAGACTTGAGTTCTTATTCATTATTAATGCGGCCTGTATAATTGATGGTATCACAGCTAGTGAGACCACCTTTGTATTTGTATTTAAGGCTTAGGGCATTGTAACCTCAGATATATTGAGATCATAGACAGATCATGCATTGCCTTACAATGACTAGCGAGGAGTATTGACCTGAAATAGGGTGAAATAGTTTGAATTATTAACCACAGTTCCACGGCCTCTCTAGTGGGCAGCAATGAAGGCAACGGTATCGTGTTCTTGCAAGGAGTCTGCATGGTCATTATACAATCGCTGCCTTTGAGGCTGCTGATGTCAGGTAATTCAATCTCACAACCTGGTTCTCACCACACATAGGAGTCAATTGAATGCATGGCCTGCCACAAGATAAAAGGGAATTAGTTCTGTAGATTGGGTTGTGCTCCACACCTTACAGTGCAGCGCGTTTGTTCAATATTTAGCTGAACCCGAGAATCACTAAAGCCAGAGTTCAGTGGGCAGGAGAGAAATGTGTAGCAGCGTCCAGAGGATTTGATACCAACACTGCTGAGTGTGTCCGGGCTTGTAACACCATACAGTGGTAGAATACAGTCATAACACACTTCAGCATAAAGATTAAAGAGATTAAAGTAATTAAAGTTTCTGTTTCAACTGTTCCTCTTATGAAATAATCATAAGTTGCATGCATTGCTGCCGTATCGGCGTATGGTAAAAAGTAAACTGTGTTTATCTGCCACTGTTAACTTTCAGACTTAATGATACAAATACGTCTTCATGTACAAACACCACAAGTGACATTTTAATAAATGCAGTTGTGTTTAATGCACTGTTTGCATGAACATTTTGTTAAATTAAACAAACCGACGAGCTTTAGAAAAACATTTTGGATGATTTCCTGGGGTTTGTGGGCACTTTGTGAGCTGTCGAAAAAGGGCCGAGAATATTGCATCGTCTTTGGCTCCACAATCCACCATAAGCAGGTTAAGTAAAAAGGATGATGGCCAGGGCTTTCATTGCTTCCAATTAAACCTTGCTTGTTAGTTTAACCTCTAGGTAAACCCATCAAACAATTGATGTCAAGGAAGCCCTGCCAACAGTGGGCCTCGCCTGAATGGTCATTAATTTTAATTGCCTAGATATTAAAGATTTAGAGCACAGAGACGTGCAGGATAGAAATGATCTGATGTCCTGCAAATCCAGTCAGTTTTTTACGCCACGGCATCGGAGGGCTGCTGGGGATATTAAAATTTAAGCACATGGGTGGAAATTAAATAAAGCGTCATTAGGGGCAGCTGCTCTTTGGCTGGTCCAGCCGTGGGGCTGCAGGGCCTGAGAGGGGGGCAGCACAGCAGCAGCAGCAGCAGCACCGCGACAAGACACTCTAATTTATAGAACCATTAAAAACAAGCATCATCTCATTATTATTCCACAGTTATTGCAGAGCCAGCATTCACACATAAGGTTCAGCACCCCCCCACCCACCACCACCCACCCTCTCATACAACTTTTTCAGCGTCTGACTGATGTCGGATGTCTGCTCTAAATCTGAATACAGCCGACACTTCCCTCGTGCCTTTTAGAGATCCACGTAAAAAAATCTTTCTTCTTTTTCTGTTCTTCAACACATCAATTAACACCGACTGCCCTGAAAATCTGTGTTTACTGCTTCACGTGTCTGCAGGTCTTTTACCCTCGAACTCTTGTTTTTGATAATTACAAACAAAAGTTGCTTCCCGAATCACTGAGCACGGACACACACACACACACACACACACACACACAAATGTTTTATTGCTGTATTAATGTTTTGTTATGAAAGGAAAAGCTGCTCAGAATGTAACCCTTGTTTTAATGTTGCAAAATGAACGTGCAGCCTTCCATACATTAAACAACATTTGGCTGTATCTGCTACTTTGCCCTATAATCTTTAATAATGTAATATTTCTGTGTTTACATAAGGCGTCAGTCACCTAGACTCACTGATCTGGAATCAGTGGGAATTCTTCAGAGGGTGAAATATCATATATTTCACTGAGGGATTTGCATCTTTAACAAATCAGCCCTGATATGAGAAATATATAGAATACTTTAGTGTCTGTGCAGTCGGAGCCCCTTGTGTTTTAGTTTTGTCAGGAGACACATCTGAGAGCGTGTCATGCTCCCATCCATGAGAAGACACAAGTGGCTCCTGATTATGGCTTAATTAGCTTGTGTACCCGGCGGACATTACTGCAGGGGCTGGGAATTGGGTACTTGATGGACCCAAACATGACATCTTGAAACAATCACACTGCTCAGTGCACGGTGCTGTGGCTGCTTGACGTCTGACTCCTTCTGCTCCTCCTCCTTCTGCTCTCGCACACAGGTATCCAACTGGTTTGGCAACAAAAGGATCCGGTACAAGAAAAATATCGGCAAGTTTCAGGAAGAGGCCAACCTGTATGCCGCCAAGACTGCCGTAAATGCGGCACACGCTGCAGCCGCTGCAGTGCAGAACAGCCAGGCCAACTCCCCTACCACACCTAACTCCGGTAGGCACTCCTGCATATAGACAAAAATAAAATAAAATAAAAGATCTGCCCTCTACCTCAGCCCTTAACCTGCTGCCTACCTGCCTCACTCTCTCATGCACGATTCACACAGGCAAGAGTGACAGGCTCTGCTCCCAGCTTGGGGATCACAGTGTCTCCTGTCTATAAGACAGTTGATGCCAAGCAAACTCATGCATAAAGAGAGCGTTCCTGACTTGTGAACCGAGAACACATGTATTTTTGGCAAAATAAAGAAAAAAAAAAAGAAAAATCAGAAGGATGCCATGGGATTTGTTTTCCCTTGACTTTCTGTCAACTTCCTGTCATTTGTAACGTAATGGTATGTAGTTGCACTGAATGGTTAGTGCTTTTATTTTGCTAAATAAAGGGAAACATAATTGCTGGGAGCATTTTACCGTATAGTAGCAGTGTTATATCAAAAATGGCAGTTCATATTGAATAAAACAGGAAGCCTAAAAAAAAGGGGCATGTTTAGTCCGCTTTAATGAGTAATGTAATGCTGAGTTTGGACTTGGTTGACCTGCGTCGGGATGTGGTAAGCTTATGAAGTGGTCCCTTTTTCTTGCACCCAGGATTCCAGATGAAAGATGAAGAGTTTCAGCTGGATTCTGCAGAGAGCAAAAACACTCTTTTAACCAACATGTTTACTGGTACTGGTCTTTTCATAAGCTTCTTATTGTCCTTGTCATTTTTTACCATGTGATACCTCCCTGCCACAACGTTAGATTGGAAGTAGGTGATGTGGAACAATTGGGAGCTTAAGCGACCAACCGCATATAGACCCGGTCCCCCCTTGTGTCATGTGATTTTCATTTCATTTGTGTCCACCGCATTCGTGAACAACAACAAAAAAAAAAAGATCCTCTCGAGTCCTTCTGCATATCGTCCTCTTCTGTTTGTTTCTTTGCCTCCCTTCCTTCCTTTCCTTCCTTCACCCTTGTAGTTGCTTGCTTTATGGGAGTCTTCCTTCAGTGTATTTCTCTGCTTGAGTTGGGTCTGTGTATGCAGACACATGCGTGGTGTGTGTGTGTGTCTGCTCTATTTGTGTGTGCGTGTGTGTGTCTGTGCTATCCCTTTATAGCCTTCTCATGTATTCAGCTACTTACATCCTCCCTTTCCAGGTTCTTCAGGTTCTTTTAACCTCCCAAACTCTGGGGACATGTTCTTGAGCATGCAGAGTCTGAATGGGGATTCTTACCAAGGGGCACAAGTCGGAGCCAATGTACAGTCACAGGTAGGATCAACAATCAGGGACAGTTCCTGACTACCAGTGCAGAGAGCTGTCCTTGTCTTGCCTGTGTACTGAGCCATCCACAGTGCAGTCTGAAGCACAGCCAAAAATAGAAGAATAAGAAAAAAAACAAAACACGCTGCTCATGCGAGGGCAGTTCAAATTACCACAGCGAGGCCTCGCATAACCTCCGATTGACTAACGTGTTGACTGACTATTTCGCTTTGGATGGAATATTTTGGCAGCCAAAATATAATCCCACCCCACTGCTATCATGCCACAAAGCAATTTTACTGGTTACTATTCCAAAAAACGTCTTAAAGTAAAAAAAAAATATATATATATTTTGTGAATGCATTTGGCTTTGACTTGAACTCTTGGGTTGGTATTTTGGGTTTTTTGGTACTGTGTTTTTTTCCCCTTTTTTCTGTATCTCTATATTCTTCCTGTCTCATCTTGTTATCGTGTGTTGTTGACGTCTTCCATTTTTTGTCAGTTTAACGCAGCTACACAACACAGACACACACAATCACAAAGATAAATCTATGCTTACTCATGACTGAGGTCAAAAAATAAAAGCTAATTTAAAACATTACATTGGTGTCACATATGCTTTTGTTTATTATTCCATAGCCACTTTAGAAAATGAAATAGTTTTGAGCATGCTAGTAACGTTAGTATGCCTTTTTTTATTATTATTAGAAAATTTGTTAGACGTGTCACAGATCTGATTAGCTGTCTCAGGAGTTCCTTTTGTGATTTCACACCAGTCAGTATCTGTTGCTTCACCGAGCATGTTTAACAGTTAGTGTTGGCCTGCTTCGAGACACCGGGGTTGACCAGCATGTCCACCTTTTGTCTGTCCCCCTTCAGGTGGATACCCTGCGCCATGTTATCAGTCAGACGGCAGGATACAATGATGCTCTTGGGGGAAACACGATGTACAGTCCACATGGCTTGAATGTAAGTGGAAGTTTTTAGACTGATGATTTTTAATGAAGGTGCTGCATGACACAAATGGTAAATACAGACAGACGTAGCCTTGCATGTGTTTTAGCTTCCGAAAGCTCGATATGAAACACATCCTGTCATTTTGTCACCTGATATGAACAAAAGTTGTATTTAATAAAAACACATTACGCAGCAGGGGGAATAAAATCTCCAGCTTTACTTTAATAAACATCTTTAATACTTTGTTTCAAACCAAAAATGAGACACAGAGAGAGAGAGAAGCAGAGAAGCTGCACGGTATCTGTTGCATTTAGCTGTTTTTTGAAATGCTTCACAGAATTTTCCATAGCCTTATCTCCGTGATAAAATATGAACATGTGATCGCCCGCAGCCTCTTCCAGACATGAATTCCATCTTCCTTGATGAGGTTTGATATGGCGCCTTTTTGTAAAGCAGCGCATAATCTGAAGCTATCAGAGTAAAGATTAATTTTGTTGATGAGAGAGGATGAAGAGAGAGAGGGGGAGAGAGAGAAATGGTATCAGACAGCTCTCTTTCTCTCTCTCTCTCTCTCTGCACTATATCAGAAGCTCAGTATTTGCTCTCTTTATATTGTTATGCCTGTTGGGTAAAATGCACGCATATTCACAGTCTAATATTATTTAAAGCATGCACATCAAAAGTGAGGTATTAGATTTAAAGCAGTGTTACTGGAAATTAAAAAATAAAAAATGATTTCACATTTCACGTAAACAAATGGAGGGGGTTGTTGCCAGCGTTCGCTGCTTTCAGTGTCATTTTGGCTTTGCTGAAGCCTTATTGCTATAAGCTCTTTAGACGTGTCAACTCCTACCAGGATCAAGTGTTTTTTTCCACTTTCTCACAAGGTTTCTCACTTCCATGCGCAAGTGTAGACCTGTGCCTACCGGCTCACCAGAGCTCAGTACGATCCCCCGCTGAAACAGCAACCCACGGCGCCGAACAAGCTCGACACGAGAAAAGAGAGGATCAGAACAAAAAAAGAGCAATGCGGTCGTGAAATATTTGGGAGAAATTTGTGGGATAGCTTTTGTTTTGTAGCAACAAACCTCCCTGAAAGTGCCTTATAGATGTATTAGCATAGACTAACCTTTAGCTTTGTTGGTGGTGACGTAGGAGGATCCAGTAAAGGCTAGGTCACGCCTGGAGCAAAGCAAAGTCAGGCTGGCTAAGACTGGCTCTCTCTTGGAGAGAGAGGCCCTGCCCTGTCACTTCCACTCAGCTCTCCCCACCTCACCCGAGCCCGAGCCCTCCCTCTTCTTGACTGACAGGAGAATATGTAGCGACAAGCTGTCGGGCCCGCTGCTGAAATCTGCTTAGACACTGATTTCAGGGACTGCTCCCATTGGTCGGGACATGAGACAAATTTGCTTCCAAGAGAGTCTCTTTGCTGATGCTACTGTAACGCAAAGAGTGCTGGACTAATCACACAGCATCATTGTATGTCATAAACATTTTAATATCAGCTGACACAACCAGAAACTATAAGTCTCGTTTCCATTTTTCGGAGCGTTGTGTAAACGTTTGGGGAATAGAAATGTGCGTGTTGCAGAGAACGTGTTTATAATCTCAACCTTTTCCCATTTTGTGTCGCAGGCTAATGGGGGATGGCAAGATGCAACGACTCCGTCTTCTGTGATATCTCCGACAGAAGGACCCGGAAGTGTGCACTCCGATACCTCGAATTGATCCGCTATTAACGCATCTTCGCCTCAAACCGGGCATGGACTCTTTTAAAACCTGGCTGACCCAACAGCAGAGGATTATACAAGAAAACAAACAAACAAACAAAAAAAAAAACTTTTCACAAACAGATTCGTTTTTTTTCCCGTACCTTCAAATTTCCCACGACATGCACACACACACACGCGTCCGTGCAAAATGACATCCTCCATCAGTGTTTCCTGATCGTTCAGTGTTTCCTTTCTGTCTTCATAAATCAACTCTAATCACCGTGCTCTTATTTGTTTGTCGTAGGGGTAAGCACACACACACACACACACACACACACACGTACACACAGAAATCAGCCCTCGGATGGCGCTCGATAAACTTTCAGGATCTGAACTTTAAAACACCGGATGACACTTCACGTTTTTTTTTTTTTTATGACATTTTAAGCGGCCATTTGTTTGATTTCTTTGATTTAATTACCACTTTCCACTTTGATAATTGGGTTCTCCTTCAGTTCATACAATACATAGATTAAAGCAGCTGTTTCTTTGACTGTAATGTGCTCGCAATCTTGTCCAGCGACTCGACAATGCTACCGTTGACAGCTCAATGGCAGCTTTGTAGTTACTTTCAAGATTTATTTTTGCCTTACAGCCGTATACATTAGTAGAAGGAAACGACTATTCAAACTCTGGAACATAAAGAAGAGTAATTGATTGCTCGACGATAACATGACACCATTCCATATTTTATAATTTTATGTTTAGTATGTACATATGTAAACATTTTTTTTGTACTGCTTTTCACAACAACAAACAAATCCCCACCACGGTAGATCATTCCTTCATGGCACACACAGGAGCGGGCCCCCCGTCACACAGGAAAAAGTTGTACATAATATAGCTAAAGAGTAATTATACATCCCACCAATCAATACACAGCTTTATTACCTCATTCAAATTCATACAAACCAATAATTTCCAACATTTCTGTAGCTTAGAGTGCTCACTTACTACCTCTAAACAATACCACCATCACCACCACCATCATAGTTTCTTTTGCCCTTATTTAATGTTTTTATGTAGTTATTTTGATTACATCTTGTAACACTGTAAACTCTCCATTCTCTATGTAATCTAATGTATATTTTAATCTTTTAATAAAATGCCGTTGCTGTAAAGCGCAACTTAAAATGACAAAAATAAAAAAATGAAAATGATAACAATATTAATACCATGAAAAATGGCCGGGGGGAGGGAAGGGGAGGTGGGGGAGGCTGGGGATGGGAGGCGGGGGTGGGGGTGTGTTGAAGAAGTTGTTGGTCTGTGGCTTTTACGACGGGGGGGTGGTGGTGTGGGGTGTGGAGGGGTGGGTGGGGGGTGCGATGAACATTGTTGATAAATTAACACCAAACAGTGAAACTGTTGTAAATACTGAAGGAGAAGAAAAAAAAAAACATTTTGAATGTTGCTCATCTTGTTACTAAATCATGCAAAAAAAGAAAAGAAAAAAAAATCACTATAAAAACTGTAATGCATAGAGGTTTCAGTATTCAGAACTGTACATTTTCAGCTCTGTTCAACAGGGTTCAAAAACTTCTTTTCTCTTTTTTCTATTGTATGTGATTCTGAAACTGAAAAAAGTCATGACAAATGATTTGTGGCAGTGATTCTAATGTATTAAAGATGTTTAGTGTTACTTTCTAACCAGACTACACCCTGGACTGAAAAGTCTTCCTTGTGGTAGTTGTGTAATTTCAAACATGAATAAACCCTTTTGCTTTCATGACAGCAAGTTGTGCTTTCTTTTTCTTTTCTCGGCCACTTCCCCTAACTTTTAACGTTTAACATTTAAAGCAGTATAAATATATATTCATCATTTGCATGCAGTGATCCCTGCACATGTGAGCTCTGCACGAGGCCTTTTTTTGCTCCATGTTTCATGTGGTGTGGTAGAAGAAGAAGACTTAACCTGGTTTGCAGCTACCGTGGAGCTGACATGGTTAGTGCAATTAACTGAAATGTCAGGCACTTCTAATTTAGGCTATTTTGTCTGTCTGTTGTGGAAAAGGCTGCCTTAATGGATCATTGGTTACCAATTCCACATGGAGATTGACACCCATTTATCCTCATTTTCTCAGCAGAGTTCTTCATTCCCGTCTTCCTCCTGCACTCGTGTCCGGTGTTTGTGTGTGCTCAAACACTCAACCCTCCTGGATTTTTGAAACATAGAGACGGTGTGCAGCTAATTTGAAACTTTTTTCTACGTGTGCATGCAAGTGTGCGCATGTAGTGTGCGTTTCGGTTTCAACACATGAGTGTCGATAGACAGGAAGACAAGAAAAGAGATGTAACAGCGTAGCATGAGTTTAATTCAAGCGCAAAGCACAGACGGTTTCCCGGGAGAGCATATTTGTCCACTCAACCAGTGCAGAACTTCATTGAACACCTTTCTCTGGAAATCATATCTTCATCCTGATATCATACACCCATGACACAGATTTCCAAACGCATGGAGATACCTTCTTTTTTTTTCATGGCAATTTAAAATTTTAAAAACGAGTAATGCCTTTGAGGTAAATCAAAAAAGAAACTTTGCATACCACTATTTTTCTTTCATTATTAACGATGATTGAATTCTGCTTGAGGGAGATTTTGCAACATTTAACATCCATGCTAGTTTCTCTCCATAGCAGTGCTGTTTAAGAGCAGTCCTTTCTAATAAAACCGAGCGTGCATATGCATACATATTTCCTCTCAGGAATTATAAAAAGCATTTGGAGTTTGAAGTCCACTCCTGCTGCTGCCCTGCCATTTGGATTACAATCTATTTGCTCATTCTACCTTTACAAATAGATACATTTGCTTCCTCAAGACTCCAACTATTGGATTTTAAGTACTGCACTCAGCAAAATTGGCCCCAGAACCTTTTAAATAAAGAAGTTACATTTTCTGAGATTATGCTTATTAGAGATTTTTCTAAGGTTCATTAAAGACGACATTTTCTAAGTAAAATTCACCATGAAAAGCATGCATCATTAAATATGGAAATCCAGAGTTATATTAGCAATATGCACATAGCTAGTGCCAATTAAATTAGAGAAAGATATCATTTATATTATTAAGGTAGAGTTCATATTAGATTAAGTATAAAATGTAATTTTTTTTCACGGTTTGATTTATAGCTTACGGTGCATTGCTCACAGACCCGTGTTATCCTGTATTTCAATAGAGAGATTGTTTATATTAAAATGTAAAAAGCTGTAATTGTATCACACTATGGCTAAATTAAATTGGTGGGAGGTTCAAACAGGAATTCATAAACTGGCACGTACCTACTGTATGTTTCATTCTTAAATGTGACTCTATATGCACAGCGGTGTAAACACAAAGCGGCGACCACTTTGTTTTTCACTTTAGATTTGATTTGAATAATTACTACTTCCTGAAAGCCTTCAGGAATGTGATATCAGAATAAAATAAGCAAGTCTGGAGTGGAGTCCAGGAAAATATATGCAGTATGCAGTGTGAGGAAACAGAAATCTACGAATTAATTAGGAAACATTTTGGGAGATATTCCAGCAAGCAGGTCGTTGTGGAATCAGTTTACAGCAGCTGACACGTCCACGATCACTTAACACACCTGACTTTAAAACACATATCGTATCTGAGATGCCAAGCAGAGATCACGCCGACTCCCGGTCCAGAAGGGATTTTAAGAGACAGATGCAACGTTCAGATCCACAGAGAAGCACGTACACAAGCAGAAACTGCTGCCTCGAAACCAGCGAGACCATTTCAGGTTGGTTTAGTTGTAGATTGTTGATCTGCAGCAGAACTCAGACATGGAGTCTTCTGTTAGGTACACATGTTGGTCCATGGATCTTTTGTGTGTGAAGTGAGCAGATTTAGATTACAGGTATTAAAAACATCGATAACCTTTTAGATTAAATCCTCCGATTTATAGATTTACCGCTTTATAACACATTATAATGTTGTTGTATACATATATAAGGACCAGAGACACATTACTACCGTGTTTGCCTATATTATCATTCATTATCTGTTTATACACCAGCCTTACTGTATGGGTTCACAACAGGAGTCAAACTTTCAACACATACATGAATAATCTGCTTACAACTATATACTGCATTACAACCATTCATTAAATGTTTATATAGTGCTCATAATGCCCTTTTTATCTCTAAAAAATGAGTGTTTACAAAGTATAACAGAGCTTTATGATTACAGTTAACTATGAGTGACATAACAGTGGAAATTACTTCTCATTGGTTGTCTGGCCCTTTAATGTTCTGTTTTCTGTAATGATTCTAACATACATATTTGATTTTATTTGAGGAGTTAATGGTGACGGTGCTGCAGTGAAAATGTGATGCTGCTCCAAAATCATATTCTTTATTTTAATTGCAAATGCGTTAGTCACCTCGTATGCTTTGTCAAGTCTTTAAACAGAAACAAACATGCAGAGGAACTCGTTTCTGGAACGGAGGATTGTTTGTGAGCTATATATTTCAAACTTAAGAATCCATTATTTCCATTCATTTCAATTTGAACAGATCTGGTTAAGTTGCTGTTTAATTTCTCTCTCCCCTTCACATAATGATTTTTGCTTTGTTAGAGCTTGCTTCATGAGCTGCTCATAAAACCAGAGACATGAGCCTGCATGAGAGAAGTGTACAGTAGTTTGATTTACTGAGCAGGGGCATAATGGAGCAGAGACTTCCTGCACTGATCTCTTCAGCAGCACTGACTTCTATTAAAGGGATGAGTCCTGGGTGGCCTTTGAGCTTAAAACACTGGAGTTAATTAACATTTGATCCTACCTCTCCTTACGTCATTACAACTTCCTTTTCAGTTTCAACCCGTTCGCCCATTTTGGTTGCTCGAAGATTGCTTTACTTATCACATGTAGTCCTCATCTCTGAACTGATGGTGGCTTATCATAGCTTGTTGGGCAAAAGCAGGCATGTGAAGGCTTGTGACAGGAGACAGATGTTTGCCTTACCTCTTAGCAGACGCGTGTCAGCAAGCAAGGGCTGCCTTTGTGCTGCTCAAATATACTGACACCAAGTCAAAAAAAAAAAAGAAACAGGACCCGTATCTGTCTTTCTCTGCTTCTCTTTGTCGCTTTCTCTCGTGCACACACACATACATGCGTCGCACAATAAAAATTATATCATGTAATTTAATTAATCAGTAGATTTCTAATTTGGCTTCATAAAGACTTCATTACTGGGCCAAGTGTGTTACCATTCACTGAGCTGCACGACTTACAAAGCAGGTGCAAGTCACCAAGGCGGATGATAGATGTAACCTACAGTACAGAGCACAGTTTCATATAAAGCCACGAAAGGTTCAAGTAGCGTAATATAAAACTGATTATGGTGACAGCTCTTAAATTCATTTGATCTATAGAGGTGCAGCATCTGCTTTTGATTAAAATTTGTCCTCCGTGGCCTCGTTCGCACTTAATCTTTAGGGTTTTTAAGAAAATGTTAACAAATAAATGGAAGATGTGTTTTAAAGGCAGGGATCATCATCCACTGACACAGTGCAAACATGGCATGCTGGAAACCACACCACAGGACTGTCAGCTGCCGTCACGCTGTGACTGGGACAACTGGGAAGCTTAACACATAAAGATCTATTCGATCCACAGCTGAGCTCAGTAAATAACTTCAAAACACAGAAATTAACCACAATAAATAAAAAAAAAATGATGTGTATGGTTTAAAGTGAAGCTTACTTTGAGTGAACTAGACTCTTGTCTGGTTGGAAAAAGTGATCAAAGGTCCGGTGCGTAGAATCATGTGGCATCTAGTGGTGAAGTTTCAGATTGCAACCGACTGAAAACCCCTCGCCTGAACCCTTAAAATGATATAAACTATCATTAACTGTATATATCAGTTTGAATCTAAAACACTATGCGCTCACTAGGCTCTACATGTCCTGTACTGTGTGACGTTTTGATATTGGTGCATGATATGTAAGAGTATGAGTTGGCAGGGCGTGGCCATGGACAACTGTATAATAAGGCTGGTGGACAAATTTGGATTATTTTGGCAGGGCATTGTAAAATGAGTGCTGAATCATGGGTACACCCTAAACTTGGGTAGTGGCTGAGACAGAGACAGCTCATACTGGGAATTTGGATTCCACTGTGCTGATTCCTGGAGACATTTTTCCTTTTTTTTTTATGATTCATATGTCAGGACAAATATTTGAATGACTTGATTTGTGTTGCTCTCCAAGATCTAAAGTATAATATGTAAATTCAGTGTCCTGTGTTCATCCAGGATTTTGTCTCATGTCTTCTTCCCCTCTCTCTCACAGTGTGTCTCATCTCGCGTCTTTTCTTGGATATACATCCTGACATCCAAAAACAAATGATCCAAAAAAAAAAAAAAAAGATAAAGCAGCTGAACCAATTTGTTATCCAAGATTAGGCAAGTGGGTCATTGAATAAGTCTTAGCAGACAACAGACTAAATTCATTTACAAGCTTTAAAAAAGGTAAAAGGTATAAAAGTGACAGGTCTACCTAAAGTGACAACATGTTTGTGACTACAGGCCTCTGATGTCTTTTTTTTTTCATGCTGGAGGTGGGATGATTCAAACATGATGACAACATGCTGAGAAAGATTATCAAAAGCTTCTTTGAGTGTTCAGAGCAGCTGAAGAAAGTCTACAGTCAGAGTCTGAGCTTCATAACCGAGATGAACCTTATCGTTCACCTTCATCGCTGTTTGCTGCTGCAGCACAGGAGTTGTTTCAGCAATATCACGAGTCTGCAGAGAGCTTGGAGCAGTCATTTGTTCTTCCTGCAACGAGACTCTGAAATGAGAAGACCATGGAGGTCGTTGCTTACGGTGTGAGATGTTTCTGTATGTTCCATTCGTGTTCTCCTGTGTCTCTTTCTCCTGGTTCTAGTGTGTCTGTCACTTCAGTTTAAAGGAAAGAGCTGGACGATAAGAAATGAGTCTTTCTGAAGCTGATCTCCATGTCCATTCTGCCTCAGTTCAAAACAGACCCAACAATTTACAAGAGGTTGTGTCTTATATACCACGATATACCGATGTTGACAGTAACCGAGATATTTTAAAATTAAATATTGATATCGTGTTAAGTTATACACACATGTAAACAATACGGCACCTCTTAAACCGTTTCTGTTTTTGCTTCGTGGTTCACACTCCAACATAGTAGATGACAGTGATGCACTGTAACACTTGCTGTCAATATATAGAGCATCTATATACAGTATATCGTGATAGCATTCTTTTAGCATAGAGGTCCTGCACAAACTAAACTGTTTCTGCAACTAGCAGGTAGGCAAGGGTGCATACATTTGTTAAGATTTTAATCTGGAACACGTTTCTTTTTTTTTAATTTTGTATACAACTTGTCTTGAATCTGTACCTCAACACAAGGTCTTGACATTTTTGCTAATATTGCAGATAAATGGCATCTAGCAATGTCTGCTATGTTAGCTTTGACACTAAGCCACATGGATCCAACAGTAATATAAATCTTTTTTTTTTAAAATGTAGTATAAAATCCACAATTTCTGAACACACACAATAAATACCTAAGAAGAAAAGACAATCTTGACCATGTTTTTCTTGAACTTGAGGGTCATCCACGCGCTCACTTGCTAACATGTTCCCATAGAAACTAAATCTGTTTATTTAAAAGTCTCACTTTCATTCACTTTAGTTTGAAATAATGTCATTTTTTAATTTAATAAACTCATTATATGTATCTTAGCATCGAGGTCACAGTTAAGGGACGTGAACAAAAGTGTGGACCCACTGAATGCTTCATAACTTTCATCAAATTATATAATTTACTAATGATTGATGATTGATGATTTTTATGTCCAGACACTGTGTATATGTTTATCAAGCTTCAGAGGTGCTCATCAGGTGATTATCTTTGAGTCCACAAGCTGTTTCCTCTGTTTCTACTATGTATGCTAAGCTAAGCTCATCCATATTTAGAGATTCAGATATTGTAGCAGCAACGATCGTCTCATTTATGTCTCAGCACAAAAGCGAATCCACGTCCTGTAACGGCCTCACCGAGCCTCTCTCGTCACATTCGTTAGGATTAGTCGGACATTGTTTGAAAACGACTGCACACGACCACATTTCACGACAGTAAAAAAAAAAAAAGTTAATTTTTACTGAAATATCTCCAACCGCCCAGCTGCTTTGATTCTGCTAATTACATGAAATAACAGCTAATTTTTGCAACACATTTTCCCTCCTCCATGCACTATCTAGTGCAGTGTGGCTATAGGCTACATTGTGTAATGGGAAGTCATTAGCTTTTGGTCTGATGCAGTTTGTTCTCAGTCCCTCGCTGCTACATTTATATTTCATATCTTATGTTTCACACTGTATTAACAGCTGTGGCTTGTTTTTGCCATCTGCAGACAATTACTTTAGTTTACTTGGCTTTGTAATAATAACATGTTTTCTTCTTGCAACTCTCTCAATAGACAACATACTGCAAATTCTTGACAGGTGCTGAGGCATTTGCTCGGGAGACATGGTGAGGAGGATTATTACTGCATTATTTAGTTCTCCTGAAATAAACAAACACATTCCCTTCCTGGCATCATGTGCGACTACCAAGTCAGCATTGTGTTGTGTTGCATCGCTCCAGCTCGGAGCCGAGCAGCCAATTATGATTTACGTCGACTACCAAGAACCTCGGTGCCCCTTTTCACTACCAACAAGACCCACTTAGTGTCGAATATTTTCCCCTTCCATACCCTCTCATTTGCTCGGTATCTCCTCCTTTTATGACCTTTTTACATTCACCTTGCCTTGTTTCACCTACTTGCTATCACCACAGTGGCTCAGGTTCCGCTCCACAGTCTAGTTTCAGTATAATAACTTGACACTTCACATTGCATTAGTCTTAGTCCCGACAACAAGGTTATGTGACCTATAGTGTCAGAGAGCATACACCATACTTGCCTGGAGTAGCTATTTATCAAGACAGCTTTGGGCCACCTATGATTCAGAGCAGAACAAATACAGATGTGAGGCGGTTATACTGAGGACATATTTGTCCAGCAACCAGAGTTTTAGCTAGCAAACACATCAAGCTGTTTTCTCTCACTTGAATGGGATATTTAATCTCATGCAAGTCACCAGAATGCATGTCATTACGTAGTTACCATAATAAAAGCATGAATAAATGCATTCAATGTGGTCTAAAGAGGAGATGTTGCATTCAGGTGCTTCATAAATGTATATTTTTGATTAAAAACAACATGCAGAGCGGCTGTAGCTAAGCGTTGATGGCTCGCAGTGGGTGCATGGGGAAACTCTGGGCTGCAGAGAGAGAAGGAGGCCGGCTCTGAACCCCGAGGAAGTCATTAGCAGACCAGTGACCTCACTGGTGCAGCGCTCAAAAGAAAAGCTGCCCACTGGCGTGATGTCATATTTTACATGCCATCAGTCATCCTACCACCCCTGGCCATCAAGACGGACGAGCGTACAGATATTGACCACTGGAGACGACGGCGAAGAGGAAACGTGTTAAAGCGAGCTCGTGTTTTTGTTTTTATTACAATAGCTTTTCTGATCATGACTTTTGAGCTTCTCGTCACTTTGATCCAGCGATGTGCAAAAATCAAGCCTCGGGCGACATCCTCCTACACACACAGCACACTGCCTTAGTGCACATGTGGCCCTCATGACAGATGAAGTTACAGGCATGTAAACAGAGTTTAGACATAAAGCTATGCTTATAAATTTCTTGTATTAATTCAGGACTGTTGTTAAGCTTTCTGGACTTTAAAGTGACCTCTGACCACGCCTGGACCAGAAGATATTTAAGACAAATGTATTTATTTTTCTCTGGGCATCAGCTACTGTGGGCACAAGTGCTAATTACAGGATAAAGGTGGCGTCTTTGCATATTTATAAACCATCTTGAGATCTTGATGTAAACATGTTGGGCAGGTAAGGTGTCTGGAAGCTCTGTAGAGACTACATACTGTGGAACATGGACATATATAAGGATTGACAACAGTCTCCACTTCACCCACTGTACAAAAATGTTGCGTTAGTGACGTCATTAGAAGCCAGGAGTGATCGAGGTTGGAGCCACTCATACACCCGGCATCAAATAATTAATTAAACACACTTGAATAAACATCAGTATGACAACAACTACCTAAAATAACAGAAACCATATTTGGGAAAAAAATATTTAACATGCTGTGGAGGGGGCGTGGTGCATCAGCTGCAGGAGAGAGGTGCGGAGAGGGCTCAGGAGAGCAGCGGCAGGTGAGAGTGATTGGCACACCTGCAGCCAGTTAACTAATCACTCTCCCCTTTTTAACACAGTAGCGTGCTGGACCTGGAGAGAGGAGACCAGAGGACAGACCCAGACACACACAAGGAGTCAGCAGAGACCGTGAGGGGAAAGCCTGCAAACGACTCTGGAGGAAGTGTGCATTATTGTAAATAAAAGCTGAAAAGCGTCCTAACTCTCCGAGTGTCTCTGTGCTGAAGGAACCCACAGTGGCATCAGACAACGCCAAACATGCACTTTGATTTTTTTCCTATCTGCTAACATGGAGGGGGCGGGCTTTATGACCTATACTGCAGCCAGCCACCAGGGGGTGATTTTGGTGTTTTGGCTTCATTTTTGGGGAGTGGTCATATCGTATGTATATATGCTGTGGACCTATTAAAGGGGGGCACTCCACTGCATCATGGGAGGTGAAGGTCACAGTGTTTATGACAAGACTAGGATGCTTGAATTGCATTATGGGTGACATTTGGTCAACAAGTTTGAAAAACAATGACTTCACGGTGAGATTGGATTCAGCCACCGTCAATGATGTGGAACGAAACTTTCTGTATGCCAGAGGAATTTTTGGACAGTACATGTTTGGAACAATGGTTATTTTGTTATAAACAGTAGATTAATAAATATATTTTTTCAAATTGTACATATTATTTGCATCATTTCATTCAGTTAGTATTTCCCCGTCCTCTGGACTTTACCGTACGACATCAGACAAATCAAGCTTTGATTAAACGTCATTTGCAGCCACCGACAGCAACAGCACAGCAGATCTTTGACTAACTGACATCGGCTTATCACGATCAAACCAAAAGAAAAGAATAATTGTAAGTTCATCGTTGAATCGGGAAGTGACATGGAGACAACACATCTGCATTCATCGAAATCCCCTCGAGACTTTTCACGTCTCTGCATTAATCTTCAGCGCGCTTTAAGAATCGCATCAGACGGCAGAGTAACCACTGCGGCTGTACTGTGTTGATCTGTGCTACAATCTGCACCACTGTGCTGCATAATTTATTTTATTGCACAAGAAGTAAACCCCTATCACTCTTCCACCACAATCGCAGCCTTAGTAAATGTGTTTATCTTGTTTATTTCTGCCTCCCTCTCTCTCCCTCTCTCTCTCTCTGGGTCTCTGGGGTCCTTGCGGCCCCTGTCTGCTTCCTGGTGGTGTCTGGGAGCCCAGGTCTATGAGGCACCAGGATCATTTTCCCTCTGTAGCTGTTGTCACTAGCATGGACCCAGCTAATTCATCTTGCTAATGGCAGGTGGGTCAGTTGAGCGCTATAATTGTGATTTCCGTTTTTTTTTTCTCCTCCTCTCCCTCTCTCTATCTCTCTCTCTTTTTTTGTGGCTGTAGTTGCTTGATCTAATAAAAATATAAAAAATAGCAGCTTTAAAAGAAAAACAGCTCTACCTGCCATCAACTTCATGTTTTTCCAGATTATTAAGAGGATGCAAATTCAACAGTTAAAAGCAAAGAATCACAAATTGTCAGCATGAAGAGTTCAGTGTTTTCACATGCACGTACACATCTGGACGTCTTATTAACTCGACAGACTTTTATTCCAGACTGAAATACAGATTTTATTTTGAATGAAGTGAAGTTGTACCAAATTAGGTTAAGGTTTTATGTAATTTAAGCCCTTCAGTGGAACTTAGATGGTATCTGCATTCAACAGAACTAACTGCCGGTCATGAAATAAATAATAAAATCCTTTCTTCAGAATGGATATAATGAACTCGAGGCTTTTTTTTTTTTAACAGATTTTTTTTTTCTTTCTTTCAGAGTTACCAGAATGAAGTCAGCAGTCAGTTGGAGTCACTGGGGCATGAATCTCCAGAGAGCGGTGGACATGGAATGAGCTCGGGCTGATTTCAGTCAGGAGGAAGGTCGTCACCACACAAATGAAAAACATGAGAAGTGGTTCAAGGTCTAATCAAGTCCTCAGACTGCGCTCACTGGGAGCAATTAAGTTCCTCCCTCTCCCTCAACATAGGTAACCAGATCCTCCTATTGACATTCTCAATAAAAGGTCATTTACTGTATGGATAAAATGATCAGCCTCCATTGCCTGAGAACCTTACAGCATAAAATGAACTTGAAAATTGTGGTCAGGACTACGACCAACAAAAAAAAATAGTACGATGTTATTTACAAAAATTGACATGGACATAAAATCGAAGAAATGATTCACATAAAAGAACAAGAGGAATACATCTAATATAATAAATGCTTGCGCTGTGTATCTGGAATCTTCATGCAGGATCTTCACTGCATGAATTTGCAAGACCTTGGCACAGAGTCCAACCCAACCGCAGGAATTCATTACCATCATTGCTAGTCTGACACAAATTAAGTCCTGGTACTTTCTGTCTTGCCTCTCCGACCACAATACTTCATCATAAGTCATCCTTAATTTGTATGGTTGTCGCAGGCACTTGTTGTCAAGTCTGTTAGCTCGCAGCTCCCTTTGTCAAAGCCTGTCAGGACCGCGCAGACTGGCAGGGAGAGAGAGCGACGAGGGGTTTTTTTTCACACTCTGATCACCCACCTAGAATGCCTGCAAAAACTCTTGTTTGCCTCTGAGCCAAAATGTAAAATATAGTCCTTGAAAAGTGCTCGTTGTGCTGGATGAATGCTACACAGTCCAAACTGTAAGACGGTGCCATTGTGTCTTTAAAAGCTTTATTTGAAATCAGGATTTTACTGATGGTGAGAACATGTTTCCCCTCCTCCATTTTTCAGCCCCAGGAGGAATCAACCTGTCTCTGTTTCATCTCCGAGCATCTGGCTTTTTACAACACATCCCTGCTCAAATGAAATGCAACTTTGATGCTCACCAAGTCAAATTGAATAAGGGGTGAAAATGCTAAATGATCCCGTACGGGTTGCGATTGGCAAAAAGGTTTTAGCCACAGAAAATACACAGATTTAGGCGTGACTAATGAGTCAGAGTCTGTCTTTTCCCTTTTCCCAGGGTAATAATGAGCACATATAAATTCTCTTAAGCGTGTCTAGATCATCTTAAGCTCTAACACAGTGAAACAGAGTAACACACATTATGGCCTTTCTTGTGGGCAGCTCTTGAGGGTTAACAGCCTTATGTCCCCAGTCAAGCACACATAATGGAAATGGGATGAGAGGGTTGGGAAATCACCCCCCCCCCCCTCTCCCCGTCCTCAGCTTTCTGACCGAAGAACTGACACTTAACTTCTCCGAATATTAACAGAAGAGTCCTATGGAATCTAAAAATACTCTGCACTCCAGGACAACATTAAGAAGGGACAAAAAATAGCAGCAGAGATGAAAAATCTAAATGTCTGATGGTGGGGAGTCAAATTCTTTTCGCTGCCACCCCTCCATCTCTGTTAATTACCACCACAGCAATACACATATTCCCCTGGGCTCTTTACTGAAAAGCAATACACACTGTATCACACTGACTCAACATCTGAAAAAAGAAAGAAGAATAATAAAAGTAACCAATTAACAGAAAACCCATTTGCCCTGATTGGTAACACTTTAACTTCTCAGAATCTGAATCAGAAACAGAAACGCTTTATCGCCGAGTAGGTTTTCACATACGAGGAATTTTCCCATGGAAAACAAACAAGTACTGCAAAAGTCAAGAGTCAGAAGTATAACGTAGAAATTTATAATTAAAATATGACATATACTGTATATATAATCTGTATATATCACTGTACACTGTTTAAAATATAAAGAAAAAGAAGATGTACAATTTTTTTTATTGGTTGGCCTCAAGACACTATATAAATGCTATACCTCATTTTCATATAAAAATAGTAAGCGCTTATGAAAAAAGGATCCCCACAGTAGAAATATGATATTTAAATACCTGTTATCTATAAACATGCTATTACAGGTGTATATGCAGCATGCTATTTATAAATAAACTTCTTGCCCAGAGTTAGAGGAGTAGATTGATACGACACATGTATACTCTGTACAATAAATATGAGGCTAGCACTGATAGCACGTTAGCTTAGCTTAGCACAAAGAGTGGCAACTGCTAGCCTGGCTCTGTGCGAAGGTAACGAAATCTGCTTAACAGCTCAACGTGAGGTTGTCAGTCAACTAGCGGAGACTTCAGGAAGTCAGTGTTGCCGGACACGAAACAATCCCACACCTTCCACCACACAAGCTTGTTGTGTTTAGCTGTTACTAGTCTTTGTGCTAAGCTAAGCTAACTAGCTCCCTTATATTTAACAGACAAGCATGAGAGTTATGTCAATCTTCTCATCTAACTCCAAGCAAGAAAACTATTGCTTTATGATGAGCGTAACATCTGCAGATTGTATCCATTATGACATGATAGTGTAACCCTATTGAAGTGAAAAACTCAGCACAAAGGCTCTTTATTCCCTCACAATGACTGTGTCCTCTTTCTGCAACATATTAGCAATCTGAAGCGTACTTATTAGGCATGTAACCAAATCTAAAGTCTGTAGAGGACAATTATCATGTTTGCTCTAAAGACTTTTCTCTAGTTTTAGATTATTTGGTTCCTTCACATTTCACGGCTGCTGTTTTGTCTTAGGTTTAGGTAATTTAATACAGAGGCAATAGAAAAAACATGAGATTCATTTTTTACAGAGCATTACACATTTTGGCACTCCATTGCAACGTGCAAAATCTCACCAAGCATTTATTACATTATAGGGAAGAAAATGGTTTCCGTAGCAATAAAACAAATTCAGTGTTGCATGTATCTGCCTTCACTTGTTGAATTATTGTTTCATGTTATTTGGAAATATTTCATCATCTGCTTATTTTTACAACAAATTCACCTGCACACGCGTGCATTATTTTACCAATTAGATCAAGCAGGAAAGCAGCCGTGTGAAATGAGAGCACAAAGAGCCGGAACGTGGCAGCAAATAAATGGCCGATTTTTTTTTTTTTTTCATTGTTTTCTATCATTTTCTAAAACAAAACCAGCAGCCCAGCAGGCAGTGTCGGGGACTAATACGGAGAATATTGTGTACTTTTAGTCTGTGGTGAGTTGGCTCCAACTTGCAACGTGCAACACGCCGTGCTCTGGCTGCGTTTTCCTGTGGTAGCACTGTAGCAGAGAAATAAATGCCAAGTTGTTTCCTAGTTAGCACTCTTGTGTTCCTCACATTTACATCCAGTTTAATCACCATTTAAAAGGATGATGATTGTGTGTGTGTGTGTGTGTGTGTGTGTGTGTGTGTGTGTGTGTATGTGTGTTTTGCAGAGGAAAGTCATAATTGATGGTAAATGAGAGAAAAGGGTGATTAGTAAATGTTCAACTTTACCGAGCATTCTGTCAAACAAATCTCATTTTTATGAGGAAAAAGCTTGACACCTCGTTGATGAGAGATCTGTCTGGTAAATATTTAGCTGGAGCTAGCAGTCGGTTGTTACCAAAAGGTAACAAACAGAACTTCTAGTTCACAAATTAACATGTTATATCACATGTTTACCTCATACAAAAACAAAAAAAAGCATTTATGATTTAAAAAGGGATTTCTTTGACTGGGAATGATCTCACAGCTATGCACAGACTGTTCTGATATCCTAATAAACATTCTGGGCCAGTTTTGTTACCTTTGGACAGAGCCAAGCTAGCTGTTTCCCCCTGTTTCTATACATTTAGCTAAGGTAAGCTAAACTGGCTATAGCCTTATGCTTGAGGGGAGTGGTACCATTCTTCTCTTTGACTGTAACGCCATATTTCCATTGCATAGTAGCTGGTATCTGCTACGTTTTTTTGGTATCACCTCAGTTGAGGTTCCAAGCTGGCTGAGCCGAGAGAATCGCCACAAAAATCATCACTTGTGCGACACGGACATCCTTCACAAACCTACCGACCACAAATTGTGACCGCAATTGACAAAGTGCAGACGTTCGTCTGTTTGGTTCCTTTTTTTTATCACGTTAAAGATGATGTCATGGCAGTTTCACTCTGTGTCGCTATGACGATCAGCTAAGAATCCGGCCTACGTTGAGGTGGTACGAGCTCGGGTGGAAAACATAATCGAGAAAAGTACCAAAAGCCGAGCCGAGCTGTACCGTGCCCAGCAGGAACATGAACAAGTGTATTTCCCACTTTAACATGGGTTATACGTGTTGATGCTACCATCATGTCTGTGGTTTTCAGTCGAGGAAACAAAGCAGCTCAGTGTTTTGAATCAGCGACACATTCATGTTGGCACTATCAGCAAAGAATCATGGATGTGGTGAAGGGCTGTATTTATCTGAGAACAGGACAGGGACTGAAGAGGGTTATCAACAGTTTCACACATCCACTGATTCCCATTTGAAGTGAGACACACCACAAAGACGTACGTAAGAGCAGGAACAGCAACTCGCAAGAAATGTTGGCTGAAATCGTCCTCCTGTAATTATTTATGGAGCAGAGCGTTTAAAGTAATTATTATGTTGTGCGTTTCCACAGAACAAGCCAGGCTGTGAGGTCTACGTTTTATTGTCCACGTCAACTGATTTGTTCTGAACGGCTTTAATGGAAAAGCACGTTTCAGCAAAAGGTGTCACACCCATACATCTTGTTATGTGGTCATAGTGCTTAGTTGCAAAGTGCCATTCTTATTCATGTCCGAGCGGGCATATGCCACACAAAGTACGCCTCACACAGAATGGATTGTAGTCGGCGTGAGCGCGCACGGTGAGCAGAAGTGAAGGAGTTGTACCTACGTACTGACATCGTGACATCAAAGCAAACCTCAACATCAACACATAGCTGGCTATCTTTGGAAAGTGATGATGATCTTAGCTGTGCTTCTCATCAACACTGAGAAAGATTGCAATGTACAGCTGTCTGCGCGCCACATCCATTTGACACGTTGACACAGTGGGTCCTTAAAAGTGCATGTGTCAGGAACTCGGAACTAATAGCGCGACGTCTAACTTCAGAAGATTAGCCAAGCAATGACATAAGCCGCGCTCTGCTCTGGTGTTTAGAAGCCGTCTTTGAAAAATGTGTGTGGCACTCGTACGTGAGGAGAGAGAAATGAAGACGACGGGGAAGGCTCTGCAGGAGTGGAAAATAAGTGAAATGTAAGTCATAGGTAGCAATATTTTGATAAAGTAATCATGCTTCAGGAGCAAAGCTCGGACTCTGATATCAGCCTTTGGTGATTCCACGGAGCTCCTCCGAACATGGCAGCATCAGATTTACAAATTGAAAATCATTAATAATTCTAACCAGGATGTGATAAATCTGGAATCACTCCCGATGAACCTGGACACACTTTCATAAATCAAAAAGATTACTTGGAAATTTTTTAAAATCTGATGTCAAAGTGTCAGCCTTACTAATGGTTTTTGTAGATCCCTCGCCGTGATATATCATTAATCTGAGATGCATTTGAAGTGTGTCACAGGGGCAATATGTGATCCCTCTAATATTTGGAATATGCTGGTCTGTGTCAATACGCCAGATAGAAGGGATAAAAGCAGGCGGGGGTTGCCGGGGAGTAAAGTTGCCGTGGGTTACATTTTGATAAGGCGGTTCAATGAATATTTCAAATGACCAGCAGGAACTGTATATCCTTACGTGTGTGAGTGCAGCAGCAGCTCTGGTGGTGCTTTTGCATCATAATATCAGAGATAATGATGATGATCAAAAGAGAAAATCTGCTGCACAAAATGATCACACAAACACTCTGGTATTTTAATGCAGCGGCAGTGTTTCCCCTCCTAAATCCTGAGATATCCACACAGAAAAACTCTGTATCCCCAAAATCCACATCACCGCTGAAATACCTCCTTTATTCTGAGAGCAAGCGCCGCAGAGACTTAGGAGTGCTATTGTGAAGAAGGAGGTATTGACCGTGATGGTGAACAGGGCACCTCTGTAATCTAAATGTCATTCCCTGAAAAGCATCTCCCACACAGCCAATGGCTTTCATCTGAATGTGCCTCCAAAAGATTCAATTACTTTTTCTCTCCTTCTATTTCTTTCACCCTCTGATCTCCACCCTCCTTCCCATGCACTAGTTGCTTATCTGCTGTGATTATAGTCATTATGAAGCAGCCGTGTCTGTAGTGAGATTTCATCAGGAGCAGACATGCTCAGCCAGCTGCCTCTGCAACCAGGTCCCGTTTAGTAAAGGAGCTGTACAAAGAAGCTGCCGGCTGGAGATGTAATGCTGGATATTTCAACTACACTCGCCGGGCTCGCCGAAGATTCTAGCAGTCGTGGCAAAACACGGGAGTGAATTACTAATAAATATCTGCGTCGTATATCCTGTAAACACACATTAATATGAGTGTCTCTGTGTATGAAGCTACTGTGGTGATGCACAACTCCTATTCTGGTGAGGCAAGGGTGGGAGAAGTATGGCAGCCTGAGGATAAAGGGCTGTATCAGACAACACAGCTGCTCTTTTCATGTTCAAAAATCTGTTTCTCGCACGTCTCCGTCTAGGTTTCAGCGGAGAGGGGTGGAGTTTAAATGCGATGGAACAAAACTCATTTTTTGACAATGACATCAAAGGCGATGGCTGCTTTTGTGTTTGAAGTGGAGCATGTTTGAAGTGTTCTGAAGACAGTGGAGTGGTAGGGCAAGTTCATTGTTGCTTCGCTCTGGGGATGATTATCAGCTGCTATCGGCTGCGAATCTCTGAAACAACTGTCAGCATGACATGTGAATAATGATCTCCCTTTTTCACCTGCTGACGCCTAACCAACTCTGACACCTAAATACCTACAGTACTACTCCGGCTCAGGCGTTCCTTTCTTTCTCTTCTCTTTGGTTGCAGTTTTAGACAATTCTTGGAAATTACTGAATTCATGGCAACACCCGCCCTCTGCAAACACTATGTAGACAATTAATAAATGGTCTTATAACACATTATAACGCCATTGTAAGCAGATATAAAGACACTTTGAAGTGTTCGTTAATGTATTATAAGCATTTATAACAACATCTTTGGTCTATAAACAGCACACCTGCTGCACACGTGCACGCACTGTTCATAAATGTGCCATAACACACTGTATAGTCGTTATAAGCCACTATATGAACATGTATGTACATATTATCTTATCATCATTATTTATTATAACCAATTTCCGGCTCCAACCTGCAAATGATCTGCACATGTGCAGAGTCACCTAATGAATCCTGGAGAGCTGTAAATAACAATATCTGTTGTTGGAATCCTGATTCATGCACTAATAAAAACTTAATCTGACATTATTGTGAAATATTGTTATTGTTGTTGTCAAATAATTGTTAACTCCTCCTATTTATCCTTCTTATATTATCCCTGCATATTGTGTGCTTTACTACTAAAACATGCTTACAAAACATGTTAACTATAAATAAACATGCTATTTATCTTTGCTGAGCATGAAAGTGGATCTTGTACATAAGTCTATGCATTATAATAGAAACTTATGTATTTATTATCTTAGTACATTCACCAAGTAAATGTATTAATGTGGGGAAAAGATACATTTTAAGCATTTATTAGCTTGACGAGTGAAAGTGAAGTCATCATATTTAAATCTAATATATATTTAACTATCTATGATTTAATAATGTTCATGATCACAAATTATTAGTATCCAAAATATAGAAATGACAGAAAAGACTGAAGATGTAATTGTATATGTTTACATGTATGTTACATGCTGCTGTGTTCAGTTATATAACATATGTTTCATAGGAAGAGTTATTAACACATTAACAAACCCTTAAAACATCTGCGTACAGATTCATTGTAGTGTGTAATTACTATGTATTAATTCTATATAGCGCTCATCAATAAAGTGCTACATCATTATACAGTGTATGATTACAGCTGTTATATTGTGTTTTCAAGATATATTATCTTATTAAACATTTAAAACGTCCTTAAATGAGCTTACACCTGCATATAATAAGTTATACAGCATTTATGAAGTGTTTATAGTGTTACACCGCCTGTAACTGCTAAATAGGAGCGGTCGAAATAAAGTGTGACACGATTTTTTACATCCTCCTCCACAGGAAATAGCATGTTTCCCTCTTTCCTCTCTGATAGCTGTGTGAGTCAGGGAGCAATGGCCGACTCTGCCCTTTAAATATAAACCTTCTTCTTTGATATTAGCTCCTATCACATAACTGTGTGTCCTTAATGGTTACATTAACCTAGTAAAATAGACGAGTTAACAGTCCTCCCAGTGCGTGTAGTGAGCTCTAGATTTAGTCGGGCCTCTAAAAATCCTCCTCCGCTAACTATTATTGTACATGGGTTGGCAGTCTATAGTCCAGCCTGTAAAATCTTTCAGGAAGGGTCATTAAGGATATTTCATTATCTCCATATTGCCAAGGTCAGGTTGTCCATATATCCACTTTACGGCTGCTAGGGGAATATGCTGCGACTGTAGTATAATAGACCAGAAAATGTCCACACCAGGAATGATGGGAAATCAATATTGGGCCCAGCTCATCAATACAAACCCCATTTTCACAAGCAGGAAGAAGGTACTCTGGAAAAAAATGTTGAGGAAAACAGATTGAATCAGAGGGAGAAAATAAAATAAAGCAATGTTTTATTGTTAATAAAATGTTTGTTTTTTGGTGTACAATATGCTGGGAGACTCGTCACAGAGAGAGGTTTAAACCGGTTTGGCTTGATTTTGTTTTAATCTGCCAGCACTGGATCAGGCAGTCCATAAATGTCCCCCATGCACAGTCGTGTAACCGCGTTAAAGGAGAGAGAAACATGGGTTGTGACAATGATTTGCCCCATTTGTTACGGCGGTGGCAGGGGCCTCAATCTGCCTTTGGTTTGTTAGAGGAATGTTGATGCCTTCAGTTTATTGCGGGGTAATGGCGAGAGGACGTGGAGGATGCCGACAAACAAAGGAATGTTTATATCGGTGCAACTTAGAGAGGAAGTGCAGTGTGAAGCGATCAGTCATTAATAAAACAATTCCACGACGATAATCGACAGATCTGTATGTTTTTCTCAAGTTAAATTAATTAAAGCATGCATATAAATCATGCACTACGCTCATATCATGAGGTGAAATCGTCAGTATGTGTAGGCTATTTGTTAAATAAACGTAGCAGAGCATGTTGTGGTCCAACAAGGAATTTACAATGTGCTATGGTGGAGAAAAGAGAAAACAGCCTGTGGTTGTTTAACCAGCCAGTGGTAGCCTTGGGCGTTGTTTGTTTATGCAGCACAGCTTCCAACAAATGAATATCACACTGGCAAACTGATGTTGGAAAGAAAGAAAGAAAAAAAAAAAAAGGACTCTGCATACAAAAGCTTCTCCTTTCCTTTCCAAACGTCTGCTAGCATCAAAACAATCCAAAATACTCAGAGTGGTGGCCGTTAGCCTCTTCATCCGGACGGTTTAATGTATATTTCCGCCCCAGATTACCGTATGGCACAAACACTGACTCACTACTGTTACTGTACAGTAGATACATTGTCTTTGTGTGAACATTATATTGTCTGCTGCATGTTAATGGCTTATTGACCATGTATGGTGTAATGAGACCTTGGGTGCAGGGGCAGCCATGATATATGAGGGTGAAAATTGGCCTCTGCTGCACTGATGACCTAATTTCAATATTCAGGGACTTGGGGATGAAAATGACACTTTTCACATTTAAGTGCTTTGTATTAGCCCCTGGCTTACTGTACCTCTGCCTAATCCCAGTCCACAGACAGAACCACACACTGCACGAGAGAGAGAGAGAGAGAGAGAGAGAGAGAGAGAGAGAGAGTGCCGGCTGGTATGGAGCCGCCAAATTACAACCATTCATTGCGGACACAGCAAGGTGTGTACACCCTACAACCACCAGGCAGCGTGCACGGAGAGACAGACAGAGAGAGAGAGGAGAGAGAGGAGAGAGAGCATTTGACTCGTTCTAGGAGTCACCTTCATCTTTTTCCGTTCAGCTGACTTGATGCATGCATTCAAGAAAATAAAGCAGAGGCAGATTCCAAAAGGGCTCTGTCTTCAGAGATAACCTTGAGGATGTATGGCATTTAGCATTCCGCTCAACCCCGGTCATGGCTTCCTGAAAGCGGTCATGGCTTCCCTTAAGCACATATTTTGATCCCCTAGCCTTACATTGGGAAACATTAATAC